>OX439047.1:15018906-15618906 GCA_949317995.1 Acholoe squamosa | reverse complement strand
TATTGGACTCTCTCGGTGATAGATGTCAACCTAACTATCACCCTGACTCCTACACAAGACCATCACAAAAATACTAGTACTCACAATATGGATATAACTACATTTATCACCAAGTATGCCAACCGTCCTGGAACGTCCGGGACTGTCCCTAAAATCAGCTGTTTATTTCATGTCCCGCACGGAAGGGTGTGTGTCCCAGAAAATTAAGACCATCAAAATGATATATTATATGTTAAAATACTCCTACTAGTTAGCAAGATAGCGTTAGAAATAGGAAACTGTTCTTAAATCTCACCAGAACCTACGTTTGATGACCATCTTTTCCTAAAACTTTCTAAATATATGTAACAGGGGTAGACACTAACGCTGGCCCAGGAGCCAATGGCCCATAGTTTTGGTTGTGAGCCCATAGTTTTCTCAAGAATTGCTTTCCTAGTATGGGCCCAGGATGGCCCACAGGATTTGACAGAGAGGTCTCTATCAAAGTTGATTTGTCTGTATATAGGCATGTTATATAGGGGCTGTGTACAAATGATGTCATGCTTTTTTTGACCTTTTTGCCCCCCCCCCTCCCCCTCGTCATGTTTTTTGCCAATTCTGCAATGATGAAAGTATATGGAAAATGAATCCTGTCATGCCGGGGCTAACCCCCCCTCCCCCCTCCTGCATGTCGTCACTTGTACACAGCCCCATACCATTAGAAAGATAAAATCGGTAAGAATCTGGCCATTCTGACTAAGTTATGGTGTGGATTGATGAAAGATACCTATAATTTTATCTTTAAAACAAAGTAAATTAGTTGCTGTGGGCCCGCAGTTTTAGCTCCAGGCCCATAGATTTCTAAAGCTATGGGCCCGGGTGGCCAGTGGCCCAAAAAGGTTAGGGTCTACCCCTGTATGTATTTAGGCAATGTAATTCTAATAACTTGGATTACGGATTTTTACACCCATGTCTTTGGTCAGCCATCGGTAAAAAAATAAAAATAAAAAATTCCCCAAGCCCCTTTCTGACTTCCAATATATACCATCGGCCAGAGCAAAAAAAGTAAAATGCATTAAAAAGTGACTTTTATGCCATCAAAAGTGTAAACAACGAGAATTTTTCCACCATGAAGGGAATATACTTTTTTCTTTTCAAGGAATAATTTTTTTTCCAATATATACCATCGGCCAGAGCAAAAAAAAATAAAATGCATTAAAAGGTGACTTTTATGCCATCAAAAGTGTAAACAACGAGAATTTTTTCACCATGAAGGCAATATACTTTTTTCTTTTCAAGGAATAATTTTTTTTTGTCAGATTCACCAAAAATCCCATCGGCCAGATGGAATTTTTTTTTTTTTCCATTTTGCTCAAAATTTTGCCGCCAGATCCGTAATCCAAGTTATCAGAATAAAATGGCCTAACAACATGTAGGGCCTAAAGAAAATGGATGAGGTTCATAGGGCTCCATGAATAGGCTTATAGTATTTACATCCTCCCTCCTCTTACTCTCCCCTTTCCCTTCCAGGCTTGGACCTTGTAGGAAATACATGTATGGTAAAACTAGGCTTTTTTGGCTTACTTTTGATGTTTTTGATTTAGATAACCTTCAGAATATTTTTTATTAGAAACTCGTATGAAAAATATTCATTTCACTGTGGGTGATATTACCCTGGTAATTGTGTGATATAGAAATTATTACCTTGTCAGCCTGTGGTGCACATATATCTAGTTAGCTGCGACCATTGAAAAATGAATTAGGAGGGACCCTTTCCTCCATGCAGGTAGGCTATCAAATGTCAAAATAGCTTTTTATTTTGTGGTTGAATCATTGACATTGAAATCATTGGGAATATCTATCGGGGGGAAAAATCCAGGACATATTTATTTTTCACATCTTTAGAATGATTTTGGGTATCTAAACGTGGGGTGGTAAGCCTATCACACAGAAAGGGTGTAATATTGCCTCATTTTGACTTGGTCCTATTCCTGAATAACAATGTTCAGGTTGTGGAGTGTCTGATGATAATCGGGAGAAGACTGTGATTTGAACTTTTATTTTAGGTCCCCGTTTCAAAGTTTGTCCCTGAAGCCCATATCCAAATGTTGGCATCTCTGTATCACGTTCAATGCCACTATACTCCTGCCGTTTAGTGTAGACTGATTACAGACAACGTGACCATTACTTGCTTGTTAAGTTTTGTATAAAACACAGTCAAACTTGTTACATATGTATAACATGTGTACACAAACAAGGTCTACAGCAGTAATGTCAGTAATTGTATGCAGAAGAGCATCCCAGAGGAATTGAGAACATAAGCCTAGTTGTAAGATTCGTCAGGGAGGGTGGCACAAGGGACCAGTGTGCTGTGAGTAGTAACCACACTGGGTGCCAGGATGGGGACAGACGCAGGGGGTGTCCCGTGAATAATTAGCCCTCGGAGAGATACAAGTGTCACAGTCAGCTTCTACAGCATTTAGTTTACTGCTACTAGGGGCAGTGGGGTGGTGTGGAGGGGAGGGGGTGGAGGGGAAGGCTTCCCTTGTGTGGGGTAAAGTAGAGAGGGTATGGCTCTAAGTCCTCATGATGCACCAATGCAGTACTGTGAGTACAATAGTGCACGCATCAACACTGGATGCCTTTAAACCCCTCTATATGAGCTGCGCCTTATACGCAAACCAAACACCCCCTAGGTCTTTATATGAGATGTTCCCAATGTCTGAGTTCCTCGATGGCCCCCAGACGTAAAACTAAACAAACAAACAAACAACCCCAATGTCAAACTGGCTTATAAGCGGGTATCTTGAGGTATCTGTTGGTAGTATCAACGCCATAAGATTAAACTGATGCCCGAATTTAGAACTGGCGAGTTTCTCTCGAGGTCTGCATGAATCTTTAGTACAGTGTGTGACTGTTGAAGGGGTAAGCTCACCGGTCGATATGGACTCTTATTGGATGTGACTTTTATGTTAAGCTCTATTTGCCTTCATCCCCACAAGCCTTTCCATTTATATATATATATATATATATATATATATATATATATATATATATATATATATATATATATATATATATATATATGGTCCTCTGCCCTAAAGGTATTCGTACATGGATGGACTCTTTTAGTTTTTATCATGTCCTCTACCTTTTTGTTTTTCAGGACAGCTATAAGGGCCTAGTTGTGAAGAGTTCAGATAGGATTCATATCCATGTTCTATAAATATTCTAGTCCTATTTCCTATGTCACGATCTTGTTTAACAAAAAATGCTTTCATCATAACCCATCTGTTGCCATTTGAATGTCTAGCTGAATCACTATGATGTCTGTTTAACATACATGTAGACCTAGATGTCAAACCCTACAGGTGCAACAGGTAAGGCTTAAGAATGTTTTGCATATAGGTAACTAATCTTGAATTGAAATACTTTTATTGATGCTGCTGGTACTGTCAATAATGATTACAATGTGTAAACCTGAAACCATAAAGCACTAACTCAATGTATCCTTTCTATGTCTTTGCAGAAGCGGCAGTTGACAGAGGAGGATGAGCCTGACACCCACCGCCTTCTGAACTGGGAGGCCAGTGTCACAGTCCTCAGTCGTGCCAGTAGGGAGGGTCCAGGGCATGCCCAGCCAGTCAGCTCCACAACAACCACCACTGAAACTGGATGTCACCATCGCAATCACCGGCACCACCATGCCCAATGTGGTCACAAGGCTACCACAACATTCAATGGTAATTCCACCGGAAATAGTGGCTTAAACGGACAAGGCTGGGGCAAGAAGAGGAAGTATCGCTCATCGGTTCATAGTGATGATGCCGATAGCAGTGCCTCTTCAGAAACAAGCCTTGGGAACCTTACAACTGTTCCAAGATTGGCCTCTCTGCGTAGGGTGACAGCACATATGACAATAGGTGATGATGAGGTGACCTTGATTACTAACCCAACCAATGAGGTCGAGCTTGCCCGTCACACCCGCCATAGTACCCATAGCGGTGGTGGGAAGAAAGGCGGTCAGTTCATACTCAATCCTCTTCCCGGCTTCTGTCGTGTGCATCGGGGAGACCGTGACTATAACGACAATAACGAAGAAGAGGCAGATGAGGAGGAGGAAGACTCTGTGGTCTCCTCGAGTGATAGTGAAGAGATCCCGACATTAGTGCCTTCAGGGAGTCTTGACGATAGCACCAACGAAGACGAAGACGACGAATACTCTGACCTCAACATGCCCTCAGGAAACAAGGTGGGTGACCTTGACCCTTCGTTGCCATGGCGACGGCTGAGGCCTCCAATGACAAGAGGCACCAGCCTGCCCGTAGCAACCAGCCACAAGGATGCCCGGCCCAAGTCAGCCGAGTTCCACTTGGACCTTAATCAAGGCTCGTCACGGACCAAGCCTCCAAGTGGCAAGGTCAAAGGTCATGTCCGTTCACCCTCAGATGGCGATAAGAACTTCCTGAGCCTGGTGCGCAATGGTGGAAGTGTCCGGGACAGACTCTCCCGTGACAGTCCCCAGCGGTCACCAAGTCCCAATAGTCCAAGTATCCTTCATCGTCTTGGCATCTTTGGCTTGAGACGTGGGTGCAGTAAAGAGAAGGAGAACATCAAAACTTCTGCTTCCATGGAACTGCCAGCAGAGCAGAACAATAACAATAATGGGGTGGATGGTAGGACCACAAATTCTGGTAGTGGAGAAGGGAGGCACCGTAGTCGGCTCCGATTCAGGAAATATTCTGCTGGTGCAGTCACTGTTATCAAGGATGAGAACCAGAACCAGCAGCCTCCATCTCCTCCAATTGCTGTGTTTAGTAGTGATGAGGATATCTCCTCAGTACCCAATACCCCGAAGCACAACCTACCTGTTCACACCCCAACCACTGCCATCCAATCATATCCTAACTCATCCACCCCAACCACTCATTATCCATCCTCAAATACCACTCAAAATTCCCAACAACAGAAACAGCAACAGCAACAAAGACAAAAGCAACAACAAAAGCACCAGCAAAAGCAACAACAACCCGCAGCAGATATTCCACCCCCTGCTGCTGCAAATCACGTTAACTCACCACCATCCACACTCTCAATCACTCCGGCCAGCGTGCAAAACCTTAACAAAAATCCTAGTAGTAGTATTCCTCTAAGGACTACATCTTCCTATTGGGGGACTAAGAGACCCCGGCCGATTTCCCCTCGTCTAGAGCAGGAGATAAGCACGCTACTCTTGTCCCCAACCAAACCTACTGCTGCTGATACTGTGAATGCCACTCTCAGGCCCATGCTAACCCAACCTAGGCCTGAGCCAAGAGCCCGCTCTGAAACAAGAGTAAGGCCAGACTCAAGAATGCAGTCCGAGCTACGTCCGAGTCTTGAGACCAGACGAGGCTCCGATTCCAAGGCTCTTGATCTCGAGTCAAGGGCTGGTAAAGACAGGAAAGGTACCATATCAATCTTGGATCATACTCTGACCAAAGCACAGACCGTAACAACAGAACCAACACCTCAGAAGGTCAGTTTCGTCACTCGGCCAACATTGACAAGGTTAAGGGAGCAGAGTCGCGTTGACCGCTCCAATCCTCCTGACACAGAGGCTCCATACACACGTTACAGGAGGTATGGTGACCGCAAACACCATAGTGCTGATATGGTTGAACGATCTTCCAGTAAAGAAGAACAACCTAGACGTGGTCCACAATCTACTGCTGTTAACCAAAATGAGAGACCTTCTACATCCTCAGAAGGACAGAGGGCATACACTCGACAAAGACATCATACTGTCGAGGTAGGGAATATCATCATCAAAACACCAGAGGGTGAACAACGGGATCGTCAAAATAACAGTACCAACAACTCAGGGACCTTTGTGGCATCCAACATTGAACGTAGGTCAGGAGGTAGCCACCGCAACATTGGCATTGACAGTTACCGGCGGATTTCTCCTGGGGGAGCTTACATAGTCCATATGAGTCCATCTCGGTGGAATAGACCTACCTCGGGTTTAGAAGCAGCCTTCTCTATACCAACAAAGGCGGATGGTTCAGCTTCGGCCATTTCTAGCTCAGACTCAGTTACCTCATCCATTCAATCTGGTCCACGATTAGCTTATGCCAGAGTAGCAAGCACTCAATTTAACTTGGACAGTAACTCAAAGGCAACAACTCTGGTAACTTCCTCACCCACATCCATGACATCGCCCAGTCAGCGTGGACCGTATGTTAACGCGCAAACTACTTCTGTTTCTAGTCAGAAATCTCCTGATGGTGGCACATCAACGACATCTTCCTCCAATCTGATGTCAACCAATCAGAGAGAACCTCTCAGTGGTGCTGCGGGACTCCTGGCCAAACATAGGTCCTCTTACAGTGGTGCCTCTAGCAGTAGTAGCAGCAGTAGCAGCAGTATCAACAGTAGCAGGACGCAACGACGTACGTCATCTGATGACGTCACACTCTTCCACCACAGAATAGCTCCAGGACCGAGCAGCTCACATCTTGCACGTTCCATGTCGAGTCCCTCACGTTCAGAGCCTCCAATTCCTGACCCAACTAGACTCAGCAGTAGCTATCCCTGGGCTGGACGTCGTGGATCACGTTCCAGCTCTCCTCATGCCCCTACGTCACTAACGGCAAACCGGCCCGAGTCACCCATGACGCCACATCCGGCGTCTCCTCGCCGCTCTACGCCATCCTCACCCCATACGTCATTACCACCTTCCCCTGCTACTACGTCACCGGCCACTACGTTACCACGGACTATGACGTCATCAACTACGTCAACGACGTCATCGGATTGCTACGTCGTGGAGGATTTCTTTACTGGAGTATGCAGACCCATGGGAAGAGGCCATTCGCTAAAGGAGCCAAGTCGAGCTGTCAGACCGGAAGTACTCGGATACCATGACGTCATCGACAAGAGGGTGAGTTGCTTTTTTTGATATTTTTAGCTTTCTTCCTCAAAATATTACGATTCTATTTCAGTAATATATGACTATATAATCATAGGCCTATATATACATGGTCGGTGACTGGAAAAGTAGAGGTAGGCCCTAGGCCTAAATCCCCGGGCTTAATGAATTTCGTACAATATTGGCCTATATAAGCGCTAAGAACTCATTGATTTCAACCAGACTATGTCCTCGGCCCTTATTCAAGACTAGCACCCCTATTGCTCCGGCGCATGTTAAAGATCGGCGCCTGCTCAAGACCCAGCGCCTACACATGATATAGGCCAATACGCTATGTTAATGAGAGCTTTGAAGCGATGTTTCTCAGCGACCTTGCGCTTGTGAGAGAAATTCCATTTGACTAAGTATAATGCATATAACGTTACAATGACTCCTTGACTAATTTGAACACCAACATAGTTTCCTATTATGGGTTAATTAGTGCGGGTGACAAGTACTACGTTTGTAAAGGAGGTCATAGACAAAGAAGTAGATACCTAGAATCGACCCACCTCCTTTTGTGATATGACTGCCTCGGTTCAGTATTATTGATTTTCATACTGCAGTCTAAGCAAAAAGTAAGGGCATATACCACTTGGGATTATATGGGTGGTACTGTATGTATTCTATCTGCCACAATAGGTGTGATTTAGATGAGAGTCATGCAGAGGGAGACAAGGTGTCTGGGCACATAAAAGTAAAAGAATTGTTTTAATATGTGCAATGGCTCAAGTGAGGATATACTAATTCAACCCTTAGAACCTCCCTAACCAGTGCTTTCCCTAGTCGTACAATGAACAGGTGATATGGGGGAGGGGGCGGGGTTACAAATCAGTAGTTTTCTGTAAATTTGAGGACCCAGATCAAAAGTAAATGCAATCATACAAAACAACATTGACAAGTCCGTAAGGTCTAGATGCGTCTTATACGTGAGGACTTGCGATCGTCATGATTCAGTGCACAAGATAACATGTAGGGGGAGTGACAGTAGTCATGTATTATGCTGTCACCCAGTACAAAGCGGGGTTTGGGGGCTACCGAAATAACCCTCATATAAGGCGCACCTCGCACTTAAGGCACACCCGTAGTTAATCCCCGACCTATAAGGTGCACCTGAGACAAAGTCACTTAAGGACCTTCTGTAGTATAAAATCCTCGGTTATAAGAATTTTAATAAGTCTTACTTCAGGTAGGCTAGATAATGTGCAGGTGGAGTAGGTCCTCCAGTAAAAGTCACGCCTTATAGGTGAGGTTTTAAAGTAGGTCACAGCCCCTGGAGACAGTCAATAACACACCTGGTTACACCTGAATGATGCATGCCACCCCCACCGTGCACCCTGCAGGGCCACCTCCAGGTGAACAAGGTGGGGGAGGGTTAGGGTTTAACCCGTAAAGAGCCGCTATTGTAGGAGTGCACCATACCTATTGGTCGTCATGATGCACCAATGAAGGTGAGAAGGTAAGAACAGTATATTATGTGTCCTTCCTTTACCTACAGAACTTGTATTTGAGCTGTCAACATCAAAGTGACTAATCCTTTGAAAATAGCATTATGACTCTAGGCTATTTAATGTTTCTTGATGCACCGATGCCTGCGCAGTGCTGGAAAATCTACCCACCAGTACTTTATTTGAGCTGACTCTCCGGGTATATATGTTAAGCCTGTATAGGGTCGGCATGATGCTGGATGCGAGTTACTCACCAGGTAAGGGCTGCATTTATGCATCATGACAACCAATGTGCATAAATGCAAAAATGCATCAGTTGCCCTTAAAGGTGCAATTTCAGCTAAAACAACCCTCTAGAAAACAATCAATGAACTATACAGTTGTCAATCAAACCCATTTCCCTATTAGATGGCATGCATTATTTTGATTTTAAGTGTCCCCGAATGAAGGCATCTTGATATGGAATGGTTCTTTCTTATGGTGGGAATTAATTTGACAGATCAATATGGGTGATATTTCATAACAAAAGAGGGCTCCACCAGCTGACAACTGCCATGATAACCACTGGTTTGTGCATGTGTTGTGCATCAATTAACAACCAGGTGCCCTCATTGTGCCACCAACTACCCATTCAGTGGATTAGTGTCGACCTACAGTAAAAAAAATATGTACTCAGATGCATATTTAATACTGAAATGCATTGCATAATGTTTTAAAACTTGGGGAGGATTTAGAGGAAAGTATGACCCATTCACATATGCCATGACTCAAAAATAAGAATTTTAGTTGGGATAACATCTTTAAATGGTTAATAAATGGTTAAAAAGCGAATTTTTTTTTTGAAGATTTTTACGAAGATTATCAGATTTGGTAAAGTTTATATTAATTTTATTCTATGCAGGAAACCATCATTTCTCATTATAACCAGTGAAAACGTAGAAAAGTATGACTATATGCCTTGCATACAAAAAGAAAAAAAAAAGAAGAAAAAGAATCCGACCTACCTACCTTAACTTTTTGGACCATGTTACCGGAAAATCAACTCTTATTTTTTTGCCTCTAGCAAATGGGCTCGACCATTTGAATATCTATTTAATGTGTTTTAGGAATATTGTGTCATGTATTTTAGGCTAACTCTGCCAAACTCATGGAAAATGTAAGCTGCCCTAGTTTAAAAAAAAATCGATGTAAAAGTTTACGCAAAATATGCCTTGGCACAGAAAAAATTGCGGGGATCTTAATCTAAATTGCATGCAGTGCGCATCCCGTCTACCGGTATGTTAGATACTGATACTGTCTAAATGCTACAAACCGCATGCATGATTAAACCATAAATGGACAGAGTCCTTGATAAATGTATGGACCATATAATTGGACTGACTTCAGACTGACAGTCAATATTAAGTGAATATAATCCACGTTCCATAAGACCCTATGATAATTATCAATTGCTAAACTGAAGCTACAGCAAAATACACTACTGAATAGCACAATCTAGTTATTTACATGGGATTTGCATAACCTAAAATAATCAAAATCTGAGTGGTCTGCAATCAATACAGCACATACAATGTTGGCATCCCGGTTGGCGTCCGTTCCGTCACCTAGCTGTTACCGTTCGCTAGAGACATTACGTTTGGAGCAGCCTGGCGCCGCCTGGTGAGATAAATATAATCTAACCAAACTTCCAAAGATCCTTCCAGATAACTGAACCTGATATGGTTAGTAGCGTATTAAAACATGGCACATTGATGAGAATTGAATGACAATGGCATCATGTATAGTATAGTAGCAGATTTTTGTTGTTAAGCATAGTAGCAAGGCACGCCATGTACATTGTATTGGTCATTTGGAGAAGGGCGAGGGAAATCCAGGGAATAGCGTTCCACAGAAATCACTAAACCCACCACAATATGGGTTGTATTTGAAATAATTTACAGAGAATGACATTAGATGCCCGTGAGACATAGAGGAATAAAAGATGTAAAAAGTAGAAACGTACTCGTGCATGGTGTGCATGGTGGGTCGACGAGGCAAGGCCGTAGTTCTTAAATTTGACAGTAGGGGGCAGAAGCGGCATGAACTACATGAAATCATTTTGCCTTTGAAAGTTTGATAGAGAGTGTAAGGGGGGCTTCCTTGTCGAGTGTTTTATGTTGATATACTGATACTACCCAGTATAGATATGCAGTTAGATCTGATGTACATTAAACTATTTCTGAAGATTACATTATTAGCCCTCTATATTCATTTGAACAACAGGGGTAATTAGAAAATTAGGGGTAGCAATATTCCCGTGGGTAGTTACCCAAAGCAGGATACCGATGATGGCGGTCTAGCTAGTCCTGAGGACTAAGGGGACTGGCGCGTCCGCGCTGACCTAAATACGCAGACTCTACGCAGAGCCTCCCGCGGTGAGCGTAGGTGCGCGGGCGTAGTGGTAGTCCTCAGGACTATAGCTAATAAAAATATGATGCTTAAGTCCTAAGGACTAAAGGCTAGTCCCCAGGACTAAGAATATGAGGATATTGTCCTAGGGACTAATTGTACATTCCCATAAATTACCCTGCAGACCCCATGACTTTGTATAAGACTGTGCTGTTAGTTTCCAGGACTACGCTTTTAGCCCTGGGGACTAATTCGTAGACTCAGGGACTACTTGTTTAGTCCTGAGGACTACAAAAACATTTACCTAGTCCTCAGGACTAAGGCATGTGGTGTCTAATGATGTCTAATGTAGTTGTGACTAGGGATGTAGTCCCCAGGACTTCAAATTTAGTCCTGAGGACTATTTCTTAGTCCCCAGGACTGCTCTGTGTAGTGCCAGGGACTAAAGATACAGCCCTAGGGACTAGATTATAGTCCTTGGGACTGAGACCCTGGCTCATAATCATCCAAGAGTAGAGAATAGTCATGGTGCCCTGGGGATGAGATTCATATAGTCCCAGGGACCACCTGTTTAGTCCTGAGGACTAAAGCGTAGCACGCATAGTAAGGGCGCGTTCTAGTCCCCAGGATTAGATGTCGGCGCGTGGCTGCTGCTGGCCGCTGCAGTGTATGCGGCTAACAGGGGCAGCGCGGACACGGCGGACGCCTTAGTCCTCAGGACTAGCTAGACCGCCGTCATCGGTATCCTGCTTTCCGCAACTATTGAAGCAGAGAGCACGTATTCTGTCTATTTATGCCATGGCGAATATCGACGACACTATAGATTAGTACTACTTACGCCGTATTCAATGGGGGGGGGGGTGGGATACGATCCTCGCATATTCTGCGGCACCATTTTGAAATTTATACAGAGTTAACTAGTTTCGTATTTAGGTATGGTTATTAGAAGTTTTACGCAAAAAAAGAATGATTGAACTAGTTAAATAATATGTTATGAATTGTTTGAGGTATATCCATGTATTAGCACCATGTTAAAAAAGAAGATATTGTCCTGCGCAAGGAACATTTCTATCGAAACTAAAAGCAGCAGCTAGCTCCGTATCACGTGACCTACTTCGTCGAGCAAGGTGTCATGGCGGATCAAAACAAACCTCAAATATTGTTGAAATCCTTTATTTAAAAGCAATTCAAACCCGTGGGCCATGGCATAAATGCAAATGTCAACTCACAGTGATTAATTTAGGCTCGTATTCCCCTCGGTGCTGGCTATAAGGCCTCGTTGAATACGGGCAGAAGCACCTCTGGGAATACGAGCCTAAATTATTCACTGATCGTTGACATTTGCTTATTTCTCTGATGACCATGCCAATGTAGTTTCCAATTGATAGTGTCATACTAGTATTTGTGCATGATCAAGTTGTCGTATGAGAAATATCATAAGACTTAGTGGTATATAGTGTAAATACATTAAGCTCTCATGAAATGTGTTATTTCCAGTTGTCACTGGTTTATTCAGCTTTAGGCAACATGTAAGAAATATCAATCATACAGTAGTTAGTATGTAGGTAATTTGTACATACAGTAAATATACAGTAAGTTATAAAGTATAATGTTCTGTTCCACTCCACCTGTGAGGTAATAATAATACAATGTCCAGCATAGTTCTAGGTGGGTTCCCACACCTAGCTCCTGACCTGCTGCTTAGAGGAATAATGTAATAATGAATAACTTTACCCTCTGGTGGAAGTCTTGAGGAAGATACCCTCTGGCCACTAATGATAGAAACCAATGCCTGTCTAGCATAGTTTCACCATAGTGCAGTGGTATAGCAGGTAGCAGGAGATGACTGGAGATGTTACCTCTAGAGCGGTTCTTGGTGTTCTGTCCTCTTGGAGGTGCAGACAGGCTATTTGTAGCAAATCTTGGAAAAGCACCTCCAGACTGACTGGGGCCAGTAGCATCTGCCTAACTCTGCAATTGTTTGAGGGGAGTCTTTCATGTGTCACTGGGTGCACAAAGGACCCCCATGGGCGCCGCTGTGTCCCCCATTGTCTTGGTCGGTTCTGCAACTTCAGACCCTCATAACTCGGTCGTTTACGCAGCTACAACTGCCATTTTGCGCATGCGCGGAGTTGAATATGCCAAGTTTAAACTGCCCGCTGGATAGGCGCGTAACTTGCGCCGGTTTGTCTGTAGTGCACTCGGAGCTCCATTCAGTCTCCATGGCGTAACTTCCTTAATAATGGGAGTTCCGCCTTGATCTTGGGCTCATTTTGACCGTCTAATTATGGGCTTTCCATAAATGTTTTGATATTTGACCTAGCTTGCTCAGGAGCGACGCTAGAGCGACCGGACGGTTATGGCGTCATGCTTATGTAACCCATTGTTCAGTTATTAGAGTGCTCAGACACTCATGACGGCGTCAGCGGTGCTCAGGCACCCGTGACGGCCGGTTGCATTCACTTACAACTTATTAGTTTGTGCACTGAACCATGAGGTCGCACACTGAGACCCTCATTTTTATTATATTGTGCAGTGAACCATTGGGTCGGAGCCTTTGATGTCAGAAAGTGTGTTTGTAACTGACCTGGCTGGTGTGCAGTGGGGCATGAACGCTCTTATACAAAGTTTGAGCGCTCTTATAGCTCTTAGAACCAACCTATGTATTAATTTCATAGATATTCTTTGATTAATACAGTAATATGTTACAATTTATGGAATAATAAAATGGTATATCAATAGACATACATACGTCAAAGTGTCTCAATTTAAGGGTCGCTGGTGCATTATGACATCATGTTCATAGGTTAAAATGGTCCGTTGATACAGCTTTAGCCTACACATCAACAAAATGCATCATGCCCTGGCGTCATGCTGTCACTATGTGATACGATCCCGAAATGATCGACATGATGCAATGACCAACTGAGCGCCGAGTAGAATAGAATACCCAACACAGCGATGGTGTATCATGACTTGACTACAAAGGGAATTCATCCAGATATTCCACACCGTCTTTAAAGGGTTATGGGTAAATGACACACAACATAGGCTCCCATCCCTATGGACAGACAGACAGACCTCTCGTGTATTGATCACATACCATTAACCCATCCCGTCCCTTGACCACAGTTGTTTGACCGTCTGTACATAGCGTCCACTGCTTTCCCTCACAACATTAACCCTCCCAATACACTGCAGCCACAGGAGCCCAGCAATATAGTAACCCATCCACTCCCGTGACCACAGTAGTCAATATTTTATAGTCAGACAGCTAGGGATGTCTAGACAGGACCGACTGGGAGCCTAGATAAGCATGGTTTATATATGATGTAAGCTCTAGCTTGTACCACTGTAACTTAATTATTTACTGCTTCTAAGATATTTATATCAATGGCAGATTGTATATCGCATTAGCTTTGAGTCAGCCCATCGAGTTTAATGTAAAATATCAGTTCATAACGGTGGTACAAGAGCTTAAATTCAGTCATTCAATGTCTCTTTCAAACTTAGCCTTTTTGTTCCAAATGCGGATCATATGGTAACGTTGACAAGTTAAACCTTTTCAAATCCTACTAGTCCAGTCACTATTTTTTTTTTACAAAATGTTTATATGTAGTGGTCCTTGGAATTAGTCGTCATAAAAGCTCTCACACACTCATCTCACATGTTAGTGAATATTACTTGTCAATTTAACGTGCCCGACGGGAAAGGATCACGTAAAAAAGTAGCAGTGATATCAAGGTCAAAGGACAACTCCAATGGAGACACTACATGTGGATGTGGGCAGCTCAGAGCTATATTGCATGTCACACAGAGAGAATAAACAGTCACAAAGGGAGTCTAGGGTACAAAAAGGGAGTCAATACTTCCCTGACTCCCTTTCTAGGCTATCTGACTCCTTTTTCATTTAGAGTCACAAGATCCTGACTCCCTTTTGACAAGGCCTAAGAGAGTCACTGGAAAATAAGGGAGTCATAAGTGAGCAGGACTCCCTAAGGGAGTCAGAGTATGCCACGGGGAGTCAGGCAGATAATTTCCACTAGGTGGAAGCACTATCTCCTAAGAGGATTTATCTGGATGCACACATCTTTTTTTCGATCAGAATATATGATGATAAAATTTATATTGACAAAATTCAATTATTATAGAAACTATGCATACCCTCAAAATGAAATACAGTAAAGAAACAAAAAGATGTTGATATATGGACAATTTAAATATATTCAAAAGCTTTAGACACCCATTCTGTGCAGGTATCAGAAAGCTAAACCTACAATCAGTCAACTGCTCGACTAATGTACACTGAGGGAAGTTCCATATATCCCCTGCTATGTCTTTCACGATGCAGTGCAAAAGTATACAAGATAAAGTATGGCTGGCATTACACTTTATATCTAGAGAATATGGGTGAAGATGTAAGATATTTAGGACAATTGTACCTTCCAGAAAGGGAGTCAACCATATGCTAGACTCCCTTTTGGAAGGGAGTCGAAGGTGACCCCGACTCTCCTTTGGAGTAAAGGGGAGTCAATCTGAAGGCAAAACCTGGACTCCCTTAAGAGAGTCAGTTGACTCCCTTTCTCCAGAAAGGGGAGTCAATCTGAAGGCAAGCCTGGACTCCCCTTTTGACTCCCTTTATTTTCTCTGTGCATGGTTCCGTAGCATGCGTTATTAGGGCAGGTCATGTGACTGGGCTCATACTTGTTTAGACCTGTGGCATTCGAAGTTAGTACATTCAAAAATAGATGAAGATTAGAAAAAAAATGCAGTTCTCTTGAGAATAGCTCTAGGTTTGTTTTGGAAAAAGGTAGTACTCACTACATCATTATCTTTGATCATTCATTGACATGAGGCAAAAAAAATAGTGACATGGGTGTTTCCTAAAAATTGACATGGGGCATGATCTATAGGTTCTTGGGTGTGACATGGGACATAAGTGTTTCTTAAAATCAACATGTGACATGGGGTCCCCCCATCCAGGGCGCTATTTGAATGTAACTGACTATCTGAAAATTCACTAACGATTTGGCTCTCTTACCATAGGGGAGATGCATGCTGTTGGTACCTATTGGTACCTATGTCATCATATAGGTTTTGATAGAGTCATAGTTCTGCAGGCGCTTATAGTGACATATAGTGGGTCTATTGACTACTTGAAGCCTTTGTTGTTGTCAGGAATATTGAAATAAACGGTCCCCTCTGGACAGATTGTCACCCGCTTCTGGCGTCGGGATCAGTGCCATAGCGATAGCATTGCAAATGAGATCAGTCCCCCCTCATGCTAGAGGCACCTGATCTCAGTGATGTAAACACAAACAAAAATGCCGATTCACGGCTAATTGACAGCCATCAGTCACTGTCGGATGGCGTAGGGACAGTATCATGAGCCATTTAATTGTTTCTAGTTCTATTAGAGCATGGAGTATGATTATTTGGTTCACTTTTCATCCCTAATCGTTTTAATTCCACTATCACTGCACAATGGCCACCGACTCCAGCTGCCAGCTTACCGCCATCATTGTATGTGACGTCATGACCTCATTATCTGAAAATGAGGCTCGCTGAGATCAGGTGCCTCTAGCATGAGGGACTGATGTCATTTGCAATGCTATCACTATGGCACTGTTCCCGACGCCAGAGGCACATGATTTCTGTTCAGAGGGGTGATAAACTTGTCCCAATGTCATCAGGGTCATTTCACAATGTGATCATCATCAATGCAGTTATGTTGGCTCCACTAGCTATTGCTTGCCAATGCTGAAGTAGTGCATCATGCGGAAACCCCGAAGGCAATTTGACCCCTCTACGATTGGCTTGAATGGTGATTTGCTTAATCCGGCCACATGCTTTCATCACGCCTTTCAAAGTGCATGCAGCATTAAGACATTATGCAGCCCCTAAAGGGTTAACAGTTTCCTGTCAAGATCCATCTCCAATTACTGTGAGCTGCTGCTGTGGTGGTGAGTTGTGAGTGCTTAGGGCTGGGGGAGCAGCTCAAGATAGGAGGGGAGGGGCAACTCAAGTGAAATCCAATGAACCTTTAAGAGTTGCATGGTGTGTTGACGCTTTATTTTTATTGGTTTTTAAGGTGCACTCCCCACTGCAGCATTCTTGTATCATGCCAATCCTACAGGACTAATATATATCTACCCTTGATGGATCAAATTGATACAGCAATGCAGTGACGTTGAGTTGATTCACCAGCACTGTCTTGACCACAGTATTGCATAATGGGCTGTTTAAGCAACAGGATTTGAGTAAACAACAGTCTCTAATAAGCACCAGGGGTTCATTGGTATTCAAACTGAGAACTGGTCTTGTATATGCGCCAGAAATATTGGATTATATCTAGAGTTAAGCTGCCTAGATGGGTATTTTTTAAAAGGACAGCTCAATATACCAGGTTTTGCTCATATCAGGAAAACCATGTCCAATATATCCACAGACTGAAAGCACTACCCAAAGTGTTTATTGTTTTTATAGGGGCCAGCTCTGGCTGTAAGTCCATGGTGGTAGGCCATCTGCCCCGTTCCGGTTGCACCAGCCTCAGGGGCTGGTCAGCCGGTGTAAGCTTCCCCCCTTGTGTATCATACCGATCCAGGTGTAGGTGGAAGGTAGGAAAACATTAGGTCTGGGGATGTAGCTCAGTGGTAGAGCGCTCGCTTGCAAGTTGAGAGGTCCCGGGTTCAAACCCGGTGTTTCCAAGTATGTTTGCCAACCTCTTCAATGGTGGAAACACCGAGTTTTCCTGCCCATGTAGGGGGGGCTCCGGAACTTGGTGCCTGGGCCGGTATGATACAGATACGCTTCAATTAGCCAGACCTACCATCTGGTACGTTGGCTAGGGAGTCAGGAGTGCCTCACACTGCTTGATAAAGCCCAATCGATCTGGTTGGGAGGAATGCTTGGTGCTAGATGATGGATGGTTGAAGCTGGTTGGGAGGAGTGTAGGGGCCAGCTCTGGCTGTAAGTCCATGGTGGTAGGCCATCTGCCCCATTTCGGTTGCACCAGCCCTCAGGGGCTGGTTAGCCGGTGTAAGCTGCCACCCTTGTGTATCATACCGATCCAGGTGTAGGTGGAAGGTAGGAAAACTTCAGGTCTGGGGATGTAGCTCAGTAGTAGAGCGCTCGCTTGCAAGTTGAGAGGTCCCAGGTTCATACCATGCAGTGGGCTCAAGTTGTGACAGCTGCCAGGATTCCTGAAAGAGGCCAATACGGTAAGGACCAAAGAGCATGCACTTGCCCACTAAAGAATATCTCGAGAAGTTCTGAGGAATGCCCGCCTTGTAAACGCTACAAGAGTTGAGAATCTCCTGATGTGGGCATGTCAAAATGTCTTATACTCAAGCAAGTTCTCAAGTCTAGATCCTAGGACAATCTCAAGATCCGTATATATGAGCATATCTCCAGTCACTCTAGAGTAAATGACTTTTTTTTGTTCTTGTAGAAGGTGATGTGTTAAATTCTTGAGAAACTCTCAACAAAAGTTCTTCTTGCAAAGTGGTCATCTACCCAAATTTACCTAGTTGCGAACATTCCTAAATCTAGTTCAGTAGAAAAAACGAAGAATCATTGGCAACGATGGATGCATAATGGGTGTTTATGATCACCCTGCTACTCTTTTTTGCCACACAAAGACGGATCATTTTTTGAATATCTGAAATCTATGAACCTACAATGTAGACTTGCATTTTCATAAAATTGTGCATAAACTAAAGCGAATACTCTTTGAATTTTGCTACGATTTGATCTGTTCAGGGTCTAGGACAAAGTGAGCTGCAAGGCCACCTAATGGGAAGATATGATACTTCCAAAAAGACAAAGATTCACTGTAAAAGAAATAATGGTACTTTTCCGTAGTATTTTACGTAGATTTGCTGTAACATCACTTAATCTAAGGTTGTTTCATTGTAATATAAATAATGGTGAAAAACTAAAATTTAACAATGATTTTCTGTAAAATCTACAGAAGCTTTTAACAGTGCATGCGGCCCTTATAGGACTAGCTAAGTGTGTGCATCAGCTGGAGTGGGATGTAGCCCTACTCTAGGGTTTTATACTCCTCCGGTGCTGAGATAGGTAGTGTGGAGAGGTAGAGGTAGTAAGTAGGAGTCTAAGCCTCCTGGATCAGGAATCCTGGCAGCTGTCTTAACTGCAGGTCACTGGTATGTCCAGGATATATAATGTAGGCTCTGGTCTGTACTATCTACACCCTCTCATGAACTTACTGTGGGAGGACTTTGATGCATCAAACGTGGGGTAGTGTTTTCAAAAGTTGATATTCTCAAAATGGACTACCTGAATTGTACAAAACCTGGAATATAAAGACGTTTTTCTTTAGGATACCTACATAGAGGATAGTTAATCCAGCTTGGCATCTCATTTTTTTGATTGGCATGGACAAAGGTGGTCAAAATGGACTACCTGAATTCTGCAAAAAAAAAACAAAAAAAAAAAAAACTGAAATAATGGAACATTTCTTTTAGCATTACCTCCAGTCAGACCATAATTCAGCCAGACATCTCCTTTGGTTGGTTGGCATGAACAAAGGCTCACGACCATTCTGTCCAGCTGAGAGATACTAAGAGTAATCAGCTGATCAATGCATACACAGTCTCAGCAATACACTGTAAAAAGTGTCGTTGAAATAATGACATATCTCTGGGAACTTTGGGACAAGGATTTCACTGTTATTTTCACAGAGATTCCTAGTACCACAATGTGTGTACTGCACTGCCATCTGGAGACTCATTGTAGAAGCTACACTGCAATACAATTACAGTGCTTCACTGTTCAGTTTTACGTGAATTCCTGGTAGAATCAACAGTTATTTCTTAGAGTGTTAGAAACTTTCATAAGGGATTGAGAAGTACCTCCCAAATGAGTTGTCCCATTTATAATGTACAACCTTGAAGAGGAATGATTCTGTAGCCTATGATGTATTGAAGAGGAGACTTCCTGGGGCAGTGTTCATATTTATTTCCACCATACAGAATGCCCATGGGGATACGCAGTTGGAGCTCACTAAAACGCCAAGCAAAACAAAAGGTGAGATTATATTACTATGCTCAGCAGTGGAATGATCTGTAATGGCTCCAATGATAGAAAGCCCTTCAGAAGATTGTTCTGCCTGACTGAAGATATTCATATTTTGAGAGATGACTTTGTGAATAAAGGATGTGATGAATGGCGGAAATTATCAGCCTCAAGGGTGATTCATAAACACTGACAATGAAGAATTCTTATTTTCATTTTAAATGTCATCAGACGGCATCTTGACATTTTCATAGCCAGTGTTTGCGGTTATTTCTACATGCTTTCACATGTCAATTTCTCAAATGTGAGGCTGGAAATGCATACTTTCCCAATTTACGCTTATCTTTTGTTCTACACTGTCAGACTAGGACAAGCCTTTTACACTGAAAACCTAGAAGTTCTGAAACTAGTCAGTGGTGACCACTTTAGGTCCTCAAGTTGACGATACCTAAAACTACAGCTTTAGGTAGTCAAAATGACGACTTTAAGTCGTCATCCTGACGACCTGAGTCATCAATATGACAACTCTGTACTGTCAGTATTGTCATCCTGATGACTCAGGTCGTCAGGATGACGACCTAAAGTCGTCATTTTGACTACCTAAAGCTGTAGTTTTAGGTATCGTCAACCTAAAGTGGTCACCGCTGACTAGTTCCGGATCTTCCATGTTTTCAGTGTACAGTAGATTGCTTCTATTTTTGGAAAACAGTGGTAGTTCCTGTCAGCACAAATCTAATGACCCAGCAGTGCTTGCCCTGTACCCACTACAGTAGTCTTTATAGCCAATTGACAATTGGGGCTGAGAGTGTAAGGTGTTTATCTATAGCAGCATCGTTTAGTTTATCATTTTAATTCTAAATGCATCGACTTCCCAACATATTTCTGTCTTTCTTGCACATCCTAACCAGATTACCGGTCAGCTTTTTTTTCAAAGGTCTACACAGGTAACTTAGAATTGATAAGGCACGGGAAATGGCCCTGGCCGTTCTCTATGGAGGGGGGGGGGGCTTGATGCACTCCCGAATCGTCTTCATTTTCAACGAATACAGCCATTGCCATTAACGGTTCATAAGCCTTGAGTCTTATTAGATGGTTTAAATAAAACACCACCCTATTTTCATGTTGACTTATTTCATTGTATGACGTCACGATTAACCAAATGCAGTAAAATATTTACTACACAGCACTGTTAGTCTGCAAAGAAATGGCAATCTCAGATATTTTGTTAAGCTGGGTGTTTATTTCTTTTCCATGGGACCTGGACAGGTGTAGGGCTTTTGGCTGAGACCACTTTACATATTCGGCATTGAAAGGTGTTGGGAACAATCCCACACAGGTAGATAGCTACACCTACACCTTCAGCTAATGTTGGTTCAGCATCAATTGTAGGGAAGCTAGAACTAACGTTGGTACCACATCAACTGTTGGAGGACTGAAATTAATGTTGATAGAATATTACCTGTAAGGAAGTTAACATTGCCAAAGCAAGGGGTGAAAGAGATCTGTAAACTTTGGGACGACATGATCTGTAAGAAGGATGCATTTTAAGTAGATAAAGCATGACAATAGGGGGAGCTGTACAACAGGACTAGGAAGAAATCCTCGATTCTCACCCATTTCTCTTTGGATCGGGAGGGGGATGGCAGAGAAATGTACACAATCAAGAGGGGATGAACTGAGTGTAGTTTTTCAGGGGTGGGGCCTCAAACATAATACCTTCCTCCATATACCTTAACATATTTCCACTGCCAACGTCTAAAAATTCACTATAGGGTCGATTCACCTCAGCTCGGCCACATGGGGGGGGGACTACCCGGAATAGGCCATCCCTCGGGAGCACAGAAATCAGTATAGGACTAAATGAGCAATGCCAGCTAGCTAAATCGATGCCATTAGTCTAGTGTGTGATGTCAATTCGGTATCATAGGAAGCCCCTAGCTGGAGGGGTGACCGACTTCAGGTGTGTGGCCGACTTCAGGTGAATCTACCCTAAAGCGCTGATAAAGAACTTGTCTAGATCACCAGCACCTTCACCCATGTACACAATAACCCTCAACAACAAAGAGGAAATCTGAATAGGAAAGGAAGGCGAGCCGCTGGGTCGCAGACTGTTAAGGGCACAATAGACCCCCTATCACATAGATTATA
This sequence comes from Acholoe squamosa, assembly GCA_949317995.1. Lineage (NCBI taxonomy): Eukaryota > Metazoa > Annelida > Polychaeta > Phyllodocida > Polynoidae > Acholoe > Acholoe squamosa. Next base: position 15,596,952 of record OX439047.1, on the reverse strand, counting down.
GAGTAAGGGAGACTTAATATAGACGTCTATGTAATAGAGTGTAAAGTGTGTATAAAGAAGGATCCGGTCACACCACAAAGTCACGCCATTCAATCCCCCTCCTTATTTTGAAATTTTCCAGTTTGTTGATCCCTAGTGAAAGCTTGCTGTTGTGTGATAATAAGGACATTCAAAATTCCAGCAACTTTTGCTTATAACATATTTCTTTAATCTGATTTTTTCTTTAAGGTGGGAAATCTAGGACCTCTTAAGCATACAAAAATGCTTGGTTACGGATCGAAAAACAAGTTAAGATATCGTAGGCCTCAACACAGTTTTATTATGAATACATTTTGCTGTCGTATTGTCTATTGAGTATTAGGACTCAAATACATGTTACTCATTGGGATCGAGTTAAGTGCCGTGATGCACTTACTGCAGTGTTGGTGAGTAGGCTCACATAAAACCTGGAGGTATTTTGCTGTACATACTTGAAAGATTAAAGCCATCAAGGCCAAAATAAAGCTAAAGGTTAAAGCCTAACAAAGTTGTCTCCATCTACGACAAACTGTCTTAGGCTAAGCTGACAACGCTCTTAACGCCCCCCCTAGGTTAGGCACAGGGCTACAGTGTTTACAACGAGATCTTCCTGGTACATTGTATGTAATTATTTGTCAGACATGCACATTAAGATTGATTGCAATTAAGGCGTCAGTGCCTACAATGTACCTACAATATCATTGGGCGTAAATTATACTTGACCTTGTTTTCTCATTACCTAGCAAAGTTGTAAATGTTTGTGGTTTTGTAATAACGGATTTTATGTTAGCATCAAAAACATTTCAAAGTCCCCAAGGTCGGACATCCCACGATGCCTTAAAGTCTTATAAATGTATCCAAGTAAAAAAAAAATGTGACTGAGTGGAGGAATAAATGACAGGTTTTATTATACTAGTGCTTTTAGATACTAGTGCTTTTAGATATAAAGTGTGAATGCACTCACAATGACTAAGTGTGTTTTTTCGTTAATCTTTTCTTTATTTTTTTCTCTTTTATAGAAAGCACTATAGATTGTACTAGGGTCCATAATGGAAAAGGCCATCCACCTTTAACGTCAAGCAGCAAAGGTAACTCATTTCTGATCGATTGATCGATCGAGAGGGATAGAGACAGAGACGAGAAAAAGAGGGAGAGACAGGAAGGGAGAGAGACAGACAGACAGACAGACAGACAGAGAGACAGAGACAGACAGAGACAGAGACAGACAGACAGAGTGAGACAGAGACAGAGAGATACAGAGAGAGAGAGAGAGAGAGAGAGAGAGAGAGAGAGACAGGGAAAGAGAGACAGACAACGTGAGTGAGTGAGTGAGTGAGTGAGTGAGTAATTGATGTTTAACGCCATTTCGACAGCTAAGGTCATATTCATGGTGAGAACTACATTACACAATTTCACAGAGGAATGTGTCAGTGCCTGCGCATATGTGCACCACACACATCCCGAGGGGATAGGAAAGAGGAGAAATAGACCCTTCTAAGTGGGCTAGGGAAGCCCGCAGACAACGTGAGAGGAGAGAGCCAAAGACAATGGGATCCTGCTGATGCTTTCTATTTTCCATTCTTTGCGTGGTTTACAATAGACATCTAGTAAGAATTCTCTTGGCAAGCCGTGTCACATTTATAGATTAGTGGAGTAGCGAAGGTGAATCACTAAACCAGGGTCGAAAGGTAATTGCCAATATACATTTATTAACATAATACCTTATCATACACAGAGCTTCTGTATGCACCTCCATGCAGACAAATTCCATTGTTAAGCACATCACTATTATAATTTTGTCCAGTAACACAAAATTCCCACCTGACTCGTATGCCCAGATATAATAATGAATCCAACATCTGTCTTATTAGTTTCAAATTCCTGTTGTCTCGACAGAGGGTATTACGGAGCCCCTAAGAGGACATGCCAAAAATAATTTTTTCACCAGAAAAAAATATTCTTGTGGGTACTGAACAATTCCTGCGGGTACAGAAATAATTCTTGCGGGTACTGAACAATTCTTGCGGGTACAGAAAGAATTCTTGCGAGTACTGAAGAATTCTTGCAGGTACAGAAACAATTCTTGCGGGTACTGAACAATTCTTGCGGGTACAGAAACAATACCAAAAAGATTTTTTTCATGAAAAAAATATTCCTGCAGGTACTGGAAGATTTCTACGGATACTGGAAGATTCCTGCGGGTACTGGAAGATTCCTACAGGTACATGAACATTTTTGCAGGTACACAAAGAATTCTTGTGGGTGCACAAAGAATTCTTGTAGGTGTTAGAATTATCCTTGTGGGTGTTAGAATTATGCATTCACCTACGAAAAAGTATTTTTTCCTCCAATAAAATCTTTCTTGTGCCAGCCAGAATTGTTCTAGTACCCGCAAGAATTGTTCAGTAGCCGCAAGAATTATTTCTGTACCCGCAAGAATTGTTCAGTACCTGCAAGAATTGTTTCTGTACCCGCAAGAATTGTTCAGTACCCGCAAGAATTGTTCCTGTTTCCGCAAGAATGTTCCTGTTTCCGCAGGAATGTCCCTGTTTCCGCAGGAATGTTCCTGTACCCGCAGGAATATATTTTGCATGAAAAAATCTTTTTATTAGGTTCCTGTTTCCTCAGGAATGTTCCTGTTTCCGCAAGAATGTTCCTGTACCTGCAGGAATATATTTTGCATGGAAAAAATCTTTTTATTATGTTCCTGTTTCCGCAGGAATGTTCCTGTTTCCGCAAGAATGTTCCTGTTTCCCCAAGAATGTCCCTGTTTCCGCAGGAATGTTCCTGTACCCGCAGGAATATATTTTGCATGAAAAAAAACCTTTTTAGTATGTCCTATTAGGGGCTCCGTAGAACATGATAACGTTTCAAACGTTAGAAAACAAATTGAGTTGCTTATCGGGCATTTTGGTCTTGGGGGTTTTGATTTTCAAGTTGAGTCATTGTGTGATGATTGAAAGTTCACCTGACTGAGGACTCAGCCAACTCATTGACGCCTACTGGCTCATTTGTAAACCGGATTCATCCACTCAAACAGAAGCCTTTTATGTAGACCACTACAAAAGAAATGCAACACAAGATTATTATCATTCTCCAAGTGTGTGCTTCTAGATACTTTTCAATAACTTGATTTAGCAACAGGGTGACGATGGGATAACACAGAGTCCATAATTTGCTTTACTTACGGTATTACTTCAATGGGTGGTGGAGAACATCGAGAAGGGGAGGGGGGTAAAAGGCAGTTCACCTTTTGGATGAATTGGCACTTGGAGAGGCGAGACTATGGAGTAAAACACAGGTCAACAGAGGCCATTTTCTGGGCTATTTGGTACCTGTCATGGTACAGGGAAAGCAATGTAGTTGGAAATACAGGTACCATTTTTCAGGTCAACCTGCTATTGGGGTTGGAGCCGATGGGTGGGGTAATTTCATTGCTTGGTCGGCCCTGGTCCATTGTCTTGTGGGTTTGGGGGTAAAACTGTCCATTTTCTGGTCGGCTTGTTACTTGGCCACACACAAAGTTGAACACAGGAGTAGGTGGGCTGCAGAGGGCTTTGGCTGCAGACGCTGCTGTATCGGCTGGTGAGAAGAAGCGTTTTCAGCGTCCCGCTCTCCAACCACAGTCTCCCTTTATACTTACACTCTCCTCCCACTACACCCGACAACCACCCACCCTGCCCTCCCTTCTCTTCATTGCATGCAGGCTCCCTCTGAGTCTGAGGAGGAGCCACTGGCAACGGCAACCAGTAGATGACGGGCTTACAACAGCAACAGCCGTATCCAAAGGTGTACCTACAGCATCCATTCATACTGGGACACCTCCTGGGACCTCACCTTGTCAGTCAGCTCACCTCCAGTACATATCATACCTGGAGTGATCTGACAGCCACTGGAGGAGTTACATCACATACATAGGAGGGACAAGGTCATTAGGAGCATACATACAGGGGCAGCCTACTGGAGTACGTGTATATTAAAGCATTGGAGAGTGGGATATCATACTGGAGGACAGTAGGACCCCGGTATGACAGCATGGCAATGGTAGGTGTGGGACAAATGTTAATGTTCATTTACTATGATGTAGTGTTTTACATACACGTGGGATGGAAACCCCCATTTTGATTTCGGGGATTTCAAGTTCCCAATGCCCATACATTCATATACAATTCCTACATTTATCATGGGGTTCTATTTGAACATTTCGGTGTTTTCGGTGCTGTTATTTTGCTGAGTAATTTGTATCCCTGCATATCACCTGTATGTGTACCTCATTGAAGCTTCAGTGTAAGAAAATTACGGTTACGCTACACAATAATGTCTACAGGTGGTCGAAAGGCTAGTAGTGTTGAAAGTGAACTGCACACACATTAATATAGCATTGGTTTAAAGTGTAACACATTGTAGGTATAGACCAGGATGGTCAAGATGAAGAGGTCCTCCTGGCCATTCACCCAGTTCAAACGTTGACAAGTACCTCAGTAGGTGGGGTAGAATAGGTGGGAGGGATGGTGTTGGGATGAAACGTTTGTCTATAGTAAGGTGGCGGAAATGATAAGGGCCGTGAGCATGTTTTATATACATGCTAAAAAATTAAAATTATCATATTCTTTTCATGATAATGTATAGTACACCCGCACAGGTAATTTATGAATTATACAGTATTTTAGTTCCTGTTTTTACTAAAAGAACTGCTTTTAAGACAGTATCAGTTTGCTAGTGTCAGTAAAATGGAAAGGCTTTCTTACAGATGCCAAAACTTGAATTACATTTGGACCATCGGAGGTCGTGTTGATTGGCAGGTTGAGAACTTTCCCCATTACACATGTAGAATCAAAGAGAGTAGTTGTGCCCAGGGAGTAGTGGTCATGTCAGCCTTGGGAGCCTGCCATCATACACAATACTGACTGTAATAATTGGCCCTTCTGAAAGGGTGCATAGAGAGAGGTGATAGATGGGGCGGGGATGGGGGTTGACTACCGACAACCCGCCCCCACCCCCCCCCCCCACCATCACCTCCCAACAGCTTAGGGATGTATGGAAATTTGGTCAAGCAGAAACAGGTGTAAGTGGGGGGGGGGGGGGGGGTAGGTTCATGGGCCTATCCTAGGTCATAGGTTGAATGTCTATATTGATGTGGGTCTGTATAGTATACAGTGTCTAGCTCGCCATTTAAGGGCCGATGATGCAGAAGTGCATCATGCCGATTGGTTGTCGTGATGCACCAATGTGCTGGCGAGATTGCTCCCCAGCACTTCATTGGAGCATCGTGCTGACCCTCTGGGAGTGTATTAACCCTGTTGGGGGGGCATGGAGTTTGAAAGTAGCCTTGGCCAGGTACATGTCATCTGCATTCATGCATCATGCCGACCAATGGACATGATGCACTAAGAGATAACAGGTAGACTACACCAATGCCAGAGGTAACCAGAAGCCAATATCTATACGGACAGTTCTAGACACCTATTGGCCGCTGTTACCATAGAAACATACCAAGTATATTGATGAATGTCCTCCAGACTATGCTGTGTAGGTTATTGTTGTCTGGTTGTCGGCATGTACAGTGGAACTTGGTTATAACAAACTTCCTTATAACGAAATTTGGTTATAACAAACAAAAATGCCTTATCACAAACCTCTTAGATCTATACATTTCTATAGTAATAAAACTTGGTTAGAACGAAGTGATATTGACAGGAACTTGTTTATAACGAAATTATTTTGACCCCCAGATTGGAAAAGGGTGAACTAAAAGTTAATCCTTTGCTGGTACAGAAGCCCTATGACAACCCCTGACACCTCTTTGATCTCTCAGTCCGCTACTGCATCTAAGGGTTCAATAGAAGTTGGGAGAGATGCCCTGACACACCCCCTGACACATCCCAGACTGCTACTGCCGACCATAGTTCAATAGAAGCGGGTAGAGATGCCCTATCACACACCCCCTGACTCCTCCTAATAGACCATTCATTTTACTACTGCCACCCAGGGTTTAATAGAGGCGGGTAGAGATGCCCTTTTTATTTTTTACTATATGAATGTAGGAGTTGTTTTTTAGGCAATCTGATTTGTTGTAAATGAAGTTCGTTGTAATAGGATTCACTGTAAAGGATTTTCATTGTTTGTATTTTAAGAGTCAGGCTCCCCCCCCCCTGATGTTGGTTACAACGAACTTTTCAAGCTTGTAACAAGGGGTTCGTTGTAACCAAGTTTTACTGTATTGATGGGTCAACTGAATGTTTTTTCAAGGAGAGGTGTTATTTTCTCATACATGTAATAATAATTGCATTTACAGATGATTTTGGTATGTGTCAGTATATATATCCATTCAGCAAGCGAATATAATATGGTCCTCTAAATATATCAGAATATAATCAAGGTTTAAAAAAATAGTATGGTTCGATTAAGTTGATGCCACAAAGGTTTGTGTATCAAATTTTGTGTTGTTCATATTTATTTTCGAAAAAGAGAAAAAGGAAGGATAACCGAGATTACATATAATATCTTTATTATATGGCTAATACCAACGACACTATATGGGGGGATGGAATACGATCCTCGCATATTTATAGAGTTAGTTAGTTTCGTATTTAGGTATGGTTATTAGAAGTTTTACAGTAAAAGAATGATTGAACTAGTTAAATAATATTATGTTATGAATTGTTTAAGGTATATCTAAGTATTAGGGCCATGTTAAAAAAGAAAATATTGTCCTGCGCAAGGAACATTTAATTCGAAACTAAAAGCAGCGGCTAGCTCCGTAACACATGACCTACTGTGTCGCATTGTGTTTCTTTATATAAAAGCAAATTCATCCTTAGAGCCATATAATAAATGCAAATGTCAACTCACAGTGAATAATTTTGCATCGTATTCCCCTCGGTGTATAAGGCCTATAAGGCGCGCAATAGATCTTGCACATCTCTATTTCTTCACTACACAAGGATCCCTTTTATATGTACTTATACAGCTTTATATTAATGCTTTACAAAAAAGAAATTGTCAAATCCATTTCACACGTGCACCCCATTACTTTCAATATGACTAAACCTAGATACAGATGTATGTCCGCATTGTGTTGCTACCTTTCATGACAGGGTGTCCATATTAACCCAATATAACACTTTTGAAAAAGTACTGGCTAAATGTGCCACCATCGCATATTCTGTCTTTTTCTCCTAATATTGAGCACCTTTACAATTTTCTATTGAGATTGTACTCGCCATTGAAGCACACTAATCTCAAGACAATACAGTGTATACATTAATCAAACAATGCAATGGGTATGGCTTAAATCCATAGAGCTCTGCAGGTGTCTTGTATTGTACAATAGCATCATAATGTATTGTGACATCACAGTAAGTTAAGGCTACATAGAGGTCATTATGTGACAACAAAGCCCTTTAAAGTAGTACTTAAGCTATGGATACAGTGTGCTTTGCCTGAGTGATGCAGTGTCTATGAGGGCTGCAGACAAACCCCCACAGACAAACACTCACGTGCCCCTATTCTGCCACCAGGCTTAAGAAGACAGACAAACTGTGATTGCCTTATTACTGTTTGGACGCTGGTGCCATGGCAACGCAGAGGATGTCGTGGTGTCATCTGCTATAGATTTTTTTAAGATATGCTTGTCTCATTTCTTCTTTTCTTTTTGATTAATTTATACCGCTACACAAAAACTTTCACTGTCATCACCTTGCATATTCATTTCGCTCTTTTGCAAAGGCCAACCCAAAAACCTTATAGTGAGGGCACCCCATCACTTTAAACCTGCACATGTATCTGAAACAATGCCCTTGTATTGACCTATACTTACCTTGTCTACAAAAGTTCATAAGTGCTCCCCCGGTTCCCTCACCCTTATCAGAATTCACCACCATTCTCCCTAATAAACTTTAAGTTATAGAACCCCAAAAAGTCTATAAGGCTGCTAGCAACTCCCAGAATGCCCTGCCTGGGTTAGTATCCGGCGGCAATACGTGGTCTCGTGCTGCCCAGAAGACTTGGTAGCTTTTTCCCGGCGGACAGCTGTACATTGCCTTGTACCCGGAGGGCAGGTCGGGAACCAGCCTGATGGGGTCTGCTGGTACCTGCGAGCACTGCTGACTGCAATGTGTTGACTGTTTTACAAGCAAAGTGAGGGCGCTGCCAGAAGAGGAAGGTTAGGCTGGAGGCAAAATGAAGACAACTTTTTAACCCTTTTCCACTATAACCAATAGGTTGATATAATGAAGTTGTATCAAAACTTACATATAAGCGAAAATTGAAGTTTTGAAAGTTCAGGTATTTATAACTGCATGTGAATGACGGCATCAGTTTAATATGGACTTCATAACACTCTGGGCTACATCAAATGAGATGCAGGTTATGCCACATCCTATGACCCACATGACAATAGTCTACAATGTGTACAGAGCCACATTGACCAATAAGGTAGGTGAACTGCTTTGAATCAGGTTTGGCAAAGTATACATGTTTTATCAAGGCTGAATATATTAGAGACCTCATGGGCAGAAAAATCCTGTTGGCATGCCTAATTTAGACATCACATTCATAAACATATGCCTAATTTGGACATCACATTCATAAACTTATGCCTAATTTGGACATCACATTCATAAACCTATGCCTAATTTGGACATCACATTCATAAACCTATTGTCTATGATACTATTATGTTCAATATCGTACCCCCCCCCCTCTATACTCCTTATGCATACTACCTTAGTATGGGCAGTGTTTCCTTAAATTGATTCCACATACAGGTGTTTGATAATGTATGACAAATTCCAAAGTCAGACCCTGAGGCAATGTCCCATTCAGAATGGAATACAGTTTGTGAGTTAATCCGCTACACAGACAGACAATGGCCAGTAAAAACCGTAATATGTAGACAGAAACAAACCAAATAATAAGCATTGCAAGACAAAGAGGGATCATTTAAAACAATTTAGATAGTATAATAACAGGGGTCCATTTAGGCACCCCTGTCCTGCAACTGATTGTTTAGTCACAGACCACAAAATATCTACGTGGATTATAATGGTTCTGGCATTTTGTAGCACCTCCTGCGGTCATTTTATGTGAGGATTTTCTATATGGGTACTCTATGTTGTGCAGCACATAATCTAATAATCTAGTTGTGATACCAATGACAGGTAAATTACATATCCTACTCGATCAGCTCATTATGGACGCGGCGCTCATTTATTTGGAGACAGCCATAGCCCAGTGCTCATAATAGACCGGTGCTTATTTGAGACCATGGCCCTTAAACATATCGCTTCGGTCTCCCAACAAGCAAGTCTTCTTCCACACGCTGGGCAGATAAAACAAGATAAACGGTGAGAACAGCGAAACACCCCTAGAGAAGAAGTGAGCGAAAGGCTGAAGACATAATAAATATAGTGATGACAAGAGATAAAGACCAGAGGAAGCAAATTTGTTGGCTTGAAGTGAAAGAAGTGAAAGGATCCATCTACTAGAACCTCCTAAGATATCTTAACCTGCACCCATTTGTCAGGGAAAAAAACATGTGTCTTTTCTACTGCCTAAGGTTGCAGTTAGAAACCCCTATGATTGATTAGATATGGTATATGGTGGAGCAAACCTTTCAAATGGCAACTAATGAGGGTAGGTGAGAAACAACTCATTGCCAGGTGAGTTGTTTAAGAGCCCACATGGGTTATACCAGGGCTGCATTTATGCATCATTATGTCAAAGCTATGGGCTCGATTTACTTGGGATTGCTGAGTTGGCATGATGCTCCAATCCCCATTGCAACTTGCATGACGAGGATGGAACAGGGATCGGGAAGATCACGTCCCCCTTTTATAAACATGGTCGATAGATAGAAGAAAAACCATGTGGTGTCTAAAGGGTTAAGGCAAACTGACTCTAGTTAAGGGGTAGAAAAGCTGCAAGTTGTTACCTGTGTCAGGTAGGGTTGATAAGCCATCTCTAGCACAGATAACAAGGTAGGCCTACCCCACCCTACAAGTCACCCCATCCCCTACACCTGACCAGGCCGAGCAGGTGAACAGTCCAGGTGTGATATGTGAGGAATCTTAGTAACCCTTTATCGTTCTAACCCTGTAGTAATTCCCTCTGCCAATCAGTTGTCATGATGCATGGATGCAGCCCTGGTGAGTACATCACCACTGCTGCATCCATGCATCATGATGACCCTATCATGGGATTGATACATGCCCAAAGGGCTGTAATGATACATCAATGCCAGGGGCGGATCCAAGGAGCCTAAGGGACACGTGCCCCCCGACCCCCTAAAAATGGGCCTGGCTATGACTCTTATCTATAGGAAATGCAGCCTGAAACCCCGGCTGTGTCTCCCTAGACCCAATTTTCTTGGCTTTGTCCCCCTGGACCACCCCTTCTGGATCCGCGCCTTGCTGGAGACTCAATAGCACTATTGGAGTAGCAGGAGGACAAAGTGACCTAAACTTTGAGTCATCATGCGGCCCTTAAGGAGTTATACGTTCACCAGGAGGAGAAATGATCCAGTAGCGGCTATCAACTTGGTATGTGGTATGTACCATGTATAAATAAACCCGTCCATGGAAACAAGGTCATCAAATTGATCATGTAAGATAATATAGATATCCACGAACCAGGATGAGCAGTGGTGTAATGGGATTATGTAACGTTGTGTTAAGCCTTGTTTCAATGCCTCTTTAGGATCCCAATAATTAGGGATATGGTAAAAGGCCATCACGATGTATCGATATTCAGGCTAGTTTTTTTTACTGATGCTTCTTTCAATTGGAAGGTAGATCTCTAGTCCACTGTAGATCTCTAATCCATTGGTGACCCCTTGCATCAATAGGAATGTAAATCTCATCAAAACTTCCATTTTGAGTGGAAATGACGCAGTTCACTTAACTAACTCACAAATACGACCTACACTGCAAAAATGGTGTTTAGATTTTAAACATGTTTAGGTCTAAACATGTTTAAAATCTAAACATATAGGTCAGTTAGGTGTCTCATCAACTACACATTTAGGAAATAAACACTTTTATTCTAACTACATAAACATTTTTGCTAAACATGTTTAGATGTTTAGAGTTTAAACAGCTGAATAATAGGTGTTTAGATTTAAACATCAATATGTTTAGATGCTTGGATGTTGAATCCACACCAGGTAGCAGCACTACCTTTGAATGGACTATCTGTACACAATTGTAATCAATTGTTGTGACAACTGTCCCCAAATCCTATGTTTATCGTTGTTTCTTTTTATTGAATATCATGAGAATAGGAACAGCAATAGAAAATTGACTAGATTCTCCCTACACCAGCATCATTGCCATAAAATAGTCAATATGCTCCATGACTTACACCTATTTCATCTTATTTTGGAATGGATAAAGCAATGTCCTTGCTGCCAAGCTGCTGTACTTTCTCAAGTCTCTTGTAGAGTGTACATACATGTGTATACGTATAGCTGTGGCTGTCATCTTTGGAGACTTTGACATGTAGATAAATACCTGCTGATGTCCCCCCAGTAAATGAGAAGGCGAACAAAAGATATTCCTTTATTTTTTCAATGCATACATGTCTGCAAATTCTTACCCTAACAAATCACATAGACATCTAAACACAAAAATTCATAAACATCTAAACACAAGATTTCATAGGTATCTAAACACAAATTTTAAACCTAAACACCTACATTTCTAAATATCTGAGCTAAGCACATTGTTTGGCTAAACATGTTTAGGAAAGTAATGTGATTACAAAAACGTTGCAAGAATATGTTTAGAATTGTGTTTAGGATCTAAACACCATTTTTGCAGTGTACTGTTTATATATCATATAAAGGCATTATAAATGGCCTAAAAGGCACTGATATATAGTTCCATAGCATGTGGCGGAGGTTCTGTTTTATTAATTGCCTTTTTATATCACCCCAATCCATCACATGCCTAGTGGAGTGGTGTTATCGATTAGTGTACAAAACAGAAGATACCCCAGGGGAACACTCTCTACTGGGATTTCTCATATACAGAGAATTTTCTGAATGACAGGTCCATGGCCGAAGTGCCTCAGTGCTTTGATGCCAGATGGTGCATTCCACTAGTGTAAAAGAAAGAAAATACAGTTTTCCTCCAACAAAATGATTCTAGGACATGTAATCCTCTCACCCAGACAATACTATAGGATAAGTCGCCTCTGACTCAACCAGTAGGCCCTAAAACCTATAGTCCACTGGGTCTCTTAGGCCAATTTTGGGTATACATTCCCTACACAAAAGTCGGCCGAAGAGGCCCAGTGGACTATGTGTATGAGTCGACCACCCCACAATCAATACTATATATATATATATATATATATATATATATATATATATATATATATATATATATATATTATATATATATATATATGTTGCACAATTTATTTTCACAGTCCAATAGTACTTGCTACTTTACTTAATGGTCGATTCGGGGCGACTTACCTTTACTATAATAGTCTTACGCTCAATCCAACTAGAATGCAGGCGTCTTACCCACAAAAAACAACAACTCTAGCCTGTATGAAAGTACAAATTTTCTTTGCATGAAAATAATCTTTTTAAATTTTTTATTTAGACCCATCAAATTATGCTTAACATAGATATGAAAACTGAAAACTTGTAGTATTATATGTACTCTTCCTGGGGCCAGACTCCTTTATTCTTTCCCACTCAACGATTGTGTGCTATTAAATGCTCTGAGTGCAAAATATGCCAACTGACAGATATTTCGCGAGTATTCCGAGATTTCCAGTTTTTTTCCGGTCAGCTTTTTCTTCTTATTTCTAGTCCACATTTTCATCAATATGTTAATTTTTTATAACATGGCTGTCACGACTGACCTAGGGTATCCTGTCCGTTGCATGGCAACCCTCATCATTATTACCGTTATTTAGTAGGAAGGTGTTAATGAGTTTATATCTCAAGTACAATTCTAGGAGTCGTGCTGCACCCAGGATGCCCTATACAAAAGAAGCAACATTAGTCAAACGTGCAGTTATCTTAACCATGAACAACTGCATCAATATCTTTTTTTGTTTGCAGTTCTTTTATGACAGAAAGTATATTACAGTGCATGTACAACTTTTGATTCTTTTTTTGTGTCAACATATCCACACAAAAATATTGAGGAAGAAACAGTTTGAGTTAACTGGCGATCACTTCCCCAGACTCATTGATGTATTAGCAGCAGTTTCACCCAATAGATGTTTTAAGGCCGTCAAGCTATTCATTTTGCTGTGGGGAAAAGCGACAGCTATATACGATCAGATGCTATCCATTATTGCCAATAAATGTACAGTGATGATTTGTCTTTTTGAACCCGGATGATGGGCAACGTCTAGGGAATAAATGTGGCGTAGAAAATCCCAAATATAGACAAAATTTAATGTGTCTGGAAAGGAAGTAACTGTTATTCGGGTGCCTTCAGTCCTCGAGTTCACGCTTTATCTGACAGCACACTGTCAAGTCACAAGGTGTTCACAGCTTGCTCACCATGATTATGATACACCTAACAACACTGAATCATTCATACGCCTTGACATCCATAAAGGATGCTAGTTAATTCTAGCTAATAAAGGAGTTTCACTGTACTTCCACAATTGCTTTCCAGTTATTAATCAAAATGATTTGCCAGATATGAAGATTTCTAATTCAAAATATGAGTAAGCCATTGTGAATGACCAAAATACTTCACATATAAGGCGCGGCTTATACACGAGGATAGCATCTTGATGTGTCTTACAGAATGGTCCTGAAGGCATGGTACACCTTATAGCAAATACTATCATACAGTACAGCAGTACTAAACTGCTCGAAATCAACCCCAGGTGCGCCTTATAAGCCTGGAATGGACTCAGGGTGCGCCCTATACATGAGGTATTTTTGCAGTCTTCAGCCCCAGGGCCAATTAAGTGTTGGTGGTGAGTGGTGCAGCAGGGTGGTGGGCCTCAATTCACATTGTACTTTGTAGTCCCACAGTCTCACACCTTTTACACTGTTGTACCATAGAGTGTGAACAAAATCAATACATGTTTTACCACCTCGTGCCTGTACAGAATGGGAATTACCACTCTAACCTTTACACCACTCTCTGCTACTTTCTGTAGCTCTATGTCATAGGGCTTATTTGGGGCCCTTGATGGAGACAAGGGCTCCCCATGTTACATGCCGATTTTAGAAATGCCTAGGTCATTATCTCACATATTACCTCTAAGAACTATACCAGGTCCCATGTTGAATTTAAGTAATACCCCATGTGCGGTTCCTTATTTTCCCCTCATGTCACTAATTACCATGTCACATGTAAAATTTAAGAAACGTCCATGTCATCATGTTGATCTTCCAGCCAAGACCCATTTATTTCAAGGTATACAAGGTATTCCTCTGTAGGCTTAATCTATATATAAGCTGATGTTGTGGTTTGTATTTATCCCTACATGAGATCCTTAAGGTAACACCATGCTGGTTGATGATCAATGCTAATCTCCTCACCACTGTCAGCTTAATGATAATCCATCCTGGGCTGGAGCACATGGAGATAATCCCCCAACAAAGATAAGCTAGCTGCTGTTACAACTAATTATGGACTGGTGGATCTATAGCAATAAGAGTACATACCTAATATCTATCCTTCCAGTTATTAACCCACTATTTCCATGCTGACATCATTTTGTAGTCTTTTTAGGCTCTGGCATATTCATTATTATATCTGCTATTGTAAGGGAAAGCAGCAGGCCTCTCTGATGTAGGAGACAGCTATGATGTCACAACAGACCAAATGCACCTCATTGGTGACAGCACAGTACTAGCTCTCTCCAAATAAATGCTTCTAATTTGATCTTTTAACTATGGTTGTATAGTTTGTTTAATTCCTAGAACTGAATATGCCTACTTGCTTACCCTACAATATATAACTGCTAGTGTGAAATAATAGAATCTTCTACAACTGATACTGCGGTCATCCTGAAAAAAAGATAATGTACACTTGTGATTCCTTGTATACAGTGTCGTAGTGGTAGTTTTTCTACAATTTTCTAAGCTATATAGAATCACATAGGTAGATAGCCTACAGTATTTGAGTGTAAGGATAAGCATTGTGTCTCATAGATATATTGGCTCAATCTTCAAAGGCAGTCAAGGTGGCACCGTACCATCTCTGTAAATGTCAGATAGCTTCGTGTGACTGCACCTAGAGCCATGATTTATATGGCATGATCAAGGGCCATTTGTTATATTGTGTAGCTGGGAATGGCAGCGTGCTTTATTGCTGAGGATAATCGAGACTGCCTTTAGCAGAATGAAGGTCTCAGAAATTTCGACTTTAAGAACTCTGTAACAACCATCATTTAATAACTCCACAGTTCTGAAAGCCCTTTCAATACTCATAAAACCTGTAATTCTCCAAGATTATGACCTTTCTCTACGTTTTTCTATCTTTCATATCAAAAGTTGAGATGTCTATTCATTGTATTGGTAATACAATGGCAAATGGGATGTCCACAGAAATAATAGGCTTAATTAGAGCAAAAGAGGAAGATTTCCATAGAATAGGGACATGGAAAGAAGATAAGACGAGTCTATGGTATATGTGCACAGACGATCTCAATGATATAGCCAAGGGTTTAAGTTCTTCTCGGGAACATATGGTAGGTGTGAGATAGAAATTGGTATTGTTGGCAATTGAAATAGGGGCCGTGGGGCCAGGGACATCCACTGAGTGATATGAGTATTATATCTGACAGAAAGGAGTGCAACTTACAAGTAGGTGAATGGGATCGTGTCCATCCAGCTTATTGATTACCTGTCCTAGGTAACACATCACAATCATGTCTAGCTCAATGAGATGTGATCAAGGCTGCTACACTTAATTCGCTCGTCCTCATCCCTCCTCCAACACTGAAAACATGGATGATTCGAAACTAGTCAGCACTGACCACTTTAGGTCCTCAAGTTGACGATACCTAAAACTACAACTTTAGGTAGTCAAAATGACGACTTTAGGTCGTCATCCTGATGACCTGAGTCGTCAGTATGACAATACTGACAGTACTGAGTCGGCATACTGACGACTTACTTCTGTAATGCAATGGATCACAATTTGCCAATTGATATATTCTTCTACTTTTGGGACCACCTTTATTGTCTTTTATTTACCCCATGATACGAGAGAAAAAAATAAACATTAGATATCTAATTTAGAAAGAAAACATAAAAAGGATAAGTGGCTTATGACAAGTAAGTGTGATTGGATAGAGGCTACTGAGGTTATCAGCAAGTTTAGATAGCCACATTCCTTTATAGTACCTGTTCATAATACCCAGCAAATTGTTGTGACTCCTCGTCAACCTGTGTGAAGTGGCTCACACATGTCGCTAGATGGAACACGACGTCGCTATAGCACAAGATCACCAGGAATAGCAATGGTGGTGATCACATGGCCTCACCTCAGATGGCGAGGATGGTGATCACTCAGACTCACCAGGGATGGCGACGCGGGTGATCACTCACCTCGCTAGATGAAACACGCACCTCGTCATAGCACATGTTCACCAGGGATGGCGAGGATCGTGATCACTCATCCTCACCAGGGATGGCAACATGAGTGATCACTCATCCTCACCAGGGATGGCGACATGAGTGATCACTCACTTCGCTAGATGAGACGCACACCACGTCATAATGCACATTCACCACGGATGGCAAGGATTGTGATCAGTCACCTCGCTAGATAAAACGCGTACCTCGTGATAGCACAGATTCACCACAGATGGTGAGGATCTTGATCACCCACACTCACCAGGGATGGCAACACGAGTGATCACTCACCTCGCTAGATGAAACGCACACCATGCCATAGCGCATGTTCACCATGGTTGGCGAGGATCGTGATGACTCACACTCACCAGGGATGGCAAGGCGGTTGATCACTCACCTCGCTAGATGAAACGCGCACCACGTCATAGCGCAGGTTCACCATGGATGGCGAGAGTGTTGATCACTCAGACTCACCAGTGATGGCGACGCTGGTGATCACTCACCTTGTTAGATGAAAAGCTCATGATCATCGACATTGGTAATCATGCAGCCTCACATCTGCCAGATCAAAGTATGTTTTGCCAGAGAAGGTATTGCCATATGTATCTTCCCTCTAACCACAGACAAGGTGTTCATGTTGATATTTCCCTATGTATTTTTCCTGTAACCAGAGAAAAGGTGTTTATGGATAGTTGCTTTCATTTTAGAGATACCTCTATCTAAATTCAATTGATATTCTCTCTATATAATCTTGTTTGATTCAACTCTGAAGTATTACATGGAAATCAGTGTGAAACAAAGCACATTTGATACGTATGGGACTTATACTTCATTCCCACACTTCCTAGATAGGCTACATGTGGAACAGTGGTGCTGTCTCAACACCTTTGGCAATGGTGGTGATAAGTTGCCACTGTGAGTGAGAGTGAGTGACAGATGATGCAATCCTCAGAGAGCATTGACTTGGAGTGACACAAATTCACGCATTGAGTGAGACGAAGGCTGGCAATGGTGGTGATAAGTTGCCATTCTGAGTGAGAGTGAGTGACAGATGATGCAATCCTTAGAGAGCATTGACATGGAGTGACACAAGTTCACGCATTGAGTGAGACCAATGTTGGCAATGGTAGTGATAAGTCGCCATTATGTGTGAGAGTTGATGCCAGTGGCACGGGAGTGGTACATAATCACTCAGTGAGTCCGATCCATGTTGGCGATGCTTGTGATAAGCCGCCATTCTGAGTGAGAGTTGACAGGCAGTGGCACATACTCACGCAGTGAGTTAGATCCATGTTGGCGATGGTGGTGATAAGTCACCATGCTTTGTGAGGGATGACAAGGGGTGGCACATACTCACGCAGTGAGTGAGATCATGTTGGTGACTGTTGTGATAAATTGCCATGCCATGTGAGACTGACACACAGTGGCGAAAGATGACGCAGTGAGTTATCACTCAGAAAGGAGTCACCATTGATGACCAATCATGGCGACAGATAACGACAATTTGCTGGGTACTCTTATACCTTCATGTCAGTTGTTGATATGAATATGATAACTAAGGCTACAGGTAATCAATTCTAGATTTTACCAATATCATTCTTATGATAGGACAGATTGGTGACAGGCCAGGGTCCTAAAGCTGTTATCAACCATTGGTATCTCCACTGATATTAGTATTTTGGGGACATCGGTATGATAAGACATACCTACATCTGTGTAAATACAACTTTCATAACATATTGACTCCAGATCTTAGTATGCGAATATGCATTGACTGTGATGATTTAAAACGAATAACTAACCTCCTTTTTAAAACCATATTTTCATTATCACGTTACTTGGTTTTCGACAACTCGAATACACATCATTCTGCCTGACATTAGACTACCTGACTCCGTTGGGTCGACACGATGCATGAATGCAGTCTTGTTGAATGACAGGGCCACACCAGGGACGCATGCCTTATGACGACCAATGGCCATAATGTACTAATCTACTATCTGTCTCTAAATGGATAGAGCCTGATAAGCATTATAACGATCTCTTCCACCACCATCAACCACAATGGTTATCATGATAACGTAGGCATTCCCTGACCATGGACCTCAGCAGATCGACACCAGTAGCATTCACCTACATACAGGATTTACACGCGTCTCTATCTAATGCAATATTTCATTATGATATAGGGATTTCCATTTATCTTAAGGAGTGTAGGTTTTGGATGTAACATCTGGAGTAGAACCAGTCTGCAAGTAGCAAGGATATTGTTGCAGCATTTTTTACCTCTGGGCAACAAGAAACCTGGAAATTCCTTTGGGAAATTGAATACTACATGTATATGGGCCCCAGCCCACTAATATTATTGGTGTTACTTTGAAGCACTGTACTATCTTATATTGCTACCCAATGGAGTGATTCGACCAGCACACATCTTGAAGGCATAACTCCATAGAGGTTCTTTAACTGGTTGGGCCAGTGTCTTGTTCCCATAGGAGACCTATCAACTGTTCAGGGGCTGATATACCTAGCTACACATACAGCTCTGTCAGTCCCCAAAGCCAGTCCATTGCCTATGGTGAGACAGTATCTCTAGGGATGAACAGTGGTATATTATTAGCCATTATAAACACATCCAGTGGGACCAATGTTGCTGTGCCATCGAGGAATAGGGTACAGAGTAGAAGCTTTCAGTCAGATTTCCTTTTTGAATTAGGGACCTCCCCTCTCCCGATCACCAATTGCTCTAAATAATAGTCGGTTGGATGACGACCACAGAAATTAAGATAAAAAGACCTGTAGCTATATATGGGACTAAGATTTCGATTAATATACCTCGATCTATATACAATATCAGACTGGAGTTTATCTACGTCTTTAAATCTATAGTATAGATCTATATGACATGTGGGAGTAGACCTCACACGATAATTGATATTCATTCAGATATAGAGGTTAACACATAAAATTACTCTTACTACTGACCCTGTGGAAGTTATCTCTGATAGAACATAATTGCCACCCTACAAAGGGATTTCTGTCATTACGTCTTGTTCAGTTTATCTCACCTCACCAATACAGCTCTCTCTGTAAGGAATTATATTATCACAACTCAGACTCCCAGAAAACCATGGTGGATGAATCATTTCACAGATCAATGTCATATCTGCTGACAATTGGCATTTAAAGATGTCGAAATCAGATATAACCCATAGCCACTCCTTATTTTATCACATATAACCATTGACATTATATAAACAGTCTACCCTAAGGGACATTTCAGTTCACAGTACTCAAACCAATAACCTCATTACCTATCTTCACAGTACTTAAGGATACCATTCTCTGTAAATCCTAGCTGTGGATGCTACTGAAACACCCTGAGATCTGACCTTTGTCCTTTTCACATCTTCACTTTGACTGTCAGGAAGGGCAGTGACTTCTAGACTCCATCTATCACTCCTGCTCTCCTTTTCTCCACCTTTTCTTGCGGGTTCTCCAGGGTTCCAGCAGCATTATGTGTTCGCCCCTCCTCCAGGGCCTTGGGGGCACCCTAGGTGTTCTTGGAGGTTCAGGATTTCAGCTGGAACATGACCCCGAGCGCTGGGAGCAGGGGCAGGACAATCCTCCAGTGTCCCTTACTGGCTACAGGAGGAAATATCAAAGCCCTATTAAACCTTCCTTCAGGGTTGGAGGCCCTACACCTGAGGGTATAGAGACAAGAAAGCCTATGGAATTAAGGCATCATGGAGATATATTTGATGACACAAATAATAACACCAGGCGCCAGACACCTGACAAGCCTCCTGCAGAGGAAATTGAGCATGAATTAAAAGACTGTGTCCACCAAAACATTGCAATTGCTGTTGGAAATAATCTAGATATTGCGGAAGGTCGTCAAGGTGATGTCTCTTCTGCCTCATCAGGTATTGTTAATGACTGCATGGAGGTTCACCATAGTGGTGCAGACTTAAGAAATGACATTATGCATTGCCCTGAGTGGGGGGATTGCTCTGATGGTGTCATAATACAGAATGATTCTAGGTGTAATCAAGGAAGTGCACGTTCTTCAAATTCTACATTTTACATACCCCTAAACGGAATGCATGAAAATGTCAGTACAAATGCAGATTCAAGAAGTGACAGTTTGCATGCCTCTGAGTTGGATGATTGTCCTGATGGTCTCAATGAAAATATGAAAATGAACAATGATTATTGGAGTTCAAATTCTACATTTTACATTCCTCTAGACAGAAAGATGTCTCAAAATACCAGACCAAATATACTTTGTAACCTAATACCCAATGGAATAATTCCAGTCAATGATGTGACTGAGAGATGCAAGACAAATGATGATAGAGCGGAGCTAAGTGGCCAGAAATCTTCTTTAGGTGATGATGAATTTATGAGCAATGGTAATTCAAGACCCAATAAGTACCACAACCCAAGATGTGTGACAGCAGCAATATATGCACCCCTTGCGGGTCGCTTTACCTGCAAGGACACCAGAAGCCATCACAAGGGCTCACCCATAGGCCTGCCCAGGGCCTCGGCTATCGGCTCACCCATGGGCTCGCCCAGGGCCTCGGCTATCGGCTCACCCATGGGCTCGCCCAGGGCCTCGGCTATCGGCTCACCCATGAATTCACCCATAGGCTCACCTAGGAACTCACCCAGGACAATACCAAGACATGGCTCTCAGAGATCCTCACTCAGGCTGATCCCAAGACACCAGTCTCTGCCTCTGACTGATGCCTGTCTGTGGCTTGTGAGACTGGCCGCATTAACATACTGCCAGGATCAGGTAAGGTAACAATGTATCATAACCATTGGTCGTCATGATGTATGAATGCAGCCATGGTGAGTAACTCGCCAGGGCTACATTCAAGCTTCATGCCGACCCTATGGGATTGATACACTCCTGGAGGGTCGACATGATGATCCAATGAAGTGCTCATGAGCAGCCTCGCCAGCAGCTCATTTCATTGGTGCATCATGCCGACCGATGGGCAAGATGCACGCCTGCATTAGCGGCTTTTAAAGGGTTCACACTGTCCAGACCTCGTAGACTATATGCCATTCCCTCACCCCAATGACATAACGTCAATACCAATCTACCGTCACATTGCTTGGGTATTCTGTGAGGAGAGCCTAATTCAATCAACACTGGTTTTTACCTGTAGGAGCCACATAGTGCTATAATGTATCATGCCTATCTGTCCACATGATGCAAAAATTCATCACTTGTGATTCACCTGCCATTGCTGTTCCTTTTGTTGTTTTACTGTTGTTTTTTGTTGTTGCTTTATTTTTGTATCATGCTAACCCTGTGGGCGTAATGCTCATAATGAGAACCAAAACAAATGCAGTTTCAAAGTGAAGAATATTTTGGGGGCATCATGTCGACCAGTAAAGGGTCTAATAGTATTGAAGGGATTAAATGCTGTCATTGATACATGTCTAACTGTTCTATTTCAGCACTAATGGCAGTTCTATTACTAGCCAGACATATCATTTTCAGAAAAAAAAGATTATTCAATACATTGCTTTTCAAAGTTAACAGTTCAGTCATGTTAAGTAAATGGCTAAAATTTTGAACGAACATGGGTTATTTTACACTGCAAAAGGACATCTAAACCTTTGGCTATGACAGTGACTAATGTCCATAGCACTGATAGTGCTACCAAAATAGAAGCACTTTTAACAGACGCGTGCTCTACCAATGGCCCCTCAATATGTATACACTCCAGACCACTCTGCCTTGTTAAGGGCCATCAATGAGTCTGGATAGAGCCACTAGACCAATCTAAATATACCACTCCCCATCTGCAGACTGACTGATGGTTTGTTTTTGATGATAGGAGATAGAGGATGGCGGTAAGATCAATATGGATCCAGTATTGGCCCTTTCAATGTCAATGGTAATGCTGGTTTGATATTATCATACCCGCACGGAATACTGGGAAGCAGATTTGCGATCACTTGATGTGCATCATGGTGGCCATTGGGCATGATGCACTCCTGCATTAGAGGTCCTTACAGGGTTAAGGCCTAGGCTGCCTTTGACACCACGTGTCGTGTCTGGAGACTGGGTGTAGAATAGATACCAAGATAGATCAGGGAATATATAATTATTATGAACTGCTTCTTAGATCCGGTCAGTGCGAGCAGCGTACTCTAGTGCTCGTGGTCCGCGACTGCCGACCGAGTGTAGGGAGCAGCTCAATCAATAAGATATCCTTTATAGATAGTTCAACATGTATTCACATTGAGAATTCCTTAATTAAGTTAACTCCCCATTGATACACTAATACAAGACACGAGACCAAAGGAGGTTAGCAATCAATTCCTTGGTCTATACCAGACATTGTCCAGTACTTCTCTACTCTGAAGTAGTAGTAGGCAGGTTATAATATAGGAATGCACCCCTTAACCCTTTAGGTTCGCTGATGCATTAATGCATCAGGCCAATTTGTCGTCATGATGCGCCAATGAAGTGCTGGTGAGACTGCTCGCCAGCACTTCATTGGAGCATCATGTTGACCCTCCGGGAGTTTGTGTATCCATTTTGTAGGGTCCGCGTGATGCATGAATGAAGCCTGCGGATTATTCACCAGGGCTATATTAATGCATCATGACGACCAATGGGCATGATGCATTAATGCATCAGCGGCCCTTCACGGGTTAAGAGCTGCATGATGCCTCCAGACCAGGTAGCCTGGTGCTGATGCTTTGGTTATCATGATGCACCTATAGTGAGTCTACTCGCCAGCACTGTATTGGTGCATCATGCCGACACCTCAAGAGTGCATCAACCTCATGTTATTGGCGTGATACCTGGATGCATAATGCAGCTTACACAGGGATAACATTTCTGTTCACCTGGATAGACACTGATACAAGTTGATATAATATCATTGTATGATTATACCACTTACACAATCAGGATCAGTATTGATACTTTAGACAAGCCCCATATCTAATCCTCTCTGCTGTATCAGCAATAATACCTAGATCCTGATAGGAATAGTACTACCCAATGTATCCCTTTAGATATGAATACATATGATTTATTTAGAAAACATCTCACAAACAGCAACTTGTTGCAATGGTTTTGCTCAGAAATATAGATGTAGCATATAAGTAATGAACTGGTGATAAGTCGTGACAGTCATGATTTTATCTTCATCAAAAAGATTCTCACCCTAATTGAAATATGTTATGGTACACCCATGGAACTTCCTGTCATCAATTGTGCAAGCATTCTGATTTTCAATAGTTACTTACACACGTTTTGATGTCCTGTATTTGTCTCTTAACCCCTCCCTCCTACGTCCTAGCCCCTTATTCTCTACAACACTAAGCATAAATGTGTGCCCTGCGGTGTGCTCAGGGCGGTTTCATGTATGGGGTGCATGAGAGGTGAAAAGATCAGGAAAGAGGAGGACTGTGTCATTTTAACCCTCCAAGAATAACACAGTGCATTAATACATCATGCCATTGGTTGCACTGCCATGATGCATTAATGCAGCTCTAATCAGTATCTTGCCAGAGCTTTAATCATGCACCATACCAAAAACCTATGGGATTGATATCGTCCTGAAGGGACAACATGATGAGCCATGCAGTGCTGGTGAGTAGACTTGTCAGCTCTACATTGGTGCATCATAAACCTGCATGGAGGCATCATGCCGCCCTTACAAGGGTAAGCCCCCTATTTAGGATTCATTTTGATCTCGTGTACCATGATGCGGGTTAGGATCTGAGAGAGATCTCTATCCGATCAATGGGTCCTATTTCTGACAAGTTGTATGGGAAACTGTGCACCTGGGTCTTGTATGAAAGGTTGGGGATCAAACCACCATCTTCTCTCTTTATCTCATGGGGCCCTAACTGACCTCACCCAGACACTCATTCTATATGTGGCGATACAGCCCTCTCCAACTACCTTATCCCTTTAAGGCAGCGTGGTGCAGTAATGCACCATGCGCATCAGGCAGCATGAAACATGAATGCAGCACTGGCGAGTCTCTTCATCAGACTGTATTCCTGCATCTTAACAACCGCGCTGCTGGGTTGGTCACCCTCAAAGGGTCGGCATAATGATTCAATACAGTACACGTACTGGAGGGTGGGTAGGGTGGAAGTAGACTACCCAGTAAGCGCATTGGTACATCATGACAACACAGGAACATGAACCTTGAGGAGATCATGTGATCTTTAAAGGGTTAATTGGCATGTTTGAGGAGTGTCTCCTAAACTAAGGCCCAGACTATGGACCATATTAACCCTCAGCTTTAATGCATTTCAATCCTCCAACATTCAACTTTGAATCAGACGTTTGTTAAGAAGAAATAGATAGAGACTAAGAGTACTGTTAATCTTGTACAATTAGTGAGAGAAATGCCCTCATCCTACTCCTCCCTCGGTGCCACCACAGAAAACTTCCTAAGCATTTACAAAGAGTGTAAATACATGTACCTCTGTGACCTTTTTAGTAATACTACTTGACAGCAAAGTTAGACCCCTTCCTACTCACCCCCTGGTGAGAATCCATAATTTACATACATTTACAAGCAGCCAGCGGCCCTAAAGGCCAGACCCCTGTATATTTCATTACTGATAAGAGCGTCAGTGCCCTGGGCTTACATACGAAATGAAGTGCACTTGACCTATGTAGTAGCTATGGGATCATGCACTGAAAAAGATAATCTTCAAAATCTTTGTCAGATGTTAGTCAAAACGGATAACTTTTTAACAATAGTTAGTCAAAAGCATGTGCCTAAGTGTCCAAGTTTTTCTTAGTCAAATATGACTAACTGTTAGTCAAAGTGACCTACTTCTGTTGGTTTGCCTGATTTTGACATTGGCTTATAGCTCACATAGCCATTATCAGCTGGGAGCCGCCATTAGACCCCGACGACACTATGACTAACACCTTCAGCCCCCGACTCCGCAGTATATGCCAGGGATGCCTCCCATTGGTCAATAATAAAATAGCCATGTGCCGTATAGCATTGTCCTAAACTTAGGATGAAGCTTACAGGCAGGGCATATCCACAGGCCTACCTCATATGCTAAATTTAACAGTAGTATTTGATTTTAACCATGTCTGCTAATATTTTGACACATATATCCATGTAGAAGGTATGTCTTAACCCTACATAGGATTTACACACATGTAAAACAGAGTCTCATCATTTAGGGATCATGATAAATGCTTTGCATTTCTTTCTTTTGCAAACCCTGAGCCAGAGCTCTGGGTTTGCCACACAAATTGAGATACAATAGTGTGCATACAAGTATATATCTAGATTACCACAGAATGAGTATTATCTATCTCACTACCTGGTTCCTTTGATAACTCATCAATTTATTTGGTATTTTTTGTCAAGCATAATATTAGGTTGAATTGTGAAAGCCCTGAGCATATAGGGCAATCAAAAATCACCATAATTTTGACATTCATAGAACCATTTGTGCAACACACCCATCAGAAAAGTCCTGCTGCAAACAAGCCTGCCACCTGGTGTGAAAAGGTGGCATCGTCCCTTAGTCAAAGTGGCTAACCTTGGGGTAGTCACTGAGTCTAACATAAGTTAGTCAATGTTAGCCACCTGTTAGTCAGATGCCCTAACTAAGATAATTTAGCTGTTTTGACTAAGTTAAGTTAGAATGACTAACTTGGATTTATTTTCTGTGTGGAAGGGCAAAATGAAAAAAAAAAATGAAAAAAAAAACGGAAGAAAAGGACCAGTACTAAGGATGTACCCCTGTTTTCCCTAACTTCCTAGTTCATATAATTTTCCTTACATTTGTCAAATTCGAGGTGGTGAGATTTGGTTGTAGGTTTAGACATGATATATGACTATTGGCACATATATCCTTCAGCCAGAATCATTTATCGTAATACCTGGCTAAAAATGTGCGGCTTACATGCAAGTCTGGCTTCCATCCAAGGATTATAGAATAGAATGTGGCTGAAGCGAGGATGCGCCTTGTATGCGTGAATATTTCACTTTAGAATACTGCAAAGGTGCGAGGATATACCCCTGCTAGGGTGTTATATCTTCAATCGGGAATGACTGAGAGCTGTTCAAACTTGAAAAAGTGACAGATAGTTTGTTGCCACTGCTCTATTTATAGATTATGGGGGTAGTGGCACCTGTTTGTGTGCAGAGTGGACCATGCAGCACAGGGTGATCACACTGCCTGCAGCCACAGGGCCATATGAAAAAACTCAATGGGCATAGGTGCATTATTTAACTAATTGGGTGTAGTTTCATAGCGTGAGCGCACACATTTTTATTTTTCATTGGTCTTTTTTACATAAAACCATGTTTTTTACCTAAAAAATGATACAGAATTGTGACTATTGGTCATAGAAAAAAGTGTGTGCCTAGGGCAATGTGGAAAAATATGTGGAAAAAAATTATGCACTTTTTATTTCAATCAGAATATAGTAGATTCCTGTATACTTGGCATTATTTGAGGACATGTATATTTCCCCAACTGCAAATGTAGGTGCCATATGCTACCCACCCACACTATGCCAAAACTGATATTTACCTATGTATTTCCACAGCCATAAGACCAATAGACATAAATGAAAAAGTGATAGACCTACCTATGCACACGATCAATAACTTCACATTGATACCTTAATCATTACTGGGGTGTCTATAGTAAAGATGTGAGGAGCAAATAAGTGAAACCACGTCAGAATTGTAGGCAGAATGGTCGTTCTGACACGGATTTGCGCTTCTCGTGTAACTCCTTACCCCTGCTGCGTTTTATAGAGAATCATCTGAAGTTAGGAATGTCTAATATGCGAGGATTTAACACCATATAAAACAGCATTGAACTGCCTGAAATGTTACTTTAGGTGTGCCTTATCATATATCTAGCCTGGTTAAGGGTGCTTCTTATAGACTAGGCGTCCCTCATACACGAGGTATTATGTAAATATCAGATTGAAATTGGCAATATGTTTCTCCTCTTCCTCCAAGGTTATCAATTCTATGGATTATATTCAATGAATTTCTCCTTTTGGTTCTCACAGACGACCCCAGATGGCGGTGGTGTCGCCCGTCGCCGTACGCCCCAGGCTTCCCCGGAGAAGGCAAGTTACCGGGAGAGGCCCAAGTCGGACTGTCTCTCAGTTCACTGGGCCGATACCGTCCTTGGACAACTCGACTCCAGCAGCGGACCCAGCCCCCGCCGCCGTCCTAACCGTGATAGACCCAAGTCGGACCTAGGTGAGTTTACTTTTTTCCGTAATATTATTTTTAGATCATTCCTTTAAAGTCGGCATGTTGCATAAAAGTTCTACATTTGCGCATCAGAGCGATCAAAAGATTCGACGGCATGATACAGGAATGTGCCCTCCGGGCGAGTAACTCACCTGGGCCGCGTTCATGCATATTGATGATTAGGTTTTGCTTTGTGTGTGAACATGGAATATCAATAATTGTCATTTTACCTTTCTTGAGATGACCGTATATAAATTATGTACATATTGAAATTCTTGAAGCAATGCTTGAAAATGTTGCACACTCTGTTTGATACTGTACGACTTTTACGACATGAATTATCATCATATTCGATCATCACATGGTAAAGGTGAAAAGGAAAAGGTATTGCTTTTTATTGTCTCTTCTTTTGCTCCCCCCACCCATTCCATATAGATGCCCGGATTCACTATTCACGTCTTCCTTGATTCATCCAGTCATCTCTTAATTCCACTCCTACACCGATATAGAGTAGTGTTAATGCTCAGGGCCTACAGAATCACACCACGTTCTAATTCATGAGCAACTCAGGTTATTTTCTATCTAACCCTTGAAGTGCCGGGGCCTCCAGATTCGTGTTTCTTTTATTTTCATGAACCCCTAATGCAGTATACTCGCCAGTGCTGCATCTTGCCTTTCCTTCAATGGGGTGATCCATATCTCAAGTATGTCACGCTTTTTAGGCCTTTTATCAAAGACATGTATAGGAACCAATGCCCCCCTCCTCCAAACCCTGTGTGGTGTGACATACTTTATGGATCGGCGCAACTGTGTTTCAACCCCGTAGGATCGGCCTAATGCATGATTGTAGCCCTGGCGAGTTACTCGCCAGGGCTACATTTATGCATCATGACGACCAATGGGCATGATGCATTGGTGCACTACGCGGCTCTAGAATGGTTAAAGGCATGCACGTGACATATGAGTGCAGATCTCAATGAGCAGGTCGGAACACTCGTGAAATGTGATATTTTGGTTCAGGGGTGTTTCCATTTTTATTTGGCCTTTGGCGACGCCGTGGCTTTCAGACAGAGAATAACTTTGATGTGATGAGATGTGATGTGGGAGGATTTATTATTGCTGATCAAGCATAACATGTATATTGAACAGTCAGTGTCGAGTTCTGTTAAAGGGGGTGTAAATTACGTGTAGATTACACATATACTTATGCAATGTCCAATTTTTAAGAGTAAAAGAACACTATTGCTATCCTTTGAGTGGTAGAAATGAAGCAAATCAAGCAGTCAATGAATCTTCTTAAGACCATATTGCCTCCCCTGCTAGCACAACTCATCCAAATGATGTCTTTTTTACGTAAAAACGATCAGTTTTTGCGTAAGAATGACGTAAATTATACGAGTAGTGCTAGCTGGGTCTAGATCCCTCATCAGGGCTCCGCTCTAGATACATGTAGCTTATTTTGATCTAAGGCTGAATCTTTATAGATCTCCCTTTAAACCTTTCATTTTGATCTAAGGCTGAATCTTTATAGATCTCCCTTTAAACCTTTCATTTTGATCTAAGGCTGAATCTTTATAGATCTCCCTTTACACATTAAATTTTCATTTTGATCTAAGGCTGAATCTTTATAGATCTCCCTTTAAACCTTTCATTTTGATCTAAGGCTGAATCTTTATAGATCTCCCTTTAAACCTTTCATTTTGATCTAAAGCTGAATCTTTATAGATCTCCTTTTAAACCTTTCATTACCCTATATATAAAAAGGGGTTGCTTCGCCGCTGGTGCCCATCCCATTGAAATAAGCTTGAGTGCTTGCCAGGAACAGATAAACCAAAAGAGGTTACCTAAATCCATGTACTAAATTCAAAACTAATTTGATTTTTTAATTCAAATTTTATTAATTTTTAATTTTCCGTATGTGGTATTAAGATTTATTCATTCTAACATCCAAAATGCCTAGAATTAAACTGTATTAGCAAGGAATGACCATTTTTCAATATATAGCCTCAAAAATTTTCAGTTAGAAATTAAGCTATGGGCGCCATCTTAGATCTCGATCCAAAGTGATTGGCACCTCTCTTACTTTTATTCACAGAGGGAACTGTTACCCGATTAAATATTTGGAGTTTACTATCTGAGACTTACAATTTGATAGGTCATATGTTAAGATCTGATGAGTACTTCCAGAGAAATGCACTGAAATAATCTCCGAGAGAATATGCTGGGAGAGTGAAAAATTGTTTGGCATTGCTACTTTACGCGCTGTTGCTACGTTACACGCAGTTGCTACGTTACATGCTGTTGCTACGTTACGCACCATTAACTCATGCACTTCTAATGTAAGACACCAGGGGGTAGCATGATTATAAACCCAAACATAACGTTTGAAGCGTCGGGGTACCAGTTTGCTTCAAGAGCATATGCGTCAGAGGCGGCCTGCATAATTGGCATTTTTTGCAGTGAATAAATTCAGTTCAGACCCAATCCAAACAAGCCCAAAAATGAATGGACATCACTGCAATAATCATGTCTTATTTTATATCATATGAATAAGTACCTACTCAGGACCAGTTATGAATTTTTACAGCTAACTATTTTATCCACCCAGAACTCATGTAGTATTCTTTATGGCCAGCATTCCAGATTTTCGTGATCGATGCGCAGGTTTTATGCAGGTGTCTGTACATTTATGGCCAGCATTCCAGATTTTCGTGATCGATGCGCAGGTTTTTTTTTATATGCCGTAAATCGAGGTTGCCCCTAAAGATATACGTGGGATTTTTTGCTCAATACCTCCGGGGCACAGCTAACTATTTATCCACCCAGAACTCATGTAGTATTCAGTGCGGAGGTCTTCTGCAGTAAGGATGCACTGAGTGACCCCGGGATTTCCCTATGTGAGACCTAAATAATGAGGGGAACTATATTTTGTAGTGCTAGCTTATATCAGGAGTAGGGTTGTGTTTTGGCACTACTTTTCCGTATGCCCCATGGTCTTTTCCGTATGCCCCCTCCTTTATCCGTATGCCCCCTGCTCTGCATATTTCACCCGTATACCCCCATGGTAGGCATACGGCGATCCTGTACATTTGCTATACAGTATCATATGGGGGGTATAATAAAATGGTAAAGGTGAACGATGATTAGTTTGAGCCGACAGTTTCTTCACGAGCGGGTCCGGGCCATTCCCACGAGTGAAGAAA
Organism: Acholoe squamosa; assembly: GCA_949317995.1. NCBI lineage: Eukaryota > Metazoa > Annelida > Polychaeta > Phyllodocida > Polynoidae > Acholoe > Acholoe squamosa. The sequence continues at coordinate 15,565,906 of OX439047.1, read as the reverse complement.
CAGGAGGCTCAAACTAATCAGAGTTCATCTTTACATTTATGTCAAGGTGTTTGGGTTGATAATTAATCGATATTTCATCAATAAGATTGAAATTAAACCCTTATTTACCCATCGTCATCGCGAAATCCTGACCGCCGCCATCTTGGATGTTTACGTTACAAAAAGGCTGCGCATGCGCGGTGGACCTATGACGTCATCGTGCGGATTTCCCACGGGTTATTTAACGGGGTGCAATACGGGGGTTCAGTGCTTTCTCTATGGAACTACGATATTCACCTTGACATAATACCCATTATCAAAGCCTTTGCCCCCACAATCTACATTCATGCAGTCCTACATCAAACTATGAGGTAGGCAGGCTACATTCATGCAGTCCTGCATCAAACTATGAGGTTGGCAGGCTACATTCATGCAGTCTTGCTGAGTTGCTCACCAGGGCTGCCTTAATGCATCATGACGACTAATGGGCATGATGCATTAGAGCACTTTCGGTCTTTGTAGGGTTAAAAGTCAGTCAGCACTTCTAACGGCAGCAGATGATGAACCCCCTACTCAGTTTGCATTAGTCTGTCAGAGCTCGTGTTCCCTGTCAACCTCTCGTTTTAATTTGTCTCTTTCCGCCACTTGCCTCTCAAAATAGTTACAAGTAAAAATCAGATTTTTCTTTTCTTTTTAAGATAAATAAAAGTGAAAATGGGCTAAATCCTTTTGCCCTGCCTTATATCGATTTTTTTTCTTTTGAGAATTCTGCACATATAGATTTTCCCCATGTTCCCATGACACACTATGACATTTTCTGACAATTTTTCTTTGTTGTATAGCGAATTGTTTAAGAACTAATGGAGAAATTACACCAACGTCAATTCAACACTCATGTGACACCACTGATGTGAGCTAGCATCCAACAAGGGTTCTTTAATCACAATATAATACAGGCAGGAAAAAAGGGGGGAGAAAAGGGGGCATTGTGGGCTCCAAACATAACATACGCGGAGGCCCATTTCATTGTTCTTTTATTCATAATTTCCTCCAGTTATAGGATGCGGGCTTCTGACAGTAATTGTTATTATAATGTAGTAGGTGAATTATTGCTTTATACGTACATATCATTATAGGGTCTAGATTATACATGTAAACATAGGGGTCGTGTTGTAAACAATGTCAGGGGGTAGACTGCAATGGTACCATGTATTTTGGACAATATCTATGAAACAACTAATTTGAAAAATCTTTTTCCATTTTAGCTGAAGCCAGGATCATCTCTGATCCTTCTAATTTTCCAAATAAATTATGAGATAATATTTACTGTTGCCTCACTGTCCCACAGATGAACATATATGTTTACCAATATGTTCTTTTATTATCCATTTGTTTATCTAAACAGCTGAAAATCATTAAAACTCCCTTTTTCGCGAATGGACATTAGGGTGTAACAGTTCTAGAGAGAGAAAAGTGTTGTTCATTTCTCCATAATGTGGACAGGGACTACAGCGTATTTCTATACCGTTCTGCTCTGGTTATTCAGAGGAAGGTGGTACTTCCGCCTTTTTATAAAACCAAGCTATACATCTAGATCTCCACTCACCTGGCCCTCTCACCATGTGAGTATGGAGGTGGGAGTGTGGCAGTGTGGGACAGTGTCACTGAATGCACCAGCATGAATCACCGCCATGGAATCACCCCCTTAGGGAACGTTCAACAATTACGTCTCTGCTTATGGGGTGGGGAGGGGGGTATTTGGGTTCCTCCATATGTTCCAGACTAAAACAGTGACAAGGGGGTGGATGGGTTCTGAAAAATGCCTAAATAACAGTGACCTAATTGTCGAACGTTCCCTTATATGCTTCATAACACAAGGATGTGAACATGGTCATACTGTGACATGGTGTCTGCAGAATATTGATATTCACAGTAAAATACCATTTACCCCTGGGTTCAAACAAATCATTAGTATAAGGGTTAATGACCCCTGGAAGTGGCAAAGTATAAAATATGAAAATGAGGAAATATCCAGACACGACGCACCCAGAACTAGCCATGTCTAACGACAGGGTCTACCCACACAGACAGTTCTACAGTCAGGGTAGAGCTGTATGACCAATAATAGACTATGACTACTCATCCTGATATATCTGTGTTATTGCGTGTACGCCTTCAAGCAGCGGCCACATGATAGGTAACAGCACTAATGATTGATTCTAAGGCCTGATTCTAACGCATAAGTGGTCCCCTTTGCCTCTGGGAATATGCATGTGGGAGAGGATCTCTGGGGTAGATTCAAGACATGACATCGCACTGTCGTTCACAAGTATAAAACTTGTGCCCCCCTTCCTTCGGTCACACAATAACCTGCCAATAAAACTTGTAAAAAAAAAAGAAGAAAGAGAAAAGGTCAATTTCCATGCATCCAGACTGTCATAGAGACTACTGCCACATGGCGTTGACAGTGCAATATATCCCAATAACCTTGGAGGAGGCTTGCAGCCTTGAGCAAGTGCACAGCTATAATAAATTGCAAAGGAAACACAATATTTATATATACCATTGCATATATTCAGCATCATAAGGTACAAGGTGCCAGTTTAATGAGAAATGATAATCCATAAGGACAGACTGGCCATAAATCTTGCTTCTCTTTATCCCACAGTAGTTACCGTAATGGCCCCTATAACCACCCGTGCACTCGTTGCTTGAATGTGTAGCATCATAACGACCAATGGACATGATGAACCCTTTAATGGTCGCTAATGCAGGAGTGCACCATGCTCAGTGGTTGCCATGGTGCACCAATGAAGTGCTGGTGAGTCTGCTCCGTGCGTGCACCCTCAAGTGCACAGCTATGATGAATTCTCCATCATGCAGTTTAACTACCCTTTGCACCTAGAGATCTCAATACCGTGCCATTCCATGCTGTAGCATCATGGCACGGTACATTAACCCTTTAATGACCGCTAATGCAGGAGTCTGCTCACCAGGACTTCATTGGAACATCTTGCCGACCCTCCGGGAGTGTATCAACCACATAGGGTGGCCATGAATGCAGTCCTAGTGAGTCCCTCGCCAGGACTCTATTCATGCATTAAATACATGACAACCAATGGGCATGATGCATTAATGCATTAGCTGCCTTTAAAGGGTTATTGTTTAAAGGGTTTAGTGTTGTGGTCTATGAGAAGGGGTGATAAGGTTACAGACAGGTTTCACACCTGTACCTGCCACTTCCCTCTCCTACAGCCTCCAGGGGTACCTGACATGGACCCCAGCTAACTCTTACCCTCACACCTGGAGGATGGGGCCCCTGGAGGAGGCTCCCACATACCATTAAAAGACAGGAGCAGTTCACAATGATGCATAGACGTATGTCTAAAGTAGCCCTTTGAGGGTCATATGATGACTCTTTTGAGACTAGATCGATCCTGTAGAGTGGGCATGACGCATTTATACGACTATGGGTGGTCGGTAGCCAGGGCTGTCAACCAGGTGATATAATGTTTCAATACACTTAGTGACCCTTAATGGGTTTATCTATAATTTCACTCTGCAACATTGATTTATGAGGGTTATAAATAGTTGTCTATAACATTTCCCTGACACTATAAAGAGTCAGTCAGACACAAGAAAGAAATGATAGAAGTGGAAAATATGCATCTACTTTGTGGTGAATTATGATTCCTGTTCTTTAGTCTAAAACAGTATCCACATCATAAATCATAGACAAATCCATGAACATTATTCAAAGGATCATAAAGTCATGATGAGTCTATTGACTCATGTATTTACTGAAAAAATCTATCAAAGTTCCAGCAAACTAAACAACAAAATCGCGTTTTAAGAGTGTCGTATAGCCACGTTTGACGCTGTCATAGACCATAACATTCCGTGGAAGGTTATTTGGTGTGGAATATAGCGGTTTTATCTTTTCTTGATAAGTAAGATTTCTACTAGCAAAAAGAAGAAAAAGGTGGACACATAACAGTATTATTTGAGCAGTGCCCCACATATCCTGGTGATCATCCCGTGTAAAGTGCAATGTGAACATAAAGAAGAGGATCATGATCATGATTACTTTGCCCATATAGCTCCATAAACATTATGGATAATGCTCTGAATGATGAAAATTACAAATAATTATGGTCATGTATGCATGTATCTATAGATGTATAGCGGACATTAATGATTGGTCATTTATCATGTTAGGGAGACCTGGGACCTCACATGTATGTTATACATGTACATGTGCATGCAAAGTGGAAGGGAACTTAAAATGGATCCCTATATCAGTGTATGACCCTAGCTAGAGCAAAAACTGAATTTAATCTTTTAAATTGTGAGGGCCCACCCCCACGCATTACTCTAATAGTTCAAAGGGCAGGACATGGCAGAATCTGCCCCGGATCTGCCCCTTTCACATATTGCTACAACTTATCAATATTCACCTTTTAAACCAAGGGCAGATAGTAATAAACTGCAAAAAGCTGCTATAATATATATAAACCACATTCCTGGAAATAATATTTGGGTTCCCCTAAATAAATACTTGAAATACAATAGGTCTCCTACGGCTTCCGTGGTCACGCGTCCTCGCTCCTGTGGTAGACCCCATCCACAATGACCTATCCTGGAGACCTACTGACACACAAAGGCCTGTGGTGGAGAATGTAAAGACCCATTGGTGCCTGCAAAGTGCCATGGTTATCCATGGTGACTAAAAACTAAGTGGGAGGACCAAAGAACACCCCACACACGGATATTGGTCTAGCACGCCTTGGTCGGAGCTATTCGCCCTTAGTAACACCCAATTACTGGTACAGTGTAGTAGTTATATGAATGTATGCTGGGTTGGGTTCTAATGTCTGTGGCCCTCCCAGAGGATCAACCATCAGTATACTACCTCTCTGCCTATTGAGCTATCTCTGGGACTAAATAGCTCGTGTCAGGGGCTACATTTTTGGGGAAGCGTTGCCATGGTAACGGAGGGCAGATAACCAAGATTGACCTTTTACAACTGGAACACTGGAGGAAAGGGGTGTGTTGTGTTGTACAATACAACCATAGAGCACAGTGCTATTGTATGGGACACTGGTGTATAGAATAGAGTACAGAGGAAATAGCACTTGTTGTGAGGCTAGTTGTGGGGAGAAATTCTCTCAGTTCACAACCATAATTCAGTTTTATTACCTATCATGAAAGCCTTTCATGTCAATGGAGGTGACAATATATATAGAATGCTGTACTAAAACACAGGATGTACTGGATCCATTTTTATAGCCATCGTGCCATGGCACGCCCATATTTTGAGTGAATTTCATTTTGAATACATGGACTTGGATGATTAGGTTCAAGTATCAGACAAGGATTTCCGACTTCCAGGATTAAATTGAAAGGAGTTTGTTTGGATTTATTTATTGTCTCTCTGAGTATTTGATGTATCACTGAGAAACCCAATGAAGAGGCATTGCCTACTCCACCAGACCTGGAGGTCTGCAACGCATTAAATACCAATACTGTAATGGTGTCTTCATTGTGGCTCAGGAATTGTAGATTACCAAAGACAGGAGAGATCCATCTATTAACTGCAGTATAAAACTGTGAGGTGATGGCCATGGGATTATTTGAGCTGTGGGAGTCTGAGCCCCAGCTTGTCGGTTTTAAACTTACCTCAACCTCACTCAGTGAAACACCAGCAAAGGTTGGCACAAAGAAGGCTGATGACCAGGCCAAAACTAGAAATCGAAAGTACTGGCGGCATAACCGGAAGTGCCCCAATGCAAAACTTGAGGCCCACCCATCAATCTTTGCAGTTGATGGGGTGGTGCCCTGCAATGGTCAAATCGGCAAATTGGCGTACGCCACAACTTCACAGGCGTACGTCGCATCTTCACCGGCGTACGCCACAAAATCATTGGCGTACACCAACCAGTCATCGGCGTACGCCACAGAGACATCGGCGCATCCTTCTGGGTTCTCTACCAGGCTATGTGGGGCACGCCGATTTACCCCACGATATATAGCAGCCGGAGGGATGCCCACATCACCTCACCGATATACCATCCATGGCTCCATGGCAGGGGAGGATATAGTGGACCATCCTGATAGTTGTAGACTTGGATACCGAGCTGTGTACAGCTTTCATGAAGGTGTGTCAAAAAATGTGTTTTTCTTTTCATGATAAATAGAGAATGTTTATTCCAACCTAAATCTCTTCATTTCTTTATGCTTAACCATAAAGGTAAAATCAACCTAACCATATACCATAGCTAATCCATCTAATGTCTAATGTCAGTAGAGCACTGGCATCTGCGTTACCATTGATGCCAGGGGGTCATTTCTTAAGGTACTGTGAACACACAGAAGCCTACGAGTGCAAATGCCATTGCTTTCCTATGGGTATCTTGATCTCCGCCAGAAAACATTTGTTCAAATGTTTTTGTTCACAACTAGACTTTCACATTTCACCCATACCAGATGTAAACAAAACAGGCATTATTTTGTTATCTACATTCCTACATTCCTCCAGAGTGGGGATACCCCCTCCCCCAAAGATCCTTCACAGGTAATGTTAACACAAGTGTCGCAGTTTTGGATTTTGGGCAAATGTGTATTATGCCCATTAGTCACCACGGTGCACTAATTCATCCATTGCTGGCAATGAGTTTCAAAGGTACGTCATTGGTGCATCTGGTCTACAAAAGAAGGCAGCAGAACCTTTTTCAGGAATCTCACTGTCCTTAAAGGGTTAACTGGTTATCATGATTCGCATACTGCACATCCATGGATGTGGACATTGTATCAGCTCTGTCTGTGTACATCATATTACGGATATTACCCCATATTACCATGCAGGGTGTACCACATACATATTAGCACAGTAAAACCAGAATCACTTGAGAAGGGTGATCATATGGTAATATTTAGGCAGAGTGATTGAAATTGAGATTACATGGTGTCTTAAATAACCGCCTGTTTTGTATAAGTGCTGGGGATTATAGAGTGATACTGAAATGTATAAGGGCCAGCGCGCCAAAAGAGGCCAATCCTCTATATTGTGATGTGTTTATGCCAAATAGTGAGATGTGTTTCAGATTAGGCGGTAGAGTATGTTCCCCCCCCCCCCATCCAGTAAATGGCTCACAGACTGCTGCGGCAACTCACGTCTCATGACAGTGTCATGTTAAAGATTACCTATTTTTTGTCACAACTTGAATGAAAAATGTCAGCGTCCGCCCTCATTTGCTACAGGCACAGTAGAGGGATATGAAACACAAGTTGTTTCTTTTTCTTGTCATATCACTCCATATCAAATACATATATGACACTGAGGCCCTCAGTCGCACCAAGCACATGTAATTTGTGTAATACTGTCCTAATTGCACCAAATTCCTGCAATATGAAGCCCATTAGAAACGCTTTGTTTAACTAGGGGACAGTTATTGGACGAGCTATGGACAGGCAACATGACGATCTGTCATATGAGGTATTCACCCCCAACTCCCCATTATAGTTCGATGGTAGCCTCTAGGAGGGATGTTGGTCTGTGGCTAAGGAGGGCCTTTCTCACTGTGTTTTATTTTTAGAATGGGCTTAATCTCCTCTTTTCTGTCCCCTCTCACTTGTGTTGGTGTGCCGACACGCACCTATGTTTTCATATTAAAAGCTCATGGTTAGTGTACTTTGATCACCATGGATACATACATGTATGACCTCGGGGTGAATGTTTCTATTGACTCGGCATTTGTCAATGGTGTGAATGACGTTGGTTTCATTCTGAGTTTCACTTAGCTAAATCTGGGAGTATCAGAATGGCACTCCCTAATCCCCAGGAACCTGTTAGTTAGAGTATTAAAGGTATCAGGTTGTGTCTGTTTGGGTGCATTTTGGGAATTCAAGTTTGGGTTACAAGATTTCAGGCTAATCTAAATATGAATAACCTCTCGAAACCCTTAACGTTTCTGATATCATCTTTAATCCTTTAAAGGCAGCGTAATGTCCTAGTCTCATTGGTCGTCATATAATGCAATAATTATAGGTCTACTCATCCCAGTGCAAAAGGGCCAAAAGAAATGTCCCATTGAACGCTGAGGCAGCACACAAATGGTTAAAACATTGTTATGAATGATAGATAGGACAGAATTATCTCTTTTTGTCTCTCAAAATAATACATTCTTTTGCAAAGCACTAACACTGCCAAAAATATATACGCACGTCAGCGGTGATGTTGACGACCCATTGTCTAATTCTATATTATGTGCATTCAATGAGTCTACAAATTATAAAAAATAAATGAATTTAGCATGATCTGAACATGTTATATAACACCATATTTCCTATTGGTTCCTTGCAATGTATAGCTCTCCAGGTTGAAAGTGTAATGTCTATCTCTCCAAATTGAAAGTGGGGAATGCCCTCTATTCTAATCGAGTCTAGTCCAATGGACATAATGGAAAAGTCTGTATCTGTCTCTGCCTCCTGTCAGTATTAATCACCCTGTCAGCTTAACAATATACAAACAGGATACGAGACCTCCATGTCATTGCACAAGTTATGTCTCTACATTATCTATGGTCAACAGCTCTTCCTCCTCCTCCCACGGCCTCCTCTTACAGTCCCCCTTTCACAACCCTTACCATAAGCGCAAAACTTAGGGTCTAAAATTGCCCCGTCCCCCCTTCTCCCATACCAGTGAGAATCCCCACCCATAAGCTACAACTGAACTCTAAAATGGTCTATAAGCCTCGTCTTAGACATGGGGGTTTCTGGTAGGTGATACACTGTCTACCTCACAAGATGGGAAAGCAAGGGAGAAAGCTGTGGCGCACCTAAGGTGAAGATGCTATGTGTCTGCGTCTGAGTAGAATGAGGGGGGTGGCACAGGAATTGTCCCATTTAATGAAGTAATGAAAGGGATTAATCCTCTTATTGTGTGTCCTGTGAGGTTGAAAAAGCCGTATCGAACCCACAAAAATAATGTGTTTGTTTGCAATCAAATTTGACTTTGAACGTCCACCCTAGACTAGAGCAGTGTGGCTGAGACAGGTAGACCGGATAGAATTAGAGTATCACCGTAGACTTCAGGGAGCGGAACGGCTTTCTAAAACGATTCAGTTGTAACACAAGTGGAACTGACAAAAAAAGGCATATTTTTTTTTTAAATGCCTTCCTCACCATACCATGAGGGCCTGTAGACATTAACGGACTTTACACGCTAGGAGTCGGGGAGAGGTCACGTTTACAACAGCATTAACTGTTGAGCGGCTGTTCAGATGCCACTCAACCTATCTCCATGAATGACCCCAGTGACCTCCAGTACAATCCCATAGAGGGGATCACCCGGAAGTGCTGTCAGCATTCAGGGAGCGTTCCTGTGTATAGCGTTCCTGTGCAGCTATGACGTCAGAACTACTTATCAGCGTTCCTCGAAATCAGCAGGAGATTAGTCCCATTTAAACACATTGCTGCCACTGGGGTGATTTCATTTTGGACTTGGCAGCTAGTGTTAGCTGTTGTGGCTCCTTTACCAGAGGGATATATACGTGAGGTCTACATATATACTTTCACTATAGACTGGTTATAGGCACTTTACCATAGAGGATAGAGAGAACGCAGATTAAACACATACTGAAGATTTGTATTATAAAAAACTTTCATAAGTTGAAACTGGAGAGGCATTTCGCATGTCTCCTGCAATTAACGTCAACGTGGACTTGATCAGGGAAGCTCTCAGAATGGGTGAGACATGTTTTAATTTTCGCTACTGATTTTTCAATGACAGCAGTTACTTTGGCTTCCAGGAAGACATACGAATAATACCAGGATCGGAATAATAACTTGACTTTGAATGTGCCAGTTGAAATATTGCATATTCTAAGTCAATGATTAGTATTGGTAGTAATTCGAATCATTCAAGGAGGAAATAATGATAATATATACATGTACTAGGAGTCGAAAAGTGCTTCTTGATTTTAATTTTACCATATCTCATATTCTTCACTAGTCAATGACTGGGTGGTACTTTGGTGAAGGGAACACATGAACAAAAGAGGGTCTCTGGAGAAATTGGATCGATTGTGAATTTAGATGAAAAAAAATAAGGTATCATCAATCAGTCACTCCTGACTGGAGGAAGAATTGATCGCTGGACTTTTAAAAAGTTATTCTTTTGTTATCAGCCCTTTCATCCCCTATCGTTCTTTCCAAGTCGAGTCGTTCATGTTTGATTTATCAGGTCCTTCTCTCTTTTCTTCCCTATATTAATGTTATTTTGCAGATTAACCAACTTAATTAAGTATTAAAGAATTATAGGGGAAACACGTAATTACTCAGAACAATATGTTCATCATACATACTCAGTTTCATCTGTACATCGGCACTTCTTTCAGCATTTGTTGATTCCCTGATTCCTTATCAATCATTTGGGTGCACGTTAGGGAAAATCCTGTTCGAGATCATAAATACTTCTTACATTCAGTCATACTACAACTGTCCATTATTTTCATCAGTTGCAGTTTGCCATCCCTCCTCTACCTCTCCCTTCAAGTCCGTCGCCTTACGCTTCATATATTTGTATTGCAATTCGAAGGCAAATTATTACATTAATTATGTTGTCATTTTGATTTATAGCATATCACATTATTGATCTCCATGGTTCTGTTACTCCTCTGTAGGTGGCGCGCAGGCCGTGTCGGATGCCCTGGAGCATTACGAGCTGAGGGACAGAGTGGACTCCCTGGCCGCCCTCCAGGACGGTGTAGGAGGCAAGGCAGGAGGCCCTGACTCCAGGATGAAGACAAGGAGGGTAAGCAGCACCTGGAGGGAATTTATATACCATTTTATTTAACCATTTAAGGGCCACAAAGCAGGGTTAGGCATGGGGCACATTTTTGGCTTTCATAATTTATTTGCAAAGACCTCATTCATGTAATGTGCCAAACCAAACAGGAGCTTTTTATCAGTCCTGAAGGGTCGTCATGATGCATGAATGCAATGCTGTGAGTACATTCACCCTGGCTACAATTGGGTACTACACATAGACGACCTTTTATGGATTAATTAAATGATTAGACACTGGGGAAGGAAACTCACTTTCCAATAAAGAAACAACCTTCCTTACAGAAAGTTTTATGCTTTGCATCAAGATAAGATTTGTCAAGATCACAAAAAGAAAGAAAAAGAAAATTTGGACACTTTTTGGACTGTCAGCTCAAGCAAATAAGGCATTCTTACACAGCTTATGATATAGAAAGTTACCCAGGAACCATCCCAGTTAAGTCACCTACAGCACAATTTACATGAGTTGATTGATGATACACTATAGAATTACAGCTTTTTATGAAATCCACACATTGCCTTATAGAGTTTCTTACACTGTGTGCTTCTACAGTTACAAGCATTTATATTAGATGAACATGATTAAACATACAATGTACATTAGATCAACCCATTTGCATGGCCTACATCTTAAGCTTTGAAAACCTACCAAAAGCAGAAGCACATCTCCTCTAGCAATCCTTATACATCTTATTGGAAATTTGTATTGTGTTGGCCTCTGGGTGCACTTTTATTTATAGCTTATCAGCTTATGTAAACAAAAAGGGAACACTCAATCTACAAGCTACATCCTTGACATTTTAATTGAAACATTTATGTGTGTGTGCTCCAGCAAATTTTGTTGGCCCAAATTTTCAAGGTAAGTTCTTAATGTTGTGGTTCATCTTATTTATGTTGGGTGATTGGATTCTGGTCTGTAAGAGGGGTCTATACACACTCACCATTCCAGACAACACTTGTCCCTTTTAGTACATAAATTCTACCTAGTACATTGGTTCCCCATCGGGCTTATGACACCTAGCTTTTATCTGAATAGGATTACCAGTTCCAAACCTTAGTCCCATTTCAATTTAAAGGTCTCTGTTTCTACCCAAAGACCTTTCTGGGACCATAGGATTATTCTCCACCTTTTAAAGGGATCATGCTTATAGCATGATACAAGTGACTGAAACCATTTTTTTTTCATCCGTCCTTCTAAACTTTGAATAGCCAAGTTTCCTCCAAGGCAATTTCTAGATGGCCTCTAGTTTTTGAATTATGCTTTTGGTCTAGTCTATAAATAACAAAAGAGAAAATTAACAGAAAAAAAATCTTGTAGACTAGATCTATACAAAAGTTATTTCTGTTAGTCTTCTACGTCTCCACATGCACCTACTTCCACTAGAGCTAACACTAACATTCACAGCCTTGTCCTAGCCATGCACAATAGTCCCTAGATTAGGCACAAACCACTCTGTACCTTTTAGCTATAATTATTTGTATATATTTAATTTTGGACAAGTTGACCCCGAGTCGGCCACATAGTATGGGATATCCACCAATCAGAGTCGTCATAAGAATTAGTTTGGTGCTAAATCAAAGTTGGCAATATCGATTCAATGATGACAATGCTGAACCAATCAACAGTAGCAATATTGATTCAATATTAGCAATATTAGCAATTTCAATTTCCAGATTGATGCTTCTTGGTGTGTGGAGAACTCAGAGTTAATTAACCTATCCTCAGCACAACACTTTTCATTTAATAATATAACTGTTGCTTTATATATTTTATGAGATTCAAGTCTATGCTGATCACGGATTCACACAGGATACATCAAATGCCAAAAAAAAGAGACTGATTTACGAAATAGACCACTCGGTTTGAACGGGGAATTTGGGATATGGGATCTTGGAAAATATCCCTGACTGATGAAATTTTCAAATTGTTGATTTTTAATAGTAAAGGTAGAGAGGATACGTGCACTGACCAACTATCTGACTCTAAACCAACGATGCCACAGATCACCAATAAAGACTAGGACATTTTTTATGATTTCCGCATGAAGATCGACCAATTTGTCATGTCTATTGTGTGTAGTTTAGATTATATATAGTATCAACTGTTTTGCGCCGACTATTCTTTGGTTGTTTCTCATTGACAGACTACATTCTACATGAATATATCTATACTTGTACATGTAGATTTTTCTTTTATTCTGGCGTTTTGCTGTGTTTAGTTGTTTTCTTGATTTATTTTGAGTAGCAAAATACCCATATACATGTATATATAACCCTTACAGGACGTGCCTTATATTTTCTCTTCGTGAATACTTTATTGGATGAAAATACCAAAAGTGGGACACTGGGCGTAGGACTACACAAATGTATATGACATGTGTTTGGGGTGATTGTTTTATCAACTAGATTTCAGAAGGATTCAGCTGACTCATTGCAAGTTGTCAATTATATAGATCTCGTGCCAAACGTGTTTTCATTGAGCTAAAGACTTTTACAATTTATGATTTGGGGTTTCATAGACTTGCTCGAGTATATTGATTATAGTATAAGGCAATTTAGAGACCTCACTGGAGGAGAAGTAAGGGGATTGGTGAGTGGGGCACTGAGTAGTATTTTTATTGAAACCTATGGTCATATAGGGTCCAGCGATAGTCTAGGGTTTTCACTCAGAATTAGTATATTCCAGTCCATTTCTACTTTAAGCTAGACTGCCGAAGGCTTTGCCACGTAGCTGTCCAATAACTTAAGTCCTCCTTCAACCTTTAAACATGATATTTTCACTTCTTTTTTTATCAATGATTGGGACACTTGATCAAATAGGTAAGGGGTGACAATTGTGTATGCTATCTGCAAAAAAAGAGTCGACTTCAGGTACCAAGCATTAGGAGGTCGTGTGGCCTACCATATACTGTGCTGCCATCTGGCAGTACAGCATGGGATTGCTGTGAGAGGTTTTTAATTTACACCACTCTTACAAAATGTAGGTTAGGTTAAGTTCTTTGAGATTTGGACTTAAGCCTGCATTACAGGTCTTCGCGTTTACATCATTGCATCCATTCATGTGTTATTCTTGACATCCAAGATTTTCATGGCTGCAACAGAAACCGTCCACATTTTTTACCAACAAAATGCAGTTTTTGGTGGTAGTGGGGATAGGGGGAGGGATTGCTAACGTTAGTTGACTGTTTTCTGTAGCCCCAAGACTTATGCACCTCAAACCACCAACTACAATGTTTAGGATTTATGAAATCATAATCTTCTCATCCATTGAAAACAGACACGATTTATGCATTTTTTATCTAAGTGAAATAGAAAAAAAGATGCCCATTGAAGGGCCATGCTTCTTCACGTGGCACGTTATGAGATTCTGACGCGCTCTTTCATATATATTTCAGAACCAGTAGAAAAGGAAATAGATAAAACACTTTTTTTTCAGTAACAATTGTCATTTTTTTTTATCTCATTTTACAGATGTCCACGCCCCATCCTATCAAGATGCGGTCAGAGAGGAGCCCACCCAACCAGCACCGTGCCCGGTATAGAGGGCGCCTCAGACGGTCACGGAGCGCCCCCGACCTGCTAGACAGAGCACGGCGTACCAAGCGTGTCTTCCAAGGTAAGCTGCTCAAGGCGAATAGTTGGGGGAAAAGTTATCAATATCAATGATTTTTAATTGATTACATGGTTACTTGTGCTGTCCTCGTCATTCAATTGGTCTCCGTTTGGTTGGTGTATTTTGGATTTGGTTGGTGTACTTGCAAGCTCATCTTTATAATGAAATAATGAACAAGCACAAAAGGTGACATTCCGTCCGAGCAGACAAAAAAAATTAGAGAGGCTCGATAAAAAAACAACAGTGTATGAGAGAAATATTTGACACATATGGCACCTCATACAGTGAATGACATGACAACCTCCTAGGTCAGGTGACCCGCCTGGAGAGACATAAGACGTCAGCCCTGGAGGTGTGGGGACGTGTGGAGGCATGAGGTGATGAAGTGGAGTACAGCTGGGAGGACAGTATATGTACAAGTATGTACAAATTGTACACATCCTAGTAAAAGAACCACCAAGTACCTCCAGGAATAGTTTATATTACCAGAGGAGGAACTTTGTCATTTTTATTGTCAAACACAGGAGGATCCTGCATGGAGAGTATCATATTAGGGATCAACCCTATTGTCCAATGGGGGCAGCCATTGCTGAGGCAGGTACTGATTAGATGACCACTGATAATATCAGCTATAACAATGGGTGTCATTTGTACCCTAGGAATTCAGTGGTGAATGGGAGGAATCATAGATCTCATTGGACTAAATCCTGACCCCTATAGGATGGTGTACATTAAGGACCATACCCTGGAGTAGTAGCAACAGTTATAACAATATTCCATTGTAACTGGACCACTGCCTGCATGATCAAAGGTACGGAGCCCCTAATAGGACATACCAAAAATAATTCCTGCAAAAAATATTCCTGCAGATACTGGAACATTAATTCCTGCGGATACTGGCACATTCCTGCGGATACTGGAACATTCCTGTAGGTACTGGAAAATTCCTGTCGAAACAGGAACATTTATGTGGATACACAGGCTTTCTTATAGGTGCAGAAATGTTCTTTTTGTGGCTACAAAAATATTTTTTTCATCTGATAATGGATTCTTTGAGATGCAGAAAAAAATTCTTAATTTTTTTTACATTAGTAAAAAAAAAAACATTTAAGATAACATCTTCAATTTGACAAAGGACATGGGTCGACACACATGTGACAAGACCACTTGAAAAAAATCGACAAGGGACATGGATTTAGAGACAAGGAATAGGTCACTTTCTAAAATAGAGAATGTCCTGATATCCACAAGAATGATCCTGTATCCCCAAGAATGTGCCTCTAACTGCAAAAATGTTCCTGTACCCACAAGAATGCTCCTGTACCCACAAGAATTGTTTAGTACCTGCAAAATTTGTTTCTGTGTCCACAGGAATTGTTCAGTACCCGCAAGAATTGTTTCTGTACCCGCAAGATTTGTTCAGTAGCCACAAGAATTCTCCTGTATCCGCAAGAATGTTTTCACAGGAATAATTTTTGCATGGAGAATATTTTTGGTATGTCCTATTATTGTCCATTATCCACAAGAATTGTTCAGTATCTGCAAGAATTGTTCAGTACCCGCGAGAATACTTTTTTCTGGTGAAAAATTTATTTTTGGTATGTCCTATTAGGGGCTCCTTACTACGGGACCCATTACACCGGTAATATGTACATTGTATGGATATTATTGTTATTTTGAGTAGAAGCCTGGCACTGAACCAATAGGGGATGTCAATGCATGCATTGATGGGATATATACATGCAGTTTTGGCCAGTTAAATGCTGCTATTGCAATAGTGTATCATATTTCTATTGCTCCTCATCATGCATTGATGCAGGCCTATGGCGATCACCTGTAAGAACTGCATTCATTCAACATAAAGTACTCAGCCCATAGGCTTCATTTTGTACTCCTAGTGGGCCAGCATGATGCAAATGTAGTCCTAGAGCTGCATTTGGACATCATGATCGACTGCCAATAGACATGATACATTAAAGCACTTTACACTCCTTAAATGGCTAGATAAATAGACAAAGGTGCACGAGAATTGGTCCCCACTGAGGGTTATCACACGATGCAAAGCCGAGTGTGATGACCCTCAGTGGGGACCAATTTGAGTGCTCCTTTGTATTTATCTCAAGTTATTTTTGTTAGAAATGTCCAAAAATTCATTTATTTGGCATTAGTAATCATTTAATCATTAGTTATGTGACCATTTGTAATGATCTACCTGGCAGTGTGATACGGGGAAGGGTTATTACACTGGGGGGGGGGATGATACAGAGGTTCTTGGTTAAACCTATGGGGCTGTCGTATTCAACTTGAGATAAATGTAACATGCTACCAAGTACTGTCCCAGTCTGGCTTCAGTAAGCTGTAAGTCTAAAAAAAGTCTGGTATGAATTCTCTTTGGCCTTTATACAGCCTCCTACCTCTCGACTAGGCTTTGTTGAATTGCACGATCGTAAGTTGGAGATTATTAACAGGTGGAATCATAAGATCTTGAAACAGCCGAACCTGTCCATAAGGTTTTGATTGGCGGATGTAAGTGGGCCAGGGTGTTAATAAAGACTGGTCTAATAAATACCAGGTATCAGGCGCTGCTGAATTATATGATAAACTCTGTGTCTGCCTCGTTTAAGACGTTTGAGGGGACAGTCCCAGTAAAATATCCATGAGCGCCTAGGCACTTTAACATACTAGTACGGTACTCTGGATATGGCCCTACCTCCCCATAAACAGAACCATTCCTACAGTTAGTGTTTTAGCTGGTGACACTTGGCTGCCTGGAGTATAAACAAACGCTCCTTTTACCACCTAGTATGGCCCTATGTAGGAAAAACTGCTTAAGGTTGGGTCTGTCTGGGAAATATTCATGGGAAATCTCACACTTGTCAGTCTACGGTTTTCTTTGCTTTCTCTCGTTCTCTCTGGTCTTCAGCAGTATATAGTGGTTTTATCTTAGTTTTTATGTTAAGCATACTTATGTTAAGCTATTCTTAGGTAGGTCTTTCGTTTTGTTCCAACCTTAGAGGTGACCAATAATCAGCCATTACAGCAGGCTTATATATGTCATTTCTGAATGTATCTATATTTAAAAAATAGATTCTTGATGTGGTTGTCTAGGCCATGTTTATTTTAGTCAGAAGTAATGTGACAAGAGCAGAGAAAGGCAAAGACAGAAAGAATTTACAGTATAACCCCAGCAAGATCCATAAAGAAAATCTACCTTCAATTTCACCTTAAACTTATCACTACTTTCTTTAGCATAGACAGTTAGTGGTCTATCTCTAGATACAAGTGCTTGGAGATAGAGAAGAAAACATTCTCATGTTTCAAAACATTATGGTTGGGCTGAAGGTGAGAGTTCACAGAGGTCCTAGACAGTGCTAGAGGTCGCTGCCAGAAAAGTGGGGGGGGGGGAGGTGTTATCATCTGTAAGGGGGGGAAGGCCAGAGGTTGTTGGCCTCAAACACTCTTTTTATTTCAAAATTGAATGACGATTTCTAGGATCAGCCCTGCTTTGCTAGGTTGGGCTAGATAAATCGAAATACATTTTTTTGTCTAGTCCTTTCTCAGACTAAACATTCAAGTTCTTTTCTATCGTTTATCAGTATGGGATATGTGGTAGATATGCCCATGACCTACCGAAAAATTCGCATGCTGGGCGCACCCCCATATATAAGACACATCTGCAGTCATTTTTCTCTCGTTTTGCTACTGCTCTATAGGTTACAATTCTCGAGTATATAAGGCGCACTCCCAACCTTTCCTGACCATTAGGGAGTGGTCATTATTTATCAACAGGGGGGGGAGGGTGGGTTTGAGGGGGGGGGCGTAAAATTTTCAGACCCCTCCCGAGGGGGGGGGCTAAAAAAAATTTTGACCCCTCTTGAGGGGGGGGGCTAAAAAAATTCACCCTCTTTTTAGCAAAAAAGCCTGCGCGCTACTATAGATCAAAGAGGGGTGCGAAAACTCTCCGCGCCTCCGGCGCGGGGGGGGCTCAAAAGATTTTGACTGCCGTCGAGGGGGGGCGTAAAAAATTTTCGCGCGTCTGCGCGAAAACCCACCACCCCCCCCTGTTGATAAATAATGACCACTCCCTTAAGGCACAGTACGGTTCCATCCTCGCATATAAGCTGTGTCACATACATAAAGGCTAATTACAGTATCGATGTATCAGGACAGTGTGTTTGTTAGTTCTGAGGCGTTGGCTTCAAATGTCAGAGGGTGTGTAGCTTTTGTGTATACTTCCAACTCCTCCCTCTACTCCCTTAGACATGTAGGTCACTGCCACTACCTTTTGGGGAGCAGCCTATAGGTTGGTGTGATAGTTTTATGTTCCAAGAAAATAAAGAAAGTCCACAAGGAAAGTACGGTTGTCTCAATTTTTATTCTTATACCTCGCACAAAAGCAGCACCTCGCATACAATTAAGGCATATCCTGAGTTGTAGGAAATGTTCATGGGGCTTGATTTTGAGTGGTTTAGTACTATTAAGGCATTCAAAAAGGTACATTGCCCTCTGTCTGGACCTGTAACCTGCACCGTTGGCAATGTTCCCCAAACCCTACCGTATGTCTCATCGATTTTGAATTATTTTTTCATGACCTTGCTATCTGACCCTGATATGACAGATCTATGTTCAATGTAGCATTAGGTGAAGTTCCACTACGCGATTTCTGCACATAATCGCAGCTATTCTCACAAAATGGAATACAATCACAGACTAAAGAGTGGTATTTCACATTGGGGAGTCTCTGCAATTCAATATCAGACAGGTTTGTCAACAGCATATACCTTAGATACTGTCTGCCTAACCTATATGAGAATGGTCCAGAATATCGCGTAGTGGAGCCTCTACTTATGGTGTGGTCAGTATGTGCTAGGGATCCCATGTCCATATCAATACATTGATTCTGGTCCAGTGATATAGGCAACACACAGCCATAAATAATTTTCATGTAATCTTGAATAAAACTTATACCTGACGGACAAAATACCTAGTTGGTACAGCTGATTTCTTTAAAGACACCCATTCATCCACACTGTTGAAAGAAAACCAGTAGATCTCTAGGGAATATTTGGACAAGGATTATACAGTTATTTTTATGGAGATTTCTTGTACCACAGTGCTTTACTATACTTCATTGTAGAAACCACACTGCCCAGGTAGCAAAGGTGGTGTGGCCCTACTGTGGCCCACACTTTATTTGGTGTGGCTTCTGATGTGGGCCGCAATGGGCTAACTGATGGGCTGCTGACAGTTTCTGGCCTCAGTGAGGTGCGTGGGCCACACTGGGCTAACCAATATGGGCACAGATCAGTCTCAGAGTGGGTTTGGGTTCAACACAGGTTTTTGGTGCGGCTGAAAGTGGGCTGCCCACTTTGATCACATGGCGCCATCTGGTCAGAATTTATCATTTTGGGGTCAACATGGGTTTTTTTTTGTGTGGCTAAAAGTGGGCTGACCACTTTGATCAGGTGGCACCATCTGGGATAGATATTATAGAAAATCTATTTTTTCCTCATTTTCTAAAAATTTGAATCCTGAAAATGCTCTGCTAGCCTCCAGGTGCTAGCCCCCCCCCCTTCATAGTTGGAGGGAGACTAAACATACTGTATTACTCTCCCCATCATCATAATACAGTAGAGCCATCAATTCAAACTTAGTTGGCCAAGGCATGTCAACCAGAACTAGTCCAGTAATATGCTAGCCTTCAAGTTCATAGTGCCTCCCAATGGGTAGCATACTTCAATATAAAATGATTACCACAGGGATGGTGTAGTCACATTAAAAACTGCTGACATCACCTAACTTTGCACATTTCAAATGTATTTTGCCAGTAGATCCAAACTCTGAGAAAATTTGTGTACTGTTATGATTTATATGATTCATTAGCCTATTTCTGTTATATCATACTAAAGAAAATCAATACTGACATGGGGGTAAAGCCGTACATCAGACATAGTGGGGTCATCTAGTGTCAAAGTTCAGAACTCCCAGCTCAGTATGCCTTGTGCAAACCCATCCTCAACTCTGTCTGGGGAATTATCATTGGAACTGATCTATACCTGATTCAGGGTGCCCACCTTGAAACCAATCTGTGCCCAAAGTGTTTGCCCATTTTGAAGCTGCGCTGTGCCCAAATCAGTAAGCCTTATGTGGCCCACACAACTTGCTGAGGACAAATACTGTCGGGAGCCCAACAGTCTTAGTTCAGTTTGCCCTATTAGGGCAACCCAATGTGGCCCTGACTGGAAACCCACCATTTGCCCAACCTAAAACCATGAAAAGTATTCTGCCCGCTTTGAACCAGCTTATCTGAGCTAAAACTGAATTGGCCCTAAGCGGGCTTGCTACATGGGTGCCTCACTGCATTACAATTATTGCGGTTCACTGTTCAGTTTTATGAGGATGCCTCGTAAATTTAACATTTATTTCTTAGAGCGTATGAAATCATTGAAAAACAATTATTCATTCAGACATTAGGTTATATCTCTTATTTTCCTAAATTAGGAAAATTATTTTTGGCTGTGCATCACTCATCACCCTGACCTACCCTACTGAGTCACTACAAGAGGGTACGTATGCGCTGCCCACTGGGTCAATTCAGTGTATACACGATATTGTATATACATGTACATATAATGTATGGCTAAGGACCTGAGGTTCAAAGCCTCTGGCATTCACTGATTCACTCTATGGACGGGGTATAAGTATCATCTCTTACGTGTGCTGAGGGTTCCTACTTTCAATTTCCCTAGGCTTTTTCTACAGGGGAAATTGCTTGAAATCTAAACATTTTGGTACTACTAATTCTTCTACCAGCTGTCTACTGGGTATCTTCATTACTCGCCTACTTCGAAGCATGGATTACACTTTAGGTTCATTGCCTTGGAATTGGATCAATTATTTGATTAATTGGCCAATGGCTAATCTGAGGACATGTACAGTTCGATATTTTAGTTTGGACAATCTGGTATTATGGCTCTAGATCTCTGAATACCACAAATTGTCATTTAATATGTAACACAGGCCGGATATCATAAGGAAACGCGTGATCAAAACCTATGTATGAGACATTTCGCAAATTTGAAATGGGGTATGACAGGTCCTCATGTGTCAAATCAGACATCTCGATTTCTACAACTTTATTTATACCTCTGTATCTCTAGTATCGAATATTCGAGCTCCGGTGTTACCTGTATAGGGAAAACATGCCAAACTTTTATTTTGGATTTACCCGGATGATTTTACATCACCGGGAAGCTGGCAACTTGAGTAATTTAATGGTGTTTAAATTGTCTTCATAGTGTTAGTAGAACAGAAGTTATGAGGGATTGAATGTGGAATTTCTATAATATTTTCTGTCAGTGGATTTACAGCCAGTGTGGCTCTTATCAGTCCCTGCCCACTGTGCACAGGCTGCACTGGTTCTCACACATTTCAGACCTTGCTTTACTTAATCTCAAATTAAATTTGATTGAACGATCATAGAGGGTAACCAATTACACCACTGTAAGCACAACAGTTTGGGGATTAATGGGATATATTTTGCATCAAAAGGAACTAAGATAAGTATTATAGATCATGTTGGAAAGTCAAAATTTTCTAAATGGCAGTGTGATAAGCAGACCTGAAATTCTTGGAATTTTTACTCAACTCTCCTATACTCTTTAGCTTTGGGCTAATTTGGGCTAATAGATAATAAATAGCTGATGAAAGATTCTAAAAGTACACACTTTTGTGGTTATCCCATATAAATTTAAAAAAGTTACACAAATATTTAGTTTTGATATTTTCGGGTTTAAGTCATAACTCTTCTGAAATATATACAATCTGTCCAGATATTTCATTCTTTCTCCCTCTATGGTAACTAATAATGTCTTAAGCTTTAAATAGAGGTCTCAAATGTAAAAATTGACCAAGAATTGACAAAAATATCAGCATTTTATATTTCAAGGTTTTATAGAAATTACAGTCTGTGCACACCAATACCCTTTGAGAAATGATAAGATATCAAATCAGTGACTGGATCTAGAGTAAAATAACCCACAAATTCTGATTCCTTGGTTATTTTTACCCTTGATACATGAAAATAGTTAATGTTGACAGTGGAAAAGAGCCCTAAAATAGAAAATCATATTGATTGATTTACTATAGTGACAGATAGGGACTAGCGGGAGTGGGTGCAGGGGTGTTATTCCTAACCTGTATCATAGTTTTGAAATTGTGTGTTACCAGTGTCTATTGAATAAGAAAGTTTAAGAAGAAAAACAAAACAAAACAAACAAACAAACACAGACACACACACACACACACACACACACACACACACACACACACACACACACACACACACAAAATACATGTAATTTCCTTGTATCTAACTGTAAAGCTAAAAGGGGATTTGTCTTTTTGTACCTTGGCAGCCTCGTCCAGCCAGGCCGGGGATCTGGCGGTGCAGCCGGCGGAACTGTCATCAGATGAGGAGGACGAAGGATGCGACAGCATGTCTCTGGAGACAGCCTCAGAGACAAGTTCGGTCAGCTCCATAGGCAGACAGGCCATACTGGATGAGGTAAGGGCATTACAATGCGTATAAGGCGCACCCCGACTTCATTCCAGACTTATATGTAGGACCAAATTTGATACTTCTCTTTAGTATAAAATCCTCGCTTATATGGCGCACACAAACTTCAGGAATATTCCATAAGCCACAGCAATGGCTTTTCCTCGCGTATAAGGTACACCTTAAAATCATGTGAGGTAATACGATTATTTTATAGGGAGCATACATCCACAAACTGTATCTGAACTCTACTACCCTATCATCCACTGTGGTGTCATAAAATAGCTCCCAGACCCATAACAAGAAGTTATTTTCTGGTAGATCTCTTCCCTCAAAATATGAAATCAATGCACTTTGGGGCAAACTCGTGAAAAGGCAAAACGCGGGTAAGACCAATTTGCACAACAAATATGGTCTGGATCTGGAACACTTCGGACTTATTTGCTTCAGGAATTGGCATGCGATTGTTGGGCAGGAGTTAATGTCCCCTATTTCTGTCAAAATGCCAGGGAAATATGTTTCAGTTATGTTTATATAAACCTATCATTGTATTAAACGTGATGACCTCTGTGTCTTTACTTTGCAGCCAAGACTCTAGACCAAATAGGAAGATGTGTTGACCACTGAAATAACACAAAATTGTCTCAAAATGGCCCGAATAGAGATATTTCACCAGAAATAAATTGAGAATGTGTATGATAGGTATTGTTTTGCAAAGTATGGCGGGGGTAACCTAGAATAAGCAGCTCTTTAGTTTTACCATAAATAGTTGGCACCTCAGGACCCAAGTAGTTGTATATCATTATGATCTGTGTGAAGGTCAGGGCATCATGCAACTGGACAATGCTATATAACACGTACAGAACATTGGATAGACAGTGACCGAGCAAAAGAATAAAAGAATACATGAGAGACAACTGAAATCATCGATAATGCTTTTTTGAATAAGCATTGAAATTAGTCTCTTTACCGTGGAAAGCGTAAAAGTTATTAATCAAAAACCATACAATTGTATGATTGAATGAGATGTTAGGTCCTAGATTAGAGAAGGCCACGACGGAGGTTCGTTTCAACATTACCCAAAATACAGAATGGATGTTTATTTCTGTTTTCAAATTGTTCATATTCTGTTTAATGAATATACATTTAATTTTATTTCCTACAGATCTTTGAGGAGGAGCCTCCCTCCTATGTCGAGGCATTATGGGACCACGTGACGTTAGACGCAGAGGAGCTGGGTTTCCGTGCTGGTGACGTCATAGAGGTGACGGACATGTCGGACAAGGACTGGTGGTGGGGCAAACTGAGAGAGAAGGAGGGCTGGTTCCCTGCCACTTTTGTCAGGGTAGGTTAAGTTTGCTCTACATTTTGTAATATTCAAAACGAAAAGGGTACAATTTTGATATGATACTGTTCACTATGGAAGCTTTCTCATATTACTGAAATATTACAGATAAATGCATCTGCCTTTGGCAGACTAACTGTTTGACAATCTATTTGCCATTCTAGTCTTAGTATATATAACGTGAGTTATGTTTAAGAGTTTTATTATCTTCAAGAATGTTATAAATCGTTTAAGATATAATATGTGAAATCTTGATGAAGGCTCACCACGGCCGAAGCTGTCGATCATCTACACTCAACATTATCAGCATCATATAAGTTGAACGCCTCTATTTTGTTATTGTATGGTAAATTTTGCAACAAACCGAATTTGGATTGAAGTTGGGGTTTGTGTGACATATTATTTTAAGTATTTATGTGAAAAACTTCTTTCAATTTTTAGGTATCATCTAGCCTAATTAATCAACTTAATTATGTAACTGCAATAAATACCCCTCATTAGCACAAAAAGAAAGAGAAAGATAACCATATCTTTATGTCCCACAGTTACGAGCTAACCAGGAGGATACAGCTGATGACTTTGCGGCCCGTGTGAAGGAGGGGGTGCTGGACTCTGATCTGATACTACAGAGGTATTCCCCTCACCTACTCAGTAAGGACCAAGCCAGGACCAACGTCGTCAACGAAATCATGAACGCCGAGAGAGAGTATGTCAAGCACCTTAGGGATGTCATAGAGGTGAGCAGTGAGATTAATTGTCACAGTTAATATGATCCATTAATTTCGCCGGTGGAATAATAAGCGGACCTTAATTAATTTAGGTGGTAAATTAGTGACCTTTTTTCTCAAGCTTAGCCGAGCTTATGCTACCGGTATTTATGGGTAGTTTTGGTAAATTCAAGAGAATGGAGAAAAAGTTGACTATTAGAGAGTAGTTGCAGCTAATTCTCATATGTAAGGCAGCAAAAGCGTTGCTACTTGTTGCATCCTCGCAGTCATCCTACCCATAAAAAGTAAAGTTTGGTTCTTTGCTTTTTTACCTGGAACAACAGAATGTGGTTTCCAAAAAGTTATTCTTCCCTGACTCGTTGCAATTCATATGACGGTAAAATACTGGCCTCTAAGAGTGAGCACAATCTTTCATTAATCCCTGCCTTGTCCTCTACCCCAGGGCTATGTGGAGAAGTGCAGGAAGAGGCCTGAGATGTTCAAACAAGGACAGATGGAGACCATCTTCAGCAACATTGAGGACATCTACCGGTTTTCACGAGAACTACTCAACAGCTTGGAAGCAGCATTTGTAGCAGATGCTCCCCAGACCAGTCAAATAGGCAATGTCTTCCTTCAACATGTGAGTAGGCGATATAAGCTGATAATTACCTCATCTTTGAGCTGATAATTACCTCATCTTTGAGCTGATAATTACCTCATCTTTGAGCTGATAATTACCTCATCTTTGAGCTGATTTATAGAGTGGACCACCCAAGCCTCTACCATTTGTTGATTTAGTATGTTAAGTCCTACTTTGAATTGATATATGGGCATATTGCCTTCTCTACCTATGTGTATGGCTTTGGACTTTTGAGTGTTGCTCCTTATGAAGATTATAAAGTATTATCATAATGATTATTATATGCTATATGAAGCACTTAGCTTTAAGTGGTCGACTTGGGCACAAACGGTTCAAGTAGTGGAGGCTTGGGTGGCGTCTCCTAACCAATACCATTAGCTGATATTTGAAGGAAGAAGAAATAGATTTCAATAATTTGATAGACTTTTGCTTTCAAGTATTCATTGGATAAGGCCTCATTATGTTCCAGCATTCTAAGAACATATCTGTTCAATACCTGTTAAATTTACCAGGGATCCTCATAAAACTGAACAGTGAACCACTGTAATCATATTCCAGTGAACCACTGTAGATTTTACAAGAAGCTCCAGGTGGCAGTATGGTGGTACAAGTAATCTTGGTGAATATAACGCTGGATCTCTGACAACTTTGGGATGAGGATTCTGCCATCATTTCGACGTGTATTTTTTTACAGTGCAGGATCTTGCTTTACTGTAGTTCATGTTATGTACAACTTTTCTTTTCAGAGCGAAGGCTTCACAATATATTCAGAATATTGTAACAATCACCCACAAGCTTGTGAAGAGCTGAGGTCATTACAAAAAAGTAAAAAATACCAACATTTCTTTGAGGTAAGCATTTTAATTTTTATTAAAAATCCATATGAAGTATCTCATTGTACTTTTGTTTTCACAAAAGCTCATATACTGAAACCCACATTGCTAAATGTGCTCAAGCACTATGTTATTTCTAACATAGGTTGAATAATAATCTGAATGATAGATATATTTCTACAATTCTTATGATTATAGTTATCACAGTAATGTGACTTCTAGATCATAATACTACAATGTATAATCATGAAGGTATCCAATTAATCGCAATACAATTTTCACCTCCCCATTCCAGGCCTGTCGGCTTCTACAACAGATGATAGAGATCCCCCTGGAGGGTTTCCTCCTAACTCCAGTACAAAAGATCTGTAAATACCCATTACAACTAAATGAGCTGCTCAAGTACACACGTCCGGAGCACGCGGATCACAGACTGCTCACCAAAGCCCTGGTAGCCATGAAGAGGATCGCTGTACTTATTAATGAGCGGAAACGGAAGATGGAGAGTCTGCAGAAACTAGAGGAGTGGCAGGAACTGGTCCAGGATTGGGAGGTGAGGGGTTTTGTATTTTCTATCATTCATTTAAAAGATTTTATAACTTGCAATTCCCTGAACCTTGATTTAGATATACGTGTAGGTGGATAGAGGGTCGGTTATTTAATGTTTTTATTGTTTATTTTATGAGCCTTTTCTTATGCGCCCAAAATCATCTTAACAGTAGAACGTTGGTCGATATGGTGCATGCATACAACCCTGGTAAGTAACACGGCAGATGATCTCTTCACTGTGTTGGTGCATCGTGCCAAACCTTCAGGAGTGTTTTAACACTTTGCAGTCGGCATAATTCAGGGGTGAAGCCTTGGCTAGTTGCAATGGCTGCAATCAAGGATAATGGCATTGGGTTAATACACGATACAAACTTTAAATGTTTAATGCACTCCAACACTTGCATAAATATAAACCTCTTTACCCCATAGGGTCCTGACCTGTTAGAGAGCAGCTCTGAGCTCATACACTGTGGGGAACTTACCAAGGTTAACTCCAGTGGCTGGTCACAGGAGAGGATCTTCTTCCTCTTCGACTACCAAATTATTTACTGCAAAAAGGTGAGTTCCTGAAAGACTGTATGGTGATATATATATATATATATATATATATATATATATATATATATATATATATATATATATATATATATATATATATATGAAACATAATGGCTTAATACAGGAGGGCTTTGATATTTGATGACCATCAATCAGACTATTCATTGAAGGTCTATCTTGATATAATATACAAGGGATGTTAATAATACCTACAGACCATTTTTTCCATAATTGCTTTTAAACAAAATGAATCTTTGCTGCCACCGTGCACTTTCACTTATTGGAGGTGGTTAAATGAAAAGTATAAATTAACATTTGGGTTTTGGTGTTTTTGAATCCCCCCGAGCTTAACCATAAACAGGCATTCATCCTATTGAAGGGATCATAATTTTTTGTACAACTTTTAGTCTGTCATCCCTCGTACATAATTCCTAATATAGTATTTTGTTCTTTTCCCTCATAGGATCTCTTATGGCGTGATATCATGGTATATAAGGGCAGAATAGAACTGGATGAAGCAGAGATTATACCTGTTGATGACGGTAAAGGTATGTCATGCTTTCCTTATTGGCTCTATAGAGTCATTAACCAGTAATTATAGAATCTGGAGATCTGTTTTGTGCATTGAAAATTTCTATAGTCCTCTTTGCTTACCCTGAATAAAGAAATACAACTACCGTAATTACTGTTCAACCAAATAGAAATACATGTTAGAATTAAACTCACAGATCTAGATATGCAATGTCTATGCACTATACCTTCAAATAAAATGTGTTTTTTTCATATCAAGCATCACTTACCCTGTCTCTCTCTGGTTCTGTCTCTCTGTGTTTCTGTCTCTTTCTCTTTCACCTATTGGTTGTATTCTCTATTCTGTGAATTCGTTTATTCTTAATGTTTTATTATGCTAAAATGATTATGAAACATGATCTTTTCCCCACAGATGCCCAGTTTAACGTGACCGTACGGAACGGCTTCAAGGTGTACGACCGCTCCAAAGACAAGTGGTACCTGCTGTATGGACGGACTGCTGCTGACAAGGACAGGTGGCTGAAAGCCCTGGAGGAAGAGCGCCAACGGACAGAGCTCGATAAACAAAACGGTAGGTGATGATAATTGAATTGAATCAAATAGTTTCTTGACCAACACTCATAACAATGTTTATAAATGCGTTTCAAGCCAGCCAGTGAGATAAATAGATAATAAAGAGATAATGATAAAACAGTGTATAGGGTGCCGTGGGAATACTCATAGGCGTATGCATTACTTTTTGGCATTGCTCCATCATGTTACACTATCACATGCTTGAAGTCAGACTCCCACTTATGGGCAAGGGTTTTATATTATAGAACAGTGCTAAACTGTTCAAACTGAAGCCCTAGCTCTGCCTGATAGCGATTCCTTTAACTTGACATG
The DNA here is from genome assembly GCA_949317995.1 of Acholoe squamosa. Taxonomy (NCBI): domain Eukaryota; kingdom Metazoa; phylum Annelida; class Polychaeta; order Phyllodocida; family Polynoidae; genus Acholoe; species Acholoe squamosa. The sequence continues at coordinate 15,536,861 of OX439047.1, read as the reverse complement.
TACTTTATACACGGGCTTATAAATGACAATCATAATACAGTGGTGTCCCAGACTTTGTCCACGTGCATCCTTAAGTATAACACCTCTGACTAGACCTAGTTTGCATTCTCTGATGATAAAGTGGGTACGTCATAATGGTGAAAGACACACAAAGATTCTGACAGTATGGCTGTCTTGTCTTTTGCAGGCTTTTCTTTGGAGGATTACCGAGACAAGATGCCACGGTACGCCTCTCGCCAGAGGGCTCATCCAGACACAAAAGTCAAAAGTAAGTGAAATCATCCTTATCAATTCCATAACCATGCTATTGCTTCTGAGATTCTTCATCACTAAATAACTCTCCAAAATGGAATTAACCTGGTTGTATATTACAATGATTGCATAGCATTACATCCTTTGCCATTTCAAAGGTGAAAACAGTTACTGTGATTTATAGTTAGAAAATGGAGGAACTGTATCTGGTTATAATTGTGTCTTTTGTATAATATTTTTTAAATGCTCTATTAATGTCAACTTAATCTATCTTCCAGCTGACAAACTTCCAAAGAGAAAGGTAGCCGGTCGCATGCCCTTCCCCTACAAGCACGAGATGATGAAGAACATTCCCTCGCATGTTACCTTACCACGTGGGGTGTCGAGTCGTGAGGCCCTTCTGTACGGCCAAATGTCTGGCAAGAAGAGGGGTTGGAACCCCTTCTCAAAAGCCAAGACCAAGAGGTGATGACCGCCTAGAGACAAGGGCTGGAATGTACATAAACTGATCATATTATCAACCTGCCCAGATGTATTATTATTATGTGTAATTATCATAATCGCCTATTTATTGCGGCCTGCCGTGCAGTGCTGTTGGATGGTACCTCGACAAGTTCGGTGGATTTATGAAATAATTCTAATTTGCATTGTTTCAATGGAGAAGGACATAAGAGGGGATTACGATCATTACCCCTTCAATGGGTACTTACTTGATAGAATCACCTACCACCACAGTTGATCTCAAGCAAACACGACATTTTGCCTCATTTGAGCCTGCGTCTGGACTGTATGTAGAACTGTCGATTGTGCCAACAACAACATAGAAAGGAGTCAGGAAATGCTTGGACTATACCTTACAGAGTTCCTGAGTCTGAAGCCCCAATTGACAACCATTGAATGATATATGGAATCATTTTCTGATCAGGATTAAAGGTTGAATCCTCAGCTACTCCTTTGCCTACATATTATTTATTGAAAATGGGAGATTATCGGTTCTCCACCAATGTTGGATATAGTGATATTTGATAAAGCCACATTTTGAGTTCTCCACCAGTGTTGGATAGAGTGATTTTTGGTGTATCTTAAAGGTATGGCCTTGTCCAATGAAGGAGACAAATACAGTATTTCCCAATGTCCACAACAGTGGTACAGGTAGCACTTGAATACAAGCCTAAGCAGGAAGACAAATAACACATTTCAATAAACGGCAAATATTGCTGATCCAGGATTTGGAAAAGAAGAGGGATAACATTAAATGACTAATCCAATCTTTTCTTATACTGTGGGCATAATTCGGCCTTGGAAATTAACTCTCTAGTACAGAAAGGGCAAACCCCACTGTCCCCATCTAAACATGTGACTGGAAATGACATTCTGAATGGATCATGCTTTCAGCTTTTAATTTTTTCTTGTAGTAATTTGTCCTTGAGATTAGATAATAGCTTTAACTCAGACTGATACCTGTCATAGATATCCTTGATAAACATTGAATATTTGGGGATCAACCCAGTCAACCTCATTAACATCAGATTAAAATAAGCTACCACTGAGGCTGTCTATGAGGGGCAAGGACATTTAGTCATTGTTTAACTGGCCGCTAAAGCAGAAGTGCATCATGACAAGAAAGCATCAATGTACTGCTGGCAGGTCTGCTCGTCATCACTTCATTGGAGCATCACACTGAAAATCTAATATAAAATATTAATAGCCTGTGTCCACTGATGACCCATCCTACCTTGTATCAAGTTCTCTTTACCCCTAATAACTTGTAAATGCCTTAAATCCGGACCAATATCATTGTTGAAGCTACTTTATAATGAATAAATACTAAGTGAAATAGGAAATTTAATTTTGTTGCCTAAATATGTAATACCTAGTACTTTATACGTATATTGGCTTTTATCCATTGTCAAGAGTTGGGACATTCACTTTCAAATGTTGTTGAACCTCAGCGTTTTAATGTTCAGAAATGCACAAAGAAAGTTATAATATAACCATAGTTATTGATACCTTTAGCTTGTTAATGAATATTTCTTGCAGATTACTGGCAGATCTGATATTTATTGAATTACATGTGAAAATGTAATTTTCTGAAGTCATTTTCTTTTGCATTCTCTGTTACAACTTAAGGTTCTGGAATCAAATCAATCGGAACATTTTATCATAACAATTAATTATGCCCTGAAACATTTTGTTGGCTCCACTGTAGATGTCTAGCTTAACCATTGATTCCTTGTTAAAGACTAGCATATGGGAGTGATTATTTCACAAGGAAATATACACCGAATGTTTAATCTACCAAGGCTACTGATATGTCCAATGTTGTGATGCATTCTCTTGAATTAAAAGGGTGATATGAAGACTTTTATATAAAACCAAGAATCTATCAAAGAATATTGTCATTTATAATCAGGGTTTCACCATAAAGTATTAAACGTGTTTCACACGAGAGGGCGCCACATCCACATATATGTAACACTTGATCAACGCCATGAAGTGTGTAATTTGTATTCATTATCCTGCCATGGAATAAGCCTTTTTGAATAATCTCTGTTCTCTAAGGAATGGTTTCATAATAAACCTTGAAGGACAGCATACATTTTCAGTCCAAGTCAAGACTAGTCCAGTACTAGTTTTGAGTTTTGAGGATCGTCCATGGTAATTACAATGGTTAAATGGCTTTTAACCATTTTTGGTGGATTCTCTTTTAAATCACAATTTTTGATATTGTCTCGGTTTAATGTATCACACTAATAGTTGTTGTACTTGGATATTGGAATCCGTGCATAGCATGAAATAGCCTTCATCATGAGAATCTTGCCAAAGACAAATTCCCAAAACACAATGTTACTTCCAGCCGTTTCCGAGTTGATTCATGTTAGCCATCGGTATTTCTGCTACCCACTTGTGTCAATGTGTCTGCAAAATGTATTAAAGAAACAACAATTTAAAAAAAGATTCAGGAGGTATAGTCTCTATGATAACAAAATGTAAGTCCTTTCTTGGCTGTTACAGCAGAAATGAGATGATGTATCTCATTAAGAGGAGTTTTGGGTACGTGCATTGCAGCAACACTGTATCAAATATAGAGTCAACAAAGCTATGGATCAGGAGTCACATTACTATATTCAACATCAATGTGGTGGCATACTACGTGACATAATGTAAAAAATAGGTCATTTAATGGTTGACCAGTGTCTAACTAAGCCCCAGTGTAATGAACTATATACATGTAAATATTTGTGGGTTTTCCCTGGGGCATTTTCCTTTCTTTGGCTGGCTCCAAAAATTGATGTGTGTCCAATTTTTTGAATGATTATAACATTATAATTATAGGGACCCAAGCATGCACTGCTGGAGAGGTGTCTATGGTAATTGTAGGAGTCATATTATGAAGAGTCCACAGTCGGAGGTTGACGGGTGCTATCATCATTTTCGACACGGATGGTGATCGGTACACAGTTTATGATGCGCACAGCGCTCCAGTGTGTTTACCATTTTGAATAATGATACTAATGTATAGAAGAAATGATAAATCCTCAATATACATACATACCATGTATACATGCTCTTCTAGATGAGAGTCAAGTTGTATGTAAAAATACAGGACCTACTGACAATGTCCAGTAGTCAAAACTACATTTTTATCATCACCTTTTATCCATCTTTGACCAATCACCCTCAGTGTTGAACAATAAATTATAGTCCCTAACTGATAAATAATTGTATATCATAGATTATCTTTTTGGTAAATAATTGATTCTACTTGTTCCATGTCCTCCTTAAATATTAACAACTGCTCTGTTTGTTTTTAGCTATTGTGTGGTATTGTGAAAACTATAGTGAGAACATACCCAATGGTGTAACATAGGCTTTTTCAGCTGTCAATAAATGCGCCTTTATTTGTTGAAGAATAATGTATCATATCAAGAATGAGGCCTAGTCTATCATTACTAAGTGTACATATTATGACGATATCCAACATCATACTATACAATATACAACAACGATGCGTGTCTATACTGTGACATTGAATTAAATGCGTCCAATTGCTGAAAAGAAATTGCCACTTGTTTTGTTGTCTTTATCATTAGAATAGGAAAATACAGTAAACGTTAGTGACAAAGGAGATGCTTACCATAAATATCAAGTTGTGTGGCTCAACAGAGAAGTGTATCAATGTATTAATCAATTACTTGATTAACCAGTTGATTAGTTTTTCATTTGTTTTTGTAGGGATTTCTACTTTGTATATTTCTTGGGAAAAAGAAAGAACATAATATTATTTCTCATATTCTGGGTTGCTGGCTTTCCTATAGCCCACACTTTGAGACAGAAAAGGTTGCCATTCCTAAGCCACATCATGTATTCCTGGAGACCCAACAAGCTACAGTGGCCCTCTGAAATGATCTATAAGCCACAACTTCTATGTGGTACTAAAATCATGAGGTTTATACCATTCGACCAGCTATCTGTGCTAAAATGTTGATATCCAATTATATCTAACATCTCACCTCTTTGAGTTTGAGCATTTATCAGAAATGGAGTAAGCCACTGATATCCCACTGATATCTTATATAACCCAACTACTACTTTACATCAGCTGACATTTCCATGAACCCTATTATGAAAAATGTTATCTAATAGATTAGGAAGTGTATTCAGTCACCCATCAACTTCCTCTTGAAAACCAATCACTATTGATTAATTTCAAAGGTCACAATTTCTTTCCCAGTAGTCCTTACAGTTTGTGGATATGAAAAAAAGGAGAGTAAATATAAGTACCGTAATCTCCTGCGTATAAGACGCGTCCTCTACGCCAAACAAAATGCTGGGGAGTCTTATAGGATGTACTGAAATTGGGGGTGCGTCTTATACAAGGGGTAATTTTACTATAGAAATGTACTGAATTTACAAAATTGAGCCTTAAAATGTGTGTCTTATACGCAAAAATGCATTTGCTAAGTTTGGGGTGCGTCTTATACACGCAGCGCGTCTTCTACGCGGGAGATTACGGTATATACAATATACACCGCTGAGGAGTCAGATATACATGACGACCTACATCATTACATCACAGCACATGATTCAGGATCTAGTCTGGAGAGGGGGGGCACTCACTCTTTGACAGTAAGTAACAACTGCTAAACTGCACCCTTATTTATTTTGTGTCATATGTAGTGATTGTTGTTTAATTGACTCCATATAGAAATGCACTGTCAGCCTCACCAAAAGCTACATACTGTCTCCTGCCCCCCACCTCCCCATACTTTACCACCATCACCTCGACCCTGTCAGTGATCCTGGCCACTCCTGCTTTCAAAATATGGTTTTCTGGCGATGATAATCATATTGAGGTTACTCATAGCCTGGGATTGAAAGTTTTAAAACAGATTAAAACATAGTTCCCATTACAATGTATTCCCATATCAATTGTTGCAGGTATTATAGCCCCCCCCCCCTAACTTTACACGTCAATGATATTGGTAGCCCTCCTGTTTCCCTGTGTTAAGGCAGTTGGTACCTATTCCCTAACAGAGTACCCCCACCAGGTCTTAACAAAGGGAACGTCAGGCGTTGGATGGGGTGAATCAGTCAGGGTCTAGTACTTTTGGCTCACATGTGGGCATTACCCATCACACACTGGGCCTCAGCTTTACATGTATATATACAGTGGGTCAGAGTCCTAGATTTACAACCAGGGTCGGCTTAACTGGGCCAACACACAGAATCCACTCTTGCTACTTTAGGTGGATATTACTCCAGCCAAGTAGGATCATAGAGGAAAGGTAAGCCATACTAGTCCATACCTACAAAGCTAAACATGTATTCCTTTAACGACATTCATTACCAAAAGACATTGTTTATCAGCCATATATACCAGCATGGAGAGTTATAACCTCACAGGAGACAAGCAGTGGAGCAATACTCTAAGGTAGACATGAAAAGCTAACATTGGTATGTTGAGTGAAAGACCTGGAATACCTTTGTCACATACCTATTTACATGAAGGTCACCTATGAATAGGGCACCTGTTTAACAGACTCTCACTGTATACAGAATTGTCCCAGTTTCCTAATGGATCATTTCTACCAACACCATTCATTATACAATGCTTATAGTGGTGCTGTAGAACCAAATGAAACATACAGAACTAGGATAGACTGCCCTAGACTTGACTACTTGTCACTTGGTACTGAATTCCAAAGAATGAATATCTATGTACAATTAAGTTATGCTGTTATCCATGTTTTGCTTTTCTTTGGATTCTTTCCTTAAACAATCAAGTGGGGATAGACAAGTGGTTGACATATAAAATAACCCTAAATATGGAAAGTTGAGGGGGTCATTTTTTTTTCGACCTATTCTTAGAGGGGGGGGGTGATTTTTTTCCAACCTATTCTTAGAAGGGGGGTTGTTTTTTTTCAACCCATTCCTGAGGGCTGGGGTAGTTTCCTGTTGGGGAGTATTTGCCAATGTGATGCAAATTTTATGACAAAGCAAAAAAGGTTTCCCGACACGTCACAAATTTTAATTTGGTTGTCAGTAATAATTCTAGACATATTGCTGCCCAACATTTTTGTAACAGGTACCTCTAATTCATACCCATTTAATTATGTTACATGATACGAGTCTTACTCCTTTGAGTGTCAAAGGGCAGTTAGCACGGATAAGATGTACCTGTGTTATCAACTCACGTGACCACTCCTTGACCAATCAGGGCATCACATTTTTCTGCTGGTTCCCATGATAGGCCCCCTTTAAAACATGGATGAGGCAGTCACTACCACTATGGTATATACAGTTTTCCCTGGGGGGTAACACTGTTCAGCTCTCAAGATTGAAGTATTTGACCCAATTTTTGACACAATGTTCCTTGTTCTTTTGCTGGCCCTGCTGATTTTCTCAAAAGATATCATCATGAAAATAAATACTTTCCTATAAAGGGGTGCTGGGATGGGTATGCCACAAACAGGACTTTGTGGTGCCACACCATACGCATCACTAGAGTGAGTAGGGCAGCAACAAAGTTCTCAGTAGTAAAAAACGTTACATGCTAAAATCACTACAACTCGCGATCAGAATTTCCCCTTGATGAAATCAACCCTGACAAAAATTATGTCTAACACCCATTAAATTATTATAAAAACTAAGATTGCAAATCAAAGAAAGACAAGCTACAAAAGTTTATTTCTGTAAAAATATTTTTGAAAAAGAAACCAGAAGCGAGTGCCTCAATCAGAACAATTCTTCCTTTGGTCAGGAGTAGGTCACATAGAATATTTTGCTAACGGAGTGATCATTTTTTAACAACAGGGGGAGGGGCTAGTGGGTTTGCGAGTGGATACACAAAAAACATTTTTTGACTCCCCCATTCAGGGACAAAAACCACGCACCAGCGTGCCCTTTTAGCCTATAGGAACGCGTGGGGTTTTCCACTGATAACAGGTGAAATTGTTTTGACCCTCCCATCAGAGGGGTTGAAAAACTTCTGACCCCCTGGTCAAGGGGTTGAAAAAATTCTGACCCCCCCTCAAACCCACCAGCCCCCCCCCTGTTGTTAAAAAATGATCACTCCCTAAGACATACCTATTTTAGCTGCATCAGTAGTAGCCCATGCTAGCCGCCCCTTAAGGGAGGAGCCTTCAAATTGATATTTTACCTAGAGGTAAATCAATCAACAGCAGTGTATTCACAATTTGACTGCTCAAAGGATGACACATAACTGAAATGAAAGGCTGCTAATATCACCTTGTTTAATGAATGGGCCTGATGTAGCCTCTGTTGAACATAGTTAAATGTGGTGGGAGTCATTTTCTTTCAATCTATTCTGAGGGGGGGTCATTTTTTTTTAAACCCATTCCTAAGGGGGGGGGTCATTCTTTTTTAAACCCATTCCAAAAGGGGGGTCATTCTTTTCAACACATTCCGAAGGGGAGATCAGTTTTTTTATGTATTCATTCTGTCAGATTGTCGTCCCCCCTGTCATAAATAATGAACGCTCCCTTAGGTACCAATTAAGAGAGGGCTCAAGACTATGGCAGTCTACCCTAAACTGTTTGTAAAGAGGTTATAATCTAAAACTTCTGCTCAGTCTTTAAACCTTTCCTTGTAGCTACACACACACAGGAGGTACACTCAACCACTCCAACAATGTCTTCATCATCATGGACTATAAATGACAACCGGAAACTATTTGCTGGTACTGCACATGCAGAGACATACCAACGTTTCCGACCCACATATCCTCCAACAGTATTTGAGGCTATTTTGGCTTTTCTTGCTGGGGGCCATGAAAACTCGAAATCCAACATGCCTTACCAAATGGCCAAACAGTATCGTCTAGCTGTCGACATGGGCTGTGGAACTGGTCAAGCCACTCCTCCTTTGGCAGAGCACTTTGCCAAAGTTATTGGTTGTGATGTGAGCAAGAGTCAAATAGGGGAAGCCAAGCTGCATAATAAACTTGAAAATGTTGAATTCCATGTTGCACCCTGTGAAGACATGCCCTTGGTTGAAGATGGAAGTGCTGACCTTGTGACTTGTGCATTAGCCTTCCACTGGGTAAATGCTGACTTGACTTATCCAGAAGTGAAGCGGATATTACGTCCTGGTGGTGTACTGGCTATTTATGCCTATGGTCTACCTGTATTAGGGACGAAGGAAGCACGGAACACATTTCATGAGGTATGTTAAAGATGATACTATGATGATATCAAGCAGCAGGGTTTAGTCAAGGAAATTATCAATTTTAATCAAAACAGTGCATACCATGATGATGGTAATCTTGATTAGAAGAGATATGCAAAAGGAATTACCAATTTGATTTTAAAAAGCATGGGCATTTAACTCTGGCTTTATTGCTGAGAAGTATGAATAAGTCTTGGTTTGTATTGAGATAACTTCCCATTTATCTCAACTATTTCTACCCAATCTGTGAGCTTTCTTATTAATGAGTCACGCAGGCTTCTCATGATTTTGTATGGTAAATGTATTCCTCCAGCAACAGCATATAACCTATCAATATGGTTCTATCGAAACTTACTGCTTCTGGTACTCGAAGGAGATTGGTTACAAACATATAACAAAAAAGATAATGCCTAACAGTGGAAATAATAAAATAGTTCTTTAGATTCAGACTTTATGATCCATACCTTATTATATTCCTTGCATTTTCAATTGCAGTACTTTCATGGTACATTGAAGGAATATACATCCCCACAAATTAGTTCACTTATGAATCACTATCGCGACTTGAATCTTCCCTTCGGTGATGTAACCAGGTGAGTAAAATACACTGAGGGTATTTGTAAGAGTTCAACCAACGCGCTTTAATGTTTTCATGAATTATGCTGCTTCATTGGCATGATGCATGATCTTTTTTAGCGCCTCCCACGCCGCATAGCGGCGGTACCGCAAAGCGGTACGGGAGTGCGCTATGATGATTTCATTTGCCCCATGTGATGAGGTCTCACAATACAAAATTACTGAATAGAGAAATTGATAATTGTGAAATCTTCTTTATGTCTGCTTTTATGAGACATGTCATCAAACACTGGTATACTGACATTAACGGCGGGAGGCGTTTTTTTACGCGGTCACAACCACATTTCTTGTTATGCACTATTAGCTTTTAAGAACATGCCTCCAGCCTCAGTCTCCTTGACCATGCATGATGCACCTATGCATGCAGTGTTGGCGAGTGTACTCACTAGCATGGCATTGGAGAATATCATGCTGTACACCTACAGTATCACCTACCTTATCATTTAGGCCTATGATATCTGCAATCATCATCGACACATTAATGCATCATAACAACCTTCTAAAAGACCGCTGATGCAGGAGTGCATCATGCCCATTGGTCATCATGATGCACCACGGAAGATGCTGGCACTTCATTAGAGCATCATGCATGACATCTCGGGGGGGGGGGGTCGGCCTGATGCTCCAATGAAGTGTTGGCAAGCAGTCTTGCTCTGAAAGGCTTAATACCCAATAGACCTGTAATAATACATCACGGCAACCAATGTTAATGTTGCAGTAATTCATTAGTGGCTTTAAATGCCTCAGAGGTCCATCTGTCATGGTTGTTTTCTCTACCTCTTTATTAAATACTTGATACTTCTATTTGAAACTATGATATTGGGAATAGGTTGGAGATTTCGCCTTTCTCTGAACTAGGATATTTGTAAACTGATCTTCTATAATCCTCAGGAAGGATGACCTAAGTATTGAGAGTGATGTGCCTCTCTCCTCATTCATTGGATATCTGGAATCTTACTCTCCATATCAAACACTCCTAGCAGCAAACCCTGACTCTAATGTTCTGCAAGAATTATCAGATAAGTAAGTATTTCTATTTATCTTCATTTGTCTGTATAAAAACTACTCTCAAAATGAGGCAAATGTGAACAATGGTGCTACACTAAGTGATCTAGGTTAGGTAGTTTCTAACCGGTAAACAATATACAAGAGACTGGTTAAATTTCAGACCTGGCACAGAATCTTCATTTTAAAAACTTGTCACTCAATAGTCAGATGTGTCCAAAGAACAAACTTGACCATTGGAAGTTATTAATTATAAGACTGTTGCCAGGTTTGAGAGGAACCATTTTGACTCTGGTAAGAACTTGGTAGTATTTTGCTCATAGATCGTCATTCATCAAACATATGAATAAAGAAGCACATTGAAAAAAAGTGCCTAATCGCTTATGATATGTGACATTCTTACATTCCCAATATTGAAAATGAAATAGTTTTGTGTTCACTTTGCTCATTTCAGATTGAAGTCAATCTTGGCACCAGGATCTACAGCGTCTGATGATCCTACTATCCATGTGTCGTACCCTGTGTTCATTGTTATGGGGAGGAATCACTGAACATTCTATCCGAATGTGCTTAAACCATCTGTTAAATGTACACATTCCATCACTTTGTAACATGAGGAGTAGGAAATCGATTGAACCTCTTCGTGATCAACAGTATGATTTAAAAAATACCTAGAATAAATTTGCATTACCATTCCAAGATTGTAACAGTTTTTTTCAGCCAATCAAAACTAGTATGCATTGAATAACCAAATGTAGCTTTTCAGCCTGGAATCAGTACATGCTTTATCTATGGTTATACCACGATTCTGGCACTTCCGGTGCTAATATGTGGATATCAGCCGTGCATTATTCAGCATATACCACCCATGTGCATTTTTGAAATTTTTGGTATACACTTTTTTTGGGGTCAAGTTGGACTCAGAATATTTTTGGAAATGTGTGGCAGACATACAAATTCAGTCTCGCCATTGTTTCAATGTGAAAAATCGTCCCAACTCAAGGAGAATTGAACCCCGGTCGCAGTGCTGGTTGCCGAGGACGTTAGCCATAGCGCCACACTGAACGGTGAGGAAAATCAAAGCAAAGGTTGAACTCTACTAACCTGATAGTGAAAGGTCCGTGTGTCCACCCAGTTTTTGTATCGAATCCAAGCATGACATGTCGAGATATTAAAAAGAATACATCCTTAGATAGTCTAGATGATCCCTCCATGCCAAATGAGTCCATAATATTAACAATAAAGAAGAATCCATTGATTTTTCCATCGTATGCGAGTCGCATTCCGCCATTCCCACCCGCCTCCTTGTCCGACAAAACTGTGTCAGTGGCCCGGATGTAGATATAGGTCATTTTCTCGTCGTACGAGGAAGACGCTGAAAATTTCGGACCAGTTTGAATATATTGGACATATCAAGCATGGAGTGATCATCTAGAATGTCTAAGGATATGTATGTTTTAATATCTGGACTTGTCATGGTTGGATTCTATACGAAAAGTGTGTGTAAACACAGCGGTACCTGGGCTTCCCTAGCCCACTTAAAAGGGTCTATTTCTCCTCTTTCCTATCCCCTCAGGATGTGTGTGGTGCACATATGTGCGGGCACTGACACATTCCTCTGTGAAATTGTGTAATTTAGTTCTCGCCATGAATATGACCTTAGCTGTCGAAATGGCGTTAAACATCTATTACTCACTCTCACAGCGGTACCTCTCCCGGCAAGGAACAAAAACAATGGCTTCGCACAGAGCGACCCGGGCTGTATCGCTTGCACTTACAAAAATTCTTCTCCTGGCTATATTCTGTGGATATCAGGTAAGAAATTAATACAAAATGGAGAAATTAGTGGTATAAACCTAATAGGTCATGTATATCGGTGCCCATGGGCTGTACATTCTGTATATAGCCTCGCCGCTGCACGGCTCGGGTATATACAGAATGTACAGCCCTAGGTCACCGATATCCATGATCTATTAGCTTAGTATATCTGTATTGAATCTACTTGATTTTCTGATGGAAGGTGTCCAAAACTGTAAGGTATATTTTGACAGCCAGTGAGTGTCATCACCACGACCGAACACCAATGTACATTATCAATACATTTTAGAAATGGAGTGAGCAGTGATATTACACTATTATCTGGTATAACCCAAGTGCCACTTTACATCAGCTGACATGAACCCTATCATAAACAGGGTTATCTGGTATGTTAGTGGGTGTACTGTAGCAGTCCTCAGCCTCCTATGAGGAACCAATCACAATCGATGAACCTTACATGCCATAATCATTTTCTTAGTAAACCAAACAGAATTTGAAACTGGTAGAGTAAATGTATACACAGATGAGGAGTGGGCCTATGATCCTTTTTGAAATAATGAATCTGATCACCCATTAATTACAACCTATATCAAAAAGGGGGAGGGCACCCCTAGGGATTTAGAATACCATGTGTGACAACTACTTCAGGGAAATGTCATTTTTGGTCCCAGGCCCGGAACCTTGAAGGTCTGCAATTATGGGTCATTTTAACGCAATTCTAAGAACGTCATATGTGTACAAACCCTGACCATATATTTAATTCAAGAATCCTAGCCATATTCATACTTATTTGGGTTGAAGGGGGTATTTCTTGAGTAATCAGCCTGATTAAGGTATTCCACTTGGTGTTATCTCTTGTAAAGGTCTCCCAAATTTTCAAAATTTTCCCTAGAGGAAAATATGGGGACTTGTTTGAATATAGAAACTAAAATGGAATTGGGAGTGGCATTGCCAGTCATATGACAGCCCCCTCACAAGCTACATAATTATTTACTCCTCCCTCTTTTCCAAATAGTTAAATGTCCTCACCCCAATAATAGGGGGCCCTCTTCCATTTACAATTTCATTTTTTTCTGGTGAAACTTATTTGAGATCTCATATATTCTGTGGGACCTAAAGTGGGCACGTCCGCTAAAATGACCAATTTGAAATTAAATGGAAACATGGTTAGAACACTTCTATACATGAATCTATTGTCCATTGTGTGCACTACATCTACCAACAGCTGGTCTATAGTATTCAACTTGATAGCTCCAGATACCAGAAAAGAGGGTTTATGGCAGGAAAAAGGACATTGCTTGACCAAAGTATATCATTTAGTTTGCATGTTATTTCCACCAGATGGTAGCACTGCTCAGGAGTGGCATATAGCAATATTATAGCACTAGTGAGCACTAACATGGCTTGGAGCTTGTCACTCAGCCTACATAGCTGCAACCTATGCAACTGCAACACTGGTACCTTCCTCTATGGTGGTAGCCTAAGTGTTTATACCTCAGGGCACCAGAGTACCTCCTACCCACCTTGTAGTAGTCAAACTGATCACCCATAACCTAGGTGTACATTCATGGGGAAGGTCTTTTAATGAGGAATGGGTAGGGGGGAGGCAAGAGATTAACACTTAGCAACATGATGTTACTGCCTTCTGTTTTAAACATCTATCATGGGAGGGTATATCTAGGTTCAAAGGTTAAAAATGCCCCTTACTAGGAGTGCTATTGTAATCAATGAGTTGACAGAGATAAGGTGATATTCAGGAATACTTGCTAGTGTAATGGTTTGGTTTTACCAGTTCGGTGGTTCGGGCCTTACAGTCTAAGAAAGAAGAAGCAAGGCAGTTATTCAAGTGTATGCCAACGGCTTTATTCGGATACTCAGCAGCTACCCGGAAGATGATAGTGGGGCAGCTAATCTTGATTAAGAAACATCTATGGGCTCGGAGGCCTGGAGGGCCTCTGACGTAGCAGCTGAGCCCCGGTCTTTATATATGGACCCTGGTGTTTGTAGCCAGATGTCCCACAGTGGGTGCTGCCACCTACCCGGAACCTTAGGAACACCCAGCGACTGGACTCACCCGCCACGCCAGACGGCACCTGTACATAGGTTATAGTATAATACCTCTACACTACTCCCCCAGACATTAGGCAGGAGTTATAACTATTATAGTATATATTATATAGGGATAACATTACATTATGTCTTATGCTAATAATAGAGGTATAACCATAGATATAACAACAACACTTTTAAAGTATCATATGAGAAATATTTAACATATTCGATAGTATTAATAGTTACGAAAAATGAATAGGAAAGTCGATACAATTCGACAACATGGATAATAACAGATATATGGAACGGATCTGTTTAACTTTTAAATAAACCACATATTACTACCTTAATGAGTTTGTTATTATAACAAACATGATATGTATTTAGTCTTGATAAAGACTTTAAACTTAACCATACTATCTAATGATACATTTAGTTAAACCATAGTTCTATAGTAGAACTATTCGATATGTTACCGTTTTAGTTTTATACACTTGAAAAATTACACATATATTACAATCTCATGCATCTAAATTACTATCACCAGGGGCCTGTCTTTCCCTATGTTAAAATATATAAAAATGATACAAAATCATAGCAGATAGGGACAATACATACGGACGTCCGTATGAAACATACGGACCTCCGTAAGTCACATACGGACGTCCATATGTCACTTTTAGGATACCACCTGGTACCCCCCGTATGTCATTTTCCCACATACGGCGGTCCATATGTAACATACGGAAGTATGTATGTGTCCGTAAGATAGGGAAAAACAGGGCCCAGCACCAGATAATTATTATTATACAATGATATGTTACAAATAGACAATTATGACAATCTGGTGTATTATAACTTATATCGGATCTTTTCAAATATTATCACAAGTAAAGATAGATCCGGTTATTTTATGAACCAGTAAGGTATAACATTAAGTTAATACAGGTATAAATGATAGTTATATGAACATTAGAATAGTGTCAAACACCATTCGCATGAGAACATTTATACAAAATACAGATGAGTCGTTGTGCGTAGTCTAGAAGTCCATCCGATGTGGTGTGTAGAAAAAAATTTGTGGTCAGCTAACCATGGGATGGAAGTGCTATTGTCTATTGGATCCTATATGTAGAAATATATTTATACACGGAAGTTGAATAGGGCAGCTACCCATAATCCTCTAGGCGTGCTATTGTTTATAGAAATAATCCGGATGGTGTTAATAGGTAGTCCGTATGTCAATATGCAGTAGTGGTAGTCCTTTTTGGTGTATAACAAAGTGGTAGTCCAAAAGGTAGATCTGGAAGTGTAGTAACAGCAATATTGGTGAATCGGTAAGTCAATCCGGTAAGTAGAACAGGTAACAGGTACATATATCCCCATCAGCAGCATCCCTGACAGTAGGTATAGCTACCTTCTGCAAACACTAAGTCTGGTCATCAAATAAGAAAAAAATGAGGGAGACCCAGAACACACTAAGTGGATTTCTTAGTGTGTTTCTTCCTTAGAAGGTCTAGGGCCGACTCGGGAGTGCCGTCCCATTCATCAATGTCGACCCCAAACACTCTCATGAACTTAGTGTTCATATTGGTGTTTCGGGTAATCTCCTCTTTCACACGCTTTTCCAAGACGTGTACATCCATAGCTGCCTGTTCTTTGGCAGCTATGGCTTCTTCCTCACAAGCTTTTACCTCGTCTCGGATTATGGATTCCAGGCGTTCCTTTTCAGCATCACCCACTTCCTTCATGCACAGGAGAGTGTCATTCAGAAGACCCTGATGGAATTCTGTAGCTCTCTCCTTCACACATTTCTCCCAATGGGTGTAGATGGCTTTCTGGACATCAGCCTCCCCTTGGTGTGACTTCTCAAACCAGATTTCAGCACTACCGGTTTTAACGGTAATCGTATCCTTCGGTTTGGCGGGTAGTGCAACACTTTTGGGGGGTGTTGCCACTACAGGAGCAACATTTCTGGATGTTGGGCTTCCGGACGTACCCGAGGGTGCCATAGGGACACAGTAACCGGGTGGAGGGTTTTGTCTCCACCACATCTGCATGTACATTTGTACCTGCTTAGGGGTAGTCAATATCTGTTGAGGAGATACAACACCTGGAGCTCCGGCAGCTGCAGGTGCTGGGGCCTTTCTGGGTACAAGGCAACCCTCTTTCCCAATGACCAAAGTCTGGCTTTCGGGTCCAGGACCTTGTGACATTGACGGGAAACTATCTTTATCTAGTTTCCCCGGTTTAGCTGCTGCTCAAGCATAGCCGGCAGGGCCAAGTTTCTTGAAAACAAGAGTACTCTGGCTCTGCTCAAGTGGGTGACATGCCAGGTAAGATTTGGAACGATCTTCTACCCTTCGCTGGGTGCTAGACTTGCTCTGATCATTACCAGGTCCACCCCGGCTCTGGTCTCTCCTAGCTCTCTCTCGTGCTCTCTTGCCATCTTTCCCGACTCATCGCATTTCTGCCATAGACTCTCATGCATGTCCAGTTTGCCCTTCCCTGGAGTCAGGACAATCTAAGCTCGAAGTTTCGAATCCTTGGATTTCGGAACCTCACAGAGGACTTGGTTCCCTGGTCGGATCTTTGTCCAAGCATCCATGCTTAAACTGTCGAACTCTTTCATGAGTTCCTGATGCAGATCCATGATCCGTTTACGGGCTGTATTGAGACCTTCAGCATGTCCCTTCTTCTGGTGTCTTGCCAGATTGCTACGCCGGTTGTAACAGACCTTTGTAGTACATTTCTTCCCCTTCTTACCATAACTCGGGTCACAGATGTAGACCAGGTGATGGTGGAAGTGGGTTTCTACCAAATGTCTCTGGAACCGGGCTGAAGTACTCCAGGTCACTTGCATCCTGGCAGATAGAGAAGGGACAGGACTTATGAGTGTCACTGTACCACTTCTCAAGTGCCCAATGTAGCTTCCGCCTCTGGGTATAGGTATAATACCCTTCTGCATGATTTAGCATAAGCCACATCTTATGATAGCCCTTGCTCAGATTGGGATCCACGTCCGTAAGACGCATCCAATCTTCGTCATCTGATTCCCCATTCTTATTAATAGGATCAGGGCAAGTGTACAGGGTGGAGCCGTCTTTCGTCACTCCATACGCACAGTCCTGGAACCAGGTCCAGTCCGTAAGCCACTACAGTGGCGTCCTCTTGAGTTGGAGCAGGTGCATCACATCCTCGATAGCGTCTTGTACCTTAGAATCCAATTTAATTAGGAATCCCTCGGAGTCCACTGTCTGTGCCTGTAGTTCCGGATGGACATACAGATACCTTCCATCGTAATACGCTGGGAAAGGGTTATCCTCAATCGGTTCCCTCTCCCTTCCTTGGTGGTCCTTGGATCCGTCTACCTGGGTAGTTTCGGATACGGTTGCACCTGGCTGTGCTTCTACTGGCTTCGAAGCGTCTCCAGATCCCTCGGCAGGAAGTGGTGAAACCGGCTTTTCTGGCTCATTCAGAGAGAATGAAGCCAACTTGTCTTCGAATGACTGATCTGCGGATTCGTCCACCTCCATCAGGTCATTGTCTGCCTGTGTTACAGGTGATAATGCTTCCGGGAAAGCATCTGCAGTCGGAGTCAGCTTATCTGGGTCACGGGATAGCTTGGCTACAGTTACGGATTCCTCAGTCATGACTGAAGGAATCGAAATGGGAGTCCAACAACTCCTTTTTTCCGACTTAACGGCGTCAGGGGCCGACAAGAAGAGGAGCCGCCTTCCTGGGAACCGACTCTGTGGGTGGGCGAACTGTTCTTTAGCAGAAAATCTGCAGACGGATGATCACTCGTCCCCCTCGATCCCTACTAAAAAACAATATGGCGAAACGCCAGCTTCCTTGACGTCATTTCCATGCTTGCAAGCGGGGTCACGAGAGGTCAGTCGAGACTGGACGCGATGAAGTCACGCGGCAAAGCACGTGCCACGGACGGAACATAAACAAACTGAATCTTTTTAGGTAATTATCGCTCATGCTGTCGACTCGTCTAGGGATTTAAGTGGAGTTTATGGAGAGCTCAAGCAAATCCATCGGATTATCCGTCCACTACTCACTGGTACATCATACAGCGACGACAATTAGACCTTTCGGGTCAGTTGTTATCCGTTCCATTTTAAATGTAAAACATTACACTCGTTGTGTTTACAGGTTAGGTCACTGCAGTCCTCTGGGTAATGCGAGGGCTGCGGCGGACGACTATCCCATCTTTGGATAGTTCCTTTTCGGACCTGACAACTCGAAGAGCCTTTTCTGGGCATTTCTTCACCTTCGAAACACCCTTCCTCTTTTTATTGTCTACACCTGCCGAGACTTTTTTAACACCACCACGCTGAGTCTGTGTTAGCGATGGCGGTACTGATTTGGATACCTTCCTAGGCCTACCCTTGCCTCTCTTCGGTATCGGGTTCTTCTCCTGGTTCATTATTCGATTCAGATTCAAAATCTTATCGAATCCTTCACCATACATTTCTGTGGAGGTCTCCCTCCCAGACCATTTTCTTAGTCTAGCCACGTTCAACTTGTACAGTCGTCTGAGATCTGATTTGATGATCACTGTACAATCACTAATAACCTGGGTTGATGTAAAAGGACCATCCCAATTAGATGCTAATTTAACATGTCTAAGTGGTTCGTGCAATCTCAGCACTCTATCTCCAGATTTTAATTTTTTAGTTTTCAAATCTGTATCATAACCTATTTTTTGCCATTTGGCACTTTTCTCTAAATCAATCTGGACAGATTCATACACCTTTTTGAATCTGTCCTGTAAGCATTCAACGAAAACTACGTGGCAAGGTAGTTCCGGATCCATACATACAACTCCGAATACCAAGTCTGCAGGCATAATTAGATCTTCTCCGAACACTAAAAGGTTAGGAGTGCAATTAGTTTCAATAGGTTCTATGACAGGTTCAGGCCCCTATGACTTGAGATGGGCAAAATCTTACCATGTGATCTTAGGACTTTGGCCATAGTGACTAAATAGCTGGCTACATTACTGGGTGATCGTACTGCCTGCTGGCTAAATTGCCACCACAGCAGTGACTCAATAAGAGACTATGGTATGACAACCCTCTGTGCGAATATATAGTGGGAAGTCATAGCTGATGCTGTGTGCACTCCCCCACTCAAAGGTACTTAATCTGTGTTTTCTCCAGACATGCACCCTTTATATAAACAATCCAGAAAATTTGTATCAGTCTGAGTCATTGTGTGTAGAAAATATTTTGATACATTGATTACCCACCCATGCTGATGTATCTTGATCATAACACAGCCTCACACATGCTAACACATGATTTATAACATAGTCTCTCTAAATGGACACTGATGTACTGATTTTCATTCACTCAGGATGAGTATTGGAAAAGGGTGACCAATGTAAACCCAATACCTATCTCAACCCTATTGTAAGATAATTCACCATGGGTCACTTAATGCTATTAGCACTAACTGGTGCATGATCACTGAGTGATTCCTCACACAAATAGTGAAATTAGCCACTGTGGGCCACATGTTCCCATATGTCCATGTGTCCATATGTCCATGTGCCAACTTATGTCTTTTAGAGATGAGTCACAATGCATCATTATGCATGCATATTGAAACTTTATGGTACATGCCGACACCCTGGCAATATAACTCAACAAATGTTCACACATGGTGGCTCATTATGACTCATACTGACACAAATTTGCTGGACAATGACCAAACTGCCCTGACCCAAGTCCGCTTATAAGATGCATGGGCCACGTTATGTAAAGTATATGGTATAGAGGTGGCCTTATTAACTGTGGAGTGCACGCCACACCACAAGAGAGATATGACTGGTCACTATTTAGCCATTACAGTGTGTTGCCTGGCCCTACGACTGGGTGCTATGACTTCATAGTGGTTGGTATTGAGTCAGTAGTTGAATGAATAGCAGCTGCTATTTTGAGGCCTGTACTGTAGCTCACTATGTAGTCACTGGTATGGAGTCATTTCTTATACCTCCCACTAGGATTTGAGGCCATCCTGTCGTGGAAACTATTGAAACACGATCCTGGAGTCTTTTAAACCTTACCATGACATTTATACAGAGAGAAGCTACAACTTTCACAATGTCTTCATCATTTGGACTATAACCAACAACCATAAGTTATTCACAGGAACTGCACATGCAGAGACCTACCAACACTTCCAACCCACTTACCCTCCAACAGTATATGAGGCTATTTTGGCATTTCTTCCTGAGGGCCAAGGCAACTCTAAGTCTAGTATGTCTTACCAAATGGCCAAAATGTATCATCTGGCTGTTGATATGGGATGTGGCACTGGTCAAGCCACACTTCCTTTGGCAGAACACTTTGCCAAAGCCACTGGCTTTGATGTGAGTTAAAGTCAAATTGAGGAAGCCAAGCTTCATAATAGACTAGACAATGTTGAATTCCATATTGCACCAGCTGAGTCCTTGATCGGAGATGCCAGTGCAGACCTTGTGACATCTGCAATTAGCCTGATTTGATTTAACCAGAAGTGAAGCGAATATTACGTCCTGGAGGTGTGCTTGCTATTTATGCATATGGAATACCTGAATTATAAATTAGAGACTAAGGAAGCACAGGGTGCATTTGACAAGGTAATTCTTCAAGAAATATGATGATAATAATATTGCTGAGTAGCAATAAAGAAAATTATCAATTTTAATCTGACTAGTGCACTCTCAGATAAGAGCCAAGTTAATGAATAGTGATTGGAAAATCAATTGTATCTAAATCAGTGCACACACATAACATGGGCTGTATTGCTGGAAAATGCATATAATGCTTGGTATGTTTCGAATAGATGTAGCTGTATAACAATTAACCTTTCAAGCAAGGGTTTTACAGAATTACCCAAATCTATGATAGGTCTGGCATAAACTCAGAGTGTTCCTTATATATGAGGTGTGCCTTATATGTGAGGTATTCGGGTAATGGTAAAAATGTTCTCTCTTCAAGCAGTCTCTATACTCTATTCCTTAACATGCACCTTGAAATAACAATTGCAGTACTTTTATGGAACATTGAAGGATTATACATCCCCTCAAGTTAGTTTAGTCGTAAACCGGTATCCTGACTTGAATCTTCCCTTTGGTGACATCACCAGGTTAGTATACTTTTGATGGCATTTAGAATAATAAGAGTTAACTCTTATAAGGGCTGCACAATGCAGTGTACCATGCCCATTGTTCAGCAGAATGCACTCTCTACTGTAACACCTTGTGTATAATACACTATGACCTCAAATGGGCATGAGACATTAATGCATTAGCAGCTCTAATTGTCATTTTTACCTTTTCATTAATTGCATGATAGTTTTATTTGAGACCACAGTTAATATACATTGGGCAAAGACTGAAGATTTGTCTGCTATATAGCTAGAGCTGTGATCCAGGATTCTTAACCCTCTAAGGGCCTCATCCAGGAATGCATCATACTGACCCTACAGGTTTGATGCAGTCCCGCAGGATTGGCATGAGGCTTCAAATTAAGTGCTGGCAAGCAGACTTGCCAGCATTTCATTGCTGCGTCATGCCGACTCTACGGGTTTGATAGGGTCATGGAGGGTTGGCATGTGGCTCCAATGAAGTGCTGATGAGTAGACGCTCCAGCACTTAATTGGAAATGATATATTCCTGCATTAGATGTCCTTAAAGATATAACCAACTGCCACTGCGCCTTCTGACATCTTCAGGAAGGATGACCTAAGTATTGAGAGAGATGTGCCTCTCTCCTCATTCATTGGATATCTGGAATCTTATTCCCTATATCAAACTCTGTTAGCATCAAACCCTGATTCAACGGTCCTGCAAGAATTATCGGACAGCATTGATAATTCATTTTCAGGTAGGTGGAGTCTTCAGAGTCTTCAAATCAAATCACCAGTATCATATAAACAAGTTTGACAGTCAAATCGGACTCGTCAGGCCTGCAACTGGGTCTTCAATTTGACAGCTGTAGCTCAAGGAAAGTATGAATTAGAAAAGACAAACTAATCCATCTAAATTTATCAATATGAATACCTATGTGAGGTTTAACCAGTCAATACAAAAACTCACAGGACACTGGCTTTTGCCGACAAAATTGCTGCTGGGCCCGCAGGCCTTGCCAGACTGCTGGACTGAATGTCTTGCTGTACTCTTCAGACCCCGGGCTACATTTTGGATTACACAGCTCTCAAATTGGACCATTATTAGGGTTTTACAATCTAAAATAAAAGGCATTACTCTTTGTTAAGATTTAAAGGTTTGAATGATTAAAATAATTAGTTATTTCTAGTTTTCTTTACTAACAATAATAATCTTGAGGTGTTCGGTCCTGCCAATACCAATCCGGGTCTGCAGAATAATGAAATCTGCAGGACTGCATGGCCTGTGAGGGAAATAGGTTTTTGTATAGACTGTAGGATACTTACTTATATAAAGAACATTGTAATATCATGATCGTACATTCAGCCATCCCTCAACTAGAGTGAGTGCGTGAGTAATAGATGTTTAATGCCATTTCAACAGGTAAGGTTATATTCATGGCAAGAACTACATTACACAAATTCACAAAGAGATGTGTCAGTGCCCGCACATATGTGCACTACACACACCCTGAGGGGACAGGAAAGAGGAGAAATAGACCCTTTTAAGTGGGCTAGCGAAGCCCGCCCTCAACTAGACAAACGTTGTTCAAATAGTTACAGTTAGATAAAACATCCAAGTAAAGGAGTACTTTTGAAAAGATGTTTTCCAGCTCTTCTGATATGTAATAAGCAATTCAATGAATCTATTATGAAGTAAAGTGGCTTTAATTTCACATTTTCCCTTTCAGACTGAAGTCAATCTTGGCACCAGGATCTACAGCATCTGATGATCCTACTATCCATGTGTCCTTCCCTGTGTTCATTGTTATGGGGAGGAAGAAGCTATGATTAAATAACTGGAACCTCATCGGCGTTTAGCATTCCATATGTATCTGCTCAAGCAAAACAAGGATTTACGCATGAATGTACCTATGATACATAGCCAGTGTCATTTGATCTCTTAAAAACGACACATTCTACAGATCTACAGAGGAAGTAGCACAGCCAAGCAATCTTCTCTACAAAGGAAAATAAAGAAAAGAAATGCAAATCAAACAGTTATTTTTCTAAAATAATAAAAAAAAAATCTGACAATGCATAGTCATTGCTCCAGTTTAAATATCTCGTGACCTTGGCCCGACTGACAAATTACTTTTACAATGTATAATGCATGTACATGGCTATAAATGTACTACTGAATGAATATTGGGGAGAGAAAAACATTTTCATTTGGTTTGGCTTGCATCATTAGCAGATGTGGGTGCTATTGGCAAACCGATAAACGTCATGATCTATTATAGATATTGCCTATGGGAGGTAAGAGGGAAACCTTAACATTGATTTTAAAGGGGGTGGGTGTAGAGGTGGAGGCCAGCTGTACCCTTAAAGGAAAAGAGCAATCTATTTTTAGGATGCCCTCTTTTAGAAGACTGTGCTTTAGATGAAAGGATTTAGGCTTACTTATGGTCATATCTGCTATTGTAAGGGAAAGCAGGGAGATTCTATGATGTTGCAATAGACCAGATACATCATTTGCTGCATTACTTAGGCATTGCATGTTTTAAACCATTAATGTAATTGAAAAGGTTATGTGTGCAATATCATTATATTGTGTAAGGTAAGTCAGTGGGTAAGTTAGTGCTTATGACCAAAGGGAATCTTCAGATATTTTGATGATTAATATTAGTTAATCATCAGCATTTATCTGCAGATATTTAGTGCTGCTCAGTCACCATTGGGATGTAATTGGTCTATTGTGACATCATAGCTTACTGTGTGCCCTTACACTAGTAGATGTGTTCCTAAATCTTTTTATTCAATATAAAGTCTACCAAAAGAAGGTATCTTGGGAATAGGCTGTTTTTTCCCTTTAGACTTAATAACGGGGGTTGGGGAGAGCAGAAACTCTCTTGGATACCTCAAAGATCAGTCAGGTTTGGTTCGATAAACATAAGTTGCAGGGTAGTTTACCACCTATTACAACATTTTCAGTCTTTACAAATGGGTCGGTACCCTTCCAACCCATGTCCATTCTCTGTGTCTACAGTTGAACAGTTGGTGACTGTCCACTCTGGATTGCTTCCACTTGTAACCTGTCAACTTTTGACTTTGCATTCAATTGAGGCACACCATGAAAACTCTGGCTGTCAACAAATAGGATTGCAGCTAACAGATCTCGGTATCCCATCATGAATCGCTATTCATTTTCACTCTCCAAGCAGATGTTTATAAATCTGGCAAGTATTTTATTTCTCTAACAAATTTTATGATACTGAGTGAGAATGGGTGTGGTTGTAATGTAACAGACTAAATTTGGAGCTTTTAACTAGGTTGTGATGTTGTTTCAAACTGAATGTCTCATCAAGCACAATTTTCTCTCTATGTATGGGACTACTTGTATAGTCTGTGGTTCATTATATGAATGTAATATATGATGCTTATGCTTTCCATTAGTGCCTTTTAGTTACTTATTAAGGCACAAGGTGGAGCCAATTGGCTCTATTAAGTACCTAAAAGGCACACATGCAAGCATCACACTTTGCATTTATACCACGGTCTGCAGCTTTAGGATGCATTAGAATGCATCAGAATACAGTCTGCATT
Source organism: Acholoe squamosa (assembly GCA_949317995.1). NCBI lineage: Eukaryota > Metazoa > Annelida > Polychaeta > Phyllodocida > Polynoidae > Acholoe > Acholoe squamosa. The sequence goes on along the minus strand of OX439047.1, from coordinate 15,511,694 downwards.
CACTGACATACAAACATGGCATCATTAGGGTCCCAGACATAAGACTCATCTAACCCAGCACTATTGTCCAGCCCCGTGGCCTAGTGGATAGCATAAAGCACTTTGGTTCAGAATATCCCTGGTTCTAGTCACACCAATTCTGAGCTGTTCCTGTATGAACCACTGTTAAAGCTAAACCTGAGCTGCTGTCACATATAAGAATAGTATAGAAGAAAAAAGCACTGTCAATATTCAAGTGCCAACTCTCAGTGCCTCTATCCTGTGATAAAAGCACTCACAATATCCAGTTTGGGCACCCAAAATCATTCTGAAATGTGAAAAGCATGGTATAACTGGTCTTAGTTCATTCTTGGGGTGGCCACATTCATTCTCTGTGATTTGGATGACATGGAGTCCCCTCTGTGCTAAGGATTGAATGTAATGTTGTACAGAAGGGAGATTGGTTGTTGTCTCAGGACAGGCCAAGGAGGTCAAAAGGCCCATATCCACACTCAAAAGTATTCAGGAATATTCCAGAATCTTATCTATACATTATAGACCTTATGTACAGATTTCTGTTTCTTCCCCCTTCGCCTTTACCATTCCATTACCTCATTTCACCTTTCCCTACCCCTCTCGACCTGTCTGCCTTGCCCCACTTTCCTCTGCTCCTCTCCCCTCCCCACCCTCCTCCTATTCCGCTCCCTCATTCAAGCACCCCCCCCCTTTCCTATTATTCCATCCCCTTTTCCATTTCCCACCTTATCCCCATACCCTATCCTACCTCTCCTTACCCCACCCCCAGTTCTGCTTCCCTATTACCCCACCCCCTCCCACTTCCACTACCCCTCATCCACTCACCCTTTACCACAACTCCCTCCCTCCACCTGGCTTATTTCCCTTTTCTTCCTACCTTCCTGTCTACCTTCCTGTCTACCTTCCAGTGTGATGGGTTCCTTTTCAACAAGTAGAGACCAACATTAAAAGTAAAAGCGACATGGTACACAGGAGCCACCTGGTGGTGAAAATCAGTACTAAAAGATATTTTGTATGGATAGTATATAGGTCTAGGGGTTCCCATCCCCGAAATATTATGAGTTAAATATGAAAACTCTTGCTATGCTAACACCCCAAACTTATATACCCCGGAAATGATGTCCTGGCGAGTGACATTGGGGGCTATTTTCCCTTTAAGCCTGCAAAATAAGTTATAATAATTATGTTTTAGTCCACTTTAACATTTTTTTTTTCTTGTACTACTGGGTTTAAGGGTTGGGTTTAGAATGTGATATCTAGATATCTTGGGTGTTTACCTTGTCCATCCATGGGTCATTTCCTAACAAGGCTTAGGCTGGATTTTAAGTACATTTCAGGTAAAACAATATTGATTACTTACTATTCTATATTCTATACAATGCTAAGGGCATGTATGTTTAGGTGGCATATAGGTTTAATGGTGCAAAAATCCGCGTATACCTAAAAATTGCCATTCAAAAAACCTTTTAAATGTCAACAAATGTTTACCTTGTCAATGGGTCATTTCCTAACAAGGCTAAGGCTGGATTTTAAGTACATTTCAGTTGAAATAATGTTGATTACTTACTATTCTATATAAAAAAGGACACACAGTTAAGTAGGTACTATCAATTACATGTAATACAATGCTAAGGGCATGTATTTTTAGGTGGTATATAGGTTTAATGGGGCAGAAATCCGCATGTTCCTAAGAATTGCCATTCAAAAAACCTTGTAAATGTCAACTTGTCACTCGCTAGGACATTTGCTCACCCACACACCAACACATTCTTCTGCAGATACATCGCAATAATCAAATATCCTATGCATCAATTAATTAGGTATATGTGAGGGATAAATGAATAACATAGTTTGAATAATCAAATGTTTTTACTGTGCACAGAAGGGGGTGAGGTATGATGTCTCGGTGTCTGGGCGAGAAAAGCAAACAGATTTGTGATAAACGTTCATTAAAAGTATGCATGATTTATGATAACAGAGACACATGTGACATGAATATAAATGATATTTCCGTAATCTTCAGTTACTTTCATGGAGATATGATGATAATTTACAGAGAAAACCAAGCCCGAAACATGGTATGTCATTCAAAAGTCACTCGCCTGGACATGTCACTAGGGCGGATATTTTGTGCTTTATCTTCCTGCTGTGTCAAACCATGAAAATGAACTCACTTTGTTATACACTAGGTGCATAGGTTTATGGTGAGGGTAAATAACTAACACAGTTTGACTAGTTGAATATATTCATTGTGTACATGAGGGGCATTAATGTTAGTTATGTATCTGGACAAAAAATAAGAAGAAAATCACGATAAATGTTCAATAAAGGTATACATGAATTATGATATTAGGAACACATTGGACATAAATATAAATAAGATGTCCGTAATTTACGGGTCAAAATGGTTTGGATTTATGATTTTCAAGGAGATGTGATGATAATTTATATAGAAAACTAAGCCTGAAACATGGCATGTCATTCAAATGTCATTCGCCAGGACATGTCACTAGGGCGGACATTTTAGGCCTTTATCTCCTATCATGCCAAACTAGTAACTAGTAATATGCGAAACAATGGCACAGGGCTGACACACGGAGGTTTGACGGACCCTAGGATCTTGGTGGTTTATGAGTAACCTACCATTGCTAGATCTATATTAGCACACAGGGAGCGACATGAACCTATACAAATCAGCCTGAGACACTATAGAAATATACAGACCCTACCTTATGGATTCTACGAGATGTTGAAATTTTTGTCACCGGCAAGAAGAGGATGAAATCCAACATGGCAGCCTCCATGATTTTCTGGCCGAACGGTTTGTAAACATCGCACGACAAGCATTCTGAATACTCCACAAGACCGAATTTTCTAGCCTTGACTAAATGTAACTCATTGGACAATTACTGGAGGATTATAAACACTTTGTGAATTATTTCTAGATTTGAGAGTACGGAAGTAAATGCCTACCACTAGAAATATGAAACAATCTCCACACTCGGAGCTGTCTTCCGGTAAAACAAAAACAATGGCTGCCACTGCTGTTTTGGACACAAACATGAACCTACAACTTGAAAAATTAGATTCTGACGAGGAAATGAATCTTTCTTACCACCATTAACCTATAGAGCCTCAACAAAAGACATAGTCGACAAGGTAAATGAAATTGAAAGTCGTCTACAGGTTCAAGAATCCATTGCCAAGTGAATGATCAGACTGCTAGGAGGGATGGAGACTAGGTTGTTTGGTCCAAATGGGTTTACAAATGATAAATCTGTCACTATACCTGAAATAGAGTCTCGTCTAGATGAGCTTGATTCAACAATGTCTAAACATAATGACAAAATTGAAATAAATTCTACGGTGACCAATAAGGCTCAAGCAGCATTTGACAAGCACAAGGATCAGTTCGAGAGACTTGAAAATGAAAGGAGAAAAAGAATACTTGTACTTGAAGGCATCGATGAAGATAGACCAGGTAGTCTTCGAGATACACTTGATCAAATTCTCAATGACTTAGGGCTTGATTTCAACAATATAGCAGCTGAGGCCATCTATCAACATGGAAAGAAGTATGTTCCTACTCCTCAGCAAATCCAAAACCCTAACTTCAAGAAAAGAAATCGTCCAATTATAGTTATCTTTGCCTCAGCTCAATATAAAATTCAAATGTTCACAAATGTAAAGAAACTGCCAGGAAATGCAACCTGGCGTGGCCTACATCTCTCAGATGATATCATTAAGGAGGAAAAACAAATGCAAAATGACCTGAGGGCGATTCATGCACTTGCAAGAAGTAAAGGAGTAGACTGTTCTATCAGAGGAACTCAAATTATTATAGCAGGTCGGTCATACCCTTACAAAGAACTAGGAAACCTGCCCCATGAACTATCCTTGAAAAATGCAAAGACAGTTCAAACGCCAGATGGTATTGCCTTCCAGAGTGAGCACTCAATATTTTCCAACTTGTATAAAAGTGAAATTAAATATGAGGGCCATACATATGATTCAGTTGAAAGGGCATACCAAGCTAAAATGTGTGTAGTCTCAAACCAAATAGGCATTCTAAGGAAGGTCAACTCTTCTAACACTCCGCTGGACAGCATGTTTGCTGGACGAGCATGTAAGAAATCAAATGACTGGTTTGATATAGAGGAGAAAGTGATGCAGAATCTTCTTGAGATCAAGTTCAATGACCCAGCACTACTACACCAGCTTGTACAAAGCAAGGGCAAGTACCTGTATGAAGCAACATGACATCGTACATATGGGGCTGGCTTCCATCTAGGTCAAAGAAATGATATTAATATCAGAAATGTTGCCCATAATCAATCAGAGTGTGCAAACAAGTTGGGAGAATTTCTCATGAACATAAGGTATAGACACACCGGTGAACAACCCCTCCCAACTGCTGAAGCAATTCGCCTGCAGGATGCTGCAAACCAACAACCTAATCCATAAGCTTGAACTGTTGACTTTATAATGTATCTACAAGTCTACATTTATTATTGATATTATTATTGACTGTATCAATTCAACAATATAAATATGAAGGTATATTGCTATAATTATTATACTACCACCTAGATAATCCTGGGAAATGGAAAACTCCTGAACAGTAGCCTCATGACTTCAACCAACCATACCGGTATACGGGACTGCATAGAGGCATAAGTTCCTATATTGGTCAATCTACTAAAATTGGGAGTCGTATTGGGCTTGGTTTTATGTAATCTTCCAAACTACACAATAAGCTGTAAAATGGATATAATCTTAATACTAATTTATAGCAAACAATGCAATATAACAATGTAAATCAATTGAATGGCACTAAAGGTCTATGATTTCTGCATTTAAATGCAAGAAGTATCAAAGCCAATTATGCATCTATATGTGCTGAGATTTATCCATCCAACCTTGAAATCTTCACTTTTTCTGAAACATGGTTTAAATGTGATGATGATGAAACTAGTTTCCAATTTCATGGTTACAATAGATATAGACTTGATAGACAAGTATTAGATGAGAGAGGTAGAATTAAGATAGGGGGAGGTGTATGTACATATGTTAAACATGGTATTAGACATGATACAAAAATCTATGAACACTTAAACAAGTCTGATGACATATTAGAAGTTCAATGTATTTATGTACTAAAAGAACATATGAAACCAATTCTATTGATTGATGTATATCGACCACCAGATGGTGATAAGACTGTATCCATCGATGTCTTTTCGGACATCCTGTCAAACATAGAGAATAGAGATACAGTTGAAATTATAGCTATGGGGGACTTTAACTTTAATATAAATGAGGATATTGATGTAGTTAATAACCTATTGAATAGAATGAAATATTTTGGTCTTAACCAGGAAATTAAAAATGCCACAAGGAAAAAGACAACTTTAGATCTAATCTTTACTAATCTAAGACCAAACCTTATTACAACTGGTGTAGGCCCTATGTAATAATTATATATCTGATCATCTTCCTATCTTCTTAATATGAAAGAAATGGAAAAATATACAAGAAAAGGTTTATATAACAGGACGCTCGTATTCTAGATTACCTGATGCAACACTGTTTGCTGAATTTGATAAATTTAATTGGGACAATTTGAACAATACTGAAGACATCAACTTTGCCTGGTCACAGTTCGAATAAGCCATACGTAGTATTCTTGATAAATATTGTCCAGTACATAAATTTCTTGTGCACAGGTATAGAGACCCATGGATGACACAAAATGTATACAAAATTATAAGGGAAAAGAATAGAAAATTATGGAAAGCTAGACGCTCAGGGAAAGATGAGGATTGGAAAAGTTCAAGGAAATATAGGAACAAAGCCAATAAGATAATAGACAAAGCAAGGAAAGGTTTTTTTCAAAGAGCAAGTTGAAAATTTAAACGTAATCATCGAAAATTCTGGAGAGTTATCATCAAACTATTACCGGGTCATCCCCACCAGGAAAAAGATATATCATTGGTTGATCATGTTAATGGTAATACACCTATTGACAATGATAAAGTTCCTGCCTATATAAATCAATATCTTGCTAATATTGGCCCTATTCTTGCCCAAGATTTATTTATATTATGGAAACCCTAGGCCGAATATGTTATTAACAAAATGGAACCTTTCGCTACAAATCTGCAAGAGGTAAAAATACTAATACATGATATAAATGTGACTAAGTCCTCGGCAATTACGGACAGATCCACCACTGTTTTAAAGAAGATTTTCACCTATGCACCAGAGAAGCTTGTTAAAATATTTAATTTGTCATTTTCTTCAAATACTATACCTGATTCCTGGAAACTATCTAAGGTAACCCTAATACCCAAAACTGGTAATGATAACATAGTCAATAACTATCGTCCTATATCACTCTTACCACTACCCTGCAAATTAATTGAAAAAATTGTACACAATAGAGTATATGGTTTCTTAGTCAAAGAGATCTAAATCCTCCCATCAGGGAGGATTTAGATCTGGATTCAGCACCATAGACACTTTGGCAAAATTTACAGATGATATCAAAAGAAACCTAAATGTGGGAAATTCAACTATAGCTGCATTCCTTGACCTAAGGAAAGCATTTGATACTGTGGATCATTCCGTATTGTTATTAAATTAAACCACTATGGTATAAGGTCTGACAATTATCACTGGATTGAAAATTACCTTATAAATAGACAACAAATAACTGTAGCAAATGGTATAATGTCAGACAAAAATCGAGTGATATGTGGTGTTCCCCAAGGGTCAATTTTAGGCTCGTTACTATTTTTGATTTATGTGAATGATGTTATTAAATGTGTCAAACAATGTAGAATTAAATTGTATGCCGATGATACCGTTATCTATTCCTCACACCACTCCTATGCATCAGCAAAAATTGAACTCCAAAATGACCTTGAAATGTATGTAACATGGTGTATACAAAACAAATTATCTATTTATGTAACCAAAACCAAGGTAATGATTTTTTCCTCTAGCACTAGGAAACTTAATACATTTAGGTGATCAATTATTACAAGTTGTACCTAGCTACAAATATCTTGGTGTTATCCTTGACCTGTTACTGCATTACAACCGGCATTTATCAAACCAAGTAAAAATAATTGCTTATAAAACTTATAAACTGTGTTTACTAAGAAGATATTTTGATGTAAAGCTTGCCATAAGAATATACAAATCCAATATTCTACCATATATGGAATATGCTGATATCTGCTTTGCCACTACATTCGTTAAGTATTTAGACTCACATCAATATGCTCAAAATTGCTGTATGTATAAAGATATGTCTTGGGGTTCCTCATCTTACAAATACTAACTATATACATAATATGACAATGATTAACAAACTTACTGATAGAAGAATTATCCATGTACTAATTTTTTGTATAATAGATCCCAAAATGATATTTACAAAGAAAATTGATTGTTAACAACTAGATTACATGATGCCCCTACTCTAAAGGTTATAACCCCTAATTGTATGGCATATGCTAAAAGTGTAGAACACTTTGGTGCCTTAAACTTGAATGCTCTACCTACGGGAAGGAGAAATACAATAAGCTTAAAACAATTCAAATATGACTCTAAGAAATCTCTCTTCCCGTATGTAAATGCATAGATTGTATTTTCTAGCAGTAAATAATTTGTATTCTTTGTCTATTTCTTATGGATTATTAAACTATCCCTATATGTAGCGAAGTCAGCTGAATTTGGCCGCCTGCTCCCCATATCTGTCACAGTGGTAAACATGTGTTGCAAAAAAACTGATTCTGGGGATTCTACTGGGCAGATTTACTTCTATATAGTATCAAATTAAAGGAAAAACATAGCTCTATCTCACTGGCACAATATTTTCCTCCATTTTTTTCCCCCCACCGCTTCAGAGAGTGAACATTTGGGTGAATTTTGGTGATTCTGTCAGACCAACCTGTTTGAGTCACATGAGTGGCCATGCACACATTGCAGAAATACATGGATATTGCCCTTTATAGTAAAAGTTACATGAAATGCAATATCACATACTTGTAACCAATATATTGACCTACATTTTCATGGGATTTTGAAAAATTTTCAGCCCTTATTAATTGCGGGACGGTCTCACAAACTTGTACAACTTTGGATCAATTTTCCTTAAATAATATTTCTTAAGGAAGCTAACTGAACCAACAGAGGTATTCTTTAACATCTTTTTAATCAAAATAAAGTCAGTTTATACACCTATAGTGCTGCGATTTTCTGCGATTTTGAATCTGCTGAATGCCTACTACCAAAAAATTGATGAAAAAATAATTTTAATTTCAGATTTTAGCTTGATATTTAGAACACCTCTGCCTCTAGTATTTAATTGCCACTTAGATATGTTAATCTCCTATTTCTCAGCTTTAATGTGATGTCTTTGGTTAGTAGATGGGCCTATCCAGTCAAATGTTATCAGTGATTAACTAGAGTGATGACCTAATAACCCACGCACAGTGCATGTTTAATGGTCGGTCTTATCTACTGATTTGGGTGGAAACCTGGCACAGAGAAATGACAGAAAGATTTTCTTATTTCCAATATATAAAGGGGCATAGAAATGGTTGTGGTAGGAGTATCAACTTGATTAAAAAAGCTATGAATAGGGAATTCTAAGCTCTTTCATTTGCGGTAAGACTCGGGGAATTCTGTTGAAGTAAAGGTTTTGGGCTGACTTCGCTACTATATGGCTCCTTATGTATGTATGTATTTATCTTACTATTTCTGAAATCATGTGCCAACGGTTTCGTACATAATCTTGTGAAGTTAGGTAGGACCAGAATTATCAACCTGACACTATTTAGTGGGGATGAGGTCCTCTTCCTTCTGTTTGACATATTCGATCGTTTGCTGTACTCATAAATTCTATCCTTCTATCAGAAATATTGATATGTCTGTGTAATACCGGTAATAATTATAATATATTTAACACCTATTATATATGAACTACTGATGTTGATGAGGATAACGATGTATGGATCACTATGGGCGTTACCAGTATTCACTTAAACATATTCATAATCAATATCGACTCAACCCAACTGAAAAATGTATTGTTATTATCTTATGTGCGATCTAATAAGTCAATAAAGTAAAGTCAAACCAACAATAACCAAAGGTCCTATACCCTGGGGCCTTAGTTATGTCAAGGGACTAAATGACTAACATAGTTGGAAAAGTTAAATATATCAATCCTGAACAGGAGAAGAAGAAATGTGTTCAGGGTGTCCAGACTTCTAGTCCCCTGAGGGAGAAGGAATTCGATTTTTTTTACAACACACATTGTGTAGCAGAAAAATCGCCAGTACATTTCACTTTACAAAAAGTAAATTTCTCCCAAAATATACAAATAATACCCCAGCAAGTCGATTACTTTTAGCTGAGTCATTTTCCAACCACAAAATATAAGTAACTATAATGGAATGACACATATCTTGTGTTAGTTTTTTTAAAATTTTGATGTTTCTTTGGGTTTTCTTACCAATTTTGGGGGCTAAAATATCGATTGTCCACCATATAAACCTATATGTGACACAAAGAACTCATTGAGCCCGATAATGGCTCTGTCTCACCAAAGTGATGCAACTCCAACAGGGAGGTTTCTGACCGAGGTTTCTGACCGAACACCAAAGTGCTCCAAATTGAAAAATTCTTTGGATTAGAACATTACTTCTTACATGTGTTTCAAAAAGAAAAAAAAATGTTAAATATATTTTGTGACCCCATTTTGAGACCCGACTTAAAAGGTCCACAGAAAGAGGAAGAAAAGTATTTAACTTTAAACTAAAAAGGAAATGGGATCTTCAGTGCCAGAAGAGATTGTGTCCCTGATATCCTCTTCAATATGCTTCATAGATGTGTTTTTCAGTTGAAAAAGACGTCTGAGGCCGCCTTTTAAAGAGAAATCTTGGTCATGTAGTATAGTATAAATTCAGTTAGTCGCGAATAGTCAGGAAAACGCACATCCGATCTACACTTACCATTCGAGCTGTGTTCTTGTCACACCTGTCTCACATCACCTATTCCTCTTTTTCATTCAAAGGAACAGCTCTCCAAATTAATTTACAACATTTAAACAATGATCTTTTTATTTACTTTTTTATGTCTTTTATACCTTTCATTACTTAGTAACACAATGTGAAAAGAAAGCAAAGGTTTATGAGTTGAGGACCTCACTTAGAGTTGTCTCGCGAGAAGACGAGTCAGATACTCCTCAGTCAGACCCACTTCTTATAAACCTTTTTCTATTAGCTTTGCCAGTTTCATACAAGTTAGATGGAGATCCAGTAGCCCTCCTGCTTAAGTGGGTATATCAAACAAAAGAAAATTCTACATATTCTCTTTATTACTGAATAAAAATGACAGTAACATTTTGTATCTTGAGAGGTATTTTTGATACCCTATTTGTCTGTTGACCGTATCCATGAAGTGGTTTCGGTCAGCAACCATTGGTCTCAAGCAATGTGTCAATTTCTGTGTTACAAATATAAGATGGACCGCCTAGTCCCACTTAAACGTACTGAACCCACAGTTGGACTGCAATATTGTCAACATTCAGCCGGTCAGAAACCTCCTTCATCCATGATTCAATCTTTGCAGTGTGTGTTGCACAGAGATCACCTTCTCTTGTTGTCTTTCCATTGTGCTCTGGCTTGATGGATGACATCAACGACAGGAAAAGTCTTGCCTTTGTTGCCTACCCCCCTATGCAGGCAAAGCTACCCTCCTTCCTGTGTATGTCAGACGATCAGATACCTCGTCGGTCAGAAACCTCAACACAACGGTAAATCTATGATGAATGAATACATGTACATGTATCTAGTTCTATTCAGCTGGTCAGAAACGTCCTTCCTCCATGATCCAATGTTTACAATGTTCTTTTGGAAGACATCACTTTCTCCTGTGGTCGTTCAATTTGTGCTATAGCTTGATCCATGATATCAATGACAGCAATAGTCTTACCTTTTTTCTCCCCCCCTAAGGCAGGCAAAGCAAGCCTCCTTCCTGTGTATGTTTCACGATCAGAAACCTTGTTGGTCAGAAACCTCGTCACAATGGTAAATCTATGATGAACATGTATACATCTAGTTCCATTCAGCTGGTCAGAAACCTCCTTCATCCATGATCCAATATTCACAGTGTGCACTGTTAAGACATCACTTTCTCCTATGGTCGTTCAATTTGTGCTATGGCTTGATCCATGATATCAACGACAGCAATAGTCTTGCATTTTTGTCCGCCCCTAAGGCAGGCAAAGCAAGCCTCTTTCCTGTGTATGTTTCACGATCAGAAACCTCGTCGGTCAGAAACCTCGTCACAATGGTAAATCTATGATGAACATGTATACATGTAGATCTATTCAGCCGGTCAGAAACCTCCTTCATCCGTGATCCAATATTCACAGTGTGCACTGTAAAGACATCACTTTCTCCTGTGGTTGTTCAATTTGTGCTATGGCTTGATGGATGATATCAATGACAGCAATAGTCTTGCATTTTTGTCCCCCCCTATGCAGGCAAAGCAAGCCTCCTTGTTGTGTATGTCTGACGATCAGAGACCTCGTCGGTCAGAAACCTCGTCGGTCAGAAACCTTGCTTTGTTTCTCCCCTTTCTTCTTCATCTTAGGTAATGTGAGAGGCAGAGACTGGTTTTAAACAAGAAATGCGGTTGTGACCGCGTAAAAAACGCCTCCCTGCGTTTTTTTAAGCGGTCACAACGTCATTTCTTGCATACGAGGGAATTTAGTTTGTGGATTCTGTATTGTGACACGTCATCACATGGGGGAAATGCAATCATCATAGCGCCTCCCGTCCCGCTTCGCGGGACCGCCGCTACGCGGCGTGGGGAGGCGCTAAAAAAACACTAGCTGTTGTCTGGAAAAAGGTTGATCAGGTATAGACCGGTCATAAAAGAACACTAGCTGTAGTGCGGAAAGAGGTTAATTGCAACTTTTAGAAAAGACATCTATCAGGCAGACAGAGGTCTTCTTTTACATACCATGGTCCACTGTGACTTAAAATAAGAATACTTCGTCCTTCACTAGTATACATGTCCACGTTACAAGAGACAAAGCTGGGTTTCCTAGTTAAATCCCCAGTCGACATATTTCCTAAGGGATATTGTGTCTGTCACACCCCAGTCATCAATGGATGTCTCACCATCCAACAACTCGTTGATGAATTGTCCTTGTCGCCGAGCTCTGGCTATTCTGTCGAAGTGGGCCCTCTCAGAATCACTTCTCTGTCAGGATTGTAGTTAGAATCTGAGTCAGAGGAGGAGGAGTCCTGCAAAGAGCGACCCTCGGATTCAACGTTATCGTTATCACAATCGGTGTAACCAGTGTTTGGAGCAGAGGCTCTTGCAGCAGAGGTGTTCCTCTTAATTCGCTTCGCTGACCGGCGTCGGCTCCTTTTAGCAGCACGGCGGAGGTTGAAGACAGAGTCATCCAGATGACCATACTCCTCATCTCTGCTGAAGACTTCCTCTGTAATGCCCGGAACATTGAAGCCAGCTGTGTCCTCAACAATCTCATCTTCTAGCTCAACTTCTGGTTGGACACGAGGGGCCTGTATATGAACCAAGGGCAGCTCTCCTCCTTCCTCTTCTGCAGAGACAGATGGCCCTCTTGAGGAACACAGAGGTGCGCACTGTCCTTCTGTCTCGTGCCTTGCAGAAACTAGGGAATTAGACAGTGAGTGCTGTCTCAAAGACAAACTTCTTGTGGAGATTCCTGAGAGAGTCGACAAGAGCTACTACTGGGACAAAGTCTCCTGTTGTTTTGCAGTAGTACTTCTTGTCGGGAAGCATATAACTGTTATCATCTCGTTGCAGGAACTCATTCACTGCCTTCTGCTTAGAATGGGAGATGTCCTTTCTAGATGTAGCCTTTTTTCTGAGCTTCATAGGGAACACAAAATTCCGGCAAAGGCGAAGGGCTCTGGCTATAGCCGATTTCTGTCCGTACTTTTTCTAGAACCGCCAGATCGAGCACTGAACACTCTTTTCTTTGTCTCACTATCTGAGTGTTTCAACTGTTCTTTTATTTCTACCAGGTGAATGAGCTTATTCAGTTTGGATTTTTGACTTGCAGCTTGTTCCAATTCCCTGAGTAGATTCAAGGTCTGGGTGCGGACAGAGGCTTCCAGAGGGTCTAGTTCTACCTGAGAAGATTCAGGATCCGGGGGATCAGGTGGTGTCCGGTCGTCACTGGGACAAGGTGACATCTGCACGGTGATATCTGACAGAGCCTGTCCTTTCTCATCGTCCTGCGACTCACCAAAGGCGTGGGTACTGAGATCAACCCAATGGGGACACAGTTGGACTTCTGGGTAAGGGGTAGAGGAAGGCTGCTGGTTGTCACTGGGACAAGGTGACGCCTGCACGGGGCCAACCGACAGAGCTTGTCGTGTAGGGACTCATCAGAGGAGTGTGTTCTGGTATCAACCCAACGGAGAGACTGTTCAACTTCTGAGTGAGGGGTATCAGAACGCTGCTGGTCGTCACTGGGACAAGGTGATGCCTGCACGGGGCCAACCATCAGAGCCTGTCCTTCCTCGTCCTGTAGGGACTCATCAGCAGAATGTGTTCTGGGATCTACCCAATGGGGAGACTGTTCAACTAGTGAGTGAGGGGTATCAGAATGCTGCTGGTCGTCTCTGGGACAAGGTTATGCCTGCATGGGGCCAACCAACAGAACCTGTCCTTCCTCGTCGTGTAGGGACTAATCAGAGGAGTGTGTTCTGGGATCTACCCAATAGGGAGACTGTTCAACTTCTGAGTGCGACAAGGTGACCCCTGCACGGGGCCAACTAACAGAGCCTGTCCTTCATCATGAGAGTTCTGTGAAGTGATAGAGGGACAGAAGACTGGGTCTTGTGGCAATATCTCTCCCTCTCCTATATTAGAGGACCCACAGGGTCTTTGGCGAGCAAACTGTACACGTCAGAATTACAAGAAGAATCTGATATCTCACTGGGACAGAAGACAAGGTCTTCAGGGAATAACCCTGCTCACCTCTTGTCAGCCTGAGTTTCTTCCTTGTCTGACGTGGAATCATAGTGAGAAACATCCACAGGGAGAGACCTGTTAGGTTGTGTGAACAACCGAGGCTCTGAAGCAGGTACATATCCCTCGTTAGAGGTCTCCTGGTCATGGTCAGTCTTACTGTCTTCTAGTGAAAGAGAAGAGGCCAGCGGACTATCAGTGTCAACAGAGTACTCTACGCAGGGGGTACTAAGAGGTACTGCTTCTCCAACAGGAGTAGAAGTGAGAGGGTCCCTAAAGGTTATACCCTTTGGAGTACAGGGCGACTTCTCTGGTTGCACTGTGGATTTCTCCGGAGAGACAGAAGGGAGACAAGGACTGTCCTGTGTTTCAAGAGAGGACTGTAGAGTGTTCTGTTGAGAAGGACAGCTCTCTGCCTGTTCACTGAAGTTGACAGAAGTGTTCCACTCATCTTTAGGAATGCCATGAATAAGCATTTCTGCACAGTCTTTGGGGTCTGCTTCAGCAGTTTGAGCATCAGAGGCTTCTGCTACTACATTGCATGGTTCTCCTTTATCCATAGGCTCAGATGCATGACCTGCTTGATCTTCCGGAGGGACACCCTGTCCACATGCTGCAGGTTTCTTTGGGACGCGCCACACCATCTGACCTATGGTAGTGACAACTTGGTCTGTGCTCCAACCCTTTTGGCGCCTCTACCACAGACACTACCGGTTTGGGGGGTAGCTTGAATTGCACCGAGTCAGCTGGTTTGGGATTTTTAGATAACTTGCCTCGTTCAACTTTAGCCTTCCTCTTGCGTGGGATGGATGTCTTTCCTCCCCTCTTTATTTTCAGGACGAGAGGTCTGCAGAATAAATTATGTCACATATATCAGTTTTCAATGTCAATACGTTTGAGACTATCATTTCTTAAGAGGAAGACATACATGTCCAGAGTAAGGTCAGGTGCTTTATCACATTGCATAAGGAACAAGGCACTGTGTTTATAAGCCTTTTATTTTCTTATTTTTCCAACCCTTTGGCAACATTTTTAATGCCGTTCAGAAACCTCAGAAAGAAACCTGTTTGGATGATAACACAGATCTATCATCCATCCTTCACATGTCTGATTGATTTGCAGTCCATCTTCTTATACACTGTCTTCATGCATGATATCCGGGATATTACTGTGTTCCCTTTTCCTTCACTTTAACACATCGTATAACCCCTAAAACTAAATCTAAATGCCGAGCAGAAACCTTGTCGGTCAGAAACCTTGTGAGTCAAAAACCTCCTTTAACTATGTCAAGGGCATACATATATTTCTCTGGACTTTTCATTAATTGCTTTTCCTTTCTTTGCTTTCCTTGGGTTAGAAGAAAAATGAATGTAAGAGGATAGACGATGCAGGTAGGTACCGCTTTCCTCTTTGTCTCCCCACTGTGATGCAACTCTGAATGTGAAGGTTTCTGACGAGTCAAAATCTCGCAGAAAACAGCCTGGCAGAAAAGAGACTGGCAGAACAATAGTTCCTGGATTATCTGTGCACATGTTTCAGGGGAAAATTAGTCTCAGATAGCCTCTTTTAGGCTATAATTGGGTATTTTCTCTCAAAGAGATGAAGGTTTCCTGCCGGAGATTTTTGACTGGCAGAGTTGAATCTGCCCTAGTTTTGTTTCTATACTATCGATAGGGACAGTAATAGATGGAGTTTACTATGAATTAGAATAAATTCACTCAAAACTTGACCTCTATTTTTTAATCAGGACAACGGAATTTAATTTCAGCCAGTCAGAAACCTCCTTAACAGGTCCAATTACAGCCAATTATAGCCTCATAGATGGTATGAATTTAAAATTTATTTTCAATTGCAACATGTGCAGGAACAACTGTTCTGTTAGTTCCTTTTGGTTTCCAACTTTTATTTGAAATTTCATGGCCGGTCAGAGACCAGTCAGAAACCTCCCGGTCAGAAACCTTCACTGTCAAACTTGCACCGCAGAGGTGAGACATAGCCTCACATCAATTGGCATTGAATTAGCTGTACTTGTGAAGTTCATTTCTCCTTGACCCTGAAAGAAGTTTGAAGTTTTAAGATATTTCTTCTAGACAAGACAAGACACATTCAAGAAATGGCCTACTTTCCTTTTATTCAAGCCTTATTAAACTGATCGGGAATGATATCACTGTCATGAATTAAACAACTCTTTGTTTGTTTTACTGGTAAATGTTATCACCGAATCCAGTGTCAAATTTAAAAGTCACATTTATAAGCAATGAAAAAGTTTAGAACACAGCCAAAGAAGAAATTATTTAACCTCACACTTGTTCTTCTTATATGAAATGTCAATGAAGTATTATACTGTAATCACGTATGAGGCAGGAAAATATCCTGACATACTTGAAGACATAGGAATGATGCACCAAATGCCTTGATAATTTGACACCTGTTACACATTCATGAAGCGGTGATCTGGACGTTACTCTGTGAGTGCTTATCATGTTACAAAGTATCAGGTAAATCTTTACTGAAAACTCAGACAGGAAACTGGTCACAATAACTACCCATATATAAAAATTTAAATTTTAAGTGACAATATAAGGCTGTACGTATGTTAAAATTGTACCTTTTATTCTAACTAAGTCATTGTGAGAGATTCCCTGATCTATAGTTCCATGGAATAAAAAGTTCTGAAAATGAACAGCTGAGAATACCTGTGAATAAGGTTGCATTATGTTAGTAGGAAGCAAATCAATTTAATTCTTACATTGTAAAGAACAATTAACCAGAGACAGGCTTTTTGAAAGGCGTGAGTCATTCACCTATAGTCCCTGCCTGTAAAGGGAATTTCAGTTCTGCGGTTTATGTAAGTAAAAAGTTAGTGTTCAACTTTCAATTGCGTTTCTCTTTCAACAAATAGAACTGTGAAACTCTAAGCTGTGAAACTCCAAACTCAACGGCAGTTATTCATACACACTGGTCTGGGTCTTGGGAGACCTTCATTCTTGTTCCTGATGGGGTAGAATAAGGAAAGACATTAAAGGACTTAACTTTTTTAATCATTTGACACAAGACAGTTTCAGTGGAAAGGAAAATTTGATGGGGAGCTGTCGTTTTCTTACACAACTTTTAAATTGGACTAGTCAAATGAGGAAAAACAGCTGTTTTCTGCTAACTTGACACGGGATCGCTCTTGTTAGTGTCTTTGGTGACCAGGTCTGGTTCAGTGGCCTCTGCAACAACGGGCTTGTCCACCTCAACACTGAGGTCTGACAAGGAATCCTTCTTGTCGGTGGCCAGGTCTAGTTCAGTGGCCTCTGCAACTACGGGCTTGTCCACCTCGACACGGAGGTCTCATGAGGAATCCTTCTTTTCGGTGGCCAGGTCTGTTTCAGTGGCCTCTGCAACAACAGGCTTGTTGCAGAGGCTGCCCTCTCGTGAGTCATATGGTATTCAGGCCTGCACTGAAGGTGATATCAGTGCTAATAGGCGTAGAAATCATATGCAAGAATTATTGGGAAAATTTTGAAAACAATCACAAGTGACCCCAAATAGTTCCTGAATGGAACAGTAGATGAGTTTTTATATTATGCCAAGCCTTCAGCAGTATCTGACTTTTGTAAACATGGGAATCAGCTGTCTATACACTTAGCTACCTCAGCGCCAAACCACAATGTCTTCACTAACAGGAACCATAACTGATTGTAGGCTACTTGTGGACAATGCACATGCAGAGACCTACCAGCTACTGACCCACATATCTTCCTGCAGTATTTGAGGCTATTTTGGTTTTTCTTGCCGGGAATTGTGAAAATGCTGAATTTGGCATGCCTGACCAAATTGCCAAACAGTATCGTCTAGCTGTTGACATGGGCTGTGGCACTGGTCAAGCCACAAGTCCCTTGGTGGAGCACTTTGCTAAGGTTATTGGCTGTGATGTCATTAAGAGTCAAATTGAGGAGGCAACGGTGCATAATAAACTAGCCAATGTTGAATTCCATACTGCACCCTGTGAAGACATGTCCTTGGTCAAAGATGAGACTGTAGACCTTGTGATATGTGCAATAGCCTTTCACTACGTCGATCCTGATTTGACATACCAAGAAGTGCACCGGATATTACATCCTGGTGGTGTCCTTTTTATCTATGCCTATGGTCCACCTCTATTAGAGATGAAGGAAGCAAGGGAAGCTTTTGAAGAAGTAAGAAAAATTATCATAATACTAATCTGATTTTCATAAGTAGAGACATACGTTTTATGGTGATATCAGTGCAATACCATCCAAAGAATACCATTTGAATTAGGCCTCGTTTGGGCCTCCTTCTTTAAGCAATAGTATCATGCAAAACATGTTGCTAAAATATGGGTAAAATATTTCTTTTCACTCTTAAGGGCTGCATCCACTGCCGAAGGATGGACCATCTGTTTCCCTTCATTCTTCTTCTTCTCCATAGAAATTAATGATGAATAAAACGGACGAAACCGATGGATGCTCCATCCGCCAGCAGTGGATTTGGCCCTTTGGATACTTCTGTGGTCTTTTTCACCAAGGGTGAAGGTATCTTTACAGGGGAGTGATAGGTGAATGACATTTCCAAATTCTAGTGAAGATGTCTTCAGCGTTTGAAGATTACCTGAAGACCTGTCTTTAACTAAAAATATGTCATTTCACAAGACCAGTCTATTGTGAGGATGGGGTCTGCTGTAGACTTAAAAATGTCTACAAATGCACCATTAGGGAGGGCAGTGAGTATTTTGTCTCTTATGCACATATTCTGACAAGTGATTTTAATGATAATACAGAATGCTATGCATAGTTTAATACAGCAAAGTCATTGATTAAATGAAGCAAGATAACTCACTTGTCTCTGAAAGTGAAGCGAGGGCCAACTGTTGTGATAACAGGGGAGGCGTTGTGGTGGATAGTGGGGATGTAAATGGAATAAAAGGAAAAATATGCTGCTGTCCCTCCATCTCTATGGCTAATGAGATTCTACAAAAAAATCCTTGGAGTTTGGCATGCGTCAGGGACAAACTCTCCACCTTCTACACACCCAATCGTTCAACTGATGAGACCACTGAGCCAGCTGTCTGTGCATTGTATTGGGGCAGAAATTAACCTGAATGTTAGAGTAACATGACTTTCCCAATATTTTAATTTCAATGTGGGAAGAAAAAACATGAGACTACATGGTCAAAATGCATTTTCCGGACAAAGAAAGAAGTAATTGCCATCTTATCAGGACAATTTGGAGAAAACTTTTAGCCTATGGGTGCCAATCCACCTTAAGGCACTAAGAATACACTCAGCCAATATGATTTGAAATCCTCAAGGTTATTCTCAGCGATCATGGGTAATGACCTATGACTGCTCTGTATGATTAGCATGTATGCAGCAATTTCCATTATGATTTGAAGTTGTAGCATATTAAGAAATAGCCTCTAGCACATTATAGCCTGGCTACTACAAATTAAGTCACATAATATGAAGGGGACAAGCTTGTCAGTCATTTAAGGTTGCCTGAAGACGGGTGTCTTCAGACCTGTCTTCAGGCTATCCCAAAAGTAAATTATTATGTCACTGAAGAATGGAAAACACCCCATGCACAGTTATTTATAGTAAGAAGACAGGTTCACTTTGGTGAAAGTGGTGAGTGACCCCCCAAGTTTTTGTAAATAATAGCATGAAGCAGAATAAAGGAAAGGGGAAATAATCGCCTGAAGATATGCTTATTTGAAGATGACATGTGACAAAATTGATGACAGGTGAGTTATCTTCTGGGTCTAAATCCATGACTAGTGAAGACAACTCATATAGAAATACAATTTTAAAGATATCCACGAACCTATCCTCAGCACATCTTAATCTGTGCCTATCTGTGCCTAAGTGTGCTCTTATAAATTATTGCAATCATATTTTATTCTATTCTGTTCAAGAATTTCATGTTGTACAGTTCAAAGATAAATTATCATTGAAGTAAAGATACTCTTGTCAATGCATATGAATCAGAGAGATATCGCAGGACAAAAGCAGCTCTAGGTATTTAATTTTATTGGATAATACACGCAGATCACAGCCACTGATTACTGACAAGCATTTCCTTTTATATTTTGTGAATGTTTTACATTACGACCCAAGATTCTTAACACAATATGTTATACTTGTTTGCTATCTTCAGGAAGGATGACCTTAGCATTTAGAGGGATGTGTCTTTCTCCTCTTTCATTGGATATCTGAAATCTTACTCCTCATATCGAGCACTGCTAGCAGCAAACCCTAACTCTAATGTCATGCAGGGGTTCTCAAACAAGTAGTTCAGTTTTTTATTGGTTTTCGTTGTTATTTTAACCTAACAGGAGTGGCATTGATTCTGGTAGAACTGTATACACTTGTGTCCATTGATTTGTAATGCAATAAATCTAAGTATAAGAAAAGCGGGAAATATAAATCTCTCATTTTCAACCCTCCTAGAGGAAAATAGAAAGGCAGATGGAACCTTGTTTGTGGTTAACATAATTCCTTCTGTGTGGATCTCAATTGTTAATTTTGATATAACTTTGTTTATAAATAAAATGGCATTGTGTTAACTTTATCCCTTTCAGACTGAAGTCAATCTTGGTACCAGGATCTACAGCGTCTGATGATCCCACTAACCACGTGTCCCACCCTGTGTTCATTGTTATGGGGAGGAAGAGGTGATGACCTGAAATTGATATAACATTAGCTGTCTATAATGATATAATCAATCTGCTCAAGTATCTTATGTTAAAAGATAAATAATTACAAATATTAGGCAGCTGCAGTATAAGTTAAATGGTGTCATTGGCAATTAAGGTGTGAATTCAGGGACCCCTGAGACCCCTATCCCACAAAAGACCCGTATCATTTTGCTACTTTTGTGCCCAGTCAGATACCTATTTGTAAAAGGTCTCTATGTCTCAAAACCATTTGATACAACCATTGGCCTCATTACATGTAAGGTCCCTATGTCAAATTCTCTATTGCAATGACCCTAGATTACAAGATACTTTCAGGAGGTTTCATCTTGTCTTCCTGTCTATGGGAGTTCACCATAATGCTATGAATAATTCGATGCGATTGTAACTCACAGGAAATGCTTTCAGTGATAAAACTGGACGGTCAGTTGAATTGCCACTTGAATTGTACAATGTATTTTTAAAGAAATAAATGGTATCCAAGTATCCTAAGCACAGAATAAATTTTATTCTGTGGTTAGTTTCTTAGCATTAACATTTCTGAAGGTAATTTCACATAGAAAATAAAATGACATCATTCATGAGGGACATTTGAATATATTGCTCCATCATTCAACATCATAAAAAAAGGAAAGTGAGGTTTGCCCCACAAGTACTCACAGTAATACAACTTGGTATATGTGACTACTATTGATTGTCTCTGCATTTAAAGCTAATTGATCTATATGCACTTGTCACATAGTAACAAATACCTAAGAGATCTTACTTAGTGTGATCTGTTTACATAGTTTGGCATGCAGGCAGATCAAAGCAATTCTTTAGTTGCTCGTGATTAGGTCCAACTAGTATCATAATCACCACACAGATCACTGATACAAACAATGCTGGTAGCTATAGAGTCTGTGACTCAGTAGACTAGATCTAGACACAGGATGGCCAAACTGATAAAAAAAGAAGTCATGCGTTGACTCTACTATATATAAGAAGTATTGAGAGGAGCATTTGCAAAGGAAAGCCATGTAAGTTCCCATCTGGGGCTCATGTTGATATGCTGGCTGGGATATGTGCTATGTCAATCGGTCGCATAGATGCAAACCTGACCACAATTGCATGATAACGGACGATCAATTCATTCAGTTTATCATCTGTGTTATAATGCACATAGGACAGGGGTATGTTTTAGAATAAATAATGATCCCCAAATGGCCCTTTGACTACAAGAATTTGAGTTTGTTGGCTCCACCATATCACCATAATTATAGATCTAAAGCTGGTCGGCTAACTCAAAAAGAAATAAACAAAGATGAAACTAAATTAGATTTTAATACCAGTGTAGGGAACAACAGTCATAGTACTCTATCGGTGTTGACAAAACAGCTTGCACAAATAGACATATCTCTCTAAAATCCGACTGTAGATGAATAAAAGTATCCGGTAGGACCACTTCCAGATTCTACAGGCACTAATACATAGGTTGATCTGAGCTATTGATGCACACACAGCAAATAACTCTTTTAAGGGAAGCTGATGCATTAATGCATCATGTCCATAATTGGTCACCATAATGCAAAAATAAAGTACTGGAGAGAATGCTCGCCAGCACTTCATGCCGGCCATCCGGCAGTATATGTATCAATCCCCGAGGGTTGGTATGATGCTCCAATGAAGTCCTGGCGAGCAGTCTCGCCAGCAGTTGATAAGTGCATCATGATGACCAATGGGCTTGATGCACTCCTGCATCAGCGGTCCTTAACGGGTTATATATTATTTTTTTCTAATACAATGGCAGTTCTCAATCAGTGGAGGAGTGCACTTAATCTATTGTGTGTCCCACATTGTTCAGATTTTATCAGTTTGGCCCTTAGTCCGAGTCTAATCTATAGCCAAATTACTCACATGATGTATCTATGCTGTTAAACCCTTTAAGGGTCCCTTGTGGTGTATATCATGGCCATTACTCGGCATGATGCACTTTATTGGTGCATTGTGCTGGTGTAGCATTAAATAAGTTCCGGGTAGAAATAAGTTCCTTGAGATAATGTTCTGCATGAAGGGCCTACAGATAGAGGGGAAATATGTTCCGGGGTAGTGGTCTGCATGTATGAGCAGTTCTAGGCTAATTCTAATGTTATGTTTATCCTATAAATGTATATAATAAATGTATATATTTCACTTAGGTACATGACTTATGCATGTATAGAGTGGATCTAATGTTAAAATTGTCATAACATTGCTGTTAGGTGCAGAACACAACCCCGGAACTTATTTCTTTTTAATGCTACACCGGCCCTCCAGGATTGTCTCAGGCCCATAGGGTCAGCATGATGTATGAATGACATGTTGAGAATTGATTGAATGGACATGATACATCATGACGACCAATAAGCATGATGTATTAATGCAAAATAAACCTTTAAAGGATTAAATGCAAATGTTATGATGGGTAGATGATCTGTAATTGTAATGACCGAACAACGAGCCCCAAACCAATTTTGTTTATATCTCATATGGCGATATGGGTGCAATCATCTAAAATTGTATATATATATATATATATATATATATATATATATATATATATATATATTTATTTATTTATATATATGTATGTATATATATATATATATATATATATATATATATATATATATATATATATGTATACATATACATACATACATATATATATATATATATATATATATATATATATATATATATATATATGTGGGGTGATTCAGTGAAGGATGTTCACCGGCCTGAGAACCAATGAAATCACAAACTCAATATTATTTAACAACACTTTAAAAATATAAAGAAAATATAGGTGGGAATGATAGTAAATTGGACAAAAAAAGGGCATTTTTGATGTTTTGTAACTCGTCAACTTAAAGGCCGATATATATACATGAATTTGCCCTCTACTTAAAGCTCAAGATATTTTCTATCAGATGTGACTAAAATAATGAAGAATAGTGGTCTACATTTTTTACTGTAGCTCCCTAAAGCTAAAATCCTCTCAAAATAGGCCCAAACATTGCTCAGTGGATCTACCCATATATATATATATATATATATATATATATATATATATATATATATATATATGTAGCGAAATCCGGATCTACCTCTGATAGTAAACACCACAAGACTCAAACTATGGTTTAACACTGTTTATTTAACCTGGCTTCCAGCCACACCATCTACTCGGAGCTCTCTGCTCCTCGGAGATAACTTCTTCAAAGCTATTACTTGTGACTTCAATAAACTCTGGTGCCAGCACTACTCATCATTGACTCCCAGCTTCCTTATATAGTAACCGTTGTCTCCGACGCTGGGGTCACTCCAGTGTCGGAGACGCACTTATATCTACTCCACTCTGGCTCGGGTGGAGAGAATGAGACTTCGCCGCCCCCATCCAGGATGTTTTCGGCCTCGTCTTGCCTCCCTCGGCCTTACCGCCACACTCTCCCCTGCTAACTTTAAACTATAGGAGAGAGCCATTCCTCCTAGCAGGAACCTAACTTACGATGCTAATGTCCTGGCACGGGTCCCCTACTGTGCCCATACTCCTACCATTTACACATGTTCAGATTCTCAATAAACTGATATCACACCGGTCTTGGTTCTCCTTTATTTCTATAGCCAGGTCTCTAAGGGATCTGACCCCTCTGAGGGGCTGCACCTCCTCGTGAGGCTCCCATACTTGATTAACTCTGGCCTTACCGCCAACGTTTATACAAGCAGCTCCAGTCTGCTGCTCCGAGCGCTCTGACTGCTCCGATGGGCTGCACCTCCTCGTGAGGCTGTCGTACTTGATTAACTCTGGCCTTACCGCCAACGTTTATAGAAGCAGCTCCGCCCGGCTGCTCCAATGCCCCGACATCGTTCAGGACCGTCGTGTCCCCCTGGCGCCCGCTTCTCCAGCGTCTCCGGCACCCCCTCAATGCTCCTCGTCTGCAAGTACCACAGACGGACCCTGGTTGAGTACCCTGTATTTTTGACGACCTCGTCCTAGGCAACAGTCTACCCCGTACCTGACTCCGGGCCGTATACTCCAGACCCTGTCCTCCTGTCCGTCGTTACTGGGTGGCGTAGAGCTCTGGTACGGGGTGACCCTCCCCTTGCAGGTAAGTCCGTTTCTGTTTCCACTGGTACTACTCTACACCCAGTAATCACCAGTACCTTAGACCCCTCCACATCCTCCAGCGGAGCTTCCGAGTCCGTTGCCTTCCCCACCTCTGCTGGAATCCCCTCCGGGATCATCACTGTAGCCGCCGCTCCTTCCCCCTCCCGCTCCAGGATGGCCATTTGCATGACAAACTCTCCCGGGGTGACTGCAGTCCAGTGTCTCCGACTATTACTGCCTAGGGCTGCTTGGTGACCTTTTTCTCTGGTGAGCTGGCTGGTGTTAGGACCTGTCTCCGCCCCCATTCATTTGAAGGTCCCTCTGCTGTCTGTTCCTTCTTCGTGCTTGGCTCCTTCTCCTTTTCTGCCTTCTCCGCCTTTGCTTCGTGATCTTCCCCGCGTTCTATTTCCTCCTTCTGGTGCTCCTTTCCTGCCTTCTCCTTCTCTTCCCTTTCCTTCTCTGCCTTCTCTTCCTCCAAATGCTCTCTCTCTGCCTTCTCATTCTTCAAGTGCTCTCTCTCTGCTCTCTCGTTCTCCTGTCTCTCCTTCTCCACCTCCTCCTTCTCCAGGCGCTCTTTCTCTAGATGCCGTTTCTCCAAAGGTTCCCTTTCCTCTCGCTCTCTCTGCTCCACCTCTGCCTTTTTTAGGTCCGCCTTCCTTTTCAGCTCCATGAACTCGGCCATAATAATTGGGTCGTCACCCAGGAGGAGATGCCCTGCAGTGCTCCTGGCATCTCCAAGCTGGTGCCTCCACTACCCCCTTCTGCTACTGACATTTCTTCCTCAGGCTGCCCAGCAGCCTTGACGGGGGTGCTAGTCTTGGGCCGGCTGCTGGTCCTGGAGTGGTCCAACCCTACCCCGAAGAGCTCCCCCTTCTCCTCACCGTTGACACTCCCCTCGGAATAGGCCTCCTCCTTGTCCATATCCCGGGCCAGCAAGTCTAGTGGCTTGGCCCGGGTGGGGATGGGAACTTCGCCTCAAATTCCCCCTCCAACTCCATAATACTCAACTTCTCCGGAACAGCCCCCTGCAGCCGGACCAGTGTCTCCTCAGGTGTCTCCGTTGTTAGGCCGTACGGCCTGTGGATTTCTTTTAATATCCAGTCCAATTTCGCATCCTGGTGGGGGGTCAGCGGAAATGGCAGTCTGGACGTCCCGATGACTCTGACCTCCTTCATAGATGTATTGACCTTAATTCTCTTGCTAGCCCGCACCGGAGAGGTGCCCCTCTCTTCGGGGCACTCCTAGTGTTGTGTCCTAGCTGCTTGCTGCAGGGTGCGATACCCCAGTATCATTTCTAAGGTAATGGCTGCCAATTCCATTTCATCTCCAGAGATTGTGCCTAGGCTCCCCAAGCTGATGGCGGGCGAGGCCCACCTGCTGCTGCTGGTCACTCCGGAGCTGCCTCCACCTTTAGGAGGGACAAGTCAGACAGCCGGTGTGTGGGTTGCTTTGGGCTGCTCCTCCTTCTCCTCCTCTTTGGTCCCTTACAGGTGCTGGTGGCAGTGGGTTCAGGGGCGGTAGACACCCCCCCTCATCTTTGACTTCTTCGGTCTTGGCTGCTTCTTGGGAGGCGGTTGGGGGAGCACCACCTTGTCCGGCTCCCATCCCTGCCAGTCGGGGTGTCTCCTTTCAACGTGACTCCTGAGGTTGGGAAGGTGCGCCTCTCTCACTTGGTGCCCGCAGTCGGGCTCTGGACAGATGTATCCCTTCACCTCGTAGTCATGTTTCTTTATGTGTCTTTCCTGGTTGCCTTTCTTAGAGAACCACCATTGGTCCTCCCCACGCTCCCGGCACAGATCACAGCGGTGCACAGGCAAACTCCCCGGCCCTGCTTCCAAAGGCATGTCCTCCTTGTCTATCATAGGCAAGCTGCTGGTTTTCTGAGGCTCTTTGTGGTGGTTGTGACTCCATGGCTCTCGGCTCAGTGACTGATGTTCGGAGCAACTTTGTTTCCCGTTATATAGCCGAGCTCCGGCCGAGGTGTGGGAACGCTCGGATTCGGAGCGTAAGCCCGTCGCTTCCCCACGTATTCCTTTCCCATGCTCCGAGTCAGCCCCCTGGCGGTGTTTATCTAGGCGCGACTCCCTAAATGAGTGGTCCCCATGCCCTGCCACCTTCTCCGAAATCGTTCTACCCCCCACCCTCAGTTTCTTATTTCTGGAGTGGTCCCTTTCCCGGCTCTGGGAGCATGCCGTTCTCCGTCTCCTCTCTGCAGATGAGTGGCTCTGTTTCTGGCCTCCCCTTCTGCTGGTAGAGTCTGGCCGAACCTTCCTCATAGACTCCTGCCTTTCTCCCTCTGTCTCCCTCCGGCCAGCTTCTTCCGCCCGACGCACCACCACTCGCCTGTCTCCGCCCCCCGTGCCCAACGTTCTCAGCACCTCCCACAGGACGGCTTTTTTAATACCTTCACAGACGGGCGTCTCTCCTCCTGATTGGTCCCCGCTGTCTCCTTGGCTCCCTTCCCCCTTGGGTACCGGCAGTCCAGCCGGCTGGGCCGTTGCTAGGGCCCTTGCCCCGGCACCTCCTGCTTCACCGCCATCTTGGTCCCTAACTGCCTGATGCCTAAATTCCGCTTCCCTAGCCTCATTTATATCATTATCCTTGTATGCTTGCATCACCATGTCCCCTATCCTCCAGAAAGCGACCCACTGCCCCCTCAACCTTTTGACAATCTCCTGTCTCTCAGGGTCTTGGCGCCTGGCCTGGCCTCCTCTCCTCCCGGCATGCGTTTCTCCCCAACCGTGCTGACTCCCTTTCCGCTATCTCGCTCTCTGTTCTGAGTCACCATCCATTCCCCTCAGAATCCAGGGAAGATCTCGTTTCAGACAGGGGTGATTCCGAGTCCTGAGAGACAGAAGATTCATCCTCAACGGGCCTATAAGGTGGCTCCTCCGGCCACTCCATGGCGGTCACTCTTCGCACAATGGGTGTCTCTGTCTTGTCCGCCTCGTTCCGGCT
This sequence comes from Acholoe squamosa, assembly GCA_949317995.1. NCBI lineage: Eukaryota > Metazoa > Annelida > Polychaeta > Phyllodocida > Polynoidae > Acholoe > Acholoe squamosa. The sequence continues at coordinate 15,483,840 of OX439047.1, read as the reverse complement.
TCCTTGCTCCGTCCTCTCCGCTTCCCCTGGGACCATTTTTAGTGCGTTGTCATACTAGTAATTGTGCATGATTAAGTTGTCATATGAGAAATATCATATGACTAGTGGTTTATAGAGAGTAAGAATATCAAGCTCTTATTGGTGTTATTCCAGTTATCACTGGTTTATTCAGCTTAGGCAGAACATGTTATGTATCAGCAATACAAATGTTAATATGCAGGTAATTTCCACACACAGTAATTATACAGTTGGTTAAAAATATAAAGTTATGTTCCACTCCACCTGTGTAGTAATAATAATAATAATAATAATAATAATAATAATAATAATAATAATAATAATAATAATAATAATAAAAATGCCCTAGTCTCTGGTTATTAGTGGGGAGTCATTCAGGTCTCAGTGGGCTTAAGCCGGGCAGCACTCTCACCCTGTAGTTTCATGGCCCTCCCATCGACTGTGTACACCGTTTTCCCCGTATCTTCCAGCTCGTGCTATCCTCCATTCTCCTTCCACCAGTTTGCAGAAACCAGATTCATAGAGGCTCCCGTGTCCACCAATAGCTGGATAGGGCGCAACCCTAGGCATGCCTCCAACAGCAGACTGCTGCCCCCTCTTTCTCTTCTCCCTGCTATCTCATTCTCCGGCCTATTGTCTCCGAGCCCCCGTGCGGCAACGGGCAAAGGCCGGTTCTAGTTTTCCGCCTCCCTCACAAGTCCTGCTCCACACCTCTCCGTACCTTCTCGCCGGTTCTTCCACTCAGGGCAATTTATCTTGAAGTGGCCCTCCTTCCCACAACCATAGCACGCGGTGTTAGGGGCTTTCTTCCTCTTTTCTCCTTTTTCCTCCTCCCCGGACGCCAACTTTGCTATTATCTCGGTCAACTTAGCCAATTTCTCGTCAGTGGATAACAGTCTCTTGGAGATTGTGGCATCCGCTACCCGTGCCCTTCCCCGGGACTCCTGTTCATTTTTGAAGTAGGCCTCTCTGCTTATGGCCGTCATCATCGCCATCTGGAGGTCCTTGGGGCGTGACTGGTAAACCCACTGCCGCAGCTGGATGGGTAAGCATAAGAGAAATCGGTCTAGCACTAGGGTATCCCTGGTTTTCGCATCAGCATCTGGATAGGCCAGCCTTGTATACTTGGCCAGATCCTCTTTTAGCTCCTGTAAACCCTCTCCAGGATTCCTCTCTCTGGTTCGGAGGAACACCTTATACATATCCTCCTGATTTGCTGGTTCGAACCTCACCACCAGTGCCATCCGCTGATCCTCATACCCGTCCCTCGTCCTCTGACCTCCTCTTTAAATTTGTAGCGATTATTCGCTTTATTTTTTTACACTTTGTCATTGCACACCTTAGTTGCGTGTTCTACATAGACAAGGGGTATATAAGCATGCTTCACCCAACGTATATTGAGGAGGTCGGTACCCCATTTGATACGGGCTGCAGTTCAGAACCCATTCAACCTCTTACATGTGTGCCTCATCCCTGTGGCACACAACCTCTCACATGTGCACCTTGTTGAGGATCCTCTGTGACACACTTACCAGTAGCTGTCCTCCTTAGGAGTGTCTTGAGACATAAGTTCCTCTGCTTCACCAGCCTCTTCCGGTGTCTAGAGACATAAGCTGTCAGCTGCCGCTGCCTGTGCCGTCCTGCTCCAGATCCAGTGCATTTCTCTCTCTCTCTCACTCATTACACTGAAAAGTTCATCAAGGTCACCAAGTGTGCTCTCGCTTCACTTCTCCCGTACGTGGTTTTCCGTCGTTGGTGACCCCTTTTCTTTTCAACCAGCGTCAGCAGCAGCAGGCAGCGACAGTGTTTTTGTTGTTTTTTAAAGCAAAGCAACTACATCATCAGCCATTCTTTTTTTGGGGCGCAGTGTTTTCCACTGCTTCCAATGATTCCACTACATAACAGCTTGCCTTTTTCAAGTTGAGTGCACATAGCACGTCCACTAAAACGAACGGCTGCCATATATTTCCATATCCTCAACACTTCAAAAGGTTTACGACAATCACCTAGTTTTGAGATGGGTGAGTTCCGCATCAGTCAATGAAAGCTGCTTTCCCAATACCCTCCAGTGTGGTCCTACGGGAGTGGCTGTCATGTTGACAAAATCCTTTTTCTCTCTGGTGTTCACCACTAAGTTGAAATCGTAAAATTTTTGTTTTTTAAAGCAGACCTTAGTTTTTCATATATGAAAAAGTTGATTTGGTTCAAGTATTTCAACAGCATGAGCCTTCCGTAATGCAGGGGGGGGCTGTCTTCATGTGTAAGATAGTGTTGTGCGTCCATGTGAATTCCTAAACGGGTGCTAACTCCTTCAAACGATCGTCTCCAATCATTTCACTGATTTTAAACAGTGAGAAATCTGTTGGATATCTTGCATTTGCCATTGTTGTGGTGGTAGGCTAGGTAGCTAGGTAGCTAGGTAGCTAGGTAGGTAGGTAGAGTGAGTGGGTAGGTAAAGGCAGGTAGGGGTTATATAGGGTAGGGTAGGGATGTGCGTATGTTATACTTGTGAATACGTGCATGTGGGGTGATTTTTCCTTCCCCCTATGCCCCAAACCCCATACTTTACCCCTACCCCAATCTACCCTACCCTACCCATTTTACACCTGCCTACCCTACCTAATGTTTTTCCGCCTCCTTTACTCTAGCTTGAACATCAAAAGAAAATTGTTTGTTATTTTTCCAATGGGTGTGTGCACTCGCGGTGATGGTGGCAGGCTTTCCCTCCCCAACCCTTTACATGCCACATCCCAGGCAGCGAGCTAGATTTCCCAGCAGATGTTTTACATAGGGAGTGACTTAACATCAGCTGTGAGAGTGAATACAGACTCCAGTTCAAATTTTAGATTCTTGTCTAAGGTGCGGCCCCCTGACTGTGCGTGATTAACGCCTGCAGTTGAGTGTAGAACCGATCCCAGGCTATTGAACTGGTTTCAATAGGCTGCTGGTAGTGTGAAAAATGTTATGATGAGGGTACACGTCTCATGGTAGGGTGCAACATGTAAAAGGTTATTTGGAACATGTTGATAAAAGGTTGTCTGGAAAAACCTGGTGGGTCCCCTGACTGTGCATGATTAACACATTTATTAGTGAGAGATTTTACACCTACAAGTGGACACTGGAGGTTATTTTCATCCCCTTTGAAAGTGACATTATAAACCATTAAAACTTTTAGACCTGGAGTGTGTGGTTTCCCTGTACATTTTCATTTAGAAACCCTTGGGGAAGGGTGTCAAAGTGTCAGAAGGGTCATTTGTTTGAAAACCACTGACCATACCTATAAGAATCAAACGGATTTCAATAGCTGTAGCGATGCGCTGAGTTTACCCCTGAAGGGTGTCAAAGTGTCAGAAGGTTCATTTGTTTGAAAACCACTGACCACACCTATAAAAATTCCACTGAGAAACCACATTAGTAAGGTTCTTTGCCGACCTCGCCAGGTTCTGGTAGGACAACCTTTTAGGGTCGTTTATTTTTGTAACCTTGTGTGGGGGAGGGGGTAAACTTTGTTGCCTTTTCTTTTCACCTGAAAGCAAGATTCGTTTATTATTATACAAGTACAGGGCGGTGTCCAGTGCTTGACGCTGTCGAGTTGTAGTGGTGAAAAATTACAACATTGTGAGTAAGCTTAATCCCTGATCAATTTCAGGTCTCCTAATGTGCATTACAACATTGTGAGTAAGCTCAATCCCTGCTACCTCCCAACTCTTTTGTGGTCAATTTTTTATGGATGGAAAAAAGGAGTGTTTGTCGTTCTTTATCAAAGTTGCTGTTATGTTGTGAAGGAAAAACTCCCTAAAATTTAAATTGGGAGGAACAAACGCGTCTAAAGAATGCTGTTCAGGGCAATACCGCCACAGTTGAAACAAACAGCTTACCTTGTTCTACACCACCCATTATGTCTGAAATTAAAACCTCCGTTTCTCTTTTGTGAGAAGTGGATAAGCTCAGAGGTAGTGAAGCAGGAGTTTTGCACTGTCAATGCTCACAGTGGCAACTGGTTGGTCAGTTTAAGTGTGGGTGGAGGAAAAAAGGGGGAGGGGGGGTAATACATACTTGGGGTGGGAGCTGCTCAACACACTGCACACGGGGGCAACTTGGCAGGCAGTCTAACCTAAAGAAAACAGGGTTGCATATACAGGCTCATTAGGCTGCTACTGGAAGGATGGGGGGAAAGCAGGATGTATAAGGAGTGGTGAGCGGCTCACCGATCATCACACAAGCGCTTTTACTCCTTCCACTGTTGCTGCAACCGCACCTATCACAGCTTCACTACGCCGCCACCACCATTTCCACAGTCATCATGCCAAGCAGACTGAAAACGAGAGCTAAGAAGATACCACCCCTTAAACTGCAGCGCTCTTCTACAGAGGGTTCTCCCTCTGCACCTTGTTATAACGTAGTAGTGGACAATTGCCGTGCTGAGGAAGCACCACCACCACCGTTTTACTCGCCACTGACCCTGGATAAAACTCCAGAGGTGGAAACCTTAATGCGCGAGTTGCACAGTGGATGGGGCAGTGGGGAGATTGGCGAGTCTAGTTTCGACATACGCGAGTTTATTAATCCCACAACACCTACAGACTACTACTACAACAACCTTACAACCCCCATAAACTTCATCGAGCTAACTGAAGTTGTATCATCAGCAGCAGCACTGGCGCTAATGCTGTTTGCACCACCACCACCTTCACCTGAAGACGTTGTTGACAAGTCATACACTTACCCTGTCATACCTCAACCTGAGGTCATTGAGGAGGAGGAGTCGAAGGAGTTGGAAAAGGCAGGTGAAAAGAAGCCAGTGCCAGTGGTGGTAGTGGCAGATGTTAACTACCCTTTGAATGTTTCATCTCCGCTATTGACTGGTGAGAAAATCAACTCGAGAAAGAAGAAAGCTGTAGCAGCAGTAGCAGCAGCAGCAGCACCACCACCACCACCAGTGCTGGTGGCAGGGTCGCTACACCTTGGGTCTGTAGGTGGAAATGAGAGTCTCAAATTAACTTCCAATAACTGGCCTGTGTGAGGTTAAACACCTTATCACCAAATGGCCAACTCTCCTGAAGCACTACGAAGATATCTTATGCCAAGCCTACCAGGGAGCGCCGGTCATTTCTAACCTCGTAGAGAGCTTAGACATCTCCACTGATGTGCCTTCTTCACACCCCGTTTTGGTTCTGGTGAACCTTTATAAGGGTGTAGGTAAAATCCACATCAATTGGCACTCAGTCCTACATAAATGAAATGAACCTTTCTGTGCCTTCTGGCATACGGCACCCCATCTGCCCCTCACACTGTGGGCACACCATCACACCTCAAGTGCTGGAAACTCCTCAATCACATGTGGACCCACTTCTGGAACAAGAGTTTCTATCAGTTAACAAAGGTCAGTGGCCAACAGTTTTTATTGTTTTTTTTCTAAAAATCTGGTAAACAGCTCCTCTCGTGTCAAATCAAATGTATTTCATAGCATTGTCGTATATGTAGCAGTTTAACAACTGCTGCTCACGTGTTACAAGTGTTATAGTGTATCATCTTAATGCATAGAAACTATAGTGTAGTGTGCACAATGAAAAAATGACAAAATTTACTTTTTGCACCTGAAAATAGACACTTTTTTGCACCTGAGAAAATAGAAAAAAGGAAACTTATGATGGCAAACTTTTTCAAAACTATAGCTGGTTTAGAAAAATGATACAAAAACGTTTACAACATCAGATTTACCACTTTGAAAAGTTATTCAAATCTTAAGGTTGTGTTCTATCATGTACTATCCTGTGTGAAAAAAGGTAAAAAGTAAAAGTAGAAATTGTATAGTTTAAGGCTGTATTCTGTCATGTGTATAGTGTGTAAAAGACTGTGTTCTATCACATATCCTGTGTGAAAAGAAAGGGAAAAGAGGGGGGAAAAAAGGAAAAAAGTGAAAAGCAAAATTACATAGTTTTAGGTTGCATTCTGTCATGTGTATACTATGTGAAAGAGTAACCAAAAAGAAAAGTAGTTGTGTAAAACAGTAAATTTCTTTGCTAAAAGATAAGGGGGCTCCACTAAACGCAGCTATGAGCAGTTCCAATAATATCCCCTAGGTGTCAGGGCGCCATTGTTTTTTTTTCAACCACAAGAGGGTTCCACTAGGTTTAGCTAAAACAAGTTTCAATAATATCTGCTAGGTGTCAGGTCAAAATGACGTTTGTCAAGATCAAGGTCACATCATTGTTCTATGACAACAACACATTTGTTTATGCTTTGTTGTCATGGCAACCATCTCTCACGCCTTCAATTGCAAAATTTCAAATTTCCTGCCTTTGAAACTCTCAGCCAATCAGAGCTTAAGAAACTAGGTCATGACATCACTTCCGGTCTCTCAACCAATCAAAGCTCAAGATTTCAAATTTCCCGCCTTCAAAACTAGGTCACTTCCGGTTTGTAAGTAGGTCAAATGGATTTCAGTAGCTGTAGCTCTATGCGCTGACTTTGCCCCTATGTACCACTAGTATTGAACACGAGGACTATGCAGTAACGTTTTTACCTAATTAAATTTACTTTAAGGATACATTCAAAGATAACTCTCAATTTTTGAACTATATAAGAATGAATATTAATCTTGAAATATAAATTCACTATATAGGGCTGAACACATAAAAATAGTGTCTCATATCGTTTCTGCTAAGAAGCAAGAATGACATAGAAAACTTTGTGGCTAGTAGGCACCACCCTGGGCAACAACCACTCGTATCCCTACACCAGATACTCTTGCTGGCTGCTCAAAACGTATATATTGGAGGCAATTGAGTGAATAGAATCAATTTCGGAAAGTAAATAACACTGTGAAATGGAGAAATTGGTGTTCAAATGTGTATCACAAGCATAAAAACGGCATATTTTGTAAAGATTTCCTGATATCATTGTAGGCATTGCTTGTCAAATATTTTTATGTGAATACCTGAAACTGGCATATAGACACAAAATGCATTATATTCCAAAATGAATGTTTTAGGAAAATCAATATTGAAAGAACGTGCTCATTGACCACAAAATAGCTTATATTCAAACACACAGAAAAAGTTTTTTTCTTGATTAAAGTCCTCCTTGAATGAGTTCTCAGGTTTGTTTTCAGTTTTGAGTTTACCCAGCAAATTGTCGTGAGTCCTCGTCATCCTGCGTGAAGTGGCTCACACATGTCACTAGATGGAACACGACATCGTTATAGCACAAGATCACCAGGAGTAGCAATTGCTATGCCATGTGAGTCTAGCACACAGTGGCGAAAAATGACGGAATGAGTTATCACTCAAAAAGGAGTCACCATTGATGACCAATCATGGCGACAGATGACAACAATTTGCTGGGTACTGTGGCATTTGCAATAAATTACCGTCAATATTGCTCATTCAGAATAAGGCAGTGGTTTCCATGGGAAATTGTCATACAAGCCTATATCATATAAAGATCAGGCCTGTAACATTTTGCATTACAAATTTATCTACATAAGTGTGATAATATCATTCTACTTACTCCCAATGTTATCATTGCTCAGTCCGGAGATACCGCTGTGTTAGGAAGTAATCCTTTGGGAATTTCAAGATGGGGTTCTTATTGGCAAGGTCTGCCTGGAATGACATTAACCCATACCCAAGTCTCCATAACACCTTTTCACATACCTCCTGTACTGCTATAACCTGAGATAAACTCAGTCTATGTGTCCAGGCTCTCACCACAGAGGCAGAGTCTCTCCTAGTGCTATAGACACCGAATTCCTTTTTTGAACTTGAAGTCCCCACAGTGGAGTTCCTAATCCATTCGTGGACTTCATCCCTGAGATCAAGTCCTGCGAATTGATACATCCTATCTGTCATGGACTCAGGGTTTAAGGCCACATCCTCATATCTAACCAATAGATAATTGTTCCTATATCCTGGGTTGTCCCTGAGGATCCTATCTGCAGTGTCCAGCATTTTGGTAACACTATTACAAATACCTGCTGCACGGTTGCGGAAAACAGCTAAAGATTGCAATTCTGCTTTCTTGATCTTCAATATAGAACTCATCTGCCCCCTTGGATCCCTCACAAGATGGATGACTTTGACATTGTTTGCTAATAAAATACCAGCAATGTTGCCATCCAAAAGGCGGATTGTTTTGATGACAGTGTGCTTGAAAGAGTTACAAATATCTCCTGTTGTTTTGGGCAGATGGGTGATTTCTCCTGTGCAAAGCCTCTTATAAGCTAGACCAAAATCATCAGGGTTTCCTTTGGTGCAAAATACCCTCTGCCAGTGGCTGCGGAATTCAAGGAATTTTATCGAATGGTTGTAGAGTTGATGGAAATCACATTGATAAAGCTGTTCCAATACCGTAGGCGATATTTTGTTGAGAAATGAGACCGGTCTGGGTTTATCCGTCTGTACATTGGACAACAACCAAAGTGGCTCGAATATATAAAATACATCCGGATGATGACTAAATAGATCCCCAACAAATGAAGACCCTGACCGATACCGAGTCAATATCATAATACGAAGTGGCTTTTCACCAAGCGGTGGTTGTGTAGTTGAATTAAAGGCACTGTGAGCAGGGGAGACACCCTGGAGATGAGCAGTAAACCTTGAGGGGGACCCCTGATTAGTACTACAGATCTCAGGTACTGGAGATGCTGTGAAAGTCTGTGAGTATGCTGGCCAAGCAGTATGGAGGGTGAGCAGGAGGAAGAGGCCGATGATCAGCAATGCCACCCACCGGATGACCCCCTGAGATGATGTCTTTGATGCCATGGGTGATGATTTGGGGCTTCTTAATGTCCCCAGATGAAGCCTTGACATCGGCTCTCTACTGCTACAACAAAGAGAATATGTACTATTAGCTAGGAGATATCATCTATTTGTACTTTGTACGTAATATTAGCATTATCTCAATCCAATACCTAGATTACCATGTATAACATAATGTGTTTATTATGTATCTATGAAATAGCTGTACTATCATAATCGGATACATTTACCATTACTAATCATTGATAACCCAACTAGACTTACAACATTGCATGCACGTGCACAGCAGACACAGAGTCAAAGGCTGGATTATCAAAAGCATGTTATCTGCTGGCTCTTGCTAAACAATCTGTGCACTAAAGCTTTCAACAGGAAAGACAAATGCATTATGATAGTAAATTGGACACTCAAATTTGAAAAGTATAAAAACGATATAAAGTTGTATTCCTGAGACTATATGTTTAAATCGATAGGAAACTCCTTTTGTTTGTTGAAAATCCCCTTAGAACAAATACTTTTTTTCGCAGGGCCAGTGATAGGGAACCTTTTGCAGTGGTTTTGGAGTCCAGCCCATCTAAAAATGTCAATATCTCTTCTAGTATTTTTAAGGAGATGTCTGTCCACTGAACCCTCTTTGCAAAACTGATTATCAGTGATTATGATACGATGAATGATACTAATGAAAATATATTGAAAGGATTGTGCTGCTTTAATTTTGAATATGAATTAGAGTGAACGATTTTTTTGAGGGGAACAATTTTTTTTTTTATCTATAAGAAATTTCCAATACACATGCATGCCTCAAAGAAGTTCTTTTAATGGAGCGAATCATTAGTTAAGTTTGCAAAAAGTCACAAAAAGTGGACTGAAAAAGTCAACTTTGAGTGACTTTTTCCCACTTTCTGTCACTGAAAAAGTGAAATCTGACTTTTCCAGTCAGCTGTCTCCCACTTTCACAGACTTTTTTGGTTTTCGAGATTCCATTTAGACTTTTTTCAGTCAAAGTTGACTGAAAAAGTCAACTTTTCCAAACTATTTAGCAGGCTGACGTTCAGTGGATGCAGTTCTCCAGTCAAAGTCAAACGTTTCCAGTGAGTCTTTTTCTATTCTCCAAATATTACATTTTTTAATATTTCAAAAAGTAAATCAATTTAGTCAGATTTTGTTAGTTCAGGTCAGACTTTTGACTTTTTCAGTCAAGTCAGACTTTTCCAGATGAGTTTTTTCATTGATTGGAGAACTGACTGGAAAAGTCTGAAAAATTGTCTGAAAAAGTCAACTTCACAATGGAATCAGGTACCACTTATTCAGTCAAAATTTTTCCGTCGACTAATCAGGATATTGACTTTAACTGTCTGAAATGGAATAAGGCGTTATACTTACCTTTTATCTAGGAAACCTGTTTCCAATACAAGATAGACCTAATGCTTGCAAGGACGATCGTTAAAAGGAGCGAGTGAGTCCCTATAGAGCTCTCAAAATATGAGTTTTGGTATAATCAGATGCCCTATATCACCTTTACGAATAGCACACTCCATAATAACAAGTCTAACTCACTGTAAAGTAGGTGCAGGGCCAGACGAGTTGAACAAAGAAATGAAGATAGGATCACTCCTGCACATGCCAATGATGAAAGGCATGCGGGAGGGGGATGTTGAAAGAGTAAGGCCAAAACAAATTTTCAGGTCCCACTATGTAAAAGTTTATGGTAAGAGGATTAAATCTCACTCAGGCCAGAAACTAACTTAGAAATTGTCCTCCAAACCATTCTGTTGTCTTGTAATGGATTGTGACGAATCATGGACAATTAAATCGATCGACAAATGGCCTGAAATATGAAATATTCTTTGAATTAAAGACAAATACATAGGGCCCACCCTGCTTTGCTGCTTTGTTTTAGGATTAGCCAGAACTCCCCTACCAAACAGTGGTGTCTGTGAAACACTGCCTTCTTTTAAATACCTTGCTTTTGTTAGGTATCATTTTTACATGTATAGTGCAAAATGTCAACATAAAACAAACACAAAAAAGGATTGTTCAAATATGATGCAGCAAATGGGCTGCCCTGAAGCAGAACCCATTTTTTTAGCCTAATGAATCAGGCTACTTGGACAGACATGCTGGTAGATCATTATCTGAGGACCTTTTAATTGTTTCTATACTCTTTTACACACACTGAGATACCGTAAAACTGCACATATATATAAGCCACACCCGTGTATAAGCTGCACCCTGGGTTCATATGGCTCTAGACCCCTAAAACTGACAGGGCGATATGAGCATTGTCTGGCTTAGTGATATGAGGCATGGTCAATTCCTTAAAATCGACGCAGGGACATGGTCATTTCTAAAAATCAACAGGGTAACATGGCCATTTCTTAAAATCGACATTGGGACCCCCGTCAAGGGCCCCCTTCATGGCTTTGCTATCAGAGGATCAGAGGCCTGACATGTTAAATGACAAATAATGCAGGATTACACAGAACAGTTAATATCTTCCAGTAAACTTGAAAATTGCTTCCAAAAGATTTTCCATATTTCAAGTATTTACGGAACTCGATTACGGTACAAGGGATAGTCATGAAGATCTTAAAATTTGAGGTCTATAAACCCCCGTGGAATACCATATAGGCCTCACTTTGGACACCCGATAGGTTCGCCATATTGTTTGATGGGGTAGAACCCTCTGATAGTACAAACCATGGTGGATACCTACCCACTTCCAGGGATATGCTGGCCCCAATGGGACCTGCATACATACACACATTTTGCCAGAAATTTGACCCCCGGGGCCCCTGTTGCACAATGTACGCATTGAGCCTACCCGCCCCGCCTGCGTACATATTCAAGTCACTGACCCCCCAATTAGGGATGAAGGATGAATGGGGGGGTGGACCTCTTTTAGAAGGCATTTTGTACAAAATCTTTTTATATTAATACCCATACAAATATATAAGGGGGAGTATATATGATTAAGGTCAGGAAGTGAGCTTAATACCCCCAAATGCGTACACAATGAGTATTCCAAAATTGCCCAGGACCCCCTCTCCCCCTGTACGCACATGTACGCATTTGGTTTAACCCTACACCCCCCCCATTAGTGCGTATGTAATTTATGGACGCTACGGTCCCGCTTGTAACCTATGTATCTTTCGGCACACACTGTACGGCCTCTATAGTGTTAGGTCCCAGAACCATTTAAGGTTGATAACTTTAGGAGTTTAGTTACATTAAACTATTAAGGCTAGTCTGGGGCAGTCAGCCAAGGGCTATCCATTACATATGACCTAATCAACTAACACATACTGGAGTAATGTTTCCACCCGCATTGAGGATGTACGCTAAATACATTATATTGCTGGTATGTTCCTACTCCTTCCTATACATACATTAGAACAACGTCTAGTTATGGAAATAGTAGGAAATTAGCTTCTGTAAGTGGCTTTCTGGGGACAGCCACTATAATCAATCAAACGAGATTTATGGAGTGAAACTGAGGCTCACATAATTATAAGCAAAATTGTTACTACAAATCCTTCTCTTTCATCCTTTCTGTCTGTCTCTCTCTCTCTCTATTGTCTGTTTGTCTCTGTTTGTCTCTGTCTCTCGCTGTCTCTGTGTCTCTGTCTCTGTGTCTGTCTGTCTGTATCTGTCTGTCTGTCTCTGTCTCTGTCTCTGTCTCTCTCTCTCTCTCTCTCTCTCTCTCTCTCTGTCTCCAGGCGCGGATTTAGGGGGGGCGCAAGGGACGCGCCCCCCCCCTATTTTTTCCACAATTATGTTTAATGGAATCTCCAGAATCTGGGCTTTCCATTGGCGAAAGAATTTTTCAAATATTCTTACTAGAAGCAAAGTTATGAATACATTTCCAGAGGTCACCAGAATTCATGTTTTAACATTGAAATTTTCAAAAAAAATTTCAGGACAATGTCCCCAACCCTTCCTTTACATTGCCACAAACTAGCTAGTAGGGCCACCGACCCATTCAGCAAAGTCATACCAATATTTCTTTCTTTTCACCTTTTTCCCTATCCATCTCTCATATCCTACTGCCTTTCCCCTGCACCTCTCTCTCTCTCTCTCTCTCTCTCTCTCTCTCTTTAATGTCACCACAATGTCTCTCTCCTCTCCCTAATTGCTTGCCTCCACCATTTTTCTGAACTATTACATGTGCCCTGCATATTTCACATCTATTTGAGGGTGCCTGCCTGGTATCTTCATAGGGTGGAGTCAATAGTTGAAAAGTGCGGGTTTGGGGTAGTGGGATGCAAGCAGGAGCATCAAGAGGAGAGGGGAAGGGTAGGGTAGGAATCCCTTTATCTGTCCTAGATTGTCTTTAGGATGGCTTCATGTTCACTACTTAATACTCCTTTCTCTTGTCCCTCCTCTATGTCATTCAATGCAATAATCTCCCCAATCATTCATTACTCTTCCCATTGCCTTCCTCTCCCCACCCTTCCTCTACTGTATATATATATATATATATATATATATATATATATATATATATATATATATATATATCATCCTCCCACCAGCAAAAAGGATGCAGGGGTGCACACTCAGTTCTATTAGCATGGCAGCAGACCTCCCAAAAAAGGGTGGGCTTCCCTAGCCCACTTAAAAGGGTCTATTTCTCCTCTTTCCTATCCCCACGGGATGTGTGTGGTGCACATATATGTGAAGGCACTGACACATTCCCCTGTGAAATTGTGTAATGTAGTTCTTGCCATGAATATGATCTTAGCTGTCGAAATGGCGTTAAACATCTATTACTCACTCACTCCCAAAAAAGGCATATATAAGTAGTTTAATACATGGTCATTGCTAATGGCTACAAAATTTGTAATAAGTGATACTAAAACAGCTAATAGATTGGGGTCTGATATTGCACCAGAATGTACTAAATGCCCTCTAGAATTCAAAATTTTCCAGGGGGGCATGCCCCCAGACCCCCATACCATTCCCAGTGCTTGCAAACTCACTGTGATTCCACCAACCTACATCCCATGAGCAAGATGTGCGCTCCCCCCCTTTCTCAAAATCCTGGATCCGCCCCTGGAGAGGCTCTGTCTGTCTGTCTGTCTCTATCTCTCTACCTCACCGATCTGTTTGTCTCTGTTTCTGTCTGTCTCGGGCTGTCTATGTCTCTCTCTCTCTCTCTCTCTCTCTCTCTCTCTCTCTCTCTCTCTCTCTCTCTCTCTCTCTTCCTCTGTCTCTATCTTTCTCTTGAGGGGGGGTTCATAAGGCAACATCCACACCCATGTTTACAGGAAACTAACATTTTCCTGCCGTACACTGATAATAATGATAATAAAACAGATAAAGCAGGTCAACCAATCCTTTAAATTCCCTTTGATAAGTATTCTCACTTACCTTTTCTCCCTGCTGTTATCCATGATCTGCTAGTGGTATCCACCAAAGGTAGAAGCTGAATGACTACTCACAACACGACTATGACTTGTTATATCAGTAATAATGAGTATGTAAAACAATTGTATGGCTTCTAGTTCTAGTGTGGCTATGCTGGTATTAGACATGCAGATGTAGAGTCAGCATTATAACGTTGTAAACTGCAGCAGGGGACACCTGTTATTAGCTAACTACACGCGTGGAGAGCTACTCTTTGAGTGATTAGACACCACTTCACTAATTCTCCCAGCCGATCATCCAAAGGTGGCACAATAACAATGAGTTTCGGGTTATGTATTCGCTCCCCTGCTACAATGGTCTATTGTTGAACCCATCAGTATTGGCCAGTGTGTTGTGTTTTAATTCATCATGACTGCTTTTATTGATAAACAAACAGGCAAACATTCCAGTGTTATATACATGTTATATATATATATATATATATATATATATATATATATATATATATGAAATATTTCTAATTGGCGTTAGAAGTACACTGTAAAAAAGATTCTGTCGAAAAATACGGAAAGAATACGGAGATTGGCCGGCACCGAGTGGTGCCCAGAGAATCTCCGTATTTTTTACAGTCACTGTTTTCTCCAAAATCACCATATTTTTAACCGGTACTTCTCCGTTACCTAAAAACGTTGATTTACCATTCTTAGATTAACTGTAATTCTCAGTTACCCAAAAAATGGAGATTCTCTGGCACCACTGGGTGCCGGCCATTCTCCGTAATAACTAGGGTCACCGTTCTCTTGGAATTACTGTTATTATAACGGAGAATGTCCTTCACCCAGTGGTGCCAGAGAATCACCGTTATTTCAAGGGAATACTTCAAATCACCGTCATTTTGATATGGCATCAAAGGATGGATTATTATGGTATTTCTATAATCCAGTTCACTTGTGCTCCAATCCCTAGTTCCATGAAAGCATCATAGAATAGTTCATTACACTTTGTAATTACAATCTAGGGGCAGACAGCTCCCTAGGATTGCTACAAAGCAACATGCATGGCTGGGTGGACATATACATTTCTTATCACCACAGAATAGGTGTTTGTCTCAACAAAATATCTCACAAAAGTAGATTACCATACTATTAACCATATTCTCACAGCCCCATAATTGGCCATCAATATTGATGGTGCATTTAATTCAAAAGTTGTAAATCATTATCATTTTTTGATACATTAAGAAGTGTCTGTACAGTAGAAATCTCATCATGAAAGAGGCTGCCACCTGGTGTAATCAAACTAAACAATAATCAAACACAAATTCCCCGTAAATTGATAAACGGTTTTTCGCTGTGGTAGCATTTTTTATTCACACACACACACACACACACACACACACACATCCCCACAATTGGTCCTTGTGAGGTAAATTCCTTGTGAGGTACCCTTATGAGGTACCTCAATTTACGGGGAGAGAAGCACCTTATGAGGTTGGCCTTATAAGGTATTTTTCAGGTACCTCATAAGGTACTTTCAAAGTACCTTGTAAGGACACACTGTGTAACTGTGTGTGTGTACCTCATAGGAAGATACAGTGTACCTGTGTCTGTGTACCTCACAAGGCTAAATTCAGAGTACCCCATAAGGACACACTGTGTAACTGTGTCTGTGTACCTCACAAGGCTAACATCAGAGTACCTCATAAGGACTCATTTGGTAACTGTGTGTGTGATTTGTACCTCATAAAGACACAATGTAACTGTGTGTGTACCTCATAAGAACACTCTGTGTAACTGTGTGTACCTCATAAGGCTAACATCTGGGGGACACTGCACAACATTATACTGTAGCTCACGACCCCTATGACTTGGATAATCGTCAGGAGCGACCCACTACTGGTCAGTATAATCAGCCCCTAATATGTAAAAATAAAAAGAGGCCACTAATATTGGCTGCTATTTAGCTACATGTACTCCACAGGGTTCCCCAGTTAAAAAAGTCACACTATGTTGAAGTCTTGAATAGACAATTCTGAAATAATGCCATGTCCTGCTCTAGGGCACAGGCACAGCACTTAAACAGGCATATCCCTTCTTTGAAAAGCCTCAGCATGTTAATCACTCTGAATTTGGTATGTGTGGCCACTAAAGGGTTAATTAAGTCTTTTTCCTCCCTTTTTTTAGAGTTGCAAGCCGCGTTAGCGGCCGGGAGCGCAGCGACCGTTGCAACTCTATAATGGTTTCAGTTTTGCCCATAGGTAGCCGTGACATCACATGTGATGTCGTAGTTGATGTCACGCGGCAGCGGTGAGGTCACTGATGTGCTGTGGGAGCGGCAAGTTTTGTGACGCAACACCAAGCATCCATTGTCACCCTGACTACAGGCATAGTGTAGGTAGTGCCCTGGAGGCAGTGTCATCACAATCGCCGGTAGTGTCGGTTTGAGACTTTCCTCACAACATTCTGTACCGCTGTGGTGGGAATCTAGATCTAGTATAGGCTTTGCTAAGTTAAAAAGGCCTATTAGAATATCGAAATCAGGGAGAGTTCATCAGTTAAAAGTGCCTAAATCTATCAAATACCGGGAGATGCGTGAAAATCAAGAAGGGGAGAAATCATCGTACATCGTTCATCATCCAACCTTAGAAAAATCCCGGCCAGTTTGAGAGTGTAGGCATGCCCCAAGTGTAGGGCAGGGCTTGATCAATCTATATTTTAACATCATTTTTCTAGTTATGTTTGTCCCCTTGAAATTTCTGCGCGTCCACGTGAACCCGCCCCCCTGATAAATAATGACCACTCCCTTAGTAGGTATACATGTCTAGATGCATGAGGTAACTCCTGCATGTGGTCACAGCCACATTTTTCTTGTATGAGTAAAGGCTAGATAATGATTACATAAATGTTGAGATACTGAAAGTAAAAGATAAATAGCCAGGTCAAAATATAGAGGTGCAGTAAACATAGTCATGTCATGTACTTAAAGCAAGAAGAGTACATGTACCATATTTAGAGGGTTCTTGCTTAAAGGCCCACCTCGCAATGCCCCGGTAGTGATTTTGGGGACATATGATTGGTCAAGGAGGGGAGGCTGAGGGACCATGCTGGGCACTGAGACATGTGGTGTATGTCACCCTAAACTGTTGACACCTCCAGGGTCAGAGGTCACAGACCAGAAAAGTAGCAGTTGGGTTTGAATCTAGACACCAAAACAAAAAGCTGTTATCTTCTAAACAGCCATTAAACCAGAATGACAAATTTTAGAATTTACACCATTCACCTCATGCTAACACATATATTTAGGTGTTAGAACATGACAAATCAACTGTAAGTCCTTAGTTAGAAATAAGCAGATTTCTATAAGGCTGTGCCCAGTCTCAAGCATCTACATGGTGTTGTGTATGTTTGTGATATTGTATACCATACAACTGGTACTGTTAGTGATAACCAATCAGGGGGACTACTCTGTGTCTGCCTGTCATTCACATATACAAACGATTTTCTGTGTAGAAAGATTTGAATTTACTTCTGCTATTACCTGAATATAAGCTAACAATATGAAATAAATTTTAGATAGCATCATTTGCCTTAGCTTCACTCATAGTTGTGCAATTTTAGAAAAGCACGAATTGGATATGTCCTTAGTAATCTTTGGATACATTGCTGACCTGTGTACATCAGCTGGCACATAGGGCATTTAAAAAGGGGTGTGGCATGCAGTTCATATAGTCCAGTGGGGCCTTTAACTACAACCTAGTATAGAATGTAACAGATAATAACTCGCTCTGATTAACACAGAGTCAAATGGTATTTCTGTAGACGAAGCTATATAGTTTCCCCTTCTGTTATACACAGTAGATCGGTCAATTACCCTGGTGTGTACCTCATAAGGTTCTAATATATCATTTTAATGTCATACACATTTTAATTGATCAGCTATCTTTATGTGCTTATGAGATAGAGACGTCATTCAACTTTCTTATTGAGTCTGTTAAGGAATCCTTTAGGTCAAGCCCTTTCAAATGCATCTGTTAAATCTTCTTGCTGATCCTCATAGAATTTCCTGCATTTACAGACAGATCCACCTGCACCCCACCTTTTTGAAAAATATTTTTTTTACATATTATTTTTTCATAAAAGGAGTGATATAGCCTATTGGTCATCTTGATGCTGTAATGAAGTTCCGGGCCTGCCAGTCACAGACCCAGAGCATCATGCTGATGCTCTGTGACAGTATCAATCAACCCCGTAGAGTTGGCATAAGTGTGTAGGGGCTGGTGGAGCGTCTTATATGGTTTTAGCTCCCTATTCGAGAGGGCAGGTCAGTCGGTGCGGTTACCTCTGGTAGGACCAAAGGTCGCTTCGATCTCTGGCCACTGTGAGGGGGTGGCAGCACTGGTCGTCGCTGCTCCAGTCCCTACTTGGGACCATGTAGGGAGTTCAGTTGGCTCCTGGCTACGGCCAGAGCAACACCTGTTGAGCACCGAGCTATCCTTATAGTACCACTTCGAACTCATGTGATTCATGAATAAACATGTTGCACTTACCCGAGCTAACTTGTCTGGTTTTACTTGATATTAATTCTAACACTCTAGATACCAAGTGATGATTTGGTATGCAATGGCTTCTACTTTGTTCAGTGTAATAAGAAAAACAAGGTGGAGAATAGTTGAAAGAAATGGGCTGCATCCATCTCAAAGCCAGAAAAACTAGGGAAATATCCACAATCAAAACATAAGCCCAAACTCCAATAGGGGGCATGGGGCAGCAGCATGAGAGATGGCACAGGTATTCCTTTGTTCTTTTTGTTTACATGTGTTTACATGTGTCGCTGAGAACAATGGATTTTGGCGTGCTGCCTGTAGTGGAGCCCTGGTTATAGTCAAGAATGGTATCACACAGTAGATCAGGTCTCGTTCTATACAGGTTAATTACCTGGGGTTAATTACCAGACTATACCTTTGTAACGGGAAGCGCATTTGGACTGTGTTAGAGGGAGTATACATAGGTTACTTTCCGAAAGTGCCCATGTGGGTTGATATCCCTATAAAGACACAAAGGACTAGCCCTCAGGTCTCAGACTCCTACAAGACACTCCAGGTTAAGGTAAATGCTACAACCTACTTCTTCTTGGTTGGTGTTTTTGGAGCTAGGGCAGGTTATTACACATAGACAAAGATATATATATATATATATTGCTGACTGGTGACTAGTATATTCTATTACTATTGTATGTGTATTTGGTTTGATAATATATTATATGAACTATATTTGACTGTCTACTTGTTTTATCTTCATATAATACATCCATTCTCCCACATGGGGTTAAGCTAGGCCAATTATTAATCTTTAATTAATTAAGCCCCCAAACTTGTTACACCTTCAATATCTCTTTGGCTGTTCATCTTTCACTTACAGTATCTTAACATTTATGGGATGATTATCTAGCTTTTAGAAAAGGAAAAAAAAAGACACAATTAAAAGATGATGGTCTGTTTTCAGACAAATATGCCAAACAGATATTGAAAGTATAGTCTGGTAATTAACCCAGGGTAATTAACCTGTATAGAATGAGACTCGATCTAGTGTGTATATCAGAAGGAGTAACTATATAGCTTCATCTACAGAAATATTATTTCAAGCTGTGTTAATCAGAGCGAGTTATTATCTGTTACATTCTGTACTAGTTTGATGTTAAGTACATGACGTGACTATGTTTACTGGAGGACGATTCTCCATAACCTTATAAAGCTCTGTAAGCACTTGTGGGGCCCTGTAAACCAAACTCTAGTTTCTGAGGAAAGTCCCACAACTTTACCTGGTCACTTACATGGGTCCACAAAGAGCTACTGATTTATTCTAGTTTCTCAGCTCAATCTGTCGTCCATAAAACTTTCGTAAGAAGGTCAAAGTTGCAGACACCTACTTGGGTGTAAATAAGCCGAAAATTGCTGTTTACAGCAGTGTTTATGTGACATTTTACCTACTTCCATAAATTACATGTATATTTTGACCTGCAAGAAAGCAGCCAAACGCTGGTATTGTGGATGTGGGGGACCAGCAAAAAATGCACAACTGGTGACCTCTTGTGTCAGTTTTAACAACTACTAGGTGGGCGAAAATAGAGAATGATAACATTATGATAGAGCTATGGGTCTTTACAAAGACATTGATGGCATATAGGCTATATATGTTACATGTACTGGGAATAGGGACCTTAAAGCACCCTGCACTAAGGGCCTTTTTTGTAGATCGTGTCACATATAACAAACTCCCCAACCTCCATTCATGTTTGGTGATCAGGGGAACAAACCAAAATTGGGTATCCTGAGGCATTGGAATTGGCTTGGAATTCCTAGCATTACATTGCAAAATAGATAAACTTGTGTTTTGCAGTGCACAAAAAAAAAACTGCAAAAAAGCACTCTTTATAAATGGCCAAAGGCTTTTTTTATATTTGGGGCCACTTTTCTTAATGACCTTCACTTATTTCATGTACTCATCTCTAATCAACAGTTTTCCAGCTGTTTTTGATGAAACATACATTTTGGAGGGAAACTTGCCTACTGGACATGGTAGCAAACAAGCTCAAAATAACCAATCTACTTTCTTTCCCCCACAATTGGGTATCCTGAGGCATTAAAATTGGCTTGGAATTCCAAACAGAACATTGCATTATAGATAAAACTTGATTATGGCAGTGTGCCCAAAAACTGCAAAAAAACACTCTATATAGATGACCATAGGCTGTCTCATATTTGGGGCAAATTTTCTTAATGACTTTCACCCATTTCATGTCTTCCCCAGCAAATTGGTGTCAGTCTGAGCCAGCATGTGCCACCAAGTGTGAGCAGGTTTCGCGTGATAACACGGAGCGTCAGCTCGAGCCACCATATGTCAATAGTCACGATGTGTGACATTGTGACACATAGTGACTCATCTCCAAAAGTAATAGGATTACGTAGGGTGAGCATGCGCCAGTCTGTGTCAGTAGTCACATTGACTGACTCATGGTGATGCATTTCATGATTTGTGTGAGGTGAACCTGTGTGAGCATGCACCAGACTGTGTCAGTAGTCACACAGAGTGACATTTGCTCACACATTTTGCTATCCGTGTGAGGTGACACTGCATGAACAGGCACCAGTCCATACCAGTAGTCACACAGAGTGACTCATAGTGACACATACAGATATTTGTGTGAGGTGACAACATGTGAGCATGTGTCAGTAGGTGTCAGTATTCACTCAATGTCACACATATTGACGCATTTATGAAGGCATGAAGTGACACATGTGTGAGAATGTGTAGGTCTGTGTCAGTAGTCACACTGGTTAGCACATGGCAACATAGGTGTCAGGTCTGAGAGAACTTGTATGGATTCACTGTATGGATTCACTGTGTACTTTGGGGCAGGGGGAAATCAGATAATTGCTGATTCAACTAATATTGCCTAATGAATCAATGTGTTTATAGGTGATATGCATTGATATGTAAGTAGGAAACTAATGATACCTGAAAAGATGAATTTAAAGTTGGCTTTGGCATATTAAAAGGTAGTTTCATTTGTCTATGGGACTTAACACTGAATTGGAATCATCAACATCTCATGTAGTATTGAGGTATAGATTTGTCTTGGTTTCGTAAACAATCAATAGTTTGATGCACAGTGATCAAGAAGGTGGCATGTTTTCAAGAAACATGTGTAAGAACTCTTGATACAAGGACAATTAAGATTGTGCATTGGGTGATAATAGGGGCAATATGCTTTATTTGATCCAAGCATGATAGGTTCTGACAGATGTGTGAATATGTGTCACTCTGTGTCAGTACTCACGCATTATGACGCAAGCTGACTTACAGTGACACAACCTGGTATTTCCTTTATGGTTTGGGCGTGACCATGCATCACTCCATGTCAGTTCTCACACATTGTGACGCACACTCACTCACAGTGACACATCCTACAAGTTCCATGAATTCTGATTGGTCAATTTCAAATTCTTAGCCCCTGATTGGTCCATTTCAGATTTCCCTCCTTTTCCTAGTTCCTTTGTTCTCAGCATTTGTAACTTGGGTTTCACAACACACAGGCACAGGAGGCAAGGATACCACATACAAGGTGAGTAGTCTTACAGTCCTAGTACAGATTCTTATTGGAATTCCAGAAGACCTGCAGTTCTACAGAAGCACATGAGCACATATTGTCTTTTTCTTAATCTATAAATTCCTGGTTGATAGCACATTTCATGTTGGTAATTTCCAGGCTGGATGGGTTGAGAATGCAGTACATTTTACTCCATTTCTATCTCATGGCACATAAGGGAGTGATATTTTTATAACAACAGGGAGGCTGGTGGGTTTGACAGGGGGGTAAATTTTTTTCAGCCTCTTGTCCGTGCATTACTATAGGCTAAATGGGCATGTTCGAGCATAGTTTTTTCAAAACAAAATTCAACCCTAGAGGGCAAAGTTATTTTACTTCTTTTCAGTGAAAAAGCCTGTGTGTCTCTATAGGTTAAAAGGGCGCAATTGCACACAATATTCAGGTCCTGGGAGGGAAAAAAATGTTGACCCTTGAATTTTTTTAAACCCTTTGAGGTGGAGGCAAAATAATTTACTTCTTTTCAGGGAATAAGCTTGTGCATTACTACTGAGGTTGAAAGGGCATGTTCATGCATGATTTTCCAAACGTGGGGGGGAGGGGGAATTTGACCCACCTTGCTTTCACATGAAAATCCACCACCCCCTGTTGTTAAAAAAAGGATCACTGTCTTCTGTGGGAGATTCAGGTGTGTAGAAATATGTGATACTGAAAATGTGTTTATGCTATGCTTTATTGAATGTTCATGTCTGTTGTCTGTTTTATATCTTGACAGGTATATGACGAGCACCTCAAAGAATCAACCATGGAGAAAGGCCATGCAAGATACCCATACAAATCAAAAGGACATGGAAACAGGATGAATTGATGATATTTGATTTTGAATAAAAGAACCCCCTCCCCCATTCTAAAGGGATATTGAAATGCCAGTATGCGTGAGTGTGAGTGTGTGTTATGGCACATGTCATTATGTGTGAGAATGTGTCATAACTCATGTGTCAGCTCTGGTGAGGTTTCGTTATAACACATGCGTCAACATGTGTGAGGCCGCATCATAACACATGCGTCAGTATGGGTGAGGCCGTGAGTCATAACACATGTGTCAGTATGGTTTAGTGTGCGTTATGACACATGTGTCAGCATGGGTGGGGCTGCGTCATGACACATGTGTCAGTATGTGCAAGTCGGTGTCATCAATGAAACAAGGTGGCTCAATTTTTTTCTGTAGAGCGCACGAGTTAGCACTCACACACATTGACTCAGAGCGACACCAATTTGCTGGGTCATCTCTAATCAACAGTTTTCACGCTCTTTTTGGTGAAACATGTATTTTGGAGGGAAACTTGCCTACCAGAGATGATACTACTCATGCTCAAAATAACCAATCCTCAAGCATTGGAATTGGCTTGGAATTCCAAAAGTAACATTGCATAATTTTTGCAGTGCACCCAAAGATGGTGAAGACTGAAGACATTGTCTTCATCTGTCTTCACAGTTTTTCCCGCTCTTTCATTGAAACATGCATAAATATTGGCGGGAAACTTGCCAACAGGACATGGTAGCACCCATTCTGAACCACGAATCAGGGACCGTTAGACTGACAGCTAAAATCTTGATACCAATTTCAACCCCTTACAAGGTTTTTTTATGTGGTGTGTATTAGGGACAATATATTACTATTATTGATAGATTTATTTTTGAAATTATTCGAGACAGTTGTTGATGCCGCGTTTTCCTGAACTGACTGCGCATGCGCGACTCCACCTCTCGTAGGTTTCCAGAAACGCTTAGGTTTCCGAGGGATAATCTGATTTAAGAGCCATTGTCACAGACACGTCAAAGAGTAAATTTCTACACTCAACTGACTGTAGCAAAAAATTTCAACCAACATCCACCCAAACTGATATAAATAGATAGGATAGGCATATTTTTTTCTATGGCTAAAGGCTAAAACCATGGTTTTCTGGCATTTGTACACTTTTTTCCTGACACTAACTCATACACTATCTATATGATGTTCCCATGGTCAGATGAAAGATCATTACACATCATCACTAAAATATTGTCTATAGAGATTTGTGTAGAATTATGTGCAGAAATATGTGTGTCTCACTGAGATGGAGTATTTCTCCTTATGAGGTAGAGTGAAGGCTTCCCCTCCCAGAGAACATCTGGCAATCATTAGTCAGATAAACATCGCACTACAGCAGAGATGACCTAGTTACCATAGTAACCAGGGTTTCAGTATACAAGAATACAACTTAAGTAAGATCAACTTTATAACTGACATTTGGGGAGACCTCACAAAGGTGACATATATAAAATTATGTGTGTGAATATTACATGGATACAAGCTCACAGGGCCAACCTAGGTATATCTGGTGTGTCTGAACCCAACATTGACAGAACCCCCTCTGTGTCTATTAGTGACAAACCATTAAACACCACAATGATTATACCTGAGATGCACTTTATGTCCTTCTTTAACTAAAAATCTACAAAACACATTTTATGTTTTCTAAGAATGTACAAAGCTGTGAATGGATAAATGAATGTGTGTAGAGCTATTAGGATTAGAAAACCTTTTGTTCTTATGATCCTGTGTGTGTGTGTGTGTGTGTGTGTGTGTGTGTTTGTGTGTGTGTCTTTGCCCTTATGAGGTTCAGTACCAGCAGAGGGATAGTTGAAACTTCACCCCTTCCCCAAGGACCATCTGCCACTCATTAATTAGATAAACATGGGTAATATGACTCAGTATGCTGGGGTCATTTAACTGCAGCTAGTTAGCTTTACTATGATGGGGGCATGTTTATTCCTTCAACCTATGGGCATTATCAATACCGTAAATTAAAAAAAGAAATTCTAGATTTCAAGTAATGTTCATAATCCTACATTGTGAGTACCTCATAAGAACAGGTTGTGCATAATTGTGTGTCTTATATGGAGTGTATATGAAAGTATCCTTCCCTCACTTTACATGGACAGATTTACATGGATAGAACCTCATAAGGAATATCCATGTACTGGGTGTGTCTGATATGGATAGACTTCATAAGGTATATTGATGTACTGTGTGTGTCTGATATGATTAGGGCCTCCTAAGGAATACACTTGTGCTGTGTGTGTCTGATATGGGTAGGACTTCATAAGGCCACTTAAAAAAAAATTTCAGCTTTGTGGATACTTTTCTGAAAAATAGGGTGCGGGAGGGAGGCTTTTTTTATTTATTTTTATTTGGGTCTAGACTGATGAGGGAGGTTTTTTTTCATTTTTATTTATTGTAAATTGCACTCTTATATTGTAGATGGAGAAATGGGGATTAATATGCTTTTTAAATTATGTTTCTACTCAAAATAATCGCTGAGATATTAATTATTTTGTTTATGGAAATTTTTCTCAGTGGATGAGGGATTTTTACACTTTTTTTTAGGGAAATTTGTATTAAAAAGCTACAATGCGGCCCTTTTTATATGGTGTGGGCGGATCTGTAAAGCTGAATTTTTTTTTAAGTGGCCTAAGGAGTACCCAGGTACTGTGTGTCTGATATAGATATGACCTCAAAAGGTGTATCGATGTACTGTGTGTGTCTGATATGGATAGGGCCTGCTAAGGAATACACTTGTGCTGTGTGTGTCTGATATGGATACGACATCATAAGGAATACCCAGGTACTGTGTGTCTGATACAGATAGGACCTCATAAGGAGTACCCTTGGACTGTGTGTGTCTGATATGGATAGGACCTCATAAGGAATACACTTGTGCTGTGTGTGTCTGACATGGATAGAACCTCATCAGGAGTACCCTTGTACTGTGTGTGTCTGATATGGATAGGAATGTAATATATAATGAATAGACTTGCACTTGTTGGCTTCAGGGGGTGATAGAAGCATGAGCCGGAGGCGAATGCCTCTATCAAACCCATGAAGCCAACGTTAATTCTAAGTATTTACCCTTAAAATGGATAGAA
Organism: Acholoe squamosa; assembly: GCA_949317995.1. Lineage (NCBI taxonomy): Eukaryota > Metazoa > Annelida > Polychaeta > Phyllodocida > Polynoidae > Acholoe > Acholoe squamosa. Next base: position 15,457,615 of record OX439047.1, on the reverse strand, counting down.
TCCATTGTTTTCTTTTGCAAGTCAACAAGACGGCCCTCCGCCATCTTGGTTTCATGTTAACATATGGTTAATCTGGCGACCTCCTGCAACTCCCATTCTCGTAGGTCTACTACTGCGAATACGTTGAGACAGTCTATAGCCTAATCCATTCTGTACACACCAGGCAGTGGCACCTGTAGTGTTGACAGAATGGCGAACATGCATGGCCAGTCGCCCGCTTCGAATTTTTTTATGTTAAATTCAGCCATAATATCAAGTAATCTACCCGACAGGGAGTTAGAATAACATGTAAAGGATATACTGCTGAAATTATTTCGTCAGATTTGGTCTATTATCTTCAAAAATGGAGAATTTACTTTCGTGTCAACTCATTGTCAAGGTATGTCCGCTCCACTGTCAATTTTGGGTTCTTATATTGCCAGGTATCAGAACTCATATTATCCATTTTAGGAACTGAAATCAGTGCCTAAACTCGAAAACCATGTTATATGACCTCATGAGGTGTACCCATGTACTGTGTGTGTCTGATATGAATAGGACCTCATAAGGAGTACCCTTGTACTGTGTATGTCTGATATGGATAGGACCTCATAAGGAGTACCCATGTACTGTGGGTGTCTGATATGGATAGGATGGTTAGGTTCATTGACATGAATAGGATCGTGAGGTTCATTGACACATTTTTGTCCTAACACAGTAATAAAGGTCATACTACTGAAAGGTTATCTCTCTATATCTATGTTAGACAGACACTGTCATCCTATCTATGTTAGACACACAGTTATATACAACTCCTTGTGAGGTTATATCAATATAGGGCATCACACACAGGTGGTCTTTGTGTTGAATAAATACTCAAAGGTTGATGTTACTAGTTAAACTGAAAAAATACAAGGACAACAAAAATATTCTGCAACTACTGCGTTCCATATTCATGAAATATTGTATTATAATTCCAGACAGCCTGCTGTTTGGAGAGAATGGATATATTGTAGGTAAACCAGGCAAAATTGATACCATTGTAACTTAGAGACTCTTAACATACACCTTTTGCAAGATAACTTTGATAGAATGTAAGTCCCATATCTAACAAATGGGGTATGTTAGTATGGCAAGTTAGTAGCCCTAAGTCTACATGTCAGAGTTATCTATTGCAGGAGGTAATCAGATACTGCGTTTCTCTATAGGCAACCTGATGGTGTGTTTCCTTATATTGCCTGGGGTGCCCTTATGAGGTATTGTGGCAAGACAGCAGGTGGGATAACTACCATGGCACAGAAGAGCCTCCTAGTGAGTGTGTGTGGAACCACTTAGAATACTGTGTTTGACTGTGTTTACTAAACACACCTAAACACAATATTAAACACACTTAATGCCTTGTGAGGTCTTGACTCAAAAACTCAGAATATTCGTTTTTGACCTAAAATGCCCAAATAAGGGCATTTCCTTGTGAGGTTACCTCACAAGGATGAAGTACCTCACAAGGTATCCCCATTCCCGTAGAGTACCTCATAAGGTCCACCCACACACCCACACACACACACACACACACACACACACACACACACACACACAGGGACTGATTCAATACAAAAATCAAACCTTTTTATATGTATAGGATATTTTTTTCTATCCCACCACCTACTCTCAATTTAAGAAACTGAAATATACTCTGCATTATTATAAGTGCTTTGGTACATACAAGCTTTCACACTATTCAGGAAAATGTATTTTTCAGAACATGTTTTCTGGGTTTCCTTGTTATGCTCAATATCTACAGGGTTTCACCAGGATTAGAATTACTTAACTTATGCCATACTGTGTTTCATGGTAAATGTTTTGAAATATACTGAGTCTCACCAGATTCAGGAAAAAGGTGTTTCTCTGTACTGGTTTACAGGATTTCCTTGTTATATGATCAATATCTACAGAGTTCACAAGAATTGAAATTATGGAGATTCTTTGTAAGTATTCAAAATGTGCATTACCGTAATTGCTTTGATATATACTCGGTTTCACCGTATTCAGGAAAAAGGTGTTTCTCTGTACTGGTTTACAGAATTTCCTTGTTATATGGTCAATATCTACGGATCTTCACTGGATTTGAAATTACGGAGATTTATTGTAAAATTAAACGGTGAATCTCCATCTATTCAACAGAATATTTTTACAGTGTATGTAGAGAGTGTGATAACGTCATAGTCAGTTATGGTCACCACATCTGGATCCATGTAATAACCCATGCATTAACGCCAAACAAAAGGAAGGCGGATGTAAGGACGCACTCAGCACATTCAGTTCTGGAGAGCAAAGTGCTTCCTTGATGCATCATGCTGATCAATGACAATGATGCACAACTGTATTAGTGGCCTTTAAAGGGTTAAAGTTGATGGGGTGTAAAGGAGTCTGGTGTGAGTAATTGTGTCATACTCAACCCTAATGCATGACTGTATCATGTCCATTGGCCGTCATGATGCGCAAATGAAGACTGTTTACCAACAATTCATTTGAGCATCATGCCGACCCTCTGGGACTTTGTAGGGTCGACCTTGTAGGGTCAGCATAGTTACACGCCAGGGCTACATTCACGAAACTTTGGCGAGCAAGGAACATTATGCATTAATGCATAAGCGGCCCTTAAAGGGTTACCTTAATTAACTATTGGCATTGCTCCAGTCTGTCCCAGCTATATATGTGTATGTACAAAACTTACTTAGACTGGAGACTGTCCTAGGGCTTATTTCAATATCCCTGACGTCAACATAGGCCTCAAATCGTTAGGACACTTACTATGTGTGCAGGAGGCCATTTCTTAACACACTACGACTGCTCACTTTCAAGACATAGTAGGATCAACTATTTTAGTGACAAAACAGTACCTTAAAAATGGCCTCCTGATCATATTAGTTGCATACATTAGTGTTTGCAGTGCTACGATCGATCTACTAACTGGGCATGAATTTCCACTGAACTCCCCAGGGTTGTCAGACTGAAGATACCCAAATCTACAACGTTAGGCCATCAGGTTGAGTACCCAGGGTGGTCTGTTGTAGAACAACCTGGTCGTCAAAATATAACAATATTATACCACTATGAGTGCATTTCTAGCAAAAGTCATGTGCAATGCACAGAATATTACCATTAGAAAAAAGATAAATCTCAGCGATGGGCCTGTGGCAGATCCAGGGATAGCCCAGGGTGGGGGGGGGAGGAGGGAGAGAGGGGAAAAGAGGGAGAAGAAAGGGATAAGAAAAGTGTAGAGGGCCCACACAGGATTTCATCATGGATATCTCTTATACTGTAGTCTTAATAATCTGGTGGTGCCCCAGAGTGGTACTTTAACAAAAGTGTTTGGAGGGGGATATTTATCCTTAGACAGCACCATAATTATACTAAGGAATGGAACAGAAGGCGAGCTGGAGAATAAATATTTCATTACAATATGACTGAGCTCAAGAGTGTTAAAACAATATACTGCGGTACAGCTTTAATAGTGTATTAGTAATCTTGATCCTTGTTGAGGGATGGTTGATGGGGAACTTCAAACTAGCTGCTGTCTGTGTGTGTCGAATGGCGGCGGCAGCGGTCCTTCTGCTTTATACCAGCCTCTGGTTTCTTGTCACCTATATAGGTGGAGCCATTTGTCGTGTAGACTACACTCATGCCTGGCCTCCTGTGGTAACAACTACATAGGTTAAGTATAGAGTGAGTCTCCAGCCCCCTTACCAAAGAGGTATTTAAGAGTGAAAGATAGTGAGCTGTTCCATTCCAACCTGATCCAGGGCTTGAAATTAGACAACGGAGCTGTCCCCGGCCTATCTGCGAATAGGGCCTGAGTACTTTTCAAAACTACATTCTCTCAAATATCCATGCCATTAGGCAATAGCAACTCAGAGAGGAGTTAATCAAGCTGTTTTGCTCACAAATTTTTTGAGTTGACTCATCCCTGCAACTCAAAAATTGTAAGTCAGAATCAACGTGATCTGCAATAATACAAAAAGCCCTACAGCCAGGATTTTCTCTATTGATCTAAACTAGCCCAATGCAAATAAGAAAATGCCCTTTTGAGCATTTCCAAGCTATTCGGCTTACTGTCCTGTGGTCATGAGATCTTCACATTGTGCCGGCGACGTATATGGGCAATTGACCCAGTGTTACAACTGCATGCATCATTCAATATATAACTCTGAATCAATAGGCCTTATTGTTAAATATAGATGCGTCTATTAGCCTGGTATTATGTATATATGAGCAAAGGGGTGGGTTATAGGATAGGTTTTCAATAACCAGATGATCGCGATCGTTTACACGGGGGGGTAAAATATTGACCATACAATTTTAGTGAATCTGACCATCTTTGAGGGTCCAAATGGGGAATTCGTACACTATAAAATTGGTGTTTAGCATCCAAACACCAGTGTTTAGATCCTAAACACATAGCTAAACACATTCTTGTCCCACTTTTCTAAACACATTTTTTTGCTAAACGTGTTTAATTTTGAACGCGTTTAGGTAAAATGTGTGTAGCTATGGAAGTGTTTAGATTTATGTGGTGTTTAACATAAGGTGTGTAGCACTAGCAAGCATTTAGGTGTATAGTGTTTAGATTAGATGAGATGTTTAGATAGATGGTGTTTAGCTTTTGTAGGCATTCAGAAAAATAGTTTTTAGCTTCAGGAGGCATTTAGATACATGGTGTTTAGCTTTAGGAGGCATTTAGATACAAAGGTGTTTAGCTTTTGGAGGCATTTAGCTTAAGGAGGCATTTAGCTTAAGGAGGTGCTGTATATATATACGATTGGGACTGGGATTTGCAAGCATATTTCTCATCTTTATTTTTCATCATTTATTCATTAATTAGTTTCTCATCATCATATGGGGAATGGACAGGGGTGTATCAGGAGGAGTGTGTAGACCAACCTCAGAGGCATGATGCACGGTAGGAGAGGCAGGAGGAGTGGGTATAATGTCAGGGGCAGCCTCAGAGGCATGATGCACGGGAGGAGAGGCAGGAGGAGTGGGAAGGGAGTTAGGGGCAGCCTCAAAGGCATGATGCACGGGAGGAGAGGCAGGAGGAGTGGGTAGGGAGTTAGGGGCAGCCTCAAAGGTATGATGCACGGGAGGAGAGGCAGGAGGAGTGGGTAGGGAGTTAGGGGCAGCCTCAGAGGCATGGTGCACGGAAGGTGAGGCAGGAGGAGTGGGTAGAGAGTTAGGGGCGGCCTCAGAGGCATGATGTATGGGAGTAGAGGCAGGAATATAGGGTAGGGAGGTAGGACTGGCATCTATGGGTTTGTACATGGGGGAAGAGGTAGGATTGGTGTGTAGGGTAGTAGGACTGGCCTCTATGGGTTTGTACATGAGAGGAAAGGTAGGAGGGGTTGGTATGGGGGTAGGACTGGCCTCTATGAGTTTGTACACAGGAGGAGAGGTAGGAGGGGTGGGTATAGAGGTATGAGTCGTCTCTATGGGTTTGTACACGGGAGGGCAGGTAGAAGGAGTGGGTAGGGAGGTAGGAGGGGTGTCTATGGGTTTGTACACGGGAGGAGAGGTAGGAGGAGTTGGTAGGTAGGTAGGAGCAGCCCTATGGGGCTGGTACATGGGAGGAGGTGCAGGAGGAGTGGGGAGGGGGTAGGAGTAGCCCTATTAGACTGGTACATGGGAGGAGGTGCAGGAGGAGTGGGTAGGGAGGTAGGACTGGCATCTATGAGTTTGTACACGGGAGGAGAGGTAGTAGGGGTGGGTAGGGAGGTAGGAGTGGTCTCTATGGGTTTGTACACGGGGGGAGAGGTAGGATGGGTGGGTAGGGAGGTAGGACTGGCCTCTATGGGTCTGTACACGGGAGGAGAGGTAGGAGGAGTGAGTAGGGAGGTAGGAGTGGTCTCTAAGGGTTTGTACAAGGGAGGAGAGGTAGGAGGAGTGAGTAAGGAGGTAGGACTGGCATCTATGGGTTTGTACATGGGGGAAGAGGTAGGATTGGTGTGTAGGGTGGTAGGACTGGCCTCTATGGGTTTGTACATGGGAGGAAAGGTAGGAGGGGTTGGTATGGGGGTAGGACTGGCCTCTATGAGTTTGTACACAGGAGGAGAGATAGGAGGGGTGGGTATAGAGGTATGAGTCGTCTCTATGGGTTTGTACACGGGAGGGCAGGTAGAAGGAGTGGGTAGGGAGGTAGGAGGGGTGTCTATGGGTTTGTACACGGGAGGAGAGGTAGGAGGAGTTGGTAGGTAGGTAGGAGCAGCCCTATGGGGCTGGTACATGGGAGGAGGTGCAGGAGGAGTGGGGAGGGGGTAGGAGTAGCCCTATTAGACTGGTACATGGGAGGAGGTGCAGGAGGAGTGGGTAGGGAGGTAGGACTGGCATCTATGAGTTTGTACACGGGAGGAGAGGTAGTAGGGGTGGGTAGGGAGGTAGGAGTGGTCTCTATGGGTTTGTACACGGGAGGAGAGGTAGGTGGGGTTGGTATGGAGGTAGGACTGGCCTCTATGAGTTTGTACTCAGGAGGAGAGGTAGGACGGGTGGGTAGGGAGGTATGAGTGGTCTCTATGAGTTTGTACAAGGGAGGAGAGGTAGTAGGGGTGGGTAGGGAGGTAGGAGTGGTCTCTATGGGTTTGTACACGGGAGGAGAGGTAGGTGGGGTTGGTATGGAGGTAGGACTGGCCTCTATGAGTTTGTACACGGGAGGAGAGGTAGGAGGGATGGATGAGAGAATGGACCATGGTTTCCTTTGTTACTTCCTCAGCCAGCTGCAGGTTGTATCCTAGATGCAAATAAGAGAGTAACATGTATATAAGTATATAGGCACTTACCTAGTTTTTCAAAACTTTATATTATCTATTCTATCTGCATACTATTGGATAGATCTCAAGAAAACAAGTGGATTTGCTTTTTGAATGAAGTCTCTATTTTAATTCAAAGTGATATTATGACCATCCAAAGACCACAAAATGACCCCAATATTCTGCCACAATAACCCATACTTAAGAGTTTAATCAGGGTTCAAATTTTGTGATCATGCTAGTTGTGGTCAGAAATGCCTGGAACACTTAAATCACTGTTTCTCAGAAGATATTAACATTAGGAACTTGAAATAAAAACTTGAGAAAAGGTCATTAAGGGATGGTTCCAATGACCTATGGCCTGACCTTGATCTAGGTCAGGTCAATGTTATTTTAAGGTCAAAGGTCAAATTTATTGATTTTTTTTTTTTTTTTTTTTTGTAAATGAGTAAACATTTGTTAATATTTAGCTAGATGAATGATAGAATCAATGATCAGCTAACTCTTTTTCAATATTTGACCAAGAAGGTCAAGTTGACCGAAAGGTCAAGGTGAAGGGACATTTTGTGATCCTGCTTGTTGTGGTCAGAAATGCTTGGAACACTTAAATCACTGTTTCTCAGAAGATAATGACACTAGGAACTTGAAATTAAAAAGTACAGGAAAGTTTATTAAGGAGTTATTCCAATGACCTATGGCCTGACCTTGATCTAGGTCAAGGTCATTTTAAGGTTAAAGGTCAAATTTATTGATTTTTTTTTAATGAGTTACCATTTGTTGAGATTTAGCAAGATGAATGACAGAATCAATGAATTGTTTCAATATTTCATCAAGAAGGTCAAGTTGACCTATATAAGGTCAAGGTCAAAGGGACATGATATATCCAACATTTTGAGTCCATATAAAACCATAACAATCAACCATAATTTCTTGCAAAAATATTGAGATAGGAAACTCAAAGTAAGAATAGAATTCATTTGATATGTGGTCTAGCATTTGACCTTGATATGACCTCAACCAGGGTCAAGGTCATAATAAAAGAGGTCAAAGTTCTCAACAATTTTCAATGTTTTGATGTAATGTTAGTGTGAACCCAAAAGTTAAAAGTTGTCAAAATGTGTGGGTTGCCATTTCACCTTAAAATGACACTCTGACTGATGTTCATACTTCAAAGTATAGCCCTACTAGTCAGTCAGAGAAGTCCTGGTAGTCAGCCCTCCAGTAGGGGCCACCTCCAGGTGGCCCCTCCAGTGGTGGCTATAGGTGTGCTGCAGTGGGGGAGGTGTTAGAGCTAATGTCTCACTCCCCCTCACAGAGTTAATAGGTCATGATTTTGTAGTTGCTTAAGAAACATACTGCTGCCTATTAGAAAGAAGAAAACTAGACATTTTCTAGACCTTATTTAACCAGGGAATATGTGAGTGCCATTTTTAACTATGTGAGATGTATACTTCATACCATAAAATGCTCCTGAACTTAAGTTTTGAGTTCACCTTGGAGAAACATGATCTTTTTCTCTTCAATTTATTAAACAAATACATGTATATTAAAGCCCTCTTCAAGCCCGTTAAAATGATACCCTAATTGTCCAAATCCACCTGTAAACAGCTTCAGAATCAATAGGTAAAAACATGTCAACTTCAGCTGCTCCATTTTTGCTAAATCACACTTTTAGCCTCTGCGCACGGCAGACCCGCGCACGCCAGTTATGTCAGTGCCTAAAGTATACAATCACAATTAGGTGGTCAATGTGTAAAATGACTATAATATATAGCCTTGTAATACTATCATATAGCACACCTTGGCTTGGGCCTCATATTTATAACCTAATTCATACAATCCAAATATAATTAAACTGTACATATAATGAATTAAAGCAACCATATAGCTACATGCACTTACCTTGTGTCTCTGTGTACCTCCAGGTTCTAACTGGTTCAAACAGTCAACTGTCACCTGTGCTCTATTCCTATTGGCTGAACTATATAGGTCACCTGTTTGTGGCTATGTGGGTCAAGGTGTGGTAGTGTATGACACCTTACATGACCAAGAGTGAGGGTATTATGTGGGTCAACCAGAGTAGAGCCACACTACCCAGTCACACCTGGGCAGTAAGATACAATAGGGGCCAGTTATAAATATCCAGTGGTACATGTAGCACTGGTAGTACCAGGTAGACACATGTGTATTCATGAAACCACCCTAGCCTAGAGTGGGACTAGGCTAGGGATAATTAATGATTTAATGTATTGATTTCATTATTTGTGACACAATCTGCGAAAAGGGGTCTTAGTGCAGGGGGCAATAAGACCCCCTTTCCCAGTACATGTCACATTTTATGTATTTATTTCTACCATATATTCACTCCTCCTGCCCCTCCTCCCATGTACCAGCCCCATAAGGCCGCCCCTACCTCCCTCCCCTCTCCTCCTGCACCTCCTCCCATGTACAAACTCATATAGAACAGTCCTACCTCCATACCCACCCCTTCTATACTGTATACCTCTCCTCCCATATAAAAACCCATAGAGACCACTCCTACCTCCCTACTCATCCCTCCTACCTCTCCTCCTGTGTACAAACCCATAGACACCATTCCTACCTCCCTCCCCACTCCTCCTAGAGGCCAATCCTACCTCCCTACTTACCCTTCCTACCTCTCCTCCCATGTACAAACCCATAGAGACCACTCCTACTTCCCTACCCACTCCTCCTACCTCTCCTCCTGTGTACAGACCCATATAGACCACTCCTACCTCCCTCCCCACTCCTCCTGCACCTCCTCCCATGTACCAGCCCCATAGGGCCACTCCTACCCCATCCTCACTCCTCCTGCACCTCCTCCCATGTACCAGCCCCATAGGACCGCTCCTACCTACCTACCTACTCCTCCTACACCTCTTCCCATGAACCAACCCCATAGGGCCGTCCCTACCTCCCTCCCAACTCCACCTGCATCACAAATGCAGTAGTTACGCATGGTTTTATATCTCATTTACCGTTTTGGTTAAATACCCTTTTTTCTTAAACTATACATTTGTACTTTACCCCCAGACATGTAGAGAGGGCCCACCTGAACATATGACCTAGTTTGTTCTGCCCAAACAAGGCACACCTGAGGCCCCTAGGTATCAGAACGCCTTTATCAGACAAGTACCCCTGAGATATAATCCCATTGGATGTTTGTCTAATACTTAATGTCCCTAACCTGCAAAAAGTCCCATCTCTCCAATATTTGAAATAAGCAAACCACGCCGAAACAGCCCCTGTCTCAAGAACAATTCGGAGATAAGAGCTACCCTTATTAAGGGTGGGCAATTGCAGGCCTTACCGGTAGGTCTCAAAATGTGCGTCTCAAAGAAGCTGTTTTGAGATATTACATAGGCTATGTCACATATGTAGTATAACATTTTCTTTCAAAATATATCAAGCTTTAGTCAAGATTCTGTGACCATTGTGGCATTCTGTTGGCCTTGGAACTATTCAATGATCATTCCGCAATGCCTCACGTATGAGGTGCGGATTATAGCGAGGATTCATGTTATTTGTATGTGCGCAGCCATGACAGTTCTGTCCTCGGAATTTCTCGCGAGATTAAGTAGGTACACGGCTTCCAAACTGCCTGACATGCCAAAAACAGATGTAGTTGCGAGATCAGGTCCGTAAGTCGCTGATGTCAGCCTGCACGTGCCACTCCCAGGAACCAGTCAGGTTCCTTAAGGTTGCTATTCACGAGAATAAGCCTTTGTTGCGCCTTTTAGAATCAGCCTAAACTCTGAGTGCGCCTTGTAAATGAGGATATAACACCACTGAACATTACTGACTGATTAAAATCACGACCCAGCTGGGCATCATATCTTCTTCAGTGCACCTTACCAGAGTGGGGTATACAGTCATATGCTGGTTTTTTTTTAAATAAATGCACCCTTATTTGTCAGTCTCATCAACATCGTTTTGTGCTTGTACAGGGTGCAGTACGTGCAAAAATACTTCAGGACTTGCCTCACATGGGTTCACAGTTTTGTGACATGGGGGCGTTTTAAGATGTATAACCACTATATGACAAAATGGAAAATTTACGAATTAGTGGCCTTTTGTGGGATATAGTCCACATGGGGGCTGTTTTGGACAATACCAGTAGCATGAACCAACACCCAGTGCGACATTAACAATACATGGATCATAGGTGTACTACTTATGGTCACCAGCACAAATAGTTGGGCATTGTAAGCAGGCCACTTCTCGTTACGTCACTCACATAAGAAAGGAATGGGATAACCCGCCCAGACACGCCCTCCCTTCTAGGCAGCCAATGTTGGTCAGATACTGACTACAAACACAGGTAGGAGGATTGTATACATGGTCTGACTCAAGGTTTCACTTCCGTATTTTACGCAGGTAGGATCTTATGGGTTGATATCGGGTTCTGCATATATATGGAAACCGGGAATTTTTACTCTCACAAACAGGTGCCAATTTGTGTTGTATCGCATAATCTGTCTATCGCATAACCTGTCAATCCCTCCCCTGTCTCCTTGTCTCTCACTGTTTCTCTCTCTCCTCTCTCTCTCTCTCTCTCTCTCTCTCTCTCTCTCTCTCTCTCTCTCTCTCTCTCCTACAGCTCAGGTACCAATACATTAGCAAAGTGATGCCTATTGTAGGGCCTATACAGGTGGTAGGCCGTTGAACACCTACATATTTTATTGATACTTGACCTATGTTCTCTGTGTCCATAGCTTCTGTCTAGACCAACAGGCAGGCAGGTTGGTACCTTATGTCGACCACCCTAGACTAACTTCTTTCAGGTAACATAAAATTACTAATTGATTGTACCGCATTGGCTACTATTGGTAAACCCTGCACATGCCCCAAATATTATTACTCATAGATTGAGAAGGTAACCTGTGATGGTGTGACAACATGCCTACGATACTGGTCGAGTCAGGGGCGATTTACCCCATACTGGTCTTCCCTAAACACGGTTTATGTGATGGACATAGTACAACGTTAACTTCATATTACTCATCGTTTATAACTCATTTCCTTTCTCTGGTATAAAGATTCACAGAGTTCCTGTGGAAGTGAGAAGATTAGATGAGAGCGGATGACCCAGCGTCAAGGTGAACTTAACCTAGAGTATTCATGATACACATGTAAAATACAAGGACATTGATGGGGTGAAGCATGACACACTACACTATCACCTGAGGTCAACTAAGGCTATGTGCCCCTCTTCCACTTAACTTATATCTATATCTTCTGTATTCTTTTATATTTCATTCCAGGGATGTACCAGAGGATGTGGTTTCCATGGTAATGACTGGATTGGAAGAAGACCCCAAGCATCAGTAATGATGAATCGTCTTCAAAGGAATGGAATCCTGAGGATACTCCCTGGCAGATTAGTTTATATCGTCTGGATTATTGTTATCATCGGCCTTCTTTACAAATCAGTGACAGTATCTGAAGAAAACATTGGAGGGCATAGGGTGAGAAGGTTGATACCTGGTAGAACAGTCTCAAACCTAACACACAATGGTAGTGGACATGTGAAAGGACTAGAGGGGTCCACGTTATTGCAACACAGTGATGAAAATCCAAATGGATTTCACAAAATTGTCCATTTAGATTTGAAAGGTGCACCACCAAAGGTAGACTACCTCAAAAAGGTGATTCCCTTTTTCAAGAAATGGGGTGCAACGGGCATTTTGATAGAATATGAGGATACCTTCCCTTATTCAAACAACATGAAAGTTCTTGCACGATCAAATGCCTATGACACCAACGCTATTGCTGAAATCTTGAAAATATCAGCAGAGAATGACCTCATTGTAATCCCCTTGGTCCAAACCTTTGGTCATTTTGAATTCGTTCTGAAACACCCCGAATTCGACCACATACGTGAAGTCAAGAGCAAAATCAAAAACCTTAATCCAGCCCACAATGATTCTTTCCCAGTTGTTAAAAAGATGATTGACCAGATTTTAGGTCTTCATCCCAATGTGAAACATCTCCATATTGGTTGTGATGAGGTTTATCATATGGGACATTCTAAGGAGTCAAGAGACCTGATGAAGGAGAAGGGTCTTGATAAGGGAGGTTTGTTCTTGCACCATGTGGTGAAGATACTGCAGTATATTCGTGATAAGTATCCTGGAGTTAAACCCATTATGTGGGATGACATGCTCAGGAAGATGGATGCAAGGCTGCTACAGGTTAGTTTTAACTATTCAAATGACACATCATGCATTTTTAATGATTGTTTTTATAATGATAGAGGACTAGGTACAGAGATACATGTCAGTAGTCTCAGTATGTAAATACGGGTTTACATGCCATGTAAATACACAGAAAATAATCATATCAATCATCTCAAAGTGGCTGTTTGTATCCTACCCATTGGTCATTATGATGCATGGGTTGTAAGCAAAGTGCACCTAACCATTTAAGGGGCCATATTGTGTATTGAATGCCCCAGAACAGCCCCACATGTTGTGGGGCCTTCACATGGCAAAATTGCCTTTACACAGCAAAATAGTATCAATTTGTTGCATAAAGGCTCATATGGGACCTTTATGCCACAAAAGTGGCGTTATGCAGCAAAAAACTTGATGCAACAAAAAGCCTTTATGCAATTAAATCTTTTATGCCACAAAATTGATTTGCCTTTATGCAACAAAACCTATATATAGTGGCCTTGTGTACCAAACAAGGTTATAGGAACCTCTTGCCTTTACACAACAAAACCTATATAGTGGCCCTGGGTATGACACAAGGCTACAGGAACAACTTGCCTTTATGCAACACAACCTATATAGTGGCCTTGTGTACCAAACAAGGTAGGCACTGAAATACCTCCAGTGTGTGAGTCTGCTGCAGTAGAGGTGTGAAACTGTGATAAAGCTGAAACTGGGTAGTGTTAAACTCTCCTTTCTTTGCAAGCTTATTCTGAAACTATTTACTGGTGGATCTTTACAAACAAGGGCTCATTTTAACAGGCTTGGCTAGACCTTTAAAATGAATATTTTTTGTACAAGGTTGAATGCAGGGAATTTTGCCTTTGACCCCATTGAAGTTCAACCAAAAGTTTAGAACCATTTTATGATTAGAAGATCACTGTGCACCTAAAAATAAATGGTTCCCACCTGTTCTACGGATAAAAATCATCTAGAAAATGTCTAGCTTTTCTTTTTCTAAGGGGCTGCAGTATGTTCGACAGACCCTGCAAACTTTTTAGGGGAGATTATCTCTGGACACTTGTCCCAACCTCCCCCATGTTCGGCACTTACCTATCAATTAAAACCTTATTGTATGCATTTTATATGGTGAGAAATTGATAGCTGTGATAAATATAAGTGGTTTTGCTTTTTAAATGAAGTTTTTATGACAATTTAAATGGAAGTCATGATCATTCAAACATCCTGAGTCAAAGACGCTATTCTGCTGTGGTTCTGTCAGAGCGCACAGATCAAGGGAAAAGATGACATCAAAAATTTGCTTTTACATTGTTTGATTATGATAAAATGTATCATTATTCACATTCTTGGGGTATATCTTGCTTATCTGAAAAGAAAATTGCCCAAAATAATCATTTTAGTGACCTAGTCTACCTTGGATTCATCTTGCTTGATCACAAAATTGGACCTAAATTAAACTCTTAACTATGGCAGAATTCTGGGTCTGATTTGGCACCTTTGACCGGTCATAATTCCACTTTAAATTGGCATAGAGACTTCATTTAAAAAGCAAATCCACTTCTTTTGTCAAGATCTATCCATTGCTCCTTAGATAAGTTTAATGGGATAAAGTCTTGAAAATCTAGGTCAGTGCCAAACAAGGCTATAGGAATGCCTTGCCTTTACACAACAAAACCTATATAGAGTCTTAGGTACCAATTAAGGCTACAGGAACCCCTTGCCTTTGTGCAACAAAACCTATATGGTGCTTTTATATACGAAATGGGGCTAGAGTAACCCCTTGCCTTTATGCAACAAAACCTATATAATACTTTTATATATGAAATGGGGCCAAAGGAACCCCTTGCCTTTGCGTAACAAAACCTATATATGTGACACGATCTGCGAAAAGGGGTCTTAGTGCAGGGGACAATAAGACCCCCTTTCCCAGTACATGTCACATATACTGTTTTTATATACAAAATGAGGCTAAAGGAACCTCTTGCCTTTACACAACAAAACCTATACAGTGTCTTAGGTACCAAACAAGGCTACAGGAACACCTTGCCTTTACACAACAAAACATATATAGTGGCTTTGTGTACCAAACAAGGCTACAGGAACACCTTACCTTTACACCATGAAACCTATATAGTGGCTTTTGTATACAAAATGGGGCTAGAGCAACCCCTTGCCTTTACATATCAAAACCTATATGGTGCTTTTATATATTAATGAGGCTAAAGGAACCCCTCGTCTTTACACAGTAAAACGTATCATAGTGGTTTTGTGTACCAAACAAGGCTAAAGGAACCCTTGCCTGTATGTAACAAAACCTATATTGTGAGTTACTATTGTGATTTTATAGACTAAATGAGGCAAAAGGAACACCTTGCCTTTATGCAACAAATCCTATATAGTGCTTCATAATTATACTAAATGAAGCTAAAGGAACCCCTTGCATTCATGCAACAGAACTTATATAATGGTTAAGTGGTTACACAAAACCACCTATATAGGTTTTGTTGTGTAAAGGTGTTCGTATAGCCTTGTTTGGTACACAAATCCACTTTATAGGTTTTGTTGTGTAAAGGCAAGGCGTTCCAATAGCCATGTTTGGTACACAAGGCCACTATATAGGTTTTTATTGTGTAATGGCAAGGTGTTCCTGTAGCCTTGTTTGGTATACAAAGCCACTATATAGGTTTTGTTGTGTAAAGGCAAGGTGTCTCTGTAGCCTTGTTTGTTATAAAAAGCCACTATATAGGTTTTGTTGTGTAAAGGCAAGGTGTTCCAATAGCCATGTTTGGTACACAAAGCCACTATATAGGTTTTGTTATGTAAAGGCAAGGTGTTCCAATAGCCATGTTTGGTACACAAAGCCACTATATAGGTTTTGTTGTGTAAAGGCAATGTGTCTCTGTAGCCTTGTTTGGTATACAAAGCCACTATATAGGTTTTGTAGTGTAAAGGCAAGGTGTTCCTGTAGCCTTCCTTGGTACACAAGACCACTATATATATATAGGTTTTGTTGCAAAAAGGCAAGGACATAAGACCACCTTTAAATTTTGTTGCATAAAGGCAAGTTGATTTTGTTGCGTAAGGGATTTAGTTGCATAAAGGCTTTTGGTTGCATCAAGCTTTTTTTTTTGCTGCATAATGCCACTTTTGTGGCATAAAGGCCCCATATAAGCATTTATGTAACAAATTGATACTATTTTGCTGCATAAAGGCAATTTTGCTGTGTAAAGGCCCCACACATGTCACCATGGTAAGTTTTAAAGTAGATAATGTCTAATCGCAAAAAATACTTGTAATTTTTCTTTGTTTAATAAAATATTTGAAAGTTTTCTTTAATTTGAATAGAAATTTCCTCCTCCTATCACACACATGGTAATATGACTTTGATGCATTCTTGTAAGTTTTTCCTTTCAGAAACATAACATGGGTCAGCTAGTCGAACCGATGGTATGGGGCTATAAACCTAATGTGGATCAACAGTTCTCTTCATCACTTTGGCAGAAATATTCCACAATCTTCAACACAGTCTGGACTGCCTCATCCTTCAAAGGTGCAACTGGGGAGTCCCAGATTGCTGTCAACATAGACTATCATCTCAAGAACCACAGAGCATGGATTAAGGTCATGAAGGTGGCAAGAACCCAGTATAAAATCAATATCCAGGGTATAGTATTAACAGGGTGGACTAGATATGATCATACTCTACCTCTCTGTGAGCTTATACCAGTGGGTCTTCCATCTCTCACCGCATGTTTACAATGTATAAAAAGTGGGGTATTTGATCTAGAGGTGCACAAACAAGTGACAAGTTTGCTTAACTGTGATCACCAACTGAATCTTTTACCTGCTTTAACCCCAAAGGACCACTCCCACTGCACCTTCCCAGGGAGTGATATATATGATGCTGTGATTGAGGTGAGAATGACACAAATAGAAATAGGGAAGTTTGCTAAGGAGTTGACACATAGTGAGGGTGGCAGGGACGGGATGAGGAGTCGTGTTATGTCACACATTAAAGACCTACCTCCACTGCTACTTACAACCCTGGAGGGGGATGCTGTACATGAATTTTTGCAGACTCAGCTAATTGAGAGCCTCCGCCCTTTACCTGATCTCCAAAAAGAAGCATCAGCCAAGCTAAAAGAGTTGTTTCCACAGATGGCATAGCTAAGGGGTATTTTCACAGAGGAAGGGTATAGGAAATTTACAAGGCTCCTTTTAAGGCATATATATCAATTGTGTATTCTTAAAATGAAAAACGCAAGTTCATCAGCCATTGTTACCACATTCCTACCTTATATCGAAGTGGAAGCTATTTCCCATATGTTGCATTATATATATTGTATCTTTTTTTACATTTTTGTTGTTTATTTTTCATTTACTGGTTTTATATTTCTTTCACCTTTCTCCCGTTTTAGAAACGTCTTCTATAGATTTGTACAATTGTCCATAAAGGTAATATTAGACCTAATTATCAATGTGAGAGATATATTCCACGTTGGGAAGCGTTCAGACCTGATTTCTATCAGCATCAATGTAAGGATCCAGGTATGTGGAGATATTGATGACAGACTCAGGGGCGTCTTTGTTGTTATTGTAATTGGTTATCGTTTTTTTCCTTTCTGTTTTTAGAAATGCAGAAACTGTACAGAAGGTTCTAAGAGATCTTTACAATAAAATACTTTGTAGAAACCGTCGTTACCTCTATAGGGTGGTGGGGAAATGACATAATTGTGATCAGGCAAGCAGAGGGGATACAAATGTGTAATATTTCAAAGGGTGTAAGGTATATCATTTCTATTCCCTGCTCACCTCGTATTAGATATGGATATTTATTTGTCGTCCCAGCTGCTTGAAGTACAATCCAGCATTATTAGTCCAATTCAACACGGTAGCCCATGCAATTACATTTTGGGTTTATTTCAAAAGACCCATTTATCATATATGTGAAAGACTTAAGTTTCCGGATGCATTTTATGAGCCATTCGGCTTTACCATTAATTCTGCTTTATCACCATAAGCTGATAATGTAAAGCAGTGGTAAATGTATCAGAGAATGTTTTCCAAACTGTATTGAACTAGAAGTGGCTGCGTTGTAAGCACTCATTTGGTAGATGACTAGTACTGGATACTTGTACCAGTCGGTTCATGGTTATCCTGGCAGATGACAGCACCTACCTGTCTCCCTTACACAGCATCACCATTTACTTGGCCTTCTCCAACGCCTTATACCCCATCTGTTGGCGGGGCTGACAAAATACATGTTCAATAGGTTCCTACAATAAACTGCTGCTCTGACCACTGTTTAAGTGTTTAAGAGAGAACTGAGGCAAACGTGCATGGCCTAACTCGTTTCATAGTGTTGACAAACAAATTACCTCAGAATCTATGGAAAACTCGTTTTGAGAAGTGAAAAAAATGTTCACATTTTCTCTAAACGATTATCCAAACAATTATTTAGCAAGACAAAAACGTGCACGTTTTTTTTTTGGTTCACGTCTCGTTTTTGGCAAGACCCTCCAGATGTGAGGTTGTATATACATGACACACTTTTCTGTAAGCACGAACATTAAAGAATGGTTATGTGTAATAATTGTCGCACAATACTTACCTTTACTGTTTCATCTGTATGTGCTATATAGTTACAAGACACCTGTCTCACATCTTTGGGTTTACTCTTTTACAATGACCATTCGCAAGGTTAATACATGAGCCTTTACTCTGTGACCTTAAGAGGCGCTATATTGGTCTAATGTGATGCTACTCCACCTATAAGCCACACCTTTTACACAAGATCTTACGGTAGGTCACCAATGTCAACAATGTCACCAAGCCCGCCTCTCAGAATAACCTCTCATTCACTCAATATCACTTTAACCAAGCCCAGACATATAGAGGACTGGTCGTTTCCTTTAGCAGACCAGCACGAGGGGTACCCCGTGACAGGCGTCACGGGCCATCCTAATACCATCAAAAGATCTCACAGACCCCACCCAACTATGGAAGTGACCATTATGAATTGAACAACAGGCAAGAGTGACGCCCTAGATCTGCAAACTATCTGACGGAGTGGTCATTAATCCAGTCCAAACCGAACAATCCCTCTCTCCCTCGAGCTAACCTTCACCCAGTCCCTTTGTATGGTCCAAGACCCATAATATGGAAGTCGCCATTACCGACCAAAAAGAGGAGCATTCCCTTTATAGATATGAAAATTCATAGGGCATATAAAATTAAAAGAGAGGGGGGGGGTAGAGAAGCCTTAGCACCACCACCCCCCGTGGTATTCAATAATGGACATCCCCTGGCTGTCATGTTGCACACAGAGCTAACCGATCGATAGCCATGCAGTTGGTGCAGTCTCCAATAGTGCAGTCTCCCAGCATCATATCCCACCACCTAGCCATACAATTGGCCATATCACCCACAGTCCCCAGGCCTTAACATTAAGCCTTTATTCCTCCAGTCTCCAGGCCTTAATTTAATACCCTTAATCTCACCACACCATATACGCCATCCCCTCCTCCAGGATGTTCTAAAGGAGTTATGGCAGGATCCAGGGCCCTGGAAGACACACAGCCAAGCACCCATAGTCAACCATCGATCACCACCTCCAGTACCTTAAACACTGAACCATTCCCTGACGCTGGAGCCAAGCACAGACCACCCCCTTTTCTATCTGTATTTATACTTCAATCTCTAAGAAGTCACTCCCACAGGAAGCTATTTTTAAGCAGCAGGGTGCGTGTGACCGCATGGCCGGTGACGTAGGGTGATGTGCGTTTAGTGTATGGATTTAGACTCCGGATTGGCCTGTAGTCTCCACAAGGCTGCGGGAGCAGGCTGTAACCACTGGTATACAATGCACTGGTAGGCACTGGTAGCAATACAGGCAGAGATCCAGGCCAATTGTGAGCAACCAATGGAAGAGTCAGCGAGGCATCTCTCTCCAGGCACAAAATAACAGGTGGGTTCTACTTCTACAGTGTGTACTTATGGACTACAATTGTATTTGTCTTCTTTGGCAAATAGAAGGTTACAGAGATGGGGCATTAACATAGATGCCAACATGGTAAGTACACATAGGGAATTGTTACAATATAGCATGATGATCAGAATATCCATTGAATATTTGGCAGAAGGGTTTGATCATCCGTATGGGATTCGGTAGAGACGTCTTAGTACTGAAGGCATCAGGAGGGTCTTGCCAAAAAGGAAACGTGAACCCAAAAAGATAACGTGCACATTTTTGTGTTTCTAAAAGATTGCGCACATTTTCCATACATTTTACTGTATTTTTTTGTCAACGCTATAAAAACGTGTTAGGCCATACAAATTTTCCTCAGTACTCTCCGAAAAAATTTACAGAGGTTCTTCCTCGTTTTCTTTTGGCAAGACCCTCCAGAACTTTATTGAAATCGTCGTTCTCAAGGCACAGGCACAACAGCAGGTGGGTATTGTGTATACTTGTATGTAACGGCTGGGGTAGTCTTTGTCTAAAAGAGTAGGCCAAAGATGCTATGACGGTCCGCTAGGTAGTATCACGTATTTCTACAGCTTTTAGCTCTCCCTCCCTCATGCAAAAACGGGGAATACATATTTTCTTTTTTTCCTTTCTTTTTTTAATACAAAGGATATTGCATACATGGATGTACATATATTGTACATTGTATACAGTGACCCTCTCAGTCTATATCTTGTGCATACCATTACCTATCCCATCAGAGTTATGGTGAAGCGTTTATAGGCCTGCATCATATATCTTGACTGTTTTTCTATTTCTGTAGACCTGCTTAATTTGCCATTCAGCTGTGTCAGTCTAGCATTCTATATGCACCTGTATACCTGCAAGGCCAGCACAATCACAAATAGTAACTATATGCGATGAGATCATTTTTCCTGTAAAGGATGGCATCATGCCCTTCGGACATCCTATGACAAGGGGGGGGGTAAAGAGGGGGGTCCATGGTGTCACACTGTCTTCCTGATTTGATGCCATAATCTTTGTTCTAATCAATTGATTTTTGAAATTGAAAAATCCAAGGACATCTGGTAGCTGAAGTAGTGCCACTCTATGAATTATCCCAAAAATGAAATATAGATATGTTTGGGTAGATATGCCAGATCCTTTGATTATACAGTAAAGATTTGGGGAAAAATTATTTGGATTATTTTTTACACCCATAGGAAAATGGTGGAAAGATATAATAAATATAAAGGATATCTTGAAAAACAGTTGAAAATGCTGCATGAAAAAATAGGGGGGAAGTTTAAAATTCTCAAAAATGCCTTGCGCTTGCTTCGTGCACTAGGGGGATCCGCCCCTGCTATGCATGAATGCACCCTTGAAAAGTCACTCACCAGTGCTGCATTCATGATAGGATCATGGGGAAATAACATTCAATTTGTAATAATTCAATCATTATCACACCTTGAAAATCATGCCTCGGAATATGACCTTTCCCACTGGGAGAGTTAAAAGTTGTGACTTGTTACTTTTGACCCACAGCTATTGGATTCTTGTGAGGAGCTCTCTGTAATGGTTTAAGGTTTCCATCCTGTTTCATATTTGCCAACCATCACCTTTTTTCAATTCTAGCTCGTTTTGAAGGTTATGGAATAGCATTCCTCCACTTCTGGTCCCATCTTTTGTCTCAAAAGGAATACATGTAGAGTCAGTCCTTCTGATGCCAGTCTGTCAAAACTACCTTTAGGAAGATTTGACTGCATTGGTGCAAGGAGCAGGAATCCAGGAGGCTGTTGCAAAGGGATAGGAGTTTTGTCGAAGGTGTTATCCCCTCCATGGAACCAGTTTTCCCTAATTTTCACAATAGAATCTGATTCAGAGGAAGTCAATTGAGTTAGGTACAGTAACAATCCGTTCCAAATCTTTTCACAACAGCCTACAGAGGCATCCCCTGTCCCGTCAATTAAATTTACTACCATATATGTACATAACCATAAACAGGTGCACTGTTGGCATTCATTGGGGCTCTATTTAGCTTATACATGCAGTTACATAAATGAGACAATACAAGATACAACAAGAACAGTATTCTGTATGCCAATGCTTTTATGCCAAAGATATGGATGGATTGTATTGTATAAGACATAGCAGCATGTGGCGATGATATCTGTGCCGACAGTACCATGATTACTATAAAACCTATCTTGAAACTTCAAGATTTTTAGGGATTTGAATTCAACTTACAGTATAGGGAAGGGGGGGGGGGCGGTCAGCCTATAGGGGGTATCTTTAGTTAGGTGAATTATAGTTTTGTCATGTTCATAACGGTAAAGGTGCCGGTTTCTAAAGGCCAAATCCCACAACGCGTAAATGGGCAGAAAATCCTTGTGATATGGATATGTGGTTGCTAAGCCGATATTGGGGTGGAAATATTGTCTAAAGTAGGCCTATAAAGGTGAAGAACCCTTGCCAAAATGCTGGTATTTGGGGAGTGAAATACATCAACAGTTTTTGATATTCTCTTCACAAAGGGCCAGAGATCTATGTGATTTATTGTAACATTATGATTCCACTGTCTTACTGCATATTCCACAGGACTTTGCTGCCCAATAACACAGAGATCCAGTGCCCAATATCGGCAATAGACTAGAAATCACAGAGATCTACTGCCTAATATCGACAATGGAATCAAAATCACAGAGTTCCAGTGCTCAATATCTGCTACTGGTAGGATTTGGGTAAGGTTAAGGTGGAGTGAGACCCTTTGTTATTTAGATTATTGGCAATAGGCCAAGGCTGCCGATATCCAAAATCACAGACATTTCAACCCCATTTTTCGCGTAGTGGGATTCGACCTTAAGGGAGATGGGCTTCTGCTGAGAGACGTATACATAATTATGGTATATGTATTTTCTCCTGCCCTGTATGACCTGCAACTCTACCATAACAATTACTGATCATGGCAAGTTTATACATTATGTAGTGCCAGTATATGATATCGATTAGGAATGGCATTGTACTTGCATCCGTCCTTGTTTGAGAGGAAATAAGACAAGGATATTCAATATAGATATGGGCTTCTGGGTCACTATTTGAGTGGCCGGAGTATTCCACTAAGAGCTGCCTGGTCGAATAAGAGTCGTTTTGTCCAGCCGTATTCCTTAGATAATGCGTGCACTCCGCCCCTCCCTCTCAGAGGGGTTGAACTAATCCCCCATCGCCGCCCAAGGGATCGAAAAGGTTTCGCCACCCCCCTCAAACCCATATACAACAATGGCCAATTTAGCCCCCCCCCCCCTCCAAATTCCCACTGCCACTCTCTAGCACTGGTATGATTTGTAATATCATGCTGAACTTATAAAGACACATATAATTATAGGTGAATTCCCATTAAGTACTTATGTGTACCCTGGAATTAGCTTTTAATAATCACTTTCAACTTTGAGGGCAATTTTCTTCAAATAAGTTGGCAGCTCATGATCTTACTCCTGGTACTCGTCCAAGGGATCTGATGACCCCTTCCCCCTTCTCTATCGGCCAAATACTGTTCTATTGCAATGTATATATGTCATTCATGCATATGACTGTGGAGG
This sequence comes from Acholoe squamosa, assembly GCA_949317995.1. Taxonomy (NCBI): domain Eukaryota; kingdom Metazoa; phylum Annelida; class Polychaeta; order Phyllodocida; family Polynoidae; genus Acholoe; species Acholoe squamosa. The sequence goes on along the minus strand of OX439047.1, from coordinate 15,434,082 downwards.
TAATAGACAGAGTTGCACAGTTAACATGTGGGTGTGTTGTTATTCCAAACGAGCCACATTATGATCAGCTCCCAGAGACCTTGAGTTACTGTTGAAACAACAACACACCCACACGTGAAGAAACTGGTCGTGTTGGCACTTTCAAGTGAAACCCTGTATTTATTTCATGGTTTCACAGCCCAGGTTTCACGGAATTTAATGGACAAAAACTCACATATATCTAGCTGTGGGGCTTGCAGAGCGGGGGCATGCAGGGAAAGGTGTATATGTTTTTGTATTGCTAAATGATTGTTTTGATAATCGTTTGAATGAAACATGCACGTGTTTAGTAAACATCCCAAAAAGAGGTTTCCAAGCATTCTGCTGTAATATTTCTTTGTCAATACCATGAAAAATGAACTAGGCCACACACGTTTTCCTCAGCATTCTCTGAAAGAAATAACAGAGGTTTTTCCTCGTTTCATTTTGGCAAGACCCTCACGGTCTCTGGAAGCTGATCATAATGTACACTATACAAGTGCCAGCATATGAAGCTCCAGTGCAGCACTGACGAGTCTATACTTGCAAAAAGTAATGTACCTGTTACTGCATAAGTATACAAGAAAATAAATGCCCCCCAGTTGACACATTTAATATTTTTTTCAAAACGTCCACTTTAGTGTGATGGTTGTATAGAGTATAGGCTTTACTAATAGTCACTGACTTTTATCATACATGTGCATACTCTTTACTGAGTCTCCATTTTGTTTCTAATCCCACAGACTCGGGAACAGATGCTGAAGAGAGGGATCTATAGATGAGCTCATAATAACCTAAGTCTTAGAGGTTAGACTAGACCCAGGATCACCGAGGAGGGAGAAGGAAGCCCTGACCATGGAGGAGGCAGCTGTAAGATTACACCCTGATATAGACAGGGGATGGGCCTGGGTGGTTGTAGCAGGTAAGGCGCACCTGTACTTTGTTAATACAAAGGTAGTAATAGTACAGCCCATCGGTTATAGCCACTACATGTATGTTATGGACCCTTGATCCTGTCAATATGGGGCGTTGTAGCGAAATAGACCCTTTCTCACTATGCACAATCCACATTTAGGACATTGATATAAGCAAGCTGGGATTGTAGGCAGACATTGCACTCGCAATAGTACAACAATTTATACAGGCAATCATCTTATCATTGGGTATTAGTTGTGAGACAGCCCCTTTGCTGACATTTCTATAAGATATATAACCACGAGGTATATTTACCCCCATATGTTGTGCATGTTAGTGGTAATAGATGTTTAAAGCATTATATGGTTATGATACAACATATATCGTTATGTCTATTTGGTTATGAATTATGATGTTATGTGGGTTATATGTGGTGTATATACATGTCTTCAGGACCAGGTATTTACATCTATATATACATACATGTATAATTTTCTGGGAGCAACTACTTGTAGGTATTTGTTGTGACTTGCCCAATGCCATTACTGAAGGTACATATGTATGCTCCCTGGAGGGTTTTGCCAAAAACGGGACATGATGGTTTTGTCAAACCATCATATTGAGTGTCCTACTTTCTTTTCTGTATTGACTGTTCTCATGTTGACCAATACTACTTAGGAAGCAATTTCAAGCCACCAGGAGGCTGTTGCGAAATGATTGCGAATTCGATAATGACTGTAGCTAGCGCACCTTCCAGTTCCCAGCAATTCTCCAGCCTGAGAGCCTGATTCCCACATTATACCATAATGGAACTGACTTGCTCTAAATTTATTATGTTGTGAAAGGTTTGGGGAACTGGTTCCATCATTGGTTCCACCTGAATGCTTCCCATAGTAGATAGGCCAGGAGGGTATCTCAAAAAGATTTGGAATTGATCCTGTCGGAGGTGATAATTCCAAAATTGAACTCACTGACCTTCTGAAGTGGATTCCCTCTTGTATTGTAAAGAGGAAGTCAGTTATAGGAGTGGTATAGGAGGGGTCCAGTCTCTTATTTTGCACCTCGACCTATTTCCGTGCAGTTCACTTGTAGCAGAAGTCAAGCAGGGAAGTCTGTTCTTAGGGTGAGAAATGTAGGAGAACTGGAGGATCAAATAGTTATGGTGAGAACTGGTTTCCCAATCTTTTTGAGATACCCTCCAGCAAATTAGAAGAGGGAACTAGCCGGAATAGGTTCTTACTTAGGAAGCCCTCATCAATTCCCAACCACTCAAAAACCACTTTAATGACCAATTACACTTTGGCAACCCAACAGGGAATTGATTCCCTAAGGTCAGTCAGTTCCATTTTGGGAATAGGACCTCCGACCTCCAATCTTTTTGCAACAGCCTCCCGAGAATTGTAAACTGAATATTAATCATAGGCAATGCTGGGCTGTTTGGAACTGTTCACCTTTTAGTGTTTCGGCAAAAGCCTCCTACTATATAAAATAGAATAGTGCCTGCTGTGGGTCTAGCCAGTAGCCCAGCCATGTGCTCCGTCCGCCTCACAGTTAGAGCTGGCATTCCCTTCTGCCTGATTGCATAGTGTCTAGATCTTCCGGGGTCATGAACCTGCTAGTCTATTCTGTTCATAAACATACCCTGATGCCCAGTATCTTACACCTGGGCTAAACATGTATGTTTGTTTTGGATTAGACCATCCCAAATCAGATCTTTATTGTCTAAGCAGTGATATTCATTACACTGTTAAATGTATTGTTTATGCATGTCAAAGCCATTATATAGCAAATGAAAGAACACACTCCAAGAAATAACTTTTGAATCTACCGGGCAGTGCCCTCTTAGAATTGAACAGTTGTATTGCAGTAAAACTGTTATGGCCCAAATGCTAGTACAGTCAAGCACTGTAGTACAAAATTCTGTAAAAAGAATAGCGGTGAAAGACTTGTCCGAGTTGGTGCAAAACTGCAATGGTATTCCTATTCTTACAGTGCATCTGCTGTATGTATCATTGTATGTACTTCAAATTATGATATCAACTGATAAAAACTATGCAATGCCCATATGATGAAGTGATACATCTTAGCTTTGGGTCTATATATGCATGGAAGTGGTCAGGAGGGTGTTGCTCCTATAGTAAAAGGAAGAGCTGGCTAAAATGCCCTCGTTTCCAATCCTTTCTTTTCATGTAGCTGTAACTTGTCTCTTTTGTTGCTCACAAGTGGTCATTCAAGTATGGTGCTAAAAAAACGGGGATTTGGGTAGGTACCTAGTTGGGAGAAGTCAGTCAGTATAATATACTGTAGGGGTATGGTATTTTACACTTTAACGTTCATGCACCCGTGAGACTCAGACCTAGGTCCTTCGGGTGTGGTGGGGGAATCTGGATGGCAGGTGGCAGCACCTGCCTCTGGGTTCGTATCCACTACACCAGGGGGCCTACCACTCGTCCGCCACACGTCACGTGGCCGGTCTGAGTTTCGCGGGCTTTTCCCCTATATAAGGCTGGTCCTAGCCCTAGGTTCCTCAGTAGTGGTTTACCCACTGCTCAACCAGGTTGTTACCCGAAAGGGTAACCAAATGCCCTAGCAGCATGTAGTCCTCTGAGGCTGTGATCGTATGTAACGCAAGCTATAAAATAAAAGCTCGGTTGCCTACCCGGAAACTTTTCTCTCTCTTCGTTATGATTTAATCTAACTTAACGAGACGAACCATTACACTGGTGCCGTGACCAGTTGGTCTTCGGGTAAGCGCAGTCAGAAATGACTGAGCTGAGCCCAGTCAGGGGAAATGGCCCAGATTATGAGCTAAACTGCCCGATGGAGGATGGTGAAATCAAATCACCACCCCAAGGTACAGAGTGGAGAAATCCACTGGAACACTACCCTGATGGGTTAGAGGATGTAAGAAAAAACTTCATGATGAACTGGATGAATTTGGAGACTCCTTATTCATGCCAGGAGGTACTTCGAAACCTGCACCAATGCATAAAAGTACTGCTTAATTTGGTAAACTACCATTTGAGGTACCAAAGCCTAGTGCAGGTATGTTTGAAACACCATATAGTTCTCGAATTAAACACCAGAAATGTGGATTCGAAAGGAACAAAATGGACGAGCTTGAAGATATGAGAGCTGAATACGAGAAGATCCAGAAGGATCTTAATACACTGACCGGAACCCGAGACAAGATTCTGACTGAAAACAAACAGTTGATATCAGAACGTCTTGATTACGATCAAAGTTGTAGACGCCAACAACAATTGTTATTGGATCAGATGGAGAAAGAAAAACAAGATTTTCAACTCCAGCACAAACAGTATCGTGATGCACTATACACGGCGGACCTGGAATACAGAGCCTCGTGTGATGAGTTGAATAGAACTAAACAAGAGTTAAATTCAACTCAAACGGCCTATGGCAAGTACCAAGAAGAGCTGATGAAAATTGAATCAGCCTTCAAGGATGCTCGGAAAACGTATCAAAAACAAACCGATGAACATGAAAAACTCAAAGGTCAATGGATACGTGAATCCACAGATTTGGCTGCCAAACAGACAAAGATGATGGATGATTATTCCGAACTGGAAGCTAAAGCTATCCAGATGTCAAAGTATCTAGAAGATACTGGTCGTGCAGTAGGCACTCTTGAATCAGACTTCACCGTTTCAGGAGTTGCCCTAAACACGACGAGTAACCAGATGAACTCTTTAAGGGGCGATGACAGGGTAACAGAGACAACTGTACCTCGTTATGAAGAAGTAAAGAGTCATCAGGTTAGATTTACGGATAATACCTTCCAACCTCTTGGTCTAGGTACGGGAAATGGTGGGGTTGACTCTGCGAGTGGAACTAAACAAAGCCACTCGGCAAACACTCCCACCTTTCACGGCGGATGGCCACAACAGTCACCTTTAGGGGGACCAAATGGCCCGTATGCCCAGTATGGATGGAATCAATCCCAAACAGGAGCGAGTCCGTCCAAAGGTAACACCCGGAACATGTCCGGAGGAACAACCGGACAATCATCCGGGAATTCCAGTCCAGCTGGAGGGCAATCCAGATGTGACCAAGGATCCGGACCTTCAGGAGATCGTTCCAGAAGTAGACCCCCTGCTGGTGGGACTGGTTCCAATAATGGAAATCAGTCAAATGGAACAGGAGGAAACACTAATCCCAATAGTGGTTTCTTTAGCTTTTGTGGAAATACACAACCCACCAATAATCCTGGGCCAACTCCTCAAACCAGCGGATACACCTTCTCACAGGTGCCTCCATATGGAACAGGAGGATCAGGGGGCGGAGGAGGACCACCGCCTGGAGGCCCTGGAAGTACTTATGGTACGAATCCTCCAAGGAAAAAGAGACTCAGTCGCCGAGTATCTCTTTCTCCAGGGTTACAAGCGCTGCATGACTCTAATGCAGCGATTGCTAACTTAGGTGTTGATTGCTACAATCAAGGTCTGGATGATACGGAGATCATGGAATGGAGTAAGGGTTTATCCCTTACTGGATCCACGAATCCGGCTCGTAGAGTAGCTAAGATACCTACCCCCTTTAATACCAAGAACCCTTGGAAGGAGGAGTATCAAGGCTGCGCGGATGTCTTTAACTGCAATGGATGGGGTAAAGCGGAAGCTCTCCCTTATCTAGTATGCTGGTTAAAGGAAGGCGACGGAAAAGGAGCCGTGGAGCAATGGAGAGATTCTCAAATAGTAGGACTCTCAGCCCATATGAAATATGATGAACTCATAGAGATTGCTTCATATCTATATGGGAATATAGTTGGAGAAGATCCTTGGCTGACATTCACTAAAAGAACGCAGAAGCCTAAGGAATCTGCCAAAGTGTTCGGCTTGGAATGTCAACGACTGTTGCATAAAGCCAGACCTCAATGGAGACTAGATGATGAATGCTTCCTAGATGAGATGTTTAAACAATTCATTGAAGGATTGCGGAATCAGGAACACAGGACAGTAGCCTGTGAAGCTTGGAAGAATGATGCCTCTCTGACAGATTTGTTCCAGTCCCTAGATCATTATGATCGAAAGGCCCATATCTTTGCCGGGAAGGTACCCCAACGGATGTCAGCAATGATAATCCCGGAGGGAATACCCGAAACCGATTCATCCGAATCAGGGGAACCTGACGAAGATGAAAACGTTGGGGCCATTGGCCAAGGGAACCCCCGGTATAACCGGAACTGGGGAAAGAAACCGGGTTACGTCAAGGAGAAAGTGATCACTTCTAAACCTCCTGTGACTCAACCCGATACCAAACCCACTACGGGTCCGTCTTTATCAGAGGACCTGGTTAACAATTTGGTAAAGAAGATTACTGAAAATCTTAGGAGGCCTAAGCCTGATAGGAGCGTAGTGACATGCTTTAGATGTCAGGAAACTGGGCATTATGCTGCCGAGTGTGAGGCAGATAAGCCAGTTTATAGAAACACTCGTTACCGGAACAATCCGGGTAAGGAGGACTCAGTGAAGAAGGAAAACTGAGAGGGGGTGTCCATGAAGGCAACTGGATTACCCCCCGAATTAATGATTGCCATGACTGCCAGCCTATCGCCGCTTGCGGTACTGGTGAGAATCCTCTAGCGATTTCGCCCAGCAGTGAAGTTAAGGAGCCTGATCAGCTCCTTACTCATGAGGCTGGGGAGACTGATAGTACACCAGGTGTCAAGAACCGGCAGAAGAACACAGAGGGGAAACCCGATATCAGTCCAGAGGGAGCGGCCAACGAGTTGGCCAGGGTGGGGTGTGCCCAACTCCCCCCGGGTCATCCTTGTCTCAAGTTTTTGGAGGGATGTGGATTTGACCTCGGCGCTAAGACGGAACTTGCTAAGTACGCAAGTAGTCCTACCTACTTGAAAGGTAGGAGGTGGTACGCAGTTGTATCTGTGAGTGGTAGATCCGCTGAGTTTCTTGTCGATACGGGTGCTAGCCACTCCTGTATTGCTAAGAGATTCTACGATCTTTTGCCTACGAATCATGAAACTTTCACAACGGAAGGAAATGCTCGTACGGCCGACGGTAGCATGATACAAACGTTCGGTAGAACATGTATGAGGTTCAGTCTACAGCAAGATAAGGACTTCATCCTTACTCCTACTGTGGCGAACATCGCGGATGATGGTATACTTGGTCTGGATTTTGCTGCATTATATGGAGCAAGGTTAGATTCCCAGAGGGGAATATTGGAAGTGAGAGACCTTTATCATCTCGAAGTACAATGTGTGCTTAGGCAAGTAAGCAGTGTAGCCAGTGTAGCCCAGACTGTTAAGATACCACCAGGGACAGCCTGTGATGTCTTATGTCGAGCGGACAGACAGTTTTCAGGAAAAACTGGAGTTGTAGAGCCAGACATGGCCATGTTGTCAAGTATCGGATTGGAATCCGCCGACGTTCTAGTAGCTAACGCTGCTTGGACGGTGGTTCCTATATCCAATACCGGTAATAAGACTGTCTACGTACAGAAGGATACGATCCTCGGGTCGGTTGTCCTGTCTGAATTGGTAGAAGACTGTAAACATGTTTCGGCACCCGGAGCCCCTTCCTCACCCGAAAGGAGCCCGGAACTAGACATTCTAGTAGGCGAAAGCCATGTAGAAAGTGATGAACAACGTGAAGCTCTAACTGACTTGTTATACAAGTACCGTAAAGCTTTTGCAGCACCAAGTGAAAAATTGGGGCGTACCGATAAGGTACTGCATACGATTGACACTGGTGAGAATGAACCTTTTAAGATTCCTTATAGAAGACTCCCACTAGCCAAAAAAAAGGTAGCTGAGGAGGAGATAGCTAAAATGCTTGAACAGGATGTAATAATTCCATCAACCAGTCCTTGGTCTAGCCCTGTGTGCATGGTGACTAAGAAAGATGGTACCATCCGTTTCTGCATAGATTACCGGAAATTGAATGGCATGACCAAGAAGAATTCATATCCCTTACCACGGATTGATGAGACTATAGACTCCCTTGGAAGTAAGCAATGGTATTGCTCTCTAGACTTACAATCCGGGTACTGGCAAGTGGGTATGCATCCGAAAGATATGGAGAAGACGGCCTTTTCCAGTCATATTGGATTATTCCAATATAATGTGATGCCGTTTGGATTGTGCAATGCACCGGCGACATTTGAAGCCATGATGGAAACTTTATTAAGTGACCTCTTATGGAAGAAATGTCTCGTCTATCTAGATGATGTGATTGTCTTTGGGAAGACATACGAAGAATGCTTGGAAAATTTAGGTATGGTCCTGGAAAGGATCATAACTAATGGTTTGAAGCTGAAGCCCAAGAAGTGCGATCTTTTCAAAAGATCTATTAATTACTTGGGGCGAATAATCTCGAATGAAGGGATTAAAGCCGATCCGGAGAAACTGGATGCCGTGTCAAATTGGCAGGCACCCACGAATGCGAAAGAAGTCAGATCCTTCCTCGGATTCTGTTCCTACTACCGGGACTTTATTCCAGGATATTCAAGGGTTGCCTTTCCTATCCAGAGTTTGTCCCACTGGACACCCGGGATAAGAAAGGAACAATTCCCTTGGGGATCCGAGCAAGACGAGGCCTTTATGAAAATAAAGGATTTGTTTGCAAGTACACCTGTGTTGAAGTACCCTACGGAGAATGATCATTTCATTCTAGATACTGATGCTAGTAATGAAAGCATAGGAGCCGCCCTTTCTCAGGTCCAGGATGGGGTTGAAGTTCCTATAGCCTTCGCTAGTAACACGTTGAGTAAAACTCAAAGAAATTATTGTACCACTAAACGTGAGTTGTTGGCTGTGGTGGTCTATACGAAGAAGTTCAAGCACTTTTTGTGGGGGAGTGATTTCACTCTACGGACTGACCACTCTTCCCTCAGATGGTTATTGAACTTCAAAGATGCAGAGGGGATGATAGGTCGCTGGTTAGCACACCTATCCGAATTCGGTCTAAATCACAGCCAGATTGAACACCGAGCCGGGGCAAAGCATTTGAATGCAGATGCTTTGTCTAGAATCCCAGTGAGGAAGTGTGCAAATGCTGAGTGCACTGATTGTGGAGCACACAATGCTGTGTTGGCAGGGGTTCGAGTTCCATTCGAAACCCATCCGGAACATGTCTTGAATTGGTCCTTGGAGACCATCCAGCAGTTCCAGGAATCTGACGCAGTCACATCACGTTTGATTAAGTTCCTTAATCAGGGTATCTGTCCTCCAAGACCCGAAGTGTCATTGGAAAACAGAGAGATGAGACGATTCTTAGCTCAATGGGCCGAGCTAGAAGTCCGGGATGGTATTCTGTTCCGATGGAAGAACCATTCTAATAGGAAGAAAACCTTGCAAGTTGTCATACCTAGTGCTATGCGACGAGATATTATGTATTTCTGTCATGGACATAGAACTAGTGGACACTTTGGAAAGAAACGGTCTCTAGAACGTCTGACCAGACGATACTATTGGCCCGGCATGAGTACAGATCTCACCCGATGGGTGGAGACCTGTCCCGAGTGCTGTAAGAACAAACCAGGACCCGGGTTAGGCAAGCTGCCATTATCCCAGGAACTGTTTGGTATAAGGTTTGCTAGAATAGCTGTTGACATTATTAGTGGGATTCCCCCCACTCCTAGTGGCAACACGTGTATGATGGTCGTGTCTGATTATTATACCAAGTACACCCGAGTGTTTCCTCTACCGGATCATAAGGCTGTTACTTGTGCTATGGCCTTTGTAAAAGGGTTGGTGCTGCACTTAGGTGTCCCACTCATGTTACATAGTGACCAAGGCAGAGAATTTGAGTCTAGTCTGTGGCAAGAGATGTGTAATTGTCTGGCGATTTGCAAGACAAGAACTAATCCCTATAGACCACAGAGCGATGGACAAGTAGAGAGATTCAATAGGACTTTGATCCAAGTATTGAAGTCTCTGGTAAATGAGCAGATGGATGATTGGGATGAACAATGTGAATTCGTGGTACATGCCTATAATGGCACTGTACATTCGAGCACAAACTGTTCTCCTAATCTCCTCGTTTTTGGAGAGGATTTGATTATGCCAGCCGATTTGGTGTTTGGCATAATAAGAATGAATCCGGAAACCCCTTGCCAGGTGATGTTTGTAGAATCCCTACGGGATAATCTCAAACAAGCCTATGAGAGGGTTAGAGACGAGTTGCAGAAAACTGCGCGTTGGCAGAAAGTTGGCTATGACACAGGTCTAAAAGCTAGATTTTTTAATCTAGGAGATAGAGTACTGCGTCTACACCAACCTCTAGCCAACCTGAAATTAGCCAGCAATTGGGATGGACCTTTCACTATAACTCAGGTTATTAGTGATTGCACAGTGATTATTAAATCACAGCTTGGTAAATGTTACAAGTCAAATGTAGCGAGACTACGCCCATGGAGAGGGAGGGATACCTCCACCGAAATGTATGGCGATGGTCTATTGGAAGTAATGGAACAGAGTCGTGTTAAGCAACTCGAAGTGGTACCGACCCAAAAGAGAGGACCCGGGCGGCCACGGAAGGTTGCAGACCCGAAGAGGGTGGTGCCCCCTGTCGTAACATCCGGAAAGCAGGGGAAGATACAAAAAGTCTCGGCAGGCGCAGGTAAAAATAAGAGGAAAGGTCCTTCTAAGGCTAAGAAGACCTTGGAAAAGGCTCTTATGGATACCAGGTCAATAAAAGAGGCCTCAAAACCTCTTAGACGCAGTCCAAGGTTGCTACAGACTGCCGTAACCTAGCCTGTTAACACAACGAGTGTGTTGTCCTGTACTGTGTACTGTTATATGTTGTAACCTAGTTCAATGTATATTTGAGCCGGTCATGAGTTTCTGGAAAAGGCCCTATGACAATGTACCCATGGTTTTGGACGGATAATCCGGTGGATATGCTTATGCTATCCATAAACTCCAGAATACCTAGCGAATTGTCATAGTTGAACCCTGAGTACGGACGGACGACCGATCGGGTATTGTATTGTTTTTATGTAAGGGCGCGTGACCTAATTAAGGGCACGCGGGAAAGTTGTTGACCCATTTTCGAATGGTCACGTGAGGCGCCGGTTTGATCATGCGCAGCGATTCAAGTTCGAGTATCCCGCCATATTGTCTTATTCCTGCGAAGGAAGAAGACGTGGCCGAGGGTGGTCTTACTCTTGTTGGAGTCTGATAGCCCGTGACAGCCATATTCCGAGGTGTGCCCTCGTTAAAAGGCACCCGCCTTTCACTGGGTAAGCAGTACTTACTGCTTATCCGGTGGATTGGGATATTTTATCCCCGAACAGCCACTTCTGTCGATGGCAGAAGAGGCAGTCCGCCTTGGCGGTGGTGCCGGTGCCAGCACCCCGCCAGAGTATGGAAGTGGTTCTCCCCAGAGTCCCACTTATACATACGACGATCAGCAATACGATGCTGATTGTGATCAGATGGATCAACAAATGAATGTTGATCAGTACTTCTCTGGAGTAGACGATAGCGACGTAGAATCGTTCTACGATGCATCCGACAACTCCAGACAAGTTAGTCCTGAACGCCGAGGCGTTCAACAACAAATTGATGTAGGTGAGCCTTACATAGCCCCTCCATCCGAAGGTTTGAGTGGAGAACCGGCAGGAGCCCAGTCTCATGACAGGGCTCTGATGCCACCTCCCCCTCAACTGCCGCCCCGTCTTGGTGGGAGTACCTCATTCGGTGCTTTGGGACCTGCTTCTCCGGTTGACAGGCCAATGTACCTAGAGCTGCCCCTTCCAGACAGTCCAGAATGGCACGATGTAGCCGGTCCCTATGACGGACGGATGTTAGCAATTTCTGAGGAAATGCTGATACCCACCTGTTATGGGACGTCCAGAGAAGTTGATGAACGTGTTGTCAACGCAATCTGGGAATGTGCTCATCCGCAATGGGCTAATACCTTTCCGGAGTCCTGGTTGATGGATTACCATCAGATGGCCAAAGGATTGGTAGTCCACTTATGGTTTCGTAAAGCCGTCTGGGACGCAGAAATGGCTTTCCGAAGGAATCCCTCTTATAGGCCTTCCTACGTGTCTGACAAAACGGGTTATACCGGTGTCAAGGCAGATGAGGTCTCTAGATACATAGATAGAGACCAGATCCTACTGTTAGGCACAGCGGATGAGTATGAAGCAGCAGGTAACGCTGTTGTGGATTACTGTCCAGGGGTCCCCATTACGTCTCAAACCATTGAGGCAGAAGAGGCCCGTATTGGTGTGTCTCCACTAGACAGACTCGGGGTAATACAAGACCTCGTAGTACGTCTATTGGAGAGGCAGTATGCACTGGCGCATCCGGAGTTAGTACCCGGACCCGCACCCGTGCAAGTAACAGCCAAGATGGCCGATCGGATGGACCGTCTCATGTCTCCTGCTGAAGCTCCTACCTTGGGAGGCGCAGCAGTAGTACCTGAGAAGGCCCTACCTGATGCAGATGCTTCCCTTAAAACTGCTCAGTCTACCCTTACGACTGAGCAAGTAAAGGTGAAAGCAGCTGGTGGAAAGGGTAAAACAACCCCCACCAAAGGTAAGGGTAAAGGGAAGCGGTCAGGAACCGAACCCTCTACCAGCACGAGTGTGGCCGACAGTACCCGAACCCGTCGGGTGTCCCCACGCTCGGCCAATAAGAAGGGCGCTAAGGCTTCGGATGTCTCCGGCAATGAGACGGACGCATCCGAGCCTGGCACTTCTACTAACGGCAGATCCCGCAAGAGGAATAAGAAGAGGGTTGACCAACGCAAACCTGAACCTATCGAGGTAGACGTTCAAACTGATAATACAGAAGCTGAACCGGCTGTCCCAACCGTAAAAGTTGAGCTCGGTGTGCCAATCGTCAAGCTACACGACGTAATGGCCGATTTGAGTGGAGACGCTCAAGATGCTGCAGCCCAGGTTCTCGCGGGTCAACAACCCGTTGTGCAACCTGTGGATGTACCATCCGACCCGGAGGGAGAGGAGCCGGTTGACCCAGTTGTGGATGCCACTCCGACTGACGAGCAAGAGGCTGCTATCTGGGCTAACGCCAATAGCAACTTTGCTGACTTCATTCCTCTACACAGGGGACACCTGAAGGGGAGTAAATCCGTATGGAGACTGCCCTCTCGGATCACCTGTGAGAGGCGTGAGGATATGGAGGAGTGGCTTCGCAAGAAGCTCTCTGATAGAAAGCCGGCCAATATGTACTGGATCTATTGGGAATTCGTTAAGAATTCGCCCAATGGTCTGTACAATTATGACCAGAAGGGCAAGCTCAAGTTTGCTCTAGATGAGTACTACGGGGAGGATCGTAAGGATTGTCCCTTCCAACGTTGTACTCAAAGTGAGGGTGAGGTTGAATTCTTCATCGACAAAGACGCGTTCCTTCGTCATCTCGTGGAGGTTCATATGCACCAGAGGCCGGAATATGTCTGCGACCGAGAGGTTGGCAAGAAATGTGCTAAATGCACAGGATGTGTCACCCCCCGACGCGGAGACATGGTCCGGCACTATGTGACTTCGCATGGAGAGGGCCTGGAGGCAGCCATAGATCGGGTGATGAAAATTCACTCCGAACTCTATGGTAACCTTAAGGGCCTCAATGCAGAGAAGTTGGCTTCACTCACACCAAGTACGAAGCAGTTTGCGCCTACGGTTCCTGGTACTAACCAGAAACTAAAGGCTCGGTTTGCCCAGACTCCCGGGTCCGGCAAACTAGAGTACGCTCAGGAGGAGTACGATCTGTTGAACGAATGGAGAAGCAACAAGGCCCGCCGTCGTGGTGGGGCTTATGTAACTCCATCCGGAGAACAGATCCGAAGCCGCAGGGATTACCGCCAGGGACCCTCCGCGGCAGATAGGAAGAGACAGGCGTCTCAATCTCCAAGCCGAGCCAGGTCACCACTGGAGGCGTTGGAGAGACAGACGAATGGGGGGAGGAAGAAGCCACATCTTCCATCCCCTACTGGAACTCCTTCCCATTATGGGCGAGCACCAACTCCACTAGGTGCACAGAACCCGACATTCTTTGGTGTCAGTGGACCGAGTGGCCAGTCCGCCCGGAAACACGCGCCTTTGAATGTCAAAGACCCGAAGCAGTACCCTGCTATGGGCCCACCCGGACCAGAGATGCAAATCTTTGATCAGTACGGGAGGGTCAAGCAGGAACTGCCGACAGTAGGAGGTCAAGCTCCCCGACCTACAATGAGTGCTGTGGTGAGACAACGTCCACCCGCACCATTGTTGACGGCCAAAGACCTTAGAAGGGAATTGTCGCGGTTGCCCCTAGCTCAGGGATTACCAAACCAAGGCCCTTCTTCGACCACTGCTAGTGCGGCTACTACTGCGGTTGCTTCTTCGCACACGCAGGTAGCTGTCACTGCGAGTGGGTCTGGAGCACAGCCGAAGCCTCAGGGTCAGGTACCCCCACCTGGTGCTGTGGTTCATCGGCCTAAGCTGATCCAGACAGTGGAGACCTTCTTCAAGAAGGAGGACAAATTGTCTTGCAATATTCAGAGCAAGCAGTTTGAGACGTTACAGCACCATCTGGAAAACCTCCACCTGGATATGTATCGTCGGACCGTGTCGAGCACTCTCCAGTGCATTGACGCGATCCAGAAGTCAGAGATCAACCGGATCTCGACTCAGATAAAGGCGGATGTTGCCAAAGATAAGCAGGAAGCTGCTAATCTGCGGCAGGAGGCCCTATCCGAGAAGGAAACAGCTTCTCAGATGCTCGACCTAGAACGAGCAACGAACATGAAGAACCAGCAAAAGTTCTTCAAGGTTTTCGGAGTTATCATGGATAACTGGGACGGCACACCTGAGCATGCTTTGAACCTGTTCGAGGCACGCCAAAAGGTGAAACTAACACCTGCTGTCCCCGCATTGGCACCTACGGATGGAACCAGTGTGGACCCCCCCGTTCAGCCACAGGCTCAACAACCGGGTCCAAACCAGCCACCCGAGGAGAACATGGAACAGTAAAAAAACTGTTGCATGAGGATCGGACATAATTGTGTGTCCCGGGGTGCTATTTCCTATGTATTGTTGGATGAGAAACCATTTTTTATCCAACCCGTATTGATTCGGGTACCAAGCTGTACCCTAATCCAGAAACTGAAAACAGAAGGAAAAAAAAACAAGTCACTCTGGAGGAGGAGTACGAATGCTGTAAACACCATAATTGTACTGTGCCATAATATAATGACTGTGCCTATTATAAAATCATGGACAATTTACACTAATATGGACTTTTGAACTACAAACCGGATTTACTACTACACCACTATTATTTGTGAGCTAGCACTACAGGCATCAGGGTTTAGCTACGCCCATAAAGTCCATCAACAGTCTACAACTGGATCTACTATTACCTCCAGTTAGCTAGCACTACAGGCATCAGGGTTTAGCTACGCCCATAAAGTCCATCAACAGTCTACAACTGGATCTACTATTACCTCCAGTTAGCTAGCACTACAGGCATCAGGGTTTAGCTACACCCACCAACAAGTTTTACTATAGCACTTCAGGCATCAGGGTTCAGCTCGCCCATACCAAGCCATCAGCAGCATCCGACTCCTGTTACATCCTCCAATCATGAAAACAAGTAACTTTGTTGATAATATTATATTGTGTGTAAAATTGTATTTATAACTATATAATATCTTTTATAAAGATATATTATTATATAAGGGTACCTATAAATATACTGGATCTGCGAATCCTAAAAGTTGTTTAAAGTAATCCTAGACCTATAACTGTCTAGATAGGTCATTCTTGGTCTCAATATATTAAGAGACTATATTTCTTCTGTAACTTGTAAGTATAAAACACTAAGGTATAAACTGAGCTGCATCTCAAAAGCATAAATATTTTTTTCATAAAATAAGAGAAGGTCCAACGGATTTCTCTAAACTTAGTATTGTATTACTCAGGTTAATACCTAATTGTGTTCATATAGTATCAGATTAATTGTTCATATCTGATCATTAATATTTAATTCACTCTGTAAAGTGGACAGAGCTGTTAATTTAAAAAGTCAAAAAAATTTTTCCGGGTTCAATAACCGTAATACGATCATTATTTACAACCACCGGTCCTTTTCAGGACCCTACTGTTGTCAAAACGTTACTATAAATCTGTGATAATTGTATATTTATCATTTATGGTTGTTATAAGCTACTGATGGAAATGACATGAACGACGCTCGATGCTATTATTGTATAATTTTTCGGAAATAGGATAGTCTTATACTATAGCCTATTTCACATCGAGCAAGTGTAATTAATACCCCTTTTTAGTATTGTAAACAATCACTTACTAGGTTATTAATACACTGCGGTTTAATTACCCCCAAGTTATTGTCTAAGGGGGGCAGTGTAGGGGTATGGTATTTTACACTTTAACGTTCATGCACCCGTGAGACTCAGACCTAGGTCCTTCGGGTGTGGTGGGGGAATCCGGATGGCAGGTGGCAGCACCTGCCTCTGGGTTCGTATCCACTACACCAGGGGGCCTACCACTCGTCCGCCACACGTCACGTGGCCGGTCTGAGTTTCGCGGGCTTTTCCCCTATGTAAGGCTGGTCCTAGCCCTAGGTTCCTCAGTAGTGGTTTACCCACTGCTCAACCAGGTTGTTACCCGAAAGGGTAACCGAATGCCCTAGCAGCATGTAGTCCTCTGAGGCTGTGATCGTATGTAACGCAAGCTATAAAATAAAAGCTCGGTTGCCTACCCGGAAACTTTTCTCTCTCTTCGTTATGATTTAATCTAACTTAACGAGACGAACCATTACAATACTATAGAGTGTGTCACATGAGTAGGTACCTGATAGTGCAGCTCTCTCTGTTTTAAACAAGGCAGATAACTTTTCAGACTAATGTGCTGAGTGCAAGTTGAATGGTAAAGCAGAGCGTGACTTCTTTTGAAAAGAGGGTACAGGTCTACTGACAGCTCTTTTTACCATAGGAGCAACACGCTCCTGTTCCACAATATTAAATATTGGGCATCTTTTTAAATTGACATGTGGCATGGGCATTAGTGATATTGAGGGGAAAAATTGGCATGACATGGGGGATTTCTTGACCTCATGATTGGACATGTAGATTCTTAGAGGTGGCATGGGACATTGGGATTTAAGTGAGATATGACATGAGCATTTCTTATGTTTGACATGTGACATGGGACCCCAATCCCAGACCTCCATGAATGCAGACAGGGCTGGTAACTGCCGGTCTAAATCTACTCGATGAAACTGCAACCATACCATGTAGTGTACACACTCCAAACGAGTGGGCATGAAGCACCAATGCATGCCCTGGAGGCATCTTGTGGCATTGAAGAGTCAAAAGAGCTTGGTACTAAGGTCCATGCCGAATTCAGGAGTCTAGAACCATTGGTTTTTAAGTAGATGTTTAAAATCAAAAGTGTTAAGATCAAGGTATACATATTTAATTTGAAAGTGTTTAAAGGCTCCTGAGAATAAAGTGATTCTATGATGAGTCTTATGCAAATTATCATTGTATATTCTAGTCTAAACACTTTTGATTTTTAAACATTTTTGACAAAAGTATTTTGCCCCCAAAAAGTGTTTCATAAAATGTTACAAGAAGGTGTTTAAAACTATACACATCTTTAGTGTTTTCTTGGTGGTTCTGGGACATTTCACTGTTATTATACTATACATGTAGTTGTTCATGTTTACGTTCGTGTATAAACATTGGTTTATATGAAGTATCAGTTCTAGGATGTAGCCCCTATGTTATTTCATTATCAATCAGCGTCCTATTCTTTCTGAGATTAGGTCACATATAATAATCATGTCTGTGTTTATAGATGAAGAGTATTTAATATATTATTATGATACTGATTGAGAAAAAGAAATACTAAGGAGGCTAATTTAAAAAAAAAAAGTCCTAATTCACCACTATTTTAAAGTAACCTCTTGAGAGAATTTCACACAAATTGAGTCATTCCCCTGCCAAAGGCGCAGATCGAGATTTGTTGAGTAAACACTTGACGGAAGATTGATCATTATAAACAGTTGTGACAGTGGGTTCATGACTTCGTCTTAATGATAACATAGGCGTCACGATACTAAACAGGGCACCAAGTATCTCAGAAGTGCAGCTATACCAAATCGGAGGTCACAGGAGGCCATATCCAAAGGTCCGCATCCACCGTCCATGTGCCTCATCCTTTTTTATCTTATCTGTCATCCATGCCTGTGTGCAGTGGATGCGGCTCTTTAGAAACACTTCCATCAAAATGCCATTAAAATAATGACCTTTCTCTGACAATTTAAGGACAAAGTTTTCACCGTTATTTCCACAGAGATTCCTTGTGACACAGTAATTCACTGTGCTGTTTTTCTGGAGATTCATTGTATAAATATATTACTCTCTTCACTACACCATAAGATGGTGGTTCATTTTACAGTTTATATGGATGCCTGATGGATTCTGCAGTCATTTCCTGAAATAAAGTATTGTGATGAAAGCAAAACATTAGTTGGCTATATGGCTAAGTACATGCAGAATCCATATCAAGGGTAATTGTAGTTAAGCGATGAATATCAAATGAGCCATTTAAAGCTGAATTACGATTAATTCATCCTTTATGGTACATACTTTATATCAAAAGGCAGTCCATTCCACAGTGGCCTCATGGCCCCAGTATCATCTTTTTAAGCCTGTTGACTTTCTACGTCATAGGCATAAATAAATCAGATGGCAGTTAAGTGCCTTTGCGATACACACTCCTTGATTACAAGAACCCATTAAAGAAGTGCACGTATTTCCTTTCTAGTGACAGGGGACACTTACACTGGTGCACGACCTGGAGGCTGTTGTACATAAGCTAAAGAGAGCACTCTCAGCCTAAAGGGTCATGATCTACTTTACCATTCAACTTACAAGTATTCACCACATTGGACGGAAAAGCGACCTGGCTTGTTTAAAAGTAGTGTGTATTGCACAAGGAAGGTACCTGACTATGTGACTCTCTTTTTAGTGCTCTTGTTTTGAATAGCTATCATCTTCATTAAAAGGTACTTGTACCTCACTGACATGAGCAATTCAGTGTTACATGAAAAAAAAAGTCAGAGCTGAAAAGAAAGTTCCTGCTATAGTTGAAGCATTTCCTAGTCAAAACTACCATTTCCCCTTTGTGCAACACCCTCCTGTTAATACAGGAGTGGGGGCCTGGATAAACACATCCCCCATAACATACACAGGGCATTTGATCATAGTTGAACTGTGCTCCCTGCCTGCCCTATTGGGTTGGGCACTTCAACATTTTTGACAAACCATTGTACTGTGGAGTGGTAAATTATATGGTCTCTCGGCAGATGTATTTGGATCGATTTAATGCTGCACAAAAAAAGACAGACAGAAAAGTTTGAAATGGCTTATCTCAAAGCCAGGGCAGCATTTCTTTGATTTTTTTTCTGATTTTTTTTATTGGTCCTCATTGAGATATAAAATGGTGTTCCAGATCCAACCTAATCCAGACTGTGTATGCTGCAAGAATAAAGATAATTGTTACAGTTCTTATTATGTTTGGTTGGCTATGCAAGCCTTCAGTAAGACAGTGTGGAACTCTAAGCTGCTCATACTTCAGCTTGATGAATACATCCATGATTTACATTCACGTAATTACAAACCGAATGTCAGGATGATGAATCTTTTTGTCACCATGATTTGTATTGGCCAAAAACCTTGTTCAAAATCGGAGATCAGGGATGGTCTGTTTTTAAAAATAATACAAATACAAAGGCAAGTCTTGGCTTCTGCGCATTGCAGCATTGAGGCCAAGGGTGGTATGTTTTAGAATCCGTAGTGGTACGTAGGAAAACAGCGACGACTATAGAAATCTTTAAGCCAAAAAAAGAGATCTTGTGTTTCTAGTTGCATGCCTCCATGGCAGGTCTGTTTTTCACGTGATTTCTATGGTTCAAGTCTATATTCATCGATTTTATGGTTAAACTATGGATGCATGAGGGTGAAAAAGGAAATGCCTTTTAAGCTATAAACTTGAGATGCTTAGAAATATCGATGAACATCTATGAAAAATATGCGGAAGAAATGTAGAAAAAGGAATAAAATTTATGAAAAATATGAAAAGGAGTCCACAAAAAGGTTTTTGCAAAATTGTATGCGTTAGATTATTTTGCAGATTTTACCTTTAAGAATGATTTATTGGAAGGTTATGTTTACAAAGTAAATGCATCCTATCCTGGTTTCTATGCTAGGAACTATTCAATTTCTGGTTAATTTGAGAACTGAGTAAAAAGGAATCTGGGGTTGTTTTCTTTTTTTTAATTATTTTATTAGGTACTTAGTACAAATACCAAGTATATGTATTAATTAATGCTAGCTTCTGCACGTTCCAGTCCTTCCGCTAGCCCCCCTTACATGCAATATTGAGACGTATCTATTATAAACTAGGTATGGCGACACCCCTTTCTGAACACATTCATATTTCAATCATATTAATTTTAGCATCTACCTTACATATAGTTGTACAACATGGGATGTAATGATGAAATGAGAAATGTAGATGAGGGTAATACAAAGATGACATATAACAGAGCTTAATATTAAGCTCTACATGAAATTTTATTATATTCTGTCTTAATTCCTCTTTTGAAAATATTGATGTCCTCAATTCTGGTGAACTCTTATTTGAGCTTATTCCACATCATAATTGCTCTATAGAAGGCACTTCGAGTTACAATAGTTATAACAGTATGAGGAACTAATAATCTATTTCCATCATGAAACCTTGTATTTTCAAATTTAATTTGTTAATTCGTAACTTTAAGAGAAAATTCTTTTATTAAAGCGATTAAAATAACATGATAGTTTCGCAAATCTTTCTGGGAAACCGTTCATGATTTCCTTGGTCAATACAGCATGTTATCAATCATTTAATTGCCGCTAAAGCAGGAGTTCCTTGTGCTCATAGGTCGCCATGATTGACCATCGGAGTCTAAGTACAAGCTTTTCTCATTGCTTCTTTGCTCATACTTCAGCTATTTTTGTGTACAACTCCATGGTAGGAGGGACTATGAAGACGTTTGGCTTGTTCTATGTGGAGTTCATCCACTGGTTCCCTGAGGATGGGCCGGCCAAGGTGGGCCTTATTGGGCTCTCCTTGGGAATAACCTCTCTAGTCATGGGTAAGTTTGATCACAGACGTGGAGATTTGAAGCTCCTGGAGAGAAATTCATAAGGAATTACTATTCTCCTCCCTCCAAACCATGCATCCAGATGCAGGCATTTTATAGGAATATATAATTTTAAATCAATATAGTATGCATATATTTCCATTGCATGATGGATATCAGAAATTGTATGGGGATAACAGCAATCAACTGTGTAAGACATGTTTAGGTAGCATAAATTGGATCTTGGTTACAAAGGCACAGACAAAAAAGCTAACCTGTGGAGTATCTTCAATGTAATGTCTTGCGAACTTGCAACTAGGCTGTATCCCACTTGGCCCATGGCCTCGAGGAATAAAGCCTGGTTTCACCTTGTGAGGAACAATGAAAAGTTACTCATTGTCATGGTAGTCTGTTTTCATGTGAGCAGGCAAACAGATTGGATGGTCTATTCTTACATCAACAGTCCTTTATGCTTGAATTTTTATAAATGGCTATTTTCTGCTTCTAGCTCCACTTGGTGGTATATTAGGAGACTATGTCCAGTGCCGTTGGATTGCCCTGGTGGGTGGAATAGTGATGGCGGCTTCATTTGCCACTACAGCCTTCGCCCAGCACCTTGTAGTGGCCATCATCACATTTGGCTGTTTTGCAGGTAAAATTCTATTTATCACCCTATTTCTCTTTTTTTCTCCCCTGCTCAGTGTATAAAGATATCTAAACACCATTTGGCGGTAAACTATCACTGTACAGAAGAAAACCTAATTAGGTTTGAAATAGTTTGACAATGACAGACTTAAGTAACAGGTCACTACCCATGAGCTGCTCTTTTGTTTGATTTTTATAAGGTTCCGTCCCATCTTGTAATAGCAATTGGCTAATTGTATACCTCATCACTTTCTTAAATCAACATATTTTATACCATCACTTCTTCTATATACAAAGTACTTCCATTCCTATAGGTAGTGCACTGGGTCTCATAGATGGTCCTATACTGGCGTCCCTTGGCTGTTACTTCCGCCGGAAGCGGAATATAGCTTCTGGTATTGCATGGACTGGAGGGAGTGCTGGTAGTCTGATCATGGCACCCCTATTCTCCTGGCTGATAAGGGAATATGGTATCAGGGGGTCTGTGGTCCTCCTGGGTGGTATCTGGTTACATACCTGTGTCATTGGACTCCTCCTGAGGCCTTTACCGAAGGATCCAAAATTGGAAACAGAATTTTCCCAGGTTGAAGTAGAGGATGGCTTTAAAAGTACAACACCCAATGGACTTTTCAAAATGGCAGATGTACTCAGGGCTTCAAGTGTGAGTGTGACGAATGTGATTGTACCTGAGCACCCAGGAATTGCTCAGAGTGATGGAGAGATTAATGATGGTGAGGTGCTTCCAGTAGATGGAGCAGCTCGAAGAAAGCTGCTCATTGGTAAGCCCCACACTGAGCTACTCAATCAAGACACACTAACTACACGACAATACGAAAGAGGAATAAAACAGAGGCAAAATGGGAACACCGGAGATCTACTTGTTCAGAAAGGGCAAAATGGAAATGCAGAAGATCAGCTCATTCAGAACTTACAAACAGAGAATGAACAGCATAAACAACAGCTCACAGTGACCCATAAACTAGAACAAGGGGATATTAACAGTAGGGGGAGCTGCCAATCTATGGCAGGCTACCTATGCTTCCTCAGAAACAGTCGTATGTGGCGGACACTAATTGTGCTTGGGTGTGGCTTTTTCGGTTACTATGTACCATTCACCCTAATACCATTGTGGTCAGAGGAGCTGCTTATTTCCAAATCCCAAGTGGCATGGATAATTTCTCTAATTGCCCTTGTAGAAATGCCTTTTAGGATTCTGCTCGGTGTTGTAATTGACTCTTGTCATCTCCGAGCAGACTGGGTCCTTGTGGTATCATATGCCCTTATAGGAATTACTGGACAGGTAGGCTCTCTATAGGAAGACCATTCTCAACAGTTGTGTGGAGAAACTGAATTTCATTCTCCACTGTGGCATTGTCAAATATTATTTATGTATTAATATTTTTTAACAATGGCAACTGAGAGGTGCAATGCCTAACTTTACAACAAAGCCATATTTGCTCTGTAGGAATATCACATATTAAACAGCCTAGGCCTAAAGAAATGATTCTGTGTTATTTCAGATAGTGTTTCTAGTGCCTAGTTTCTGGGCTCTGATTGGCTATGGCTGTGTCCATGGTATGATGGGTGGGGTGGCCCATGTTGTCATGGCTACCATGGTTGGGCAGGTAGTGAAGATGGACAGACTTGGTAGTGCCATGGGACTAGTGGTCATGCAGCTTAATCTGGCCTCAGCATCTGCTCCATTTATCTCAGGTAATTAGACCAATATCTCTTTCTCGTTTTTTCTCCTCTCTCTCTTTCATTTTCTTGTTCTCTCTTTTTCTTTAAATTATTGGCTAATTTCTTTTGTGAACCATGATATTTAATATTTCTTAGTTGAAATAAAGTAAGTGTATTGCTTTTATACTTCTTGGTCAACTGGTAATGATTTCGGACGTCTATCTAACACTGACACCTTTTCTTTTTCTTTCTGTTATAAGCCTATAAATTGTACATTCCCATTAAAGACAAAAAAAAAAGATTACTTCTCCTACTATAGAAGGAAAGATTATATTTTGCATCTTACTAATTTCAGGTCTAGTGAAGGAGCTAACAGGGAGTTTCAGCCATTCCTTACAACTTAGTTCTGGTGCCTACCTCATGGGGGCAGCACTCTATACCCTGGGACCCTTATTGTGCACATTGGTACAGAGAATCTGGCTACCAAGGACTCAACAAGAAGATGCTGTAAAGAGTTGAACTTCATGTCTATATTGTTGCAACACTATTAATCATCAACTGTGAAACACGAACAGAATTGGGTTTGTATATGGCATTCCTAGGATTGTAAATAGCCAGTGGGCAAGGAGCACTGAATCAATATTGAAATAACCTGATAGCATTGATAATTCTGGACATTGATCTATGTTAATCAGCACTATTTCAATATCGATTCAACGTTCTGTGACTTGTTCTGACCAGTTTAGTTCTAATCAAAATGCTACTATTCCCTGCCTATGAGGCACACACACATGTTGAGAGGATTCTATAAGTAACTAGGTATTAAGCTATCTTCCTAGCATTAGAAGAAGGTCCAGAATCTACAGGCAGCAAATGAGCAATTGGGCATCTCCACATGATCTATATAACTTTATGGATCACCATCTGATTACATGTGATGTTGTTTTCCACTAGTGCAAAAGCTGAAATGTGACCTATCATCATGAATAATATGCACATGATATATACAAGTATATATATTATATCATCTATATTGACATATCCATTGTTCAAGTACCTTTGTTACCTGTAGAAGCACCAGGTCATTGAGTGAGAGTACTATTAAAGAAGTGCTTGTTTTGAATATCCCCATGAACACAGTACTACCAAAATATGTGCTTTGGATGTCCTGAATAAGGATTCATTTTGTATAAACACTGGGTAAGTGATTAGACAAAAAAAGTAGTTTATATCAGGTAACTTGCTGAAAAACGTTAGGTAGGGTTGGTCGGATTTTTCCCCCATCGTTATTTATGCCAAAAGCATGACAACAAAATGCACGTCACGTGATCATAACACACAGGTGACTATAATAACCAAAAAATAAATGAACCAAAAAAAATGAATTTGGAGTAAATGATATGCCACAAATGGGAAGACCTATGAACCCATTAGAACACTGGAAGAGTTGTGCTTTGGACATGTATTACTTTTATGGTACTTTTGGTGTATGCAATTTACAACTTGTATGGTCATGCTATTTCTTTAATGTTTTGAAGTTTATACAAACCTAGCAGCTGTTTTGATAGTGACTATAATTATTGTGCAATATACCCTTGTTGTAGACAATAGCTGGAAAAGCGGAACAAAGAATAATCATTATTATTATTTTGAATTAATGAGAACTCACTATTTACTATGTATAACCCATGCCATTGGTGCAATTATGATATACATGGATATCTTAATAAAGGCAGTTATGCCATCAATCAGTCAGGAATTTGTTAAGACCATTGTGTTCCTTCCTCCCCACGATTAGAAAGGCTGAGTATGACACATGAATAAGGGGATAAGAGGTCTGAGTGTCAGTTCCTTCTGTTAATGTTCTCATCAATCTGCAACAGAAATGTCAATAGTTTGATGGCATCATTGCAGACTGCTTTAATTCTTCTTTCACTGTACGCACATTTTGGTACCTTCTGTCTCCCTCAAAAATAATTGGGAACTTCCGATTTCTTCAGGGCTTGCCATTTTGCTTTCTCTAGCTACTTCAAAGCATTAGTCTCCACTCCCTTTTGGTGAGATATGGTGAGCCTCTAAACATGGTTAAGAATTAAGAAAAGTTTGGGCTGATTTTAGTCAGTATTTATGGAAAAAAAATCATGAAAAAAAGTAAAATGATTTCATTTTGTCAACAAAAACTTACTTAGAGCAGTTTTTCATGAAGATAAAGACGGTACCAACGATTTTAGTGTATTTTGGTGGTTTCCTTACCAATCTATTGGTTTCCATGGCAGCAAACACACTTAGAATAGCAATTTTACATAGATTTGGTTGCCATGGTAACCAAATGGAACAGGTACCATGTGACCATGTAATTCAAAAATTCTAAAAATATTCAAAATATCTACCATGTGCCTTTTATTTCATGTCAATTCATAGAGGGAGTCCTAAGATATCATCATTTGAAGTTTTGTGAAATCATTATGCAGGAGATGACTTTGTATGCTATGTTATCTCCCTTATCAGAGGAGGTACAGACAATCAGGATTCCATCCATTTTTGCCAATATGCTTACCTTGGACACCCAAGCTTAGCTTTTTGTAGGAATATCAATACAATTCAAACAGTATTTGAAAGATAATGACTTCCCCCAAAGGTCGATTTTAAGCCAAAAACAATTTGGTAGAGTTAAAGTTGGTACATCTGCTAAAGAGACAGATTTGGAATTTGTGGAAACATGTGTAAATAGTTTGTAAATTCTCATCTGTTGTGTTTGCATATATTGTTCTTATATATCATTGGTGCCTCAAAATGAAGTGTCTAATCACAACACAATATACTTTACTGGATGGCCTTTCACATTGCTGCTCATAACTGTAACACCTGTTGGCTAGTATGACAGGCTTTGAGTAGTTTTTAGTACACCTTCAAAGGGACTGGCTATTCATCCACAGCACATAGCATCCCTCTATAGGAAATCAGACACACCTGATTTATTACAATACCGACATCCTATTAGGTCTCACATAGGGAACTTCCGGGGTCACTTAGTGCATCCTTACCGACAGAAGAGCTCCACACAGAATACTACATGAGTTTCTGGTGGATAAAATAGTTGGGTAATTTAGTAGAATTCTATAAAAATTAATAACTGGTCCCAAGTAGATGCTTATTCATATGATGTAAAATAAAACATGATTATTGCAGCCATGCCCATTCATTTTAGGGCTTGTTTGGATTGGGTCCGGACTGAATTTATTCACTGCAAGAATTGCCAACTATGCAGGTGTGTGTACACTAATTTAATGGCCAGCATTCCAGATTTCTGTGATCAATGCACAGGTATTTTTTGTATATGTCGTAAATCAAGGTTGCTCCTAAAGATATAAGTGGGATTTTTAGCTCAATACCTCCAGGTGACAACAGTTATGGCATGCCATGCTACATTAAAATATAGTGAAAAAGTATTTCCATGGCTGAGACCTGCAGTGGAAAGGGCTCTTTGAAAGAAAAAGCCTGGGATATTGTTGTACAGTCACTTTTTTATTGGTTTACCTTAGTTATGCAATATTTAGCATGATTCAGACCACTGAGGTGTGTGATATCCCTTGAAAATTGCTAAACTCCACTTCCTGGTAGCCAGTTTTAATAACAAATTTGCCTATTTTCCATATTAGACCGAAATCAGCTTTGAAAATGGTGGTAGGTTCATATGTACACTGCAAAAAAGGTGTTTAAAGTTACACACCAAATTTTCTCAACACCAACATTTTATCATGACAATGTCAATATAATCATTATTATAAGTATTTATTTACCACTTGTGACATTGTCAGGGATCTCGTGGGGGCCTTCCTATATAATTTGATGTCTCTACTAGCTTTTAAACACTTATTCTCAAACACCTAAACACTGAAGTGTTTAAGTGTTTAGCATTTAAACACTTGGTTAAACACTTCCTAGTTAAACGCGTTTAAAATTGAACGCGTTTAACACTTAAGAAGCGTTGAGAAAAGTGGGACAAATAAGTGTTTAACCAAGTGTTTAACTTCTAAACACCAGTGTTTAATCCCTAAACACTGTTTTTACAGTGTAGCGGTGTGTCTACTCCAGAATAAAACCTCTGATATTGTCATATATTCAGCTATATTGGCAGGCTTGGGGCTTGTAAAACACTTCTCGATATGATTTTCTGGCTTGCTGACAGCCCCGCAAGCCTCAGTCTGAGGCCCATTGGGTGTCCATTGATAGTTCATAGCTCACCATACATCACAATGACATGCATAATTTTTCATTGAATATCATATAAATATATCTCAGGTAGAATTGGGTCAGAACCCCTTTGTATGGTAAGCCATTATGGTGAAAATCGCCATAAATTTTACAGAAAGGTATGAAAATTTATCACAGATTTTTACCATGTTTCACATGTTATCATGACAATGTCAATATAATCATTATTATAAGTATTTATTTACCACTTGTGACATTGTCAGGGATCTCGTGGGGGCCTTCCTATATAATTTGATGTCTCTACTAGCATTAAGCAGAAAGCTTGGGACTATATGAAAGACGGGACATCAAGCCAGGATATGGGTCTGTCATATTTAAACATCTTAGGATTGGTCTGTGAGGGATTTTAATGGTTCCAGGGGTCTTCATCTTTGTCATGTTAATGCTAGAAGTTTGTCAGCTAACTATGAGGATCTATATTCACAACTCCTCAACTCAAACATTGATTGTTTGACAATCTCAGAGTCATGGTTATGTAATGGTTCGTCTCGTTAAGTTAGATTAAATCATAACGAAGAGAGAGAAAAGTTTCCGGGTAGGCAACCGAGCTTTTATTTTATAGCTTGCGTTACATACGATCACAGCCTCAGAGGACTACATGCTGCTAGGGCATTCGGTTACCCCTTCAGGTAACAACCTGGTTGAGCAGTGGGTAAACCACTACTGAGGAACCTAGGGCTAGGACCAGCCTTATATAGGGGAAAAGCCCGCGAAACTCAGACCGGCCACGTGACGTGTGGCGGACGAGTGGTAGGCCCCCTGGTGTAGTGGATACGAACCCAGAGGCAGGTGCTGCCACCTGCCATCCGGATTCCCCCACCACACCCGAAGGACCTAGGTCTGAGTCTCACAGGTGCATGAACGTTAAAGTGTAAAATACCATACCCCTACACTGCCCCCCTTAGACAATAACTTGGGGGTAATTAAACCGCAGTGTATTAATAACCTAGTAAGTGATTGTTTACAATACTAAAAAGGGGTATTAATTACACTTGCTCAATGTGAAATAGGCTATAGTATAAGACTATCCTATTTCTGAAAAATTATACAATAATAGCATCGAGCGTCGTTCATGTCATTTCCATCAGTAGGTTAAATGATAAATATACAATTATCACAGATTTATAGTAACGTTTTGACAACAGTAGGGTCCTGAAAAGGACCGGTGGTTGTAAATAATGATCGTATTACGGTTATTGAACCCGGGAAAAAAAATTTCGACTTTTTAAATTAACAGCTCTGTCCACTTTACAGAGTGAATTAAATATTAATGATCAGATATGAACCATTAATCTGATACTATATGAACACAATTAGGTATTAACCTGAGTAATACAATACTAAGTTTAGAGAAATCCGTTGGACCTTCTCTTATTTTATGGAAAAAATATTTATGCTTTTGAGACGCAGCTCAGTTTATACCTTAGTGTTTTATATTTACAAGTTACAGAAGAAATATAGTCTCTTAATATATTGAGACCAAGAATGACCTATCTAGACAGTTATAGGTCTAGGATTACCTTAAACAATTTTTAGGATTCGCAGATCCAGTATATTTATAGGTACCCTTATATAATAATATATCTTTATAAAAGATATTATATAGTTATAAATACAATTTTACACACAATATAATATTATCAACAAAGTTACTTGTTTTCATGATTGGAGGATGTAACAGGAGTCGGATGCTGCTGATGGCTTGGTATGGGCGAGCTGAACCCTGATGCCTGAAGTGCTATAGTCAAACTTGTTGGTGGGTGTAGCTAAACCCTGATGCCTGTAGTGCTAGCTAACTGGAGGTAATAGTAGATCCAGTTGTAGACTGTTGATGGACTTTATGGGCTTAGCTAAACCCTGATGCCTGTAGTGCTAGCTAACTGGAGGTAATAGTAGATCCAGTTGTAGACTGTTGATGGACTTTATGGGCGTAGCTAAACCCTGATGCCTGTAGTGCTAGCTAACAAATAGTAGTGGTGTAGTAGTAAATCCGGTTTGTAGTTCAAAAGTCCATATTAGTGTAAATTGTCCATGATTTTATAATAGGCACAGTCATTATGGTGTTTACAGCATTCGTACTCCTCCTCCAGAGTGACTTGTTTGTTTTTTTTTTTTCTGTTTTCAGTTTCCGGATTAGGGTACAGCTTGGTACCCGAATCAATACGGGTTGGATAAAAAATGGTTTCTTATCCAACAATACATAGGAAATAGCACCCCGGGACACACAATTATGTGCGATCTTCATGCAACAGTTTTTTTATTGTTCCATGTTCTCCTCGGGTGGCTGGTTTGGGCCCGGTTGTTGAGCCTGTGGCTGAACGGGGGGGTCCACACCGGTTCCATCCGTAGGTGCCAATGCGGGGACAGCAGGTGTTAGTTTCACCTTTTGGGGTGCCTCGAACAGGTTCAAAGCATGCTCAGGTGTGCCGTCCCAGTTATCCATGATAACTCCGCAAACCTTGAAGAACTTTTGCTGGTTCTTCATGTTCGTTGCTCGTTCTAGGTCGAGCATCTGAGAAGCTGTTTCCTTCTCGGATAGGGCCTCCTGCCGCAGATTAGCAGCTTCCTGCTTATCTTTGGCAACATCCGCCTTTATCTGAGTCGAGATCCGGTTGATCTCTGACTTCTGGATCACGTCAATGCACTGGAGAGTGCTCGACACGGTCCGACGATACATATCCAGGTGGAGGTTTTCCAGATGGTGCTGTAACGTCTCAAACTGCTTGCTCTGAATATTGCAAGACAATTTGTCCTCCTTCTTGAAGAAGGTCTCCACTGTCTGGATCAGCTTAGGCCGATGAACCACAGCACCAGGTGGGGGTACCTGACCCTGAGGCTTCGGCTGTGCTCCAGACCCACTCGCAGTGACAGCTACCTGTATGTGCGAAGAAGCAACCGCAGTAGTAGCCGCACTAGCAGTGGTCGAAGAAGGGCCTTGGTTTGGTAATCCCTGAGCTAGGGGTAACCGCGACAATTCCCTTCTAAGGTCTTTGGCCGTCAACAATGGTGCGGGTGGACGTTGTCTCACCACAGCACTCATTGTAGGTCGGGGAGCTTGACCTCCTACTGTCGGCAGTTCCTGCTTGACCCTCCCGTACTGATCAAAGATTTGCATCTCTGGTCCGGGTGGGCCCATAGCAGGGTACTGCTTCAGGTCTTTGACATTCAAAGGCGCGTGTTTCCGGGCGGACTGGCCACTCGGTCCACTAACACCAAAGAATGTCGGGTTCTGTGCACCTAGTGGAGTTGGTGCTCGCCCATAATGGGAAGGAGTTCCAGTAGGGGATGGAAGATGTGGCTTCTTCCTCCCCCCATTCGTCTGTCTCTCCAACGCCTCCAGTGGTGATCTGGCTCGGCTTGGAGATTGAGACGCCTGTCTCTTCCTATCTGCCGCGGAGGGTCCCTGGCGGTAATCCCTGCGGCTTCGGATCTGTTCTCCGGATGGAGTTACATAAGCCCCACCACGACGGCGGGCCTTGTTGCTCCTCCATTCGTTCAACAGATCGTACTCCTCCTGAGCGTACTCTAGTTTGCCGGACCCGGGAGTCTGAGCAAACCGAGCCTTTAGTTTCTGGTTAGTACCAGGAACCGTAGGCGCAAACTGCTTCGTACTCGGTGTGAGGGAAGCCAACTTCTCTGCATTGAGGCCCTTAAGGTTACCATAGAGTTCGGAGTGAATTTTCATCACCTGATCTATGGCTGCCTCCAGGCCCTCTCCATGCGAAGTCACATAGTGCCGGACCATGTCTCCGCGTCGGGGGGTGACATATCCTGTGCATTTAGCACATTTCTTGCCAACCTCTCGGTCGCACACATATTCCGGCCTCTGGTGCATATGAACCTCCACGAGATGATGAAGGAACGCGTCTTTCTCGATGAAGAATTCGACCTCACCCTCACTTTGAGTACAACGTTGGAAGGGACAATCCTTACGATCCTCCCCGTAGTACTCATCTAGAGCAAACTTGAGCTTGCCCTTCTGGTCATAATTGTACAGACCATTGGGTGAATTCTTAACGAATTCCCAATAGATCCAGTACATATTGGCCGGCTTTCTATCAGAGAGCTTCTTGCGAAGCCACTCCTCCATATCCTCATGCCTCTCACAGGTGATCCGAGGGGGCAGTCTCCATACGGATTTACTCCCCTTCAGGTGTCCCCTGTGTAGAGGAATGAAGTCAGCAAAGTTGCTATTGGCGTTAGCCCAGATAGCAGCCTCTTGCTCGTCAGTCGGAGTGGCATCCACAACTGGGTCAACCGGCTCCTCTCCCTCCGGGTCGGATGGTACATCCACAGGTTGCACAACGGGTTGTTGACCCGCGAGAACCTGGGCTGCAGCATCTTGAGCGTCTCCACTCAAATCGGCCATTACGTCGTGTAGCTTGACGATTGGCACACCGAGCTCAACTTTTACGGTTGGGACAGCCGGTTCAGCTTCTGTATTATCAGCTTGAACGTCTACCTCGATATGTTCAGGTTTGCGTTGGTCAACCCTCTTCTTATTCCTCCTGCGGGATCTGCCGTTAGTAGAAGTGCCAGGCTCGGATGCGTCCGTCTCATTGCCGGAGACATCCGAAGCCTTAGCGCCCTTCTTATTGGCCGAGCGTGGGGACACCCGACGGGTTCGGGTACTGTCGGCCACACTCGTGCTGGTAGAGGGTTCGGTTCCTGACCGCTTCCCTTTACCCTTACCTTTGGTAGGGGTTGTTTTACCCTTTCCACCAGCTGCTTTCACCTTTACTTGCTCAGTCGTAAGGGTAGACTGAGCAGTTTTAAGGGAAGCATCTGCATCAGGCAGGGCCTTCTCAGGTACTACTGCTGCGCCTCCCAAGGTAGGAGCTTCAGCAGGAGACATGAGACGGTCCATCCGATCGGCCATCTTGGCTGTTACTTGCACGGGTGCGGGTCCGGGTACTAACTCCGGATGCGCCAGTGCATACTGCCTCTCCAATAGACGTACTACGAGGTCTTGTATTACCCCGAGTCTGTCTAGTGGAGACACACCAATACGGGCCTCTTCTGCCTCAATGGTTTGAGACGTAATGGGGACCCCTGGACAGTAATCCACAACAGCGTTACCTGCTGCTTCATACTCATCCGCTGTGCCTAACAGTAGGATCTGGTCTCTATCTATATATCTAGAGACCTCATCTGCCTTGACACCGGTATAACCCGTTTTGTCAGACACGTAGGAAGGCCTATAAGAGGGATTCCTTCGGAAAGCCATTTCTGCGTCCCAGACGGCTTTACGAAACCATAAGTGGACTACCAATCCTTTGGCCATCTGATGGTAATCCATCAACCAGGACTCCGGAAAGGTATTAGCCCATTGCGGATGAGCACATTCCCAGATTGCGTTGACAACACGTTCATCAACTTCTCTGGGCGTCCCATAACAGGTGGGTATCAGCATTTCCTCAGAAATTGCTAACATCCGTCCGTCATAGGGACCGGCTACATCGTGCCATTCTGGACTGTCTGGAAGGGGCAGCTCTAGGTACATTGGCCTGTCAACCGGAGAAGCAGGTCCCAAAGCACCGAATGAGGTACTCCCACCAAGACGGGGCGGCAGTTGAGGGGGAGGTGGCATCAGAGCCCTGTCATGAGACTGGGCTCCTGCCGGTTCTCCACTCAAACCTTCGGATGGAGGGGCTACGTAAGGCTCACCTACATCAATTTGTTGTTGAACGCCTCGGCGTTCAGGACTAACTTGTCTGGAGTTGTCGGATGCGTCGTAGAACGATTCTACGTCGCTATCGTCTACTCCAGAGAAGTACTGATCAACATTCATTTGTTGATCCATCTGGTCACAATCAGCATCGTATTGCTGATCGTCGTATGTATAAGTGGGACTCTGGGGAGAACCACTTCCATACTCTGGCGGGGTGCTGGCACCGGCACCACCGCCAAGGCGGACGGCCTCTTCTGCCATCGACAGAAGTGGCTGTTCGGGGATAAAATATCCCAATCCACCGGATAAGCAGTTAGTACTGCTTACCCAGTGAAAGGCGGGTGCCTTTTAACGAGGGCACACCTCGGAATATGGCTGTCACGGGCTATCAGACTCCAACAAGAGTAAGACCACCCTCGGCCACGTCTTCTTCCTTCGCAGGAATAAGACAATATGGCGGGATACTCGAACTTGAATCGCTGCGCATGATCAAACCGGCGCCTCACGTGACCATTCGAAAATGGGTCAACAACTTTCCCGCGTGCCCTTAATTAGGTCACGCGCCCTTACATAAAAACAATACAATACCCGATCGGTCGTCCGTCCGTACTCAGGGTTCAACTATGACAATTCGCTAGGTATTCTGGAGTTTATGGATAGCATAAGCATATCCACCGGATTATCTGTCCAAAACCATGGGTACATTGTCATAGGGCCTTTTCCAGAAACTCATGACCGGCTCAAATATACATTGAATTAGGTTACAACATATAACAGTACACAGTACAGGACAACACACTCGTTGTGTTAACAGGCTAGGTTACGGCAGTCTGTAGCAACCTTGGACTGGTTTTGAGGCCTCTTTTATTGACCTGGTATCCATAAGAGCCTTTTCCAAGGTCTTCTTAGCCTTAGAAGGACCTTTCCTCTTATTTTTACCTGCGCCTGCCGAGACTTTTTGTATCTTCCCCTGCTTTCCGGATGTTACGACAGGGGGCACCACCCTCTTCGGGTCTGCAACCTTCCGTGGCCGCCCGGGTCCTCGCTTTCGGGTCGGTACCACTTCGAGTTGCTTAACACGACTCTGTTCCATTACTTCCAATAGACCATCGCCATACATTTCGGTGGAGGTATCCCTCCCTCTCCATGGGCGTAGTCTCGCTACATTTGACTTGTAACATTTACCAAGCTGTGATTTAATAATCACTGTGCAATCACTAATAACCTGAGTTATAGTGAAAGGTCCATCCCAATTGCTGGCTAATTTCAGGTTGGCTAGAGGTTGGTGTAGACGCAGTACTCTATCTCCTAGATTAAAAAATCTAGCTTTTAGACCTGTGTCATAGCCAACTTTCTGCCAACGCGCAGTTTTCTGCAACTCGTCTCTAACCCTCTCATAGGCTTGTTTGAAATTATCCCGTAGGGATTCTACAAACATCACCTGGCAAGGGGTTTCCGGATTCATTCTTATTACGCCAAACACCAAATCGGCTGGCATAATCAAATCCTCTCCAAAAACGAGGAGATTAGGAGAACAGTTTGTGCTCGAATGTACAGTGCCATTATAGGCATGTACCACGAATTCACATTGTTCATCCCAATCATCCATCTGCTCATTTACCAGAGACTTCAATACTTGGATCAAAGTCCTATTGAATCTCTCTACTTGTCCATCGCTCTGTGGTCTATAGGGATTAGTTCTTGTCTTGCAAATCGCCAGACAATTACACATCTCTTGCCACAGACTAGACTCAAATTCTCTGCCTTGGTCACTATGTAACATGAGTGGGACACCTAAGTGCAGCACCCACCCTTTTACAAAGGCCATAGCACAAGTAACAGCCTTATGATCCGGTAGAGGAAACACTCGGGTGTACTTGGTATAATAATCAGACACGACCATCATACACGTGTTGCCACTAGGAGTGGGGGGAATCCCACTAATAATGTCAACAGCTATTCTAGCAAACCTTACACCAAACAGTTCCTGGGATAATGGCAGCTTGCCTAACCCGGGTCCTGGTTTGTTCTTACAGCACTCGGGACAGGTCTCCACCCATCGGGTGAGATCTGTACTCATGCCGGGCCAATAGTATCGTCTGGTCAGACGTTCTAGAGACCGTTTCTTTCCAAAGTGTCCACTAGTTCTATGTCCATGACAGAAATACATAATATCTCGTCGCATAGCACTGGGTATGACAACTTACAAGGTTTTCTTCCTAATAGAATGGTTCTTCCATCGGAACAGAATACCATCCCGGACTTCTAGCTCGGCCCATTGAGCTAAGAATCGTCTCATCTCTCTGTTTTCCAATGACACTTCGGGTCTTGGAGGACAGATACCCTGATTAAGGAACTTAATCAAACGTGATGTGACTGCGTCAGATTCCTGGAACTGCTGGATGGTCTCCAAGGACCAATTCAAGACATGTTCCGGATGGGTTTCGAATGGAACTCGAACCCCTGCCAACACAGCATTGTGTGCTCCACAATCAGTGCACTCAGCATTTGCACACTTCCTCACTGGGATTCTAGACAAAGCATCTGCATTCAAATGCTTTGCCCCGGCTCGGTGTTCAATCTGGCTGTGATTTAGACCGAATTCGGATAGGTGTGCTAACCAGCGACCTATCATCCCCTCTGCATCTTTGAAGTTCAATAACCATCTGAGGGAAGAGTGGTCAGTCCGTAGAGTGAAATCACTCCCCCATAAAAAGTGCTTGAACTTCTTCGTATAGACCACCACAGCCAACAACTCATGTTTAGTGGTACAATAATTTCTTTGAGTTTTACTCAACGTGTTACTAGCGAAGGCTATAGGAACTTCAACCCCATCCTGGACCTGAGAAAGGGCGGCTCCTATGCTTTCATTACTAGCATCAGTATCTAGAATGAAATGATCATTCTCCGTAGGGTACTTCAACACAGGTGTACTTGCAAACAAATCCTTTATTTTCATAAAGGCCTCGTCTTGCTCGGATCCCCAAGGGAATTGTTCCTTTCTTATCCCGGGTGTCCAGTGGGACAAACTCTGGATAGGAAAGGCAACCCTTGAATATCCTGGAATAAAGTCCCGGTAGTAGGAACAGAATCCGAGGAAGGATCTGACTTCTTTCGCATTCGTGGGTGCCTGCCAATTTGACACGGCATCCAGTTTCTCCGGATCGGCTTTAATCCCTTCATTCGAGATTATTCGCCCCAAGTAATTAATAGATCTTTTGAAAAGATCGCACTTCTTGGGCTTCAGCTTCAAACCATTAGTTATGATCCTTTCCAGGACCATACCTAAATTTTCCAAGCATTCTTCGTATGTCTTCCCAAAGACAATCACATCATCTAGATAGACGAGACATTTCTTCCATAAGAGGTCACTTAATAAAGTTTCCATCATGGCTTCAAATGTCGCCGGTGCATTGCACAATCCAAACGGCATCACATTATATTGGAATAATCCAATATGACTGGAAAAGGCCGTCTTCTCCATATCTTTCGGATGCATACCCACTTGCCAGTACCCGGATTGTAAGTCTAGAGAGCAATACCATTGCTTACCTCCAAGGGAGTCTATAGTCTCGTCAATCCGTGGTAAGGGATATGAATTCTTCTTGGTCATACCATTCAATTTCCGGTAATCTATGCAGAAACGGATGGTACCATCTTTCTTAGTCACCATGCACACAGGGCTAGACCAAGGACTGGTTGATGGAATTATTACATCCTGTTCAAGCATTTTAGCTATCTCCTCCTCAGCTACCTTTTTTTTTGCTAGTGGGAGTCTTCTATAAGGAATCTTAAAAGGTTCATTCTCACCAGTGTCAATCGTATGCAGTACCTTATCGGTACGCCCCAATTTTTCACTTGGTGCTGCAAAAGCTTTACGGTACTTGTATAACAAGTCAGTTAGAGCTTCACGTTGTTCATCACTTTCTACATGGCTTTCGGCTACTAGAATGTCTAGTTCCGGGCTCCTTTCGGGTGAGGAAGGGGCTCCGGGTGCCGAAACATGTTTACAGTCTTCTACCAATTCAGACAGGACAACCGACCCGAGGGTCGTATCCTTCTGTACGTAGACAGTCTTATTACCGGTATTGGATATAGGAACCACCGTCCAGGCAGCGTTAGCTACTAGAACGTCGGCGGATTCCAATCCGATACTTGACAACATGGCCATGTCTGGCTCTACAACTCCAGTTTTTCCTGAAAACTGTCTGTCCGCTCGACATAAGACATCACAGGCTGTGCCTGGTGGTATCTTAACAGTCTGGGCTACACTGGCTACACTGCTTACTTGCCTAAGCACACATTGTACTTCGAGATGATACGGGTCTCTCACTTCCAATATTCCCCTCTGGGAATCTAACCTTGCTCCATATAATGCAGCAAAATCCAGACCAAGTATACCATCATCCGCGATGTTCGCCACAGTAGGAGTAAGGATGAAGTCCTTATCTTCCTGTAGACTGAACCTCATACATGTTCTACCGAACGTTTGTATCATGCTACCGTCAGCCGTACGAGCATTTCCTTCCGTTCTGAAAGTTTCATGATTCGTAGGCAAAAGATCGTAGAATCTCTTAGCAATACAGGAGTGGCTAGCACCCGTATCGACAAGAAACTCAGCGGATCTACCACTCACAGATACAACTGCGTACCACCTCCTACCTTTCAAGTAGGTAGGACTACTTGCGTACTTAGCAAGTTCCGTCTTAGCGCCGAGGTCAAATCCACATCCCTCCAAGAACTTGAGACAAGGATGACCCGGGGGGAGTTGGGCACACCCCACCCTGGCCAACTCGTTGGCCGCTCCCTCTGGACTGATATCGGGTTTCCCCTCTGTGTTCTTCTGCCGGTTCTTGACACCTGGTGTACTATCAGTCTCCCCAGCCTCATGAGTAAGGAGCTGATCAGGCTCCTTAACTTCACTGCTGGGCGAAATCGCTAGAGGATTCTCACCAGTACCGCAAGCGGCGATAGGCTGGCAGTCATGGCAATCATTAATTCGGGGGGTAATCCGGTTGCCTTCATGGACACCCCCTCTCAGTTTTCCTTCTTCACTGAGTCCTCCTTACCCGGATTGTTCCGGTAACGAGTGTTTCTATAAACTGGCTTATCTGCCTCACACTCGGCAGCATAATGCCCAGTTTCCTGACATCTAAAGCATGTCACTACGCTCCTATCAGGCTTAGGCCTCCTAAGATTTTTAGTAATCTTCTTTACCAAATTGTTAACCAGGTCCTCTGATAAAGACGGACCCGTAGTGGGTTTGGTATCGGGTTGAGTCACAGGAGGTTTAGAAGTGCTCACTTTCTCCTTGACGTAACCCGGTTTCTTTCCCCAGTTCCGGTTATACCGGGGGTTCCCTTGGCCAATGGCCCCAACGTTTTCATCTTCGTCAGGTTCCCCTGATTCGGATGAATCGGTTTCGGGTATTCCCTCCGGGATTATCATTGCTGACATCCGTTGGGGTACCTTCCCGGCAAAGATACGGGCCTTTCGATCATAATGATCTAGGGACTGGAACAAATCTGTCAGAGAGGCATCATTCTTCCAAGCTTCACAGGCTACTGTCCTGTGTTCCTGATTCCGCAATCCTTCAATGAATTGTTTAAACATCTCATCTAGGAAGCATTCATCATCTAGTCTCCATTGAGGTCTGGCTTTATGCAACAGTCGTTGACATTCTAAGCCGAACACTTTGGCAGATTCCTTAGGCTTCTGCGTTCTTTTAGTGAACGTCAGCCAAGGATCTTCTCCAACTATATTCCCATATAGATATGAAGCAATCTCTATGAGTTCATCATATTTCATATGGGCTGAGAGTCCTACTATTTGAGAATCTCTCCATTGCTCCACGGCTCCTTTTCCGTCGCCTTCCTTTAACCAGCATACTAGATAAGGGAGAGCTTCCGCTTTACCCCATCCATTGCAGTTAAAGACATCCGCGCAGCCTTGATACTCCTCCTTCCAAGGGTTCTTGGCATTAAAGGGGGTAGGTATCTTAGCTACTCTACGAGCCGGATTCGTGGATCCAGTAAGGGATAAACCCTTTCTCCATTCCATGATCTCCGTATCATCCAGACCTTGATTGTAGCAATCAACACCTAAGTTAGCAATTGCTGCATTAGAGTCATGCAGCGCTTGTAACCCTGGAGAAAGAGATACTCGGCGACTGAGTCTCTTTTTCCTTGGAGGATTCGTACCATAAGTACTTCCAGGGCCTCCAGGCGGTGGTCCTCCTCCGCCCCCTGATCCTCCTGCTCCGTATGGAGGCACCTGTGAGAAGGTGTATCCGCTGGTTTGAGGAGTTGGCCCAAGATTATTGGTGGGTTGTGTATTTCCACAAAAGCTAAAGAAACCACTATTGGGATTAGTGTTTCCTCCTGTTCCATTTGGCTGATTTCCATTATTGGAACCAGTCCCACCAGCAGGGGGTATACTTCTGGAACGATCTCCTGAAGGTCCGGATCCTTGGTCACATCCGGATTGCCCTCCAGCTGGACTGGAATTCCCGGATGATTGTCCGGTTGTTCCTCCGGACATGTTCCGGGTGTTACCTTTGGACGGACTCGCTCCTGTTTGGGATTGATTCCATCCATACTGGGCATACGGGCCATTTGGTCCCCCTAAAGGTGACTGTTGTGGCCATCCGCTGTGAAAGGTGGGAGTGTTTGCCGAGTGGCTTTGTTTAGTTCCACTCGCAGAGTCAACCCCACCATTTCCCGTACCTAGACCAAGAGGTTGGAAGGTATTATCCGTAAATCTAACCTGATGACTCTTTACTTCTTCATAATGAGGTACAGTTGTCTCTGTTACCCCGTCATCGCCCCTTAAAGAGTTCATCTGGTTACTCGTCGTGTTTAGGGCAACTCCTGAAACGGTGAAGTCTGATTCAAGAGTGCCTACTGCACAACCAGTATCTTCTAGATACTTTGACATCTGGATAGCTTTAGCTTCCAGTTCGGAATAATCATCCATCATCTTTGTCTGTTTGGCAGCCAAATCTGTGGATTCACGTATCCATTGACCTTTGAGTTTTTCATGTTCATCGGTTTGTTTTTGATACGTTTTCCGAGCATCCTTGAAGGCTGATTCAATTTTCATCAGCTCTTCTTGGTACTTGCCATAGGCCGTTTGAGTTGAATTTAACTCTTGTTTAGTTCTATTCAACTCATCACACGAGGCTCTGTATTCCAGGTCCGCCGTGTATAGTGCATCACGATACTGTTCGTGCTGGAGTTGAAAATCTTGTTTTTCTTTCTCCATCTGATCCAATAACAATTGTTGTTGGCGTCTACAACTTTGATCGTAATCAAGACGTTCTGATATCAACTGTTTGTTTTCAGTCAGAATCTTGTCTCGGGTTCCGGTCAGTGTAATAAGATCCTTCTGGATCTTCTCGTATTCAGCTCTCATATCTTCAAGCTCGTCCATTTTGTTCCTTTCGAATCCACATTTCTGGTGTTTAATTCGAGAACTATATGGTGTTTCAAACATACCTGCACTAGGCTTTGGTACCTCAAATGGTAGTTTACCAAATTGAGCAGTACTTTTATGCATTGGTGCAGGTTTCGAAGTACCTCCTGGCATGAATAAGGAGTCTCCAAATTCATCCAGTTCATCATGTAAGTTTTTTCTTACATCCTCTAACCCATCAGGGTAGTGTTCCAGTGGATTT
This sequence comes from Acholoe squamosa, assembly GCA_949317995.1. Taxonomy (NCBI): domain Eukaryota; kingdom Metazoa; phylum Annelida; class Polychaeta; order Phyllodocida; family Polynoidae; genus Acholoe; species Acholoe squamosa. The sequence continues at coordinate 15,393,054 of OX439047.1, read as the reverse complement.
CTCCACTCTGTACCTTGGGGTGGTGATTTGATTTCACCATCCTCCATCGGGGAGTTTAGCTCATAATCTGGGCCATTTCCCCTGACTGGGCTCAGCTCAGTCATTTCTGACTGCGCTTACCCGAAGACCAACTGGTCACGGCACCAGTGTAATGGTTCGTCTCGTTAAGTTAGATTAAATCATAACGAAGAGAGAGAAAAGTTTCCGGGTAGGCAACCGAGCTTTTATTTTATAGCTTGCGTTACATACGATCACAGCCTCAGAGGACTACATGCTGCTAGGGCATTCGGTTACCCCTTCGGGTAACAACCTGGTTGAGCAGTGGGTAAACCACTACTGAGGAACCTAGGTCTAGGACCAGCCTTATATAGGGGAAAAGCCCGCGAAACTCAGACCGGCCACGTGACGTGTGGCGGACGAGTGGTAGGCCCCCTGGTGTAGTGGATACGAACCCAGAGGCAGGTGCTGCCACCTGCCATCCGGATTCCCCCACCACACCCGAAGGACCTAGGTCTGAGTCTCACGGGTGCATGAACGTTAAAGTGTAAAATACCATACCCCTACAGTTACATGATAAGTTACCAGATTGTAAAGTGCATGTAAATGGCTATAATATTATTAGACAAGATAGACTTAATGTGACCCCCAACAGTGGTGGAGGCCTAATGGCCTATGTAAAAACTGACATCAATGTAAATGTTACATTCCAGATAGATTATAACCATAATGATGGAGATATAGAGATACATGTATTCACTATCAAGCGATGAACAAGAGGCTGTTCATAATAAATGTCTATAGGCCACCAAATGGGGATGTTAATACTGCCAGACAGTACACAATACAGTGGCAAAAATACTGGAGACATACCGGGGCTGTGAAATTTTTGTTTTGGGGGATTTTAATATAAATCTGTTTGAAAGAGACATTGAAGAGGATGGGAGAAAGCTTAAAAGGGTATGCAGTGCTTTAGGTCTTATCCACCTGATAGAGGATTTCACTCACTCACTATAACCCAAAAACTGGTAAACACACCTTAATAGATCATATATGGACTAATTCACCCCAAGTGTTCAAAAGTGGAGTCTTGTCACCCTGTGGTAGTGACCATAAACTTGTTTTTGTCACAAGGTTATTTACACCAACTCCTAAGAAAAAAATCCTTCCAGGGAAGATCATACATGCATTATGTGAAAGACAATTTTGTAATAAGCCTAAAAAACCTAAATTGGGTAAATTTCTGGGCTAGTGATTCAGCAGAAGAAGCCTGGGATATCTTCCTAGATGGTATTACATTTTTGCTTGATATAACTTGCTCCATCAAGCAGTTTAACTTCAAACAAGAGAAACAACCATGGATGGACACAGACAGAATGACTCTGGTTAAAGATAAGCACATAGCATGGGCTAAATATGAAAAAATCCAACAGTATAGATGATTACAATATATATAGCTTTCTTAATAATCTTTCGAAAGAAGAAAATAAAAAGGCAAAAGAAAGATTTTTCCAAGATAATCTCACCACCAATCAAAAAAATCCTTCTCAATACTGGAAAACCATCAGTAATCTTATTAATCCTAAACCTTGTCATGTCAAGTTCAATCTCATAATTCATGATACCAATGAGGAAATTAAAGATGAGAATACTGCTGACTTTATCAATTCGTTTTTTGCTAAAATTGGTAGCAATCTGGCTAAAAACATGAACCAAGTATGGCATTATCAAGGTGTTAATGTGGATTCTTTTTTCGCTTTTGAAGATTGCACCCCGGAGGTCATTATTCCTATTATGAAGAACATTAACATCAATAAATTCTCTGGTGTTCAAGACATTACCACCAATGTATTGAAAGATGCTATGCTTGCCCTTCCAATGCATGTGTCCCATATCATAAATCTTGTGATTACGAGAGAGACCTTTCCTCCTGGATGGAAAAAGGCACAGGTTACCCCCTTACCAAAATGTGTAGATCCAACTGATGTAGGTAACCTAAGACCAATATCCATCCCACCCCTACCAGCCAAAATTACTGAAAAAGTCCTGCACCAGCAAATAGTAAGCTACTTAAATCAAAATGACTTATCAAGTAAAAACCAAGATGGATTCAGACCAGGTCAGGGTACAATAGATAGTCCTACCAAATTTACAAACAGCATATATAATTCTCTCAATTCAAACAAATGTATGACTGCAATATTTTTAGATTTCAAGAAAGCATTTGACACTTTAGACCACAATATTTTAATTAAAAAAACTGAAAGAATTGGGTTTTGATGTAAATTCTGCAAAATTAATAGAGGACTATCTTAACCATGGAACTCAAACCACTAAGGCCAATGGTGTGGTTTCAGAAGTGGAACTATTAACACATGGAGTCCCACAAGGATCTATGTTAGGTCCCTTGCTTTTTCTCACATATATCATAGACCTAAGTAATTCACTTCATCACCTTGCCTGTCAGCATTATGCAGATGACATTCATTATCCTATTTTTGGAACACCCCCCTGATGATCCCACAGTTGAAGCACTATCAAACAATGACTTATCTAGGGTGTCTGATTGGTGCACCAGAAATAAGCTCTCCCTCAACACAAAGCAAACCAAGGACATGAATTTCCATACTAAAGCACTTGAGAAAAAACTTGTTTTCCCACAATTGAAAATTGGTAATGACAATATTCTCCTTGCACCAACCTATAACTATTTAGCCCTCCATCTGGACTCAAAGTTAGACTTCAAAAAAACAGGTTGATAATGTTGCTCACAAGCTTGAATACAAATCATATCTCAAAATTAGGAACAACCTCACTGACCAGGCTGCCAGGGATGTACTGACCAAGATGCTTAGCCCTATAGCTGACTATGGTGACATTATTTACTACCCCTGCATTAAGACATATCAAGATAAAATACAGCTTGTCATAAATAAAAACCTCAGAACATGCTTTTGGAAAACCGGTACCACTAATACAAAAAAACAAGAAAATTGCTTGCATCAATATATGTCTGATAGGAGAGATAAACACCAGCTCCAAAAGGCTTTTAATTTGTCATTGGACATCGAAGCCCTGGACAGAAGAAATATCAGAACTAGACAGCATGATGAACTTTTGCTTAAAGTTAAGAGACCCAGAAACACTATATATAGACATCACCTTGAATACAGGGTAGCCTCATGTTGGAACAAACTAGATAATACTGTTAGGGCTATCAAATCAAGGGATCAATTCAAACAATGGAATGATGGTAAATATAAGTTAATTGTAGCTGGGCTTCCGAACCACATTGCACCAAACAGAGGATGAGTCTCTGTCTACCCTGGCCATTCCCCTTTGTCTCATACTACCAACACTAGTGACAGACCCAACTGATTGATTAGATCTTATGATCTTGGTAATGTAAAGCTGGCTATTTAAAGAAGAACATCAACAAGAAAGGCCTTACTTGGAAACATCCCCCCCCCCTTTTTTATTTCCCCGCTTGTGCACCTGTTTATATATGTGTATATCTGTGTATGTTTGTATATATATATATATATATATATATCTATATATATATATATATATATATATATATATATATATATATATATATATATGTACAGGTGAACATGTGGCTATCTAATTTACTTCTGTTTTTGTTTTCTTTACTTTTCTTTTCTTGATTATCAGTTCTACTGATGCATACTGTGGCCCACTGTGTGGCCCTACTGTGGCCCACACTTTATTTGGTGTGGCTTCCGATGTGGGCCACAATGGGCTAACCGATGGGCTGCTGACAGTTTCTGTCCGCAGTGAGGTGCGTGGGCCACACTGGGCTAACTAATATGGGCACAGATCAGTCTCAGAGTGGGTTAGGGGTCAACATGGGTTTTTGGTGTGGCTGAAAGTGGGCTGACCACTTTGATCAGGTGGAGCCATCTGGGATAGATATTATAGCAAATCTATTTTTTCCTCATTTTCTAAAATTTTGAACCCTTAAAATGCTCTGCTAGCCTCCAGGTACTAGCCCCTCCCCTTGGCCTACATAGTTGGAGGGACACTAAACATTGAACCAGCTTATCTGAGCTAAAACTGAATTGGCCCTAAGTGGGCTTGCTACATGGGATTGTTATTTTGTTGACTATAGATGGCAATAGGCCTTGGAATTCTAACACAACTTGCTTTACAAGTTAGGTGCATAAGGCACAAGTTTATACGTTCCCGCTAATGCGGTGACTTATAACTTATTTTCGAGACCAATTTGGTCTCTGACTTTGTATTGCTTATCCATCTATTATAAACAATCATTGTATGATTTTGACATTACAACAGGCTTTGTATCAAAAAAGGGTATTACCCTTTACTATAGCCTGTAAAAGAATTACACACACATTATTTCCTGCAGAAATCAAAGTTTAAGCATATTGGTACCTGGTCCTCGGGCTGATTCCTGAAAATGCCACTTTCTCCGACATGAGTCTGACCTATAGAAATCCATTTATTAGAAAAAAGAGTTTCTTGAAGGCAATGAAAGTCAATATTCAGAATTAAAACACACTTGAGGACATAAAAAAGGGATTTTCGGAAAACCTCAAAAAAACACAGGTCTGTCTCTTCATACACACAGAAGTATTACTGATAGTTATGTCAACAATCACTCGGTGCACATGCGCCCAACTACACTAGAATAGCAATAAATACAGGACATAGGTTTTCTTTCTTTTGGAGCAGAAATATTTCATATAATCATTGGTCAGTCAGTCAGTCAGTCAGTCAGTCAGTGTCTCGTTGAGTGAGTGAGTGAGTCAGTCAGTCAGTGATTTAGTCAGTCAGTCAGTCAGTCAGTCTGTTGGTCGGTCGGTCAATCAATGGGTCAATCATTTTGTCAATCAGTCAGTCAGTCAGTCCATCGGACATCAGTCCATTGGTCATCAGTCGGTTAGTCAGTCAGTCAGTCAGTCGGTCATAGATCATCAGTCTGCCTGTGAGTCGGTCATTCAGCCAGTCAGCCAGTCAGTCGGTCAGTCAGTCAGTCAGTCAATCAATCAGTCAGTCAGTCAGTCAGTCCATCGGTCGTCAGTCTGTCATAAGTCGGTCATCATTTAGTCAGTCAGTCTGACATGACATCCTATTCTGACGTAATCACCATCACTCAATGAGTCCAACACCGCCGCAGCTGCCCTCTCAGTCTCCTCTGCCCCATCCTCAGCGCTTGAGAAATAAAGCCGTCAACATGGTTGATGTCTTGTTGGTAAGGGAGGCTGTCCTCGTCCTCATCATCACTGCCATCCATATGACATTCAAAGGTGGGGTCGTCGTCATCGTTATAGGAATCGTCGTCCTCCTCCTGTTGTTGTTGTTGTTGTTGTTGTTGTTGTTGCTGCTGTTGTGATGGTGGTGTTTGAGGTGTGAATACTGGAGAAGAGCCATCATCAATAGTGTGCCATGACCACCAGTTAATAATTGTTAAGTGTTTTATGTTATGCTTATTACATCACTTTTGTTTGAGGGTTAACCCCATAAATCATTGATGGAATAAACAGTAAGTAGGTGGGTGCAATGGAATTGGGTGTAATGTTGGATGGGAAGGGTGTACTTGGGTAGAAGGTTTTGACCCCATTTCAACACCTTTGATACTTTTGTATGCATGGTCTTAACCCTTTAACGTCCTATACTACATACATTAATGTAATATATGATGCTTATGGACGCACAAGATAGCATGAGGCGCAGTTGTGTGCTTTTATCTAGGCTCTAAAATCATTGCGTGCATCCATAATAATCACAAATTGCATTTATACCACCGTGTGCATCTTTAGGATGATTCAAAATGCATCAGAAGGCATTCCGCGTTCACTGGCATACAAATATATTATATAAATAGTATCCATAGGGTCCCACATATAAGACTCATATAACCCAGCATCATCTGGCCCTGTGTCCTCATGCAAAAGTTGAAGTACTTTAGTTCAGAAGAGTACTGGTTCTATTCCCACCCATGTTTTCCTACCTCCCCTTGAGGTGAATCAATGTTGAAATAAAACGTATATATGCTACGTTTTTATTTACCTCAATTAGTTAACATTCTAATATTTACAAGTTTATTTTCAAGACAATGTCATCATTTCTCCAATTCTGGTATACATCATGTATAGAGAGCAATACTCTATATTCTCTGTATACATCCAGACTTCAGCCCTTCAGCCATAGAGTTCATTACTCTGGCTTGGGAAAAGCTAATACAATGCCAACAGTGGACTAGGGAAAAACGTTGGCCATATCTCCACTAATATACCTGTATGTGGAGGAGCCTGGGCCACTGTTGGACAACTCTCCACTGGTGGACACTGGGGGCCTGGGCCACTGTTGGACAACTTTCCACTGGTGGACACTGGCCCTCAGTGAGTGCCCTTATCTCCTGGTTGCCATAGTGATGGCTGATAAGAGATTAGTGCAGGTGTTGGACCATCCTCCAACAGTGGGAGTAATGCAGGTGGGGAGGTGAGGGAGGGGGTATGGAGTCTACAGAAAATGCATGATATGAAATTATTTTGATACAGTAAATGCAGCATATCTCTTCTTATACCACGATTTCTGGGTTACACAGTGCTTTTTGAGGGCTATTCCCATCCACATATCTGTCGATATTGCACACCCTGTAGGCTGTAACATCAATTTTGTAAGGTGTGCGGTTATCCATGGATAACAGGCACCTGATGCCATTATCCATGGATAACCAGCACACCTTACATGTCCTTCCACGTCATATGTTACATGTTAAAACCCACGAAATTAAAATCAGGCATCAAATTTTCAGATTTTAAAGTAGGACCCTGCCTAAGGGCTACACACTAATCCTTTTTGTTCTTCTGGCATTTTTCCTTGCCATGGCTAGGAGAACTACATACATCACAAACATGACGGTATTTACAGGGGTCCTCCCTACAGCCTTCAGCTCTATTAAAAGCAAAACAAGTACGAGCTGACCTAGATTTGGAAGATTTGGACTTTTCCACCTGCCCCTTCTGTGCTTGAACGGTCCCGTCGTAAGACAAATACCTAAGGATATCAGAGTTGTCCACCCTCTCAAATGCCTTCAACCCGTTTTTGTTTGCCCTATCCTTTACAGACTTGTCATATTTAGATAAAGCTGACACCGTATAGATTCTTGTACTCGATTTTTCGATCAGCATTTCAAGGTGGTCAAGCAAATGGAAAATATCCTCGCCTTCCTCATACTTGTCTTTCGCAAGACGTACATTTACCAGCATTAACCGTTCGATACAATCAATTTTAGATTTTTTATATAGGTAATTCTTCTGATCGAACTCACCCCGGTGCCTTCTCCGTGTAGAACGTGTAGTATCCGTAGAGGAACCCCTTGAACAAGACGAATCTTTATCCCAATCCGACGAAGTAGAACGGTCCCGCCGCCATCTTGGATTCTTGTCGTCATGGCTCCTCCGGTCACTAGGCGAGCGCTGTCTACGTCTTCCCCGTTGCTTGGTTACAGCGCATTTGGAATCCTGCGTCAAAACATTCCCACGTGAGTCCGCTCGACATGCCCCTTCTACCGGATTGTTCTGTTTAGCCGCTATGGTCTCAAGAAGATCTTTGATATCAGCAAGCTGGTCTTCCATTACCGTGGTCCTCTCCTCCAGATTGATGAACGTCTGGTCAGCAGCTAGACCCAAATTAACTCCTGAAGCTTTTGGAACAGGTGACACCGGGTCAACCATATTCGGATCAGAGCTGCTCGAAGTCCTAGAGTTGGCCTTATTCCTCGTATTCTTTGTAATATTCTTAGTACCAGGCTAGGCATTAGCCTCACCTGTCGATTTCCTACCCATATTGCAAGGTATTGTACCGGAGAATTCGAAAAAACAAAGATTAAAAGTTAAAATTTCCGGCACCACCCAGCGTGGTGTGTGCCGCTCGGAGGATATACGCCAACTGACGGTTAATTTGGATCCCGCAGCTTTTATAGGCGCTAACTGTTTACCATGACGTCATACATACCAATGCGCCCCTGGAGGAAAAGTAGATCCAACCACTGCACATATTAATTATATATATATACACGGGTGTATATAGTTCCATATATATATATATATATATATATATATATATATATATATATATTACTGTACCTCCTGTATGCATTACTCCTACCACCTGCAGTGAGAAAACAGTGGATCAGTGATTATAGATTGTATTTGAAAATTGTCATGATTGTGAGAAAGTAGATTACTGAAAATAGCAGTGTAAAGTCAGTTGATTTAGGAGTATTCTATTTGTGGCTACTGAAATGTACAGTGGTTGATCAGTATGTTTTCAGTAGCCACTGAATTCGGAAGAATATACTGCCCTCTGGTCCTGGAGGGCCGACTAGAGGTTACAGGTAACATTGGGCTTCAGCAGCATGTTCAAGTCAACTAGGGGTTACAGGAGGCTTCAGCAGCATGTGGGCGCTGTCTCAACCCTACAGGAGGCTTCAGCAGTATTGTCAGGGACAACTAGAGATTACTGGCAGCTTCAGCATCATGTGGGGCTGACTAGAGATTACCGGAGGCTACAGCAGCATGAGGGGCTGACTAGAGATTACTGGAGGCTACAGCAGCATGTGGGCGCTGAGTAAAGATTACTAGAGGTTTCTTCAAAACACCCTTACCAGCCCCTATAGGCAAGAAGTTCAGATACTATAGGAGGTGACAATGAGAGTATAGTCTATGGGTAGAGTGTGACAGGCCACCCCCCTCCCTCTACCCCCCCCCCCCCATGAAACTAGGTGCCCTTGTGTCTTCAGTATTGATTTCTATAGAGGATTAGGTGGTTTATGGAGCTGTGGTATTCCTTTATCAGGGTGATACTAAAGGGGAAGAAGGAACCACCTAGACCAGCAAATCCTGCTGAATCCAAATTTTATGATTATGATTCTCAGAAATTGACTAAAAGTACCCAAAAATGAGGTTTGATGAGGAAAACATTTTAAAGATGTATAAAAATGATATTCAAAATGATGAGAAGTCTTTACAGACACAACATGTAAACCAGAGTTAGTACCTCAATGCACATATCCAAATGTCTGCCTATCTCCCAACCTGACAAGTATTCAATCTGTGCATTACTCTGCCTATCTCACATACTGCCTATCCCTTAGTCTACCTATCACTCATACTGCCTATCTCTTCAATCCAAAGCATCTTGAATTAAGTAAAGCTATCTCCCAAAAGGCCTAAATACTAAAGCTTACTCCTCACTTTATTTAATCTTCTCTGGTCCTAGTTTCCCATAGTTAACCTATCATCAATCTACCTATCATTCATTTTACCTATCCCTCATGGTGACTATCCCTCAGACTATCATGTTTAAACTGTATTGTTCATCTCTTTATTTAGGCCCTGATGGTTAACAGTACATTATTTATCATATCTACCATTTTGATCCGACCTATCCTTAATGATGTTTATCCTAGAGCCTACCTATCCTTCATTACATCTATCCCCCAACTCTACATATCTCTCATATTTGACTAACACATCTTTCCCTAGCACCCATGTTTTCTCTCTGTGCCTATCACTCAAACTAGATATTGTTAATACTACCTATCCTCCTTGCTACCAATCCGTTTGAATGCCTATCCCTCATGCTCTCCATATGGTTTTCTTACAATCTCAGCTCAGTCAGTCTAACCCACTCTCTCTATTCATTTCTCAGCTTGTATTCAATTTCTTCCACCTGTCTACATGTCTATGCCTTGTGAAATATACCTATCCCCCATTATGTCTATCCTCCATTCAAATCATTATGTAGGTAAACTGAAAGATATGCAGCATGAATGATAGGTAGGTATATCAATAAGGTGGACCGTAACCAGTATGTTAGGTGAAAGAAAAGAAAACGTCATCATAATGAAGGTGGGTTGTGACATAGGTAGGTTAAGAGAGTTGAGATGGGCAAGAGAGCTTTACAGAGAGCATGGCAGATAGGTAAGGATAGGTAGCAAGGGGGATAGGTAGTATGAGCAATTAGCAATTTGAGAAATAGGCATAGAGTACTTTGTAAGATGAGCAAACATAAAAAAAAGAAAACATAGGTACTAGGGACAGATATGTAAATCAGATATGAGGGATGTGCAGAGTTATAGGCACAGGCACAATGAGGGATAGGTAGGCTTCATCATGGGCATTATTAGGGATAGGTAAAATTGAAATAGTAGACATGATAAGGAATGTACTGTTGTCATACTAGTAATTGTGCATTATCAAGTTGTCATATGAGAAATATCATATGACTAGTGGTATATAGTGTAAATCCAACAGGCTCTTATAAATAGTGTTATTTCCAGTTGTCACTGGTTTATTCAGCTTTAGGCAACATGTAAGAAATATCAATCATACAGTAGTTAGTATGTAGGTAATTTGTACATACAGTAAATATACAGTAATTTATAAAGTATAATGTTCTGTTCCACTCCACCTGTGAGGTAATAATAATACAATGTCCAGCATAGTTCTAGGTGGGTTCCCACACCTAGCTCCTGACCTGCTGCTTAGAGGAATAATGTAATAATGAATAACTTTACCCTCTGGTGGATGTCTTGAGGAAGATACCCTCTGGCCACTAATGATGGAAACCAATGCCTGTCTAGCATAGTTTCACCATAGTGCAGTGGTATAGCAGGTAGCAGGAGATGACTGGAGATGTTACCTCTGGAGTGGTTCTTGGTGTTCTGTCCTCTAGGAGGTGCAGCCAGGCTATTTTTAGCAAATCTTGGAAAAGCACCTCCAGACTGACTGGGGCCAGTAGCATCTGCCTAACTCTGCAATTGTTTGAGGGGAGGCTTTCATGTGTCACTGGGTCCACAAAGGACCCCCATGGGCGCCGCTGTGTCCCCCATTGTCTTGGTCGGTTCTGTAACTTCAAACCCCAATATCTCAAAAGTTTACGCAGTTACAACCGCCATTTTGCGCATGCGCGGAGTTGAATATGCCAAGTTTAAACTGCCCGCTTGATAGGTGCGTAACTTGCGCTGGTTTGTCTGTAGTGCACTCGGAGGTTGATTCAGTCTCCATGACGTAACTTCCTTAATAATGGGAGTTAAGCCTTGATCTTGGGCTCATTTTGACCGTCTAATTATGGGCTTTCCATAAATGCTTTGATATTTGACCTAGAACGCTCAGGAGCGACGCTAGAGTGACCGGACGGTTATGGCGTCGTGCTTATGTAACCCATTGTTCAGTCATTAGAGTGCTCAGACACTCATGACGGCGTCTGTGGTGCCCAGGCACCCCTAACGGCCGTTTGCATTCACTTACAAGTTATTAGTTTGTGCACTGAACCATGAGGTCGCACACTGAGACCCTTATTTTTATTATATTGTGCAGTGAACCATTAGGTCGGACCCTTTGATGTCATAAACTCTGTCTAACTGACTTGGTTTGGTGTGCAGTGGGGCATGAACGCTCTTATACAAAGTTTGAGCGCTCTTATAGCTCTTAGAACCAACCTATGTATTAATTTCTTAGATATTCTTTGATTAATACAATAATATGTTAGAATTTATGGAATAATAAAATGGTATATCATAGAATACTCCCTCTCCCCCGAGAAAATGCGAAACTCCGTCATTTCGCCGAGGGAATGTACAATCTGCATATTTTTACCTCATTTGGAGTTATATACTGTTTGTAAGAGGATTTGAAGTAATGGGGAGTGCTTCAAATGCAATTTTTGTGGTAGAGCTTTGTCAGTATAAACAATTTACTCCTGGGTATAAGTACATTTCCGAGATTCTATATCTTACCATACATGGGTGTATTTGCTTGTGTATCTTCAATCTTAGGTACAAATTTTCAATTTTATGTACAACATACAATTTGGCAAATAGTGTGCAATTTTGGCATTTAATGTTCAATTTAGCGTGCAAATTGAACATAAATGACAATTTAGTGTGCAAATTTTACAATTTCGCGTGTAATTGTGTTCAATTGACAATTTAGTATGCAAATATATAATTTTCGCGTACATTTGGCAATTTTAGTATGCAAATATACAATTTCGCGTTCATTTGGCAATTTTAGTATGCAAATATAGAACAAAGATTTGATATGTTACTTTTAAGTTTGATGTATAAGAAATCCAAGGATCAGATAAATCATGGTCATGCATATAATACAAGATCGCAAAATAAGATACGTTTTAAATTGCCAAGAAGTATATCTCGCCATTATAAAAGATCTCCATGGTACAGGGGTGTAGTCCTCTGGGACCTACTATCTGAGGAGGTTCAGAGGGCTACCACAAAAGTTAAATTTAAGAATGAGGTTAAAAAGTTAAAAAACCTCAGATCAAGGCTAAAGGTTGGATATAACTAAGGAACAAAGGTTGATGGAGACGGTGTAGTCACCGCCCCGCTCCAAATATTATTTATGTGATCAGCATATTTTCATCATTATATAATATTATATCATTGATGATCATTTGATTGTATTTTGTGTTTCTTGTGTCATATTGATATATATCTCAACAAATACTATGTGATTGATTTGACACACTTGCCTGCTTCCTTACTGTTATTGTACATAATGACATATGTCTGATTATGTGGAGTCTATATTTACTTCAACTGTTTGGTATCTGTTTGAAATATAAATAAAATTGGTTGGCTCTATAGCGTTACATAAATGAACCTGACAGTTCATTAACGCAATGAGCTAGTCCAAAAAAAAAACAAAAAAAAACATACAATTTGGCAAATAGTGTGCAATTTTGGCATTTAATGTTCAATTTAGCGTGCAAATTGAACATAAATGACAATTTAGTGTGCAAATTTTACAATTTCGCGTGTAATTGTGTTCAATTGACAATTTAGTATGCAAATATATAATTTTCGCGTACATTTGGCAATTTTAGTATGCAAATATACAATTTCGCGTTCATTTGGCAATTTTAGTATGCAAATATACAATTTCGCGATTGATTCACACTTTTAGTATGCCAATATACAATTTTGCGTTCAATTGATAATTTTTGTATGCACATATATAATTTTGCGTAAATTTTGGTTACACATGCAAATCTTGATTTTGTAAAAATCCGATTTAGTGTATGAATTGGGTACAAACGTACAGTAGAATGTGCAACATACATTTTAGTGTGCAATTGTGTACAGGCGTACGATCTAGTGTGCAAACATACAATTTTAGTGTGCAAATTGGGTACAAACGTACAATCTGGTGTGCAAACATACAATTTTTAGTGTGCAAATTGGGTACAAACGTACAATCTGGTGTGCAAACATACAATTTTAGTGTGCAAATTGGGTACAACGTACAATCTGGTGTGCAAACATACAATTTTAGTGTGCAAATTGGGTACAAACGTACAATCTGGTTTGCAAACATACAATTTTTGGGATTTTTGAGACAAATTTTTCCGAGGACCGGAAAAACGAAGTACTTCATGTACAATAGGCTCGTTTGTCTCTGAGTTACTCTGTGATTTTGCTATATGGGTGTATTAATTGGCAATTTCGGCAGTGGGCCGCTGCTTAATTGACTTTTCCCTTTCCTTTTTGAGTATGTGTCCCTGAAAGAGATCATTTGGTGAGTATCTTAAGTAAACATTTTTCATGTCACAATTTTTCTCAACAAATCTTTTTTTTTTTTTCATTCATTTTTCCAACAATTTTCTTGGATACCTAAAGTGTGTTACCTTAAGTAAACCTTGGTATAGTATACAAGTGCTAGTGGGTACAAGAACTGTCTTAGTTATCTACCTGCATTCATGTATATTAATGTTAGATTTGTACAATTTACACTTTGCAATTTTGCAATTTGCGCGTGTATGCGCGCATTAATCATCGATTTTGTGGGAATACCATAGATTTTCATATTATACATCAACAAGTGGCTGTGTATATTTTTTTTTTTCTAAATCAATTTTTCAATACTTTGATTATTTCATTGACAGTGGAGGTGTGTGTCATGTGTGAGATGTGTCATCTCAGTATCTCCTGGTGGTGGACTGGGGGCAGTCTAGGCTGTGGGCAGCCTAGGCTGTTTCCACAGTCACCGGGGAGGGCTGGTGGTTCAGAAAATTAGCAATAGTCTGCATGTTTGACCTTGCGGTCTCCTCCTGGTGTTCGTCAATAATTATATCTGTTGTATTTTCCAGTGCTGTCATGGTCACAGGGCTGGTGCCACAATCATTCTGGAGAAGCATGGAGTAGTACAGTCCTTTGTTTTTAAGGGCTGGTATGGTACTGAACCTAGTGCGCCAAGGTAGGTGCATCACCTGAGGGAGGTGATAAGCAAATTCTCCTCTCTGTGTTGTTATAACTGCTGGTCCATTCCAGGTAAATATAGCCTTAGGTAGTGGGAAGGTTTTAACCACTATATCCTTATAGGTCAGGGCAGCTGCTGATTTAATCTCATCAAATTCATGTGGTATTGGCCTCAAGGGTAGCGCGAAGTTTGAGTCTCCACAATATATTTTAAAATATATTGTGGGATTTGTGCGCTTGGCCACATTTTTCTTGCCACAGTGTGTCTGTGCAAATTTCTTAAGGTACTTCATTATTCTGTAGGCTGAGTAGATGGTCAGGGTGAATAATATAGCAATTATCAGGGTGTGGGTTTCCTGAATTGTGAGGAAAGGGGTGTGGGTTTCCTCCGTAGGGGTTAATTTGGTAGGATTCTTATCTGGGAGCAATTTGTGTAGGGGCAGCTCGGTGACTAGTCTAAATGCTTTGGCTGTAGGCAGGTAGGCTACAGTTCCTCCTAGTCTGTACAGTTTGAGTAGTATGTATACTATAAAAATGTGAGCTGATATCCCTAGAATGAGTCCTAGGCTTTGGAAGATAGGATGCTCTGTAACTTGACGTAGGTGTGATTCTACGTAATGTGTTTCCATTGCCTTATCAAGGTTGGAGGCATCTTTTAATAATGTTTTGGCAAAGGGCTCTAGATTTAGTTGAGTAATGTCATCCATGATTGGATTTTCCTGTAGTTTCTCTAAGGTTCTAGAGAGGTTTACTACTGGGAAATTTGGAAGATTCTCTCTTTCATCTGGTTTAGTTTCAGAAATTTGGTTAAGTGCTGCCATGAATGGTAAATTAATTGTCTTGAGAATGTAATGAAATGATAAGGTTGAGTTACAGGGCAACCTTGTGTTTGGAAGAGAAAATTCTCCTACACTGATTGTGCACCCACAGGGTACACCTATGATTGAGTAGGACTGGGCTTTTCGAGTTTCAGACGTTTTACCATGGCAGTTGATAAAGTAATGGGGTTCATTAGTAGTGACCAGATACTCATCTTCAGAAATGGAAATAGCATGGGTGGTAGGTGCTTGCAGTGGTGAAACTGTAAACTTGCAATGTTCCTTAATCTGTTGAGCCTGGTTAGTAAAAATGGCTACAGGGCATGTAGGCCTGTGTTTATAAATTCTACCATTTACATCTCTGCATACCTTTACTGTAGTACCTTCACATGCCTGCATATCTGCTGAGTCCAATTCGATGAATAATGATTCGTCGTAAGATACTGCTAGAAACTCAGTTGTGGTTTGCAATCTGGTGACTCCTCTGGTGGGGGTCTCCTGTGTGTCTATAGGCATGGGTGATGTAATCATTTGGTACAGTTTGAAGGTAGAGGTGGTAGATTGAATTATAATGTCCAGATGAATATATATATGGTGAGCTGAGTAAGTGTATGAGGTCAGCTTCTGTGAATAATAGAAATCTAAGTCATTAATTGCGACTTGTGCTCCAGGGTGTGTAATCCTAAGTTTGTTATTAATGTCAATTAAGTATCTAGCAAGGTCTGAGGGTGGTACTATATCAGGGGTCAGGATTCCTGATGATAGCATCCTCAGGGCTGCATTTGTTCTTTGCAGTGATTGAACTGTATTCATTCTTGCTGCTATGATGATTAATGCATCATTTAGTACTTGCATTTTTTTCCTTTGAGTTTTCTCGTGCCTTGAATATGAGTCAAGTGACCTGGACATGTTAGAGGCCCATAGGTTGACGGTGTCACCTATGGTGTTGATTGTGCTGTCCAGTACCTTCTTATCTTGGATGTATGCTTTAACAAACTTATCTTGTCTGTCTGTGATCTTTTCAATGAGACTAGTTGCTTCCTGATCTTGTTTAGCAAATTTTCTTAGTATTTCATCTATGTTCTTGAGCTGTCCCATTACTTGGTTTACATCTTCTACTGTGGCTAGACCTAGCACACCGCGAAACAGGGGTGCTAGAAAACCCAGTATGGCCTCTCTTTTGGCCTTGTCCAATGTGTTTATGGGGTTGGATAAGAACAATTTGATGGAGGCTAATGTTTCATTTATCTCCTTGTCTGCAATTTCCAGCAAGGTGTCAAGCTCTTTGGCTTGTTGGATAATTTGACCAGAGGTATGATCTTGTAGAGTAGGAGTGGTCAATTGGAGTATTCTATCCCTTATGGATCCTTGGGTAACGGGTGCCCGAGGTATCTTGTAGGGGATAGCTAACAACAGTGTTGTGGTTGTATGTCCGTTGACCAATGGTTGAGGGCTAGGTTTGAATACTACTCCTATGTTTTGTCTCACCACAGGTGTATAACCTGCAGTAAGCAGGTTCAGGACTAACCTGTTTCTTAGTACGCCCTAAGATTGAATGATAGTCCCTGGATCCTTGGTTGTACTAAGAACTTAGTACACTGATTTATCATCAAATTTCTCAAACTTCTTCATCAAAATACATAATTCTAAAGTCACCTAAAGTACATGGGGACTATATTCTATATATGCACTTTTTCACAGAACTAAAATCAGAATATTCTCTGAGAAATGGCTATATGTATAAATTTCCCCTTAGTCCTGGTATAGTAAAATCTATTTGCTAATTTTTTGTTAAATTTGCTAATAAATATGAACCCACAAGATTAAAGAATAGATAAATGCCTACAAAGTGATGTTTTCATTTTAGCCAAGTGTTGTTTAATAAGGGAGTAAATGTATCATTTAATGTAAATGTAAGTACAAAATAGTGGAGTGGTTTCACCATCCCCCCTTTGACCCCAATAATGTATGCACAGGTAGGTGTCATGGTCCAGTGACCAAGGCTCTGATTGGCCCATACACCTGCAGAGGTGAGTGTCATGGTCCAGTGCACACACAAGTGTACTAGGATCCCAGTACATCCTAAGACTGTGCATGGTATCAGAATCTTAGTACAGACTAAAATCAGACTCTTGTACTATGATCCTGGTGTGTCCTAACAAGATATCCCCGTCTCCAACCTGGTAAGTGGTTCTATAGTATATAATAACAGCATAGTTAGCAGTATGGGTGCAACTCTCAGTCTCCCCATGGTGCTTGTGTAAAGCAAGTTTGCTGTTTAAAGTCTTGTCAAATTTGTAGTGATTTGGTGCTGGTAAAGTCTAAGTGTATGGTGTAACACTTTAAATGAAGTGGTTCAAACTGTACCTTTGCAAGATTGAGCTGTTTTGGCAATATGTCCGGTGAGTCTATAGAGATTGACCAGTAAATGGTAAGGTCAGGTTGAAGGTGAAGTAGGTGTGTTCTTTATCCTAGTGCAGTCTCTCCTAATGGAGAAGTGGGCTGGCTAATTCCCAAGTGGGGTCCTGTAGACTTGTGTTCCAGACTGCAGCTGGATGAAGACTGATGGTGGGCTATGGTCCATAGTGCTTCTTATGTAGCCTACCCTACCCACATCCATTGTGGGCCTGGTATTGTTTCTCTGGAGCAGGTGCACCTAATCTCCAGTGTCTGCAACTGTGGGGCTCTATTGTATAATCTGTGTACTGGTAATTAGCTCCTCCTGTCATCCAGGACAGCCATTCATGTCCGTCTAGACAGTTGTCTGAGGGTAGCTTATAAGGTCAATTGATCTCTATAGACTGCTGTGTTGGCATAGCGCGCTCTTTCATGTGGGGATTAGGCTTTAGACACTCCATTGTGGTACCCTTACTCTTCTTAGACTTCATGTCTGCTTTACTTGGAGGGTCCCAGTCTTTGACCATTCAGAGGCAATAACCTACTGATATATTTACAAATTTGATTGGCTTTATATACATATAAGTAATTCATTATCAGTCACACATGTCTTATGTGTGGATGAAGAGAATTTGTAATACATTTTGAAAATTTTATGTTCTTTTGGTATCTCAATCTGTTTCTAATTTCTTGAAACTGCACCACACCTAGATGTTTTTCTTAGTATGTGGTGTGCAGGCCTAGGCCTGATAGGGCCTATGCCTGTGGTTTCTCTTGTAAGGGTGATATCATTTTTGTTCCTTACAATTTTGTTGTAGTATTTGGCTTCATGTGGAATAAGCCTGTGTGCAAATTCATTGTTCCTGACAGCCACAACCTTTTTCAGTCTGTCTATGTGCACTGGTCTGGCCACCAAAAGATTGGTGTCCAAGTTTTTGAGTTTGGCACTTGTCGAACTAGGTCTATCTACTACAACATATGGTCCCATAAAAAGGGGTTGAAGTTTCTTACACTCTGTGTTGGTCAGGATTCTTGGTATGTTTAGGTACACCATGTCGGTGACCTTGATTTCCTGTGGTGTAAGTTTCTTATCATATCTATCCTTCCTTTCCTTTTGTAGCTTGGCGACCCTTTCTATAGCTTTCCTCCTAGAGGTATCTTGATTTGTTGTCATGGTCTGCTACGGTGGATATGTCTTCCTGTATTCCCAGCCCTAAGTCCATTGGAGTGGCCGGGTTTTCTTCCATGAAGTAGGAAGAAAGGGGTGAATCCTGTGGTTTGGGATTCAGTGTTGTTTAATGCAAAGGTTATGGGTTCAATAAATGAATCCCAATTGTTTTGGTGCTTTGAGCAGAATACTCTGAGCGCTGTGCCGATGCTAGCATTGAATCTCTCTACAAGCCCATTTGATTGTGGCCTGTAAGGTGAGGAGAATTTATGTTTGATCTTGAGGTGTTTAGTTAACTTTGTGAACTTTGCACCTGTATAACATGTTCCATTGTCTGTTTGAAGAGTGGCTGGTGTTCCATGATGACAAATTATATTCTTGTAGAACTCTGCTGCTGTTGTTTCAGCTTTTAAGTCAGTAGTAGCCCAAGCTGTTGCATATCTGGTAGCATAATCTATGCAGACTTGTATATGTTTGTTTCCCCTGGCAGTTGTGGGAAGTGGTCCCACCGCGTCGAGGTTTAGGAACTTCATTGGTGAAGCCATGTACTCTCTCACTGTCATTGGTGTTTTGTGTGAGTGTACTTGCCTTTTTGCTGTGAGGCATGTGTGGCAGGTGGAAACATATTTTGTTGTGTCTGCTAGCATAGACTTCCGATATACCCTAGGTCAGAGTGCTGACAGCATCCTACTTGAACCAAGATGGCCGCCAGTAGGTGAGTCATGGAAATACTGTAGTGTACTTGTTACCCATTGCTGTGGTATAACAATTTGAAGTGGTACAGTATTGGTTTTTCTCCAATTTATGGGGCATATATGGACTAATGTACCATTTACCAAGGTGTATGTCTGGCCTTGGTTGATGATTCTGTTTCCTTGTGCTTTTGGTGCAGGCAAGGTCCCATCCTCAAGATATTGTATGAGGGGCAATAGTTCCTTGTCCTTCCTTTGTTCCAAGCCAAGGTTTGAACCTGAGATGGATGTGTTGGGAATCTGATCCAGTAATTGATTTATATCTAGCACATGTTGTTTTATTCTGTCTCTTTCTTTTTCTTTTTCATCGACTAATGGCCTATCCTGTGCCTTTTGTTGGGGTGTGTCACTCTTGTTTTGGTGTGTAGGCTCCTTTGGAGGGCCTATTCTCGCCTTGATGGGAGTGGCAACCTTTTTCTTTAAAGGCACAATTTGCTTTTTGTCATTCTTCTTTGTCTCAGAGTTCTTTGACTTAGTAGATGCAGTGTCTTTTGTGACATTTTTCCTGGCAGGTGGGGTTTTGGTAGGTTTGTTTCCTGTTTGTGTCTGTTTTTTGTGTGGGGGGTTTTGGTGTGCCCTCCTGAATCATTTCTCTAGTCTTTGAGCGTGTGGTCATAGGACACAAATGGTTTGATGTTTCCTCTCCCTGCATTGGTTCAAAGAATCTGACTGATTTGGAAGTTGCTTGAGTGATAGCATATAATGTGTCTTCTGAATCTTCATCATCTGAGTCAGGTGGGGTGAAGGGTGGCTCCTTAGGAGTTGCCTTCAGCATCTGATTGAGTGATGAGAATTCAATAGGCTCGAAGTCATTATCTGGAAAGAGTTGTGAGTATTCTCTCTCACAATGGCAAAACACATAGTGTGTAGATTGCTTCAAGATACCCCTAATGGGTGTCTCTGGCCTTTCAATGGTGTTGGGTGGATCATCCCTTCTGAATGGTACTTTCTTTGTTAATTTTGCAAACTTGGTTCTACTGGCTGCTCTAACTCTCCTTGGTGGGGGTGGAGGGTTAGTCATGGGTCCAGAGTCTGGGTATTCTCTTCTAGACATAGCATCTGGTGGTGTGTTATCATCACCTTTCACGTGTTGGATGGTGAATGAAAATTGCTGTATGTCTAGAGCCCATCTGGCCCATCTATGTGTGAGTCCTGTATTGGTTAATAGTGGGATTAAGGCTGCATGGTCTGTGTATAATTGGAAGTGTCTAGTCTCTAGATAGTGTCTGAAGTGTAATACTCCATACACTACTCCCAGTAGTTCTCTCTCTGTGGTATTGTAAATTCTCTCATGTTTGGAGAGGGTTCTACCTGCAAAGGCTACTGGTCTGAGCACTCCTTCATTATCTCTCTGTGAGAGTACAGCTCCTAAACTCACATTGGAAGCATCAGTTGCCAAACTGAACTCTTTCTCATAGTTTGGATATCTGAGAAGAGCATTGGTACAGAGGGCATGCTTTAATGTTTTGAAAGCATTATCTGCATCCTCTGTCCAGACAAATGCTTTGAGATGTGTCTGTAGATCATACAATGGTCTAGCAATTCGGGCATAACCTTTGATAAACTTTTTGAAGTATTGGCATAGGCCTGTGAAGGATCTGACATTTTTGACTGATTTTGGTGTTGGGAAGGTTTTGATTGATTCCACCTTTGTGGGAGATGGTTGCAGTCCCATGGGTGTGACTCTCATTCCTAAGAAGTCTATTCTGTCTATGAAGTATTCACATTTTGATTTCTTCAGTTTGAGTTTACCAACTCTTAAGCTGTTGAACACATCTTCCAGGTCATGGAAGTGTTGTTCGATCGATGGTGATAATACTAATATGTCATCTAGGTATGGTAGGGCACATTTGTATTTGAGTTTGTTCAGAATTAATGTGACTAGATGGCAGAATCCTGCAGGTGCGGTCGCTAAACCCATCGGCATCCTTTCGTAGACATATTTTTTGTCATTTGCTATGAATGCGGTTTTATGCTGGTCCTCCTGTCTTATAGGAATTTGAAAAAATCCCTGTTGGGCATCTAGCTTACTGAATACTCTTGGTCTGAGTGACCCTATCATGTCTAGAGTGTCATCGGCTCGGGGTGTAGATAAGGCTTGATTTATCGTGTTTTGGTTCAGATAACGAAAATCTGTGACGAGCCTATGGCCTCCCGATGATTTTTGTACTAAAAAGGATCTGGAAGCCCAGGGGCCCTCAGCACATTCTCTCAGAATGCCCTGTTGTACTAGCCTTTCACACTCTTCCCCTATTGCGGCCTGTTTTTCTGGTGTTTGTCTATATGGTAGGAAATGACATGGTACTGCCTCAGGTTTTACATGTATTGAGTGGGTATACAGGTGTGTAGCACCAATGTCTCCATCTTTTCCTACAAATATATCATCATACTTGGTCAGCAGTGATTCTAATCTATCATGCTGATCTTTGGATGTGAGCACAGATTTTGGTGGAACATTCTCTTCCAATTCTGGCTCGAGGTCATGTGCCTCACTATGTATAGCAGCTATTTCGGAGAGTCTGATTGAGTTGGGTTCAGGGTCAGCATATGTGGACTCACATTCTGAGTCTGTGTTGCTGAATTGAGTTACATCCTCAGGCCTTATGGCTGAGATGGATTGATCAGCGTGTGGGGTAGTGTCTGACACCTGTTGAGGTTTTTCTAAATCAGATTCCTTGACTTCCTGAAATAGAGCTATGATGGCACCCTTTTTGATTTTATGTGGGCGCCTGCTGGTGTTTAGTAACACTAGGGGGTGTTTGTTATTTTCCCTGGGGGTTACTGCTGCCCTTTGAACTAGATATGGGGCATTGTTATTTCTTTGGAGGTTATCTACTACTCCAGTTTTCCCTTGCAGTGATTGAGTAGAAGTGATTTTACCCAATACTGCAAGTTCAGAGAATGGAGGGATGGTAAAATCCCTCACTGCCCTAATGGGTTTGAGAATTTGTTCAGGATCAACATTAAATTCAATTTGAGATTTTGTAGTGCTTAAGAAATCTGTGCCGAGAACAACGGGCTGTGTGAGGTTGGGTATTACAGCAAATTGGTATTGGAATCTGACATCTTGGATTCTAAAGTTCAGCATAGCTGAATGTCTAACATGACACACTGATCCATCTGCCAAATGGATGTTGATTTTAGATTTCCTCAGTTGGATATGGAATCTCTTTTGGAGATCCATGAGGAATGATTGTCTGACACAGGTGATAGTAGCACCTGTATCAACCAAACATTGTACATCTGAAACATCATATAGATTTGCCTTGATACAGCCATTTTGAAGAAGTACAATAGAAAGCTTGGTACTCTCACCTGTATCCTTTGATGATGAATCTGGTGGGGTGATGTGTATCACTGATGGACGTCTCTGTCTGTTAGATGGTAGCTTGGCACTAGCAATTGTCTCTGGTTGGATCTTTGTTAATCCTGATTGATTGTTTGTTTTTGGGGTGTCACAGTGCACTGGCCCATCGGCACTGTGACATCCTAGTTTTCCTGGTTCTGTGGGGTGGTTGCGATGCTTGCAACCAGGAGCTTGGAGAGTTGATCCATCACTTGAGGTATTGTTTGGGGGTTACTGTGTTGGTTCCCCTGGTAACCTCTTGTGTTAGGTTTGTGATCCTCCTGATGTGAGTTGAAACCCTGGTTATAATGACCAGAGTTGCTGTATTGCCCAGAGTTATTAGAACCCTGGCTGCTGTAGGATCCGGAGTTGTTGGATCCCTGATTGTTGTAGGCACCGTTGTTGTTGTAGGATCCACTGTTGTAGTTCCTATGTGGACTGTGGCTTCTACCCTTGGATCCTTGACTATAGGATCCAGAGTTGTTGGAACCCTGGTTGTTGTAGGAACCATTGTTGTTGTAGGATCCACTGTTGTAGTTCCTATGTGGACTATGGCTCCTACTGTTGGATCCTTGATTATTATAGGATCTGCCATTACTTGGGGTTCTGTCTCTCCTATCACTGTATGAAGAGTTACCATTGTTGGAGTTGGAAGAGCTGTTGTCCTTTCTACTGTTGTGACCCCCCTGGTTGTTGCTGTTACCCCCTCTACCTCTACTGGAGCGGTAGTTGGGGTCATAGTTATTTCCTCTATATCTACCGGTGGGATCTATGGAGACAACCTTATCTTCCTGTTGCCTTACATGGGCACTGGACATTTGGTTAACATCTTCCTTCTCTGAACCAGTGGTGACTTCCTGGACCTTTCTTTTTGTAGACTTTGGGTTAGACTCTGCATCCCTTGTTTTCCTAGATCTTTCTTGGGTCTCAACCTCTAAGGCTAGGTCTAGGGCTTGGTTAAAAGAGTCTATTTTCTTGTTTTCAAGAGCTACAGAGATCCAGGGCCTCATGCCTTGGGTGAATGTTTTAAATAAGGTGTCGTCCTTTAGGCATTGGGCATTACACGCTTTTCTGAGATACATTGCATAATCAGATACAGGTTCATCTATCTCTTGTGCACGGAGTGCAGTCCTGGAGATAATATTGTCTTGAGTAGCAATATACTCTTTTAGTTCATGTACTACATTGGACCATGTCAACTTATCAGGTGTGGCACTTTCCTTGAAGGTTTCAAACCAAGCCAATGCTTGTCCTTCAACGTACTTGGGTAAATATGTTACCATGGTGTCACTGTCTGTTAATTTGTACCTGTCCTTCAGATACTCTGGGAATTTGTGATCAATAAATAGTGCTGTTGACATGAGTGGTGATGGGTGAGAAAAAGTTTTGGGTTTGGTTACCTCGTGTTGCCTGATCTTCCTGTCGTCGTGTTGTTGTCTGTCTAGGATCCTGGTCATGTTGGACATCATGGAGATCATGACATCCTCCTTGGATCCAGAGGCAGATGGTGTGACGACCGGTGTGGTTGTGGGTGTGGGAGGCTGTGAGGTCTGGGATGATACCATCCTCATGAGATCTGATATCTGTTGTTGTGCCTGTTCTAGGGCCTTCCGATGGTCATCTAATTGTTGACTGAGGATCCTCTCCCTTTCCTTTGAGGCAAGGGCATGAGCATCATGTTGGGCTCTGTTTGTTTCTAGGGCAGTAACTGCATCTTGGATGGTCTTCTTATAGGCCCTTATCTTCTCAGCTGCCTGATTGGGTTGAGGACCTTCATCGGCGTCGGCCATGGTGGAAGGTGTGGGATCACTGGTGTGTTGTAGGTATCACTGACATGTTGGAGATCACACTGGTATGTGGCAGATCTCACTGGTATGTGGGAGATCTCACTGATATGTGGGAGATCTCACTGTCGTGTGGGAGATCTCATTGATGTGTGGGGGATCTCATTGATATGTGGGAGATCTTCACTGATATGTGGGGGGATCTCACTGTCGTGTGGGAGATCTCATTGATATGTGGGAGATCTCGTTGATGTGTGGGAGATCTCACTGGTATGTGGGAGATCTCACTGTCGTGTGGGAGATCTCATTGATGTGTGGGAGATCTCACTGATGTGTGGGAGACCTCACTGACGTGTGGGAGACCTCACTGACGTGTGGGAGACCTCACTGACGTTTGGGAGTCCTCACTGACGTGTGGGAGACCTCACTGACGTGTGGGAGACCTCACTGACGTGTGGGAGACCTCACTGACGTTTGGGAGACCTCACTGACGTTTGGGAGACCTCACTGACGTTTGGGAGACCTCACTGACGTGTGGGAGACCTCACTGACGTGTGGGAGACCTCACTGACGTGTGGGAGACCTCACTGACGTTTGGGAGACCTCACTGACGTTTGGGAGACCTCACTGACGTGTGGGAGACGTCACTGACGTGTGGGAGACCTCACTGCCATGTGGGAGACCTCACTGACGTGTGGGAGATCTCACTGGTGACCTTTTTGAACATGGTGTCAAGGTCACTGGGTGGGTGGAGTGGGGTTTACTGTGTGTATGATTGTTTTTAGTAATGTTGCCAGCTTAATTTTTATGTGCCTGTGAGAAATGGGATCTTAGTAGGATGTTCTCCACCACTTTGTCATACTAGTAATTGTGCATGATCAAGTTGTCATATGAGAAATATCATATGACTAGTGGTATATAGTGTAAATCCAACAGGCTCTTATAAATAGTGTTATTTCCAGTTGTCACTGGTTTATTCAGCTTTAGGCAACATGTAAGAAATATCAATCATACAGTAGTTAGTATGTAGGTAATTTGTACATACAGTAAATATACAGTAATTTATAAAGTATAATGTTCTGTTCCACTCCACCTGTGAGGTAATAATAATACAATGTCCAGCATAGTTCTAGGTGGGTTCCCACGCCTAGCTCCTGACCTGCTGCTTAGAGGAATAATGTAATAATGAATAACTTTACCCTCTGGTGGATGTCTTGAGGAAGATACCCTCTGGCCACTAATGATGGAAACCAATGCCTGTCTAGCATAGTTTCACCATAGTGCAGTGGTATAGCAGGTAGCAGGAGATGACTGGAGATGTTACCTCTGGAGTGGTTCTTGGTGTTCTGTCCTCTAGGAGGTGCAGCCAGGCTATTTGTAGCAAATCTTGGAAAAGCACCTCCAGACTGACTGGGGCCAGTAGCATCTGCCTAACTCTGCAATTGTTTGAGGGGAGGCTTTCATGTGTCACTGGGTCCACAAAGGACCCCCATGGGTGCCGCTGTGTCCCCCATTGTCTTGGTCGGTTCTGTAACTTCAAACCCCCATATCTCGGAAGTTTACGCAGTTACAACCGCCATTTTGCGCATGCGCGGAGTTGAATATGCCAAATTTAAACTGCCCGCTTGATAGGCGCGTAACTTGCGCTGGTTTGTCTGTAGTGCACTCGGAGGTTGATTCAGTCTCCATGGCGTAACTTCCTTAATAATGGGAGTTACGCCTTGATCTTGGGCTCATTTTGACCGTCTAATTATGGGCTTTCCATAAATGCTTTGATATTTGACCTAGGATGCTCAGGAGCGATGCTAGAGCGACCGGATGGTTATGGCATTGTGCTTATGTAACCCATTGTTCAGTCATTAGAGTGCTCAGACACTCATGACGGCGTCTGTGGTGCCCAGGCACCCCTAACGGCCGTTTGCATTCACTTACAAGTTATTAGTTTGTGCACTGAACCATGAGGTCGCACACTGAGACCCTTATTTTTATTATATTGTGCAGTGAACCATTAGGTCGGACCCTTTGATGTCATAAACTCTGTCTAACTGACTTGGTTTGGTGTGCAGTGGGGCATGAACGCTCTTATACAAAGTTTGAGCGCTCTTATAGCTCTTAGAACCAACCTATGTATTAATTTCTTAGATATTCTTTGATTAATACAATAATATGTTAGAATTTATGGAATAATAAAATGGTATATCATACTGTTAACCAATAATGGTCTGAGGGATATTCACCATGAGGGATAGGTAAAATGAATGATAGGCAGATTGAGGATAGGTAGACTAAAGGAAAGAAGGAACAAATAAGATAAGGTAAGGTGAGGGGTAAGCATTATAAGTTAAGCCTTTTAAGGGATAACCAAATTTACCTGTAGCTGTTTTGGATTGAACAGACAGGATAAGTGATAGGTACACAATTGATATGCTGTATGTGAGATAGGCAGAGCAATGCACAGGCACAGTACTTGTTTGGCTGAGAGATAGGCAGGCATTTGTGTATGTGGATGTATGTATTAACATTTGATTCACATGTTCTATATCTAAAGATTTCAAATCATTTTTGATATCATTTTTGTACATTTTCAAAATATTTCCCTCGTCAACCCTCAATTTTTGGTATTTTTGGTCAAATTCTGAAAATAAAGACCATCATTTTTGGATTAAGCAGGTTTTTTTTTGGTTAGTATGGTCCTGTCATTTCATTTGGTATCCCTTTCATGAAGATACATGATAGCTCCATAAACCCCCTTATCCTACAAAGGGCCCAATACTGAACAAAGAACGTCACTTAGTTTCATGGGGGGGGGTAGAGGGGATTGTAAGAGGAATCGGCAACAACACTCTTACCCCATGAGTAGCCCCTACAGGCTGGACTAACTCTTACCCCTATGCCTCCATACCTGCCTTGCACCAACATTAGATATAATGATTCACATTTAAGAACTGCAGATAATTGTTGGGTGAGACTAGGGGTAACAGAAGGCTTCAGCAGTATATGGAATGAGACTAGAGATTAAAGGAGGCTTCAGCAGCATGTCAGGGGCAACTAGTGGTTACATTTGCAATGTTATGTATGTATAGATCCTAGCATTATATGCCTCGTTGAGATACGCAAACCTGTATCAGAGTGCTGAGTGAAAGGAACTTGTGGGATGCTTTTTAATCCAACATCTTTTAGCCATCCAACTAGGCTGTAATGATGAAATGATTTAATGATTTAAAATGACATCCCACTCGCCAAATAATTTCTAGAAGTGGTGGCAATTTCTAATGGGCTATCTTTTCTGCTTGACTGCCTATATGTATATTTTTTCTATTCCAGCTCCACTCGTTGGTATATTAGGAGACCATGTTTATTGCTACTGGTTGGCCCTGGTGGGAGGAATAGTGATGACAGCTTCATTTGCCAGTACAGCATTTGCCCAGCATCTAGTAGTGGTCATTATCACATTAAGCCAGGTAATTATTTTGCCATGTAAATATCTTTATCATATTTTCTTTCTTTCTTTTTCGCTCACTTGCTTAATGTATGGTGATCTTTAAATTCATAATATGATTGTGAACCATCACCGTGATCTGTGCACAGCAGACTATACTTCCATCTGATTTTAATCAAATTCCTTCCTGTTTCTTGGAATACCAATATTTTTATTCAACATACCTTTTTACAATCCCTACTTACACATACACTATGTCCCTGCATCCCTTCAGGTACAATTCTGGGTCTCTTAGATGGTCCTATACTGGCGACCCTTGGCTGCTACTTCCAGCGAAAGTGAAATATAGCATCTGGTTTGGTGTGGACTGGAGGGTGTGCTGGTAGTCTGATCATGACGCCCTTATTCTCCTGGCTAATGAAGGAATATGGTATCTGGGAGGCAGTAGTCCTCCTGGGTGGGATCTGGCTACACATTTGTGCCATTGGGCTCCTCCTAAGACCCTTACCAATGATTTCCAAAAGGAAAATAGATTTTTTGAATGCTCGAATAGAGGATGACACTAAAAATGCAACACCTAATGAAGGTAAAATATAACCTGGGGGCCTCCAATGTGAGTATGTTCTGGGTTTACCTGATCACCAAGTTATTGCTCAAAGTGATATGACAATTTGTGATGGTCAACTGCCTATAGATATGGCAGTTCAAGGGGAGCAGCCCCATGATGAGCTCAAACAGTCCCAAAAAGACACACAGACTACATCCCAGGTGTACCAAATCAGAACATAATGGAGGCAAAATGTAAACACAGAAGGTCTCCTCACACAGGATTTACAAAAGGATAAACGTGAGCAGCCCACAGTAACTGATAAACAAGAAGAAGGGATTAACAGTAGAAGGAGGCACAGGTCTATATCTGGTTACCAATGCTTCCTCAGAAACAGCCATATGTGGCAGACATTGATTGTCCTTGGATGTGGGTTCTTTGGTTACTATGTGCCATTCACCCTTATACCATTGTGGGCAGAAGAACTGCTTATTTCCAAGTCGCAGGTGGCATTGATAATCTCCCTCATTTCCCTTATACGGCACATGGCTATTGTATTATTGACCAATGGGAAGCATCCCTGGCATTTACTGCGGAGACGGGGGCTGAAGGTGTTAGTCATAGTGCAGTCGGGGTCTAATGGCGGCCTCCATAGCCTAATGTGCTAATGCCCTATAGAAATGCTGTTCAGGATTCTGCTTGGGGTGATCATATACTCTTGTGATCTTCGAGAAGATTGGGTCCTTGTTTTATTGTATGTCATCATAGGAAGAACTGGACAGGTATGTGACTTTTTTTTCTTGTTGATCAATAGTGAGCCTGACATCATTAAAATATCTTCCAAAAAAATGGACTTTTTAAAGCTTTATGGGTAATAACCCAAGGTGAGAGACTCAGATTGGTGCGATTTTCTTGAAGCTCTGATCATGACTCTTCTATGGGCCATTTTCTTTTGCCTCTTTTGGCAAGGCTTAAAAAAGTTGTGCTCATACGACCATATTAAACAAAGAAGGGCTGACATTGTAAATATTCCCTCAAGTGGAAAAAGAAAAATTACTCCTTTTAGCTGTTTTCACCTGAGAGTCATGAGTAAAAACAAAATTTGGATATCATGAAAAGTACCAAAATACACTCCTATCTAACTCATCGCTTTTACTATTTTGTGGCATTGTATCAAATTATATACTATAGCCTAGGCCTACATTTGAAATGCCGTTGTGTTATTTCAGATAGTATTCCTAGTGCCTTGTTTCTTGGCCCTGATTGGCTATGGCTCTGTGCATGGTATGATGGGTGGGGTGTCCCATGTTGCCCTGGCTACCATGGTTGGTAAGGTAGTGAACATGGACAGACTTGCTAGTGCCATAGGACTGGCAGTCCTGCAGCTTAATCTGACCTCAGCATCTGATACACTTCTCTGATACAGTTTCTTTATTTCTGAAACACAGATGCTTAGATATTGGACATATAGCTGTTGATATAAATGCACACCCAATTGTAGCAGACGGTCTGTAGATAGTGTTATTAAGAGTGTTATCACCTCCTTATCATTAATATGTTCTATATCAGATTCGGCATTTATACAACACTTGAGGTCAAAACCAGCTCGTGAAGATACTGTCACCAAATACTGATCATCATTCACATTTAGTATTATTCTTCATAATATGTAAACCATATCTCAATTATTGCCCTATTTATACAGGTAGCAATAACAAAAGGGAATAGAAGGGCTTTAGAGTCACATTCCAAAACTGAAAATAGGAATAGGATGTAACCAATTAATGTATGATGCCATATCCTTTACTTTTTCATACTATTATACATGTACATAAATGAGGGGCTGCTCATTGTGGCAATTTGGTATAACCCTTATGCGATTCCACCTCAGGAAACATAATGATTGGACACAGCTCCTAAGAATATGATATAAGCTGCTGGGAAATTACCACCCTGTACAGACCATGACTTCAACATGTGAGGAATGAATGGTACTTCAGTCTTTGTTGCAAGAAAGGTAGATGATATAATCGTGGATTTTTGAGGCCCTTTCACATTTTTGGGGCTATGTGATAGCCTTACAATTACCAAGGAATTAAATTGCATCTTGAGTGATAAGATTTGTCCTGATCAAACCAATGAAAGGCCATTGCACATGTCACCAATCAACACTTTTGTCAAGTAAAAACGGCAAGTGTTCTCCAGAGGCAACTCTGTACTCAATGTTGTTGGTGTCATTATGATACTGCGCCTGTTGAATCTGAGTCTCACTGATATCAAAACCGATGATTTTCTCAAAATGCTCAGCTAACAGTCTTGTTCCTTGCCCGGTACCACATGCCATGTCAACAGCCAACCCATATATAGGCTCCACATTATCAGAAGAGCTATAAATTATGCTTCTAGAATCGAGGTAACTCAGGATTGCATTGTATACAGCAGATGGATATGTTGGTCTGAACTGATGGTAGATACTAGAATATGCAGTCCCTGTGAAAACTTGTTGTCTTCTGTTCCACTAGAGATCATTCTGACTTGTTCACGGAGAATGAAAAACTGTCTCTGGCCTACTTGTCTCAATGTTGCACTTCCCTCTCTGTCCTCAATACGGCGTCACAGTTTGAATATGGAACCCTGAAATGCCCCTTCAGAAATGATGTGTACATGCTGTTTAACATTATGGTAATCATATTATCAACCTCAGTCTGTTGTAATACCCATTTATCGTACATCAGTATTGTATGGGATTTGTTCTGGGTCAGACACAGGGAGATAGGGCCAGGGGTACCCTAGTGTTATGCCACCTACTGAGGTAGTGAAGTATAACAAGCCTATCTCAGAGGGCCATTTCCTAAGGTGCTACGATCACACCCAGCTCTTTGACTGTAAACGCATGTGCTCTCCCTATAGGACCTTTGGTTCGACATGAAGAGTTCAGTCTTTTTTTAAAGAGATGACCAGGTATCTATTTCAGCACAGCTAGAGTCTGAGTCAACCAACTTCTACTATGACTTATATCAAGATTTCTATTTGGATATAAATGTTGAAGTGTTCATCACATCATAATTTGCCATAAATCTCCGGTACTGATGTCGATAAAATATGCATAAGTGAAAGTCATTTAACAATTCGAGATAAAGACAATACTAATTCATTCAAAAGTGATTGACTGAAATAATAATAATGAAAATAATATAAAATGTCATGGGACACACACTTGAAGTGCAAAAAAAAAGAAAAATAAGAATATAAATGTCTTCCCTCTGAAGTGCATCATTCACCTCATGTGGTCTTAACTAATGATAAAATCTACATGGCATTTATTGGAGGGGGACTAATCTACTGAGATGTTGAGGCACAAGTTACTTATTGTTTATGCCATACCTTTCGTAAGAAATTGAAATGTAGACAAAAACAAGAGTAACAAAGGGTAAAAGTGCAATGCAGATGTGAGTTCCCCGATTTTCTAGTGTAGGATTGAATAATGCATAGGTTGAGTCAGGATGATAGCTGACATCCTGTGGTAGTAAAGGGAACTGAAGTACAGTAAGAATCAACAGCAACATTGAAATGCGGTATTCAAATCGTCGAACTACGTAAATACTGATTCAAAATTGAACTGATTTTAAGACAACTGAGAAGCACTGCTGCATAAAGTGAGCATAGCCACGAAAAACATCAATTTTTATATGTTCAATCCATGGTTATCTCTTATACACATCAATAGCAACGTTTATCAAATGAGCAGCAACAGCAGACATAGATCTATACTGTTAGATATCCCTTTTAAATCAATTTCCAAACTAAACCTCTGGCCAATGTCATTGAATTTCATCTGTTATAATTTAAGATTTTAAAGTTGTGATGTTCACTTCCTCCCCAAGATGAGAAAGACTGGGTATGACACATGGATGGTGGGATCAGGACATGTTGAGGTCCCTCCTAATGTTCTCCTCAAACTGCAAAAGAAACATGATATATCCAATGCAAGTGGGTGACTATTCGTTGAGTATATATATATATTATTTTTGTTGACTGTGCAGTGTTCATAAATGATGTACTGGTTTACCAGCCTTATTCTTGTTAGCTTTAAAGAACAATTGATGCTAGATCTGAGCAATTTCATAATACAATCATTTGTTGATTAACATATTAATTTTAAATAAATATCAGTGAGATAAAAATAATAAAGTCATATATTAGAGTATCACATCTTGATAAACCAAATAAATACATTATCCCTTTTCAATTTGCATTAAGGTCCATTTGCCCACTGAATGTCATACTTGATGCAATGACAATATAACGTCTCATTATTTGCCATAGATGTAATCTACCTGTCAGAGAGAACAGATAAAACATCCGTATCAGGGTGGGCAGCCAATAGTGTCCGATAGGGTGAGAGAGAGTCCAGGAATCCTATAAATGATGAAAGGGGAATGTCTTGTTCAATTCTGAGGTCATCCCTCCTGAAATAAAATACCAGAGAGTAGAGTGTTTATTAAACAATATATAATATGGAGTGTTAATAGACTGGATGCATTGACTGTGAAAACTGACTGCATGCATACTGTGTAAATAGTATCAACAAGAAAAAGAATTAATGGCTAGTTGTGAAAAAATGGCTTCACTTTTCATCAAAATCTCACATCGAGATATCAAGATGCTCTGTACATTTGCCTGTACCGGCAAGATACTTTTTGCAGCTTTGGTAGATCATTGATATCTGGATCGTGTTTCAACAGTTTCCACGACAGGTTCAGCCAGCTGTGACTGGAG
Organism: Acholoe squamosa; assembly: GCA_949317995.1. NCBI lineage: Eukaryota > Metazoa > Annelida > Polychaeta > Phyllodocida > Polynoidae > Acholoe > Acholoe squamosa. The sequence goes on along the minus strand of OX439047.1, from coordinate 15,359,752 downwards.
ATGGGTCAAATCTTAGCAGGTGATCTTAGGATTTTGGCCTTGGTGATTAAATAGCTGGCTACATTACTGGGTGATCGTACTGACTGCTGGCTAAAAAGCCACCACAGCAGTGACTCAATAAGGGATCCTGGTATGACAACCCTCCCTGTGAATAATTAGTGGGTAGCCTTAGCTGCTGCTCTCTGCACTCCTTTGCTCAAATGTACCCAATCTGGGTTCTTTACACTACTACCCTGTGGCCAGCGCCTTTGGCTCTGTGATGGCATTTTCTTTTTCTAAAGAATAAGATATCATTTGGAAAAGTGTGGTGTTTCACCTAAGAATTGAGCATTGCGTCCACACATGGCCCAACTATGTAGTTACTAGTATGCAGTGGTGTAGATAGAGCACTAGGCCTTACAAATCTGTCATGCCTGTCATACCCAACCCTCACCCACCTTGGCTTTCTAATAAAATTACAAAGGATAACACACCAAGCTGACACCTCAGGCCTACTATTAAGAAAGGATAACAGAGCGTACATTGTTTAAGATACAATTAGGCCATTAGATATACATCTATCATATGTGATTTGAAAGGGAATTATCTAGAACAATCATACATCATTTGGGCTGGGGGGTCTCAGTTGTCTTCCTAAAACCACCTAAAACTGGCCCCACCAGGCCCCCTATTCAAGGCCCTGCCTTTATTGATTTGACAGTCCTCCTACCCCTGCCCCTATTCAAGGGAGGCTGCTATTCAAGGCCCAGCTCCTATATGAGACATTACGGTAGTTACTGCAGCTGTATGCTCATTTGAACACAGGAGTGCATACTAGACCATGAAGGAGGTATGACTGGTCACTATGTATTATTATTACTTTATTCATGTGTATTCATCCCAATGGGACGGTTTTCCATACACACCCGAGTGTGTTTACAGGCTTACATTCAAATGGGATAATACCGTGATGTTGTAATCAACAATGTGTGCATATTGCAATGATATGATAACATAATCAGTATAATATGTGATGTAACAGTAAGTCCAAGGTGTATGCTTATATGTACACTCAAGCATAGGTGCAAACTACAGTACAATTATATGTGAATATTCCATTACTGGACTAATGACACATCATCCATACGTTTTACTCAATAGTTAATAAGTCAACAGTTAATAAGTGGTAGTCCAGGCAACATGTCTGTCGTTACCAATCATTATACAGTTGGTTAATTGCTCTTTCAAAGTGGTGTTTGTTGACTAAGCATTGGGTGTTGAGATTTAGATCATCCCACATAGAAACACCCCTATAATAGGGGGACCTTTGATATGCACTAGTCTTTGCTCTTCGTCTGGCAAACTTTAGTTTCCTATCTCCCCTTGTGCGAATATTTGCTTGTTCCCTGGCCTCCCCTTTATGTGCCTTTTTTCACATTATTATGATCAGCTGCTTTTTCCGGCGGTTTTCGACTGTTTCTATGTTACATGCTATATGCAAATCATAAACTGAGATGTCACGCATTCTTGTGTTACAGCAGACTCTTAACGCTTGGTTTTGCATGCGTTGAAGCTTAATTAACTCACTCTGTATACCAGTGCCAGTATATAAGGAGCAATATTCAAGTACCGGAGTTATCATGCTCTTGTAAACGCGTGTACAGACATCCTTGGTCATATTTTTACGCAGCTTGGTGAGCTTATAGAGCTTGTTACCAAAATTTTTCTTAACCTTACCAATGTGTGGACCTTTTGGATCATTACTCTATATATAGAGAATAGTTATATGATTACAAAGCAAATAACACAGATTGGCTACATTTGAGCAAAGGAGTGCAAAGGGCAGCAGCTAAGACTACCCACTACTTATTCACATAGAGGGCTACCATACAAGCACCCCTTATTGAGTCACTCACTGCTCTGGTGGCTATTTAGCCAGTAGGCAGTATGATCACCCAGTAATGTAGCCAGCTATTTGGTCACTATGGCCAAAATCCTAAGAGCAGCTGGTAAGATTTGGCCCATCTCCAGTTGTACCTGGCTGAACCTGTCGTAGAATATATTGAAACAAGGTCCTGACGCATTTACTCATCACGGCATTCCTAACCCTGTCTGCTACTGCTCAATGGTCATGCATGTCCCATACAACTCAACAGTAGGCCAATAGGTAGTGATAATGGAAGGGGAAATATACGAAACCTGGTAATATCAGAAAAGGGAGGTTGAATGGCCTGGTAATGATTCAGCACAATTTGAATCGCAGGGGAGCAGAATTCTTTGAGAGTCACAAGCAAGAACTGAAAGTATAATGTTGAACGGACGTCTCATTTTCCTCTCTATTTGCCAAAACATGTCAGGGTGAGACATGTCCAAAATGCAGAAATTGTCAGGTTAAGCATACTATATAATTTCCCTTTTACTGAATTTTAAGTGTATTTTTGTTCTTAATATGTAATGGCGAGAGATTGTACATAGCCACTTCACTTTGTCATTCTACATGTATTATATCATTTTGTAATTCATCAAAATTTCCAAATTGTTGGGTAACACTACTCACCTCATCCATTGCATCTCTTGCATCTTGAGTGTCAAGAGTGGGAAAACCATATGAATATATTGCCAAAACTCCATCATCATTCAGAACCCGCTTTACCTCTTCATAAACTCTGGCTTGATTAAACCAATGGAAGCCTGTTGCACAAGTCACCAAATCAACACTTTTGTCAGGTATAAAAAGCATTTTTTCTGCTGAGGCAGATTGATACTCAATGTTACTTGACTCATTATGGCACTCTGCCTCCCTAATCTGAGTCTCACTGACATCAACACCGATGACTTTCTCAAAGTGCTCAGCTATTGGTCTTGTGCCTTGCCCAGTGCCACATGCCAAATCCACAGCCAACTTGAATCTTGGTTTCTTCTGATCTGATACATTGGAACTGTATGTTGTGGATCTGAAGTATTTCAGGATCGCATTGTAGACATTAGCGGGATATGTAGGTCTAAATTTATGGTAGATACCAGAATGTGCAGTTCCTGTGAAAAGCTTTTCGTCTTCTCTTAATGTGGAGGCCATCCTAAATTGTTCTATGACGATACTGTGTCTGGCCTACCTGCCTCAATGTGCCAATTCTCATTTCTGTCCTGAATATGGTTTACATGCTTTCATGTTATCGACCTGAGTGTGGTCACATATCAATCTCTCTTACATCACTATTTCATCGGATTAGGTCTTTGTAACACCAGGATCTTGTTTCAATAGTTTCCATGACTGGACACCCTCAAATCCTAGTGGGAGGTGTAAGAAATGACTCCATACCAGTGACTACATAGTGAGCTCCAGTAGAGGCCTCAAAATAGCAGCTGCTATTTATTCAACTACTGGCTCAATACACACCACTATGAAGTCATAGCACCCAGTCGTAGGGGCCACTATTGGCTACATAGTGACCAGTCATACCTCCTTCATGGTCTAGTATGTACTCCTGTGTTCAAATGAGCATAGGGCTGCAGTAACTACCGTAATGTCTCATATAGGAGCCGGGCCTTGAATAGCAGCCTCCCTTGAATAGGGGCCGGGGTAGGAGGGCTGTCAAATCAATAGGGGCCGGGCCTTAAATAGGGGCCTGGTGGGGCCAGTTTTAGGTGGTTTTAGGAAGACAACCGAGACCCCCCAGCCCAAATGATGTATAATTGTTCTAGATAATTCCCTTTTAAATCACATATGATAGATCTATATCTAATGACCTAATTGTATCAAAAACAATGTACGCTCTGTTATCCTTGAGGCCTGAGGTGTCAGCTAGGTGTGATATCCTTTGTAATTTTATTAGAAAGCCATGGTGGGTGAGGGTTGGGTATGACAGGCATGACAGCTTTGTAAGGCCTAGTGCTCTATCTACACCACTGCATACTAGTAACTACATAGTAGGCCCATGTGTTAATGTAATGCTCAATTCTTAGGTGAAACACCACACTTTTCCAAATGATATTTTATTCTTTAGGAAAAAAAACCTGCCATCCCAGAGCTAAAGGTGCTGGCCACAGGGTTATAGGTAGTAGTGTAAAGAGCCGAGATTGGGTACATTTGAGCAAAGGAGTGCCGTGGGCAGTAGCTAAGGCTACCCACTAATTATTCACATGGAAGGTTGTCATACCAGGATCCCTTATTGAGTCACTGCTGTGGTGGCTATTTAGCCAGCAGTCAGTACGATCACCCAGTAATGTAGCCAGCTATTTAATCACCAAGGCCAAAATCCTAAGATCACCTGCTAAGATTTGACCCATCTCCAGTCGTAGCTGGCTGAACCTGTCGTGGAAACTATTGAAACACCATCCAGGAAAGGTAGTACCAAGGGGATTACATTGTTATGTCAACCACTGATATAATAGTCTCCACTTCATATTCTGAGATATATCCAGTATAGCAGCTTGGGTAAGGTCACCTTATTTCGACCAGCTGAAGAGAAAATGTTGTCATGATCTGTGAATAGTTTATATTTCAGGATACAGTAGGCCCCTTTGCTACTGGGTAGTGCAGTATTCCAAATGAAAGAACTCACTGTCCCCCTACATCAAAGGTGAACAAAATCCCTGCAGATGTAGGCTTGGCCTTATACACACAGGGTATTGCTATGTCTTTTTGAGAGAACAGGTAAGGTGTTTGAGTCTTTTATCAGGTAGAAATGCCAAGTTGTGTGCTGAGGCTACTCTATACTCAATTTTACCTTACTCACTTTGGGTACGCCCTCCATCTGAGTCTTACTGATATCAAAACCTATAAAGTCCTTAAAATGTTCAGCTAATAGGCATTGGCTTGCACAGTGCCATATGCCATGTCAACACCCAACTTGAATCTTGATTTCATCTTATACGAAGAGAGTACTTAATTGTCCCCAGTAAAAACCGATGTATTATAGCGGCCTGTATAGGCACCCAATACTCCTATATCACAGTGCTTAACTGAGGCCAGTGCAAATATGAAACCAGGACTTATTTGAGATATCGGTGCTTAGGTGTAGGGCTATGAGTATGGGTTAATGGTAGATACCAGGAGAGCCAGTGCCTGTGAATAGAATTGCTCCTTTGTCACAGTCCACTATCCTAAAAACAGAATACTCTGATCTTACCTGTCTTTTTAACATTGAATATAACTCTCTGGAACCAATCTTTAGAAATGATACCTTTATCCAGTACAATGATTCAGCATATGATGCATGTCTCCAGACTCCTTTAGTCTTTGTGATAATCAAACTGATAATTAAAAGGATTCTGACATTTGCAGTGAAATAAGCAGTGCTCTGAATGAAAACAGCTTTTTTTTGCTTTTAGACTTCTCAGAAATGGGTTTTAAATAAAAGAGCGACCTATAGGGTTTCTATGCAGGGTTATTTAGCATACATTCTCAACAGGAATAAGCGATCAATTTCACATGAGCGCTGAGAAATATGTGAGGATGGGACAAGTCACAAATAGAAGGGTATTGGTAATTCCTGTGAACTGGGGTGTTTTTGGATACATGTGACTCCAGAATAAAAATTGTTCCACCAATCTTCCTGTTTATGGTCTCATTTGTGAGAAAACATGTTGGGCTTCAAAAAGAGGGCAAATTTGCGTATGTCAGACCAATATTTTCTGAGCTATGGTGGCCCAAAGTTGGAAAATGGCCAAAAATTGTTTTTTTTTCAATTTCCACCTTATTCCAGGCCAAATATCATCAAGGAAAGCAGTAGTAGTCCACCATATTATTATTTATTTCATAGCTGGGGGTCCTATCTAACATTTCCAATTGTATTGGAGGTGACATGTCCAGTAATTTTTTTTTAACATCAGTTCTTATAAGTTGAAATAGTATTTGTAACGCGCTTGATCAAAATTGAAAATCAATATAATAGATACTAGAACAGTTGTTTGTGGTTTCTCATCTATCACCATAGAGGGGGGGCATATGGGGTATTTTTGGGTAGAAAATTTTTTTTTTTATCTCCCGCCCCGTGCGCGCAATACACATTCAAGTAATTTTCAAGTCAGTCATCCCCACCCCCCCTGAAGCAACACTTTCCTCTGTGCAGCCTATATAAATCATCTAGGGGTTATCTCACCTATTATATAGTGTGTATCTATTGTTGAGGTGTAGTTTTAAAAAAGAAATTGGGTCTCTACATGCTTCGGTTGCCCCAAACCATGGTCGTTTATCGTATGTAACGCGCTTGACCGGTATTCGGCAAAATTATGGCGGGAGAAGAAAAACAGCTCCTGTTACCCGGGCGGAAGTGGCCTGCACCGGGGACTTCCCAAAAGTTGTCATCCGGTCCTCAACGTGTTTGGGATCAGATTTTTAGGTGTTTACCGCCGACAGTTTGTGGAAAATCAAGCAAAAGGTGAGTGATATTGATCGAAACTTGATGAAATTTTGATGTTTGATGCCGATCGATGTTTTTGATGTTGTTTTTGTGTACCAAAAGTATGTAAATCGTGTAGAATACGTGTTAGACGATCGGCATGGGCGAAAATCCAAGCCCTGACGCCATTGTGGTAGCTTCTGTGACCTAAAATAACGTGTAATGCGCTTGACCAAAATTTCTAGTCGGCGGTAACGCGCTTGATCAAAATGATATCCTGGGGTGTAGTAGCCTTACTATGGCAAAAATGGTGAATAACTGTGTTTAATATCATAGAATAAGGCCTTTGCTTTGCTTTAGTGCAGGTTTGGTACCTTCTCCGCCATTTTGGACCCCCCCACCCATGCCAAATTATTTTCTCTTCCCTGCTGGCACTGTTTAAGGTACCATTTCGATCGATTTTCTCCATATTCCCACTATTTACACACATTCCTGTGGTTATGATACCTCCTCTATTTGTCTTTTATTGTTTAAATGTGTTACATCGCTGCTGGGTTTGATTATATTGGCACAGTGACCACCAGAAGACTGTAGATGTTATTTTCATCAAGCGCGTTACCGGCGAGTCAAAAATCCCTCCTTTGTACACAATAATAGCAAACTCGTGCTTCTTTGGTGTTAATATATTATTTGGGACTACTATCCAATGTCCAGACCTAATATGATGTGTGTTAGACTTTAATTACTATGATTTATAGAAGAATTTATTTTGATCAAGCGCGTTACGGCACCACTATTATGCATAAAAAAAGATACTTACCCTGTACTCTACCCCCCCAAAATTTAACACAATGTGCGCCTATGGTACCTCTGAACAAAAAAATTTCAACATGTATCTGGGGTAGGTCAATTTTTGATAAATTCTCAGATACAATACACATGTCGCTTCCCGGATGTCTCCCAATGTGTCGGTAATCTTGCACAGTATCCTAGCATGGTCAATAAATCAATTGGTTAGACAATAGATATATTTCTATCTAATTGTTGTACATGTTACATAGTTGATTTTTACTCTTTTCTCAGTGCTTTTTATCTCCTTTTCAGAATGGGACGTAAGAAACTTCAGTTTCCACATTCTCTGAATTTGGAAAGCACTATTGATGGCAGACATCAGGCATCATTTCAGTACAACTATGATCGTGATATGCAGTTTAGATTTGAGGACGTCACCTCGAATGACATATCTTTCGTTTTGAATATATGATATCATTTTGGCACTCTGCAAATGATCATACCGGTGTACTAAAAGGTGATTAGATGCTTGAAATATGGTGCCATTGACCTCAACATTTCCCAATTTCTGTGTAACATTTCTCACTTCACCCATTGCACTGTTTGCATCCCGAGAGTCCAGAATTGGTAAACCATATGACTTTATTGCCAGAACACCATCTTCATTCTTTATCATAGCTTGCATCATTATCATGAATTCAGAATTGGATCACATACAGGTGGGGGCTACGCCATCTACTGAGGTATTTAGGCATAGCAAGCTTCCTTGTTGTATCTCAGGTATCCAGTTTAGTCAATATCTACCTCCAAAAAAGAAATCAACCATTTCTGCCAACACATTGGAGACACAATGAGAGTGGAACCCTCATCTATATTAACTCCAGCCAGCACCTTTCAAGCATAGTTCTGATTGTTTATTCATTCAAATTTAACCAAATCGAATGTTAAGAAAAAAAAATGTGATGAGAATATCAAAGGATAGAGATCATTACTGCAGGTGAAAGTGTCACTCCCCAAGTAGCAAGGATACATTGGGCCAATGTCGGCTTATATTGGGCCAACATCGGCTTATATTGGGCCAAGCATGGACAATCATGGCCCAATGCTCCATCGCTGATTGGGTCTTGTGCCGTACTGGCTGAAGTTCAGCCTCGCGCGTGCCAGTCGACTCTCATGGCGGCAGGCGTGTGAGAGCGTCTGGCCCGACTCTTATTTCGAACTGGTCACTAGGGGTTCACCGGCAACCACCAGCGACCAGGGGATCTTCAGGATCCTGGAGAAACCATGCTGGCCCCAACCTTTTCCATAAGTTTATGACTCTCCTAGATCTTTGAGATTGATATTTGCTGACGGTTCAGAGGCTCAACATGGCAGTGGATTTGACTTGATCATAAAGGTAAAGTGATTTCCCTTACAATCATGTATTTTAGCCCCCCCCCCCCCCCCACTGAGTATCGTCTGAGTCATGGGTGGGTCGTTCCTTCATAGGGCTACAAGTTGAAGAGACTGAAGAGTGGCTAAGCCCCTAGACTGAGTATTGTCTGGTCTGTGTCATGGGTTGGCAGTGCTATGAGAGTGGCTACTAACCCCCCCCTGCGTTTTATCTCTGTTTCTGCCCTAAAGCTAAGATCTATATTTCTAGTCCCTCCTGTCAAAATTTTAGCCCCCCCCCCCTTCCGTTTTAGCTAGTTTTCTGCCCTGAGGCTAAGATCTATGTCTATTTCTGGTCCCTCCTGTCAAAATGTTAGCCCCCCCCCCTTCCATTCTAGATAGTTTTCTGTCCTAAGGCTAATATATGTCTCTTTTTCTGGTCCCTCCTGTCAAAATTTTAGCCCCCCCCCTTCCATTTTAGCGAGTTTTCTACCCTATGGCTAATATATGTCTCTTTTTCTGGTGCCTCCTGTCAAAATTTTAGCCTCCGCCCTGCGTTTTATCTCTGTTTCTGCCCTAAGGCTAAGATCTATATTTCTGGTCCCTCCTGTCAAAATTTTAGCCCCCCCCTTCCGTTTTAGCTAGTTTTCTGCCCTGAGGCTAAGATCTATGTCTATTTCTGGTACCTCCTATCAAAATTTTAGCCCCCCCTTCCGTTCTAGATAGTTTTCTGCCCCAAGGCTAAGATCTATATCTATTTCTGGTGCCTCCTGTCAAAATTTTAGCCCCCCCCCCGACGTTTTATAGAAGAAATAAGCATGCTAAATTATTTCACTGTTCTTACTGTGCGGCTTCAAGACATGTCAAGATTTAATAAACTGGAATGAGAATATAAATTTCAAAAGATTGCATTGAAAATTAACCTAGGAGTACATAATCTGATTGCAGTGTTACTTATGTTAGAAAAATATATGTTTTATCATATATATTTAGAGACAAAATCTAATTGCAAGTGTTATACTAGTAACCTAATCTGTTAATGTATCTCAAAATTCCTACATTATGTGTTTTACAGATCCCCCGTGTGCCAGTCGACTCTCATGGCTGCAGGCGTGTGAGAGCTTTTGGCCGACTCGTATCCCAGACTGGTCACTAGGGGTTCGCCGGCAACCACCAGCGACCAGTGGATCTTCAGGATCCCGGAGAAACCATGATGGCCCCAACTTTCTCTACAAGTCAATGGTCAGGTCTGTGTCCCAGAGATTGATATTTGATGACAACATGGAGGTGGATTTGACTTGAACATGAAGGTAAGGTGATATGCTTTACACTCGTTTATTTGCATGTATGGTGAAGTGGTTAACCCTCAGTCACAAATACTTTGACTGTAATCTTAAAATACATTCAGTTACACGTCTATGTTTACCTGTCATCGTCATACAGATGCATACTGGCATGGTTGATAAACAAAACTGACTGTCACAGCTGTTGTCAGTGTTGATTGGGCTAGGTCTAGTGCCAGTAGACTTAGAGAGTGCTCATTAGGGAATGATCATTTTCTAACAACAGGCAGGGGGACTGGTGGGTTTGAGGGGGGGTCAGAATTTTTTCAACCCCTCTGATGGGGGGTCAAATAATTTCACCTGTTTTCAGCGGAAAACCCCGCACGTTACTATAGGGTAAAGGGGCACGTTAGCGCGTGATTTTTGGCCTTTATGGGGGGTCAAAAAAATTTTACCCCATCAAGAGGGGGGCGGAATTTTTTTCGCACATCCGCTCGCAAACCGTCCAGTCCCCCCTGTTGTTGAAAAATGATCACTCCCATAGGCCTATTTATCAACATGGGGTGTGGTGGGTTTTCACAGGGATAATGCCCATAGGCCGAGGCTTGAAGGGGGTCGTTTTTACAAAAAAAAATCAAATCATTCTGTAACTAGCAGCGACTTTTCCTATGCTCACAAGGAGTCCAGCCTTAAATTCTCATAGAAATCGGTTCAGTACTTGCGGAGAACGAGTCAATTTAATATCCGACAATGCCCATAGGCCTAGGCTTGAAGGGGGTCGTGTTTACAAAAAATTCAAATCATTCTGTAACTACCAGCGACTTTTCCTATGCTCACAATGAGTCCTTATTGAAATTTTCATAGGAATCCGTTCAGTAGTTGCGGAGAACGAGTGGTTTTAATTCCGGACGTTGCCCATAGGCTTAGGCTTGAAACAAGTAAATTCGACAAAATATTTAAACCATTCTGAAACAAGCAGCGACTTTTGCTTTGCTCACAAAGAGTCTAGATTTAAATTCTCATAGAGATCGGTTCAGTACTTGCGGAGAACGAGTCGATATAATATCTGACAATGCCCATAGGCCTAGGCTTGAATTTAATTTCCGACCATGCCATTGGTCACAATAAGATAGATAGCTGCATTTAACGCTTTCTATACATGTTTGCGTAGCCAGTGACAGGTATGTTTTATGCGTGCCCCCCTTCCCCACCTCCCATAAAAACTTGGATTTTGGCCAGAATGTGTGTACTGACAACAGACACTGGTTACATACTAGGAGTAAGAATTTTACATATTTTTCTCTGAACCTACATTGGTGATATATAACAAAATGATTGAAGAAAGGTCTGTTACGGGCAACATTTGAATGCACTTAACCACTGTTAAAATAACTCTTATCCTTAGGGAAAAATTTTTTTTTTTTTCATTTTACTTTTTTGCAGCTGTCAGGAACAGTCAACAAACATCAGTCACCTGTTCCAGCTATCTAACATAATGTCAGTGCTATTATCATTTGCCACATGTTATCTATGAAGATGTGGAGAATAGCTACAAGTGACAGGTAACTATCACAATGACACCTTATGCTGGAAATAGCTTTAGATTACAGATAAAACCTAAGACCTGGTTCCGCGAATTTGATGCATTTGAGGGGCAGGGTGGTCTCCGGGAAATTTTGGAGTATGGTGACTTCTCTTTTTATGGGTATACTATGCGTGTGGGTGGTTACTATTGCGGAGGTAATTTTTCTTAAATATGTAAATTGTTGCCATGGTTACCAATGCAATTTGGTACCATGTCAATAATTGCTCGGTTGTCGTACCTACTTGCAGCACAGGTACAATTCTGTTATCTAACTATCTATTGTATGTCCATTTGGTGCACCTACAGACCCCCTATGCACACCCCTAATTTCACAGATGTGCCATATATAGGTACAGAGCTACAAGGGGAAACATCATGTCAACAATTGCCTCAAAATTCCAAATAGTCATTGAGTTTTGGCCCATGAAGTGGGAGGGGGGTCAGCTCTCAGGCCATTTTCAGAAGCCTGTCATAAGAAAACCGCTATTGTTACAGGTCCTAAATTAATCAGACATGTACTACTAGTTGTAGAGACCAGCAAACAAGCATAAAAACATACCCCTTGCGCGGTGTGTTGATTCACTGAGGCTCGGAAAACAGAAAAAAAAAATCAATGGGCTCTCGAGAATTTTAAATAATCAAAAATCTGTCAAAATTACAATCTTATCTCCAGCATCTTTGGGAAACATATCAAGGTAGATGTGGGGCTTGTATTGGTATGAGAATTTTACCTCAAAACAACATACAGGTGGCGCTGCCAGTGGCCAAAGTCAGCCAATTTAGTCAAATGACCTATATTCAGCAGCAATTAAAGTCATGTGACCCCAAAGTTATTGACCCACAATATTTTTTTTCTGAAAGACCTCATCTTGAGCTTTAATTTGAATGTAGTCGGTGTTCCGTGTTCCTTTATGGGTGAGAAAAATTACTCAATGTACGGTATTTTACCTATCATTTTAAGCTTTTTCCTACCATTTTCTATACAAACAACCTAAAATACAGCAGTTTTGAGTGTTGTAGAAATAAGGGTTTGCTCCCAAGGGCTGACCCCCCTCCCACTAGATGGGCCAAAACTCAGAGACTACTTGGAATTTTGAGGAAATATTTGGGGAGAGCACTTCAGATACATGGACCAATCATATATATGAGTTAGAAGAAAATCCAAGATGGTCATCCGGGATTATTGGTTGAACTGACACGGAATAGGCCTCATGTCAACAATTGCCCGGGCAATTGTTGACATGATGTTTCCCTTGTAACTCTGTACCTATACATGACACAACTATGAAATTAGGGGTGTACATTAGGAGTAGGTGGGTGAACGAAATGGACATACAGTAGATAGTTAAATAACAGAATTGTACCTGTGCTGCAAGTAGGTATGACAACTGAGCAATTGTTGACATGGTACCAATTTGCATTGGCAACCATAGCAAAGTTTGCATATTTAAGAAAAATTACTTTCGCAATTGTAACCACCCAAAGCCATAGTATACCCATGAAAAGACCCACTCCAAATATTCTCAGAGACTACCCTGCCCCTCAAATGGTATCGAACAGCGGTCATACCCTGTTCGGGGTATTGGTACTTAGGGGGCCTCCCACCTGTGTGACCCAGTGACCTACCTGTCACACACCTCTCACCTGCACTCCACTCACCTGCACAGGCAGGCCCAGACAGTTCAGCCCAGTCACTCCACTCACCTGCACAGGCAGGCACAGACATTCAGTTCACCTCAGCTCTGTCTGTTTATTTTAGATCATGGTTGTATGTGACTCTTGCCAACATGAATATCATGGCAACAAGAGAGCATGTCCACAGTGCACATGCCCCAACCCATGCTGGAAGGCAGGAGATCAGATGGTTGGACACAGAACAACCGGGATTACAGAAGGGGCCACCGGGTCTACAGACCAGGCAGCCATGACTACAGACCTGACAGCCGGGGAGAGCGACCTGACAGCCAGGGAGAGCGACCGGGAGGAAGGCTCCATCACACAGGATCCAGACCTGGAGCTACTGCAGCAAATCAAGCAGGAGAGAACCAGGAAAGCCAATATTGACAGACTTTCAAGGAGGAAGGAGCTGGAGCTGGAATTGGCAAGCCTTCGGGCCGATAACAATTATTCTCTTCGAGAAATGAACGATGGAATACGGGCTTGGCAGGACGCCATGAGTGCGTTCGATCCCCAGGTTTCATCTCTTACCGTAGGTTCTACCATTACAAACTCCTCAAATTACAGTGCGGTTGGCTACGAAAGTGGGGAATCGAACATACCAAATAGTAAACATGGCGTTCTACTGGCATGGATCATCAGGGGAGCAATGCGGTATGCTACGAAGGTAGGGACTCGAACGCACCCGACAACAAAGATGGCCGTGCTGGGCTTCCTATCCAAGCTGCTGCATCAGATTACCAGAGTTTTCTACCAAAATATGATGAATTAAACTCCTCCGTGTACAAATCTGTCCTGGATTCAGTTAGATATGGGTCTGCCAGAGTTAATCCTGCTGTAATTGAAACTTCTGGTGCAGGGGGTGATAACATATACAAGTCGCTCTCCCACGCGGACAAGCCGAGTACCCGGTACAATCACCCGCACCCCCAGGGGAATCAACCTGTCCCATCACAGCACTTGGGGGAGGTAACAGGGCCTACTAAAAAATCTGGTAGTGTCAGTGCACCTCCAGGTCCTGTACAACAAGCCCCTTTAGACATCTCTTACCCTGCTTATTTAAAGTGGGTTCAACAGCAACAACAATCATATAGGACCCAGGTGGGACTGTTGCCGGACCTGCCTCCTGTATCATCCCATCCACCTTCCCAGCATCAACAGCCAGTTCACCCTCCGGCAGGGGTGCCACATCCCTTACATGATGTCATCACAGCGCAGCAGCAGCAACTTCAGGCTATGCAGCAACAGCTGCAACAATTACAGCTTCAGTATCAGACCCATCCCGCAGGCAATATCAGTGCTACCAACCAGCATCACCGGGGCAATCCGGCCCCCCTGTTTTCTGCGGAAGTGAAATCTCCATACCTACAAACCCTTCAATCAGGCTTGACATCAGCAGGCCTGACAGCGTCATCACTAGGTCTTATCGATGGGAACCTGAACAGTTTATTTTCAAATCAGGGGGGTGTTTCAGGTATTGATGACCCATTTCTCAAAAATATGAATTTGTTCTCAGAGGCTAGCAAACGTTAACGCTCTACAAACTGGCTGCGTCCAGATTTTCATATTGAATCAGATAAAAAGTATGAAGAGATGTCTGTTACGGAATTATTGTATGGCATGCAGGGGGTCGGTCTACGAGGTCCTTATTCAAAAGAATTTGCCTGAACTTCCAGCATCAGCTTATCTCGAACACATGAGATTTGTGAAACTGAAGGTGCAGGGAGGTTCTTTCTCAGCCAAACAGTTGGCCAAGTATGATTACAAGGTAGTTACCAGGGTCCTCGAACAAAAAATCCCATTCTTCGTCGGGGGGGACGAAATATCCATTCAAGCCTGTCTCAGTGCGGAACATATGTCCTGTGTTCATGACCCCAAACCATTTCCTACAGCAAATCAGGGCAACCATAGACGCAACCGCGGTAGGGGGACCCGGTATGAAGATAAGAAATGGGAATATACGGATGTATGTATTAATTGGAATTTCACTGCCTGTTCTAATGACGAATGCCCCCGCAAACATATTTGCAAACACTGCAGGGGTTCCCACAAGGGAAAAAATTGTAGTCTAGACCACAACTACCAGTCAGCCAATCAGGGTGGTAACCAAGGTCAGGCATGACAAATTAAGACTGTCCCGGAGTTCAGCTGTAATAGCACTTATGATATGAAACTTAGTGGTCTCTTTCCGTTAACCTTTGATGACATTTGTTGTTGTAGTGATTTAAATGAATTTCTTCAGATGTACACAGACTATGCTCCTTTATGGGACATTAATTCACCTCACTTTTTATGTGGGGTCAAATCTCAAATGAACTTAGCAGGCTGGAGGAACATGCTTTCAGGGGGCCATAGTCAGGTATACGGCAAAGGCATTTGGGATCATAACGCCCACTTCCACCTAGATGGCATCTGCCACGGGTTTAAACTGACGGACCCAGGTGTGCATATAGAAGGTAACTGGTGTAAAAACTATGACTCAGCCACAGTTACAGCCTACCTGGACATCAGTGACATCATCTCAGAGGAGTTAGCCTCGGGGAAGCTAACGGAAGTGAGTGTCCAGCCTCAGTGCATTCACGCTTTAGGCGCAGTTAAAAAACCATCAGGAGGCACCAGGCCAATAACCGACGCTAGTCGTCCCGACTCGTGCTCAATCAACTGCCATATGAGTCAAACTTTCAAGTCATTTAGTTACAAATCTGTAGATACTGTATCGGACCAGTTAAAACCCGGCTCGTACATGGCAGTGACTGACATTACGGCAGCTTACCGCTCGATCATGGTCCGGGAGTGCGACAGAGCTAGGCAGGGCCTGTCTTGGGAGTCTAAGTTTATTCACGAGAACTTCTTGTCTTTCGGTACCCGCGTTGCACCGTACGTGTTCAACAGTATTAATTACAGACTCAGTAGCGCGGTACCTCATGGCACACGGTATTTTCTGTGTCAATTACTTAGACGACATGTTGGTTATGGCAGACAGCTTTGAAGCCTGTCGGGAAGCCCAGCTCTTCCTCCACAAGACACTGCGCTCCTTAGGTTTCTACATTTCCTACAATAAAGTGCGCTCCCCCAGTCAGATTCAGACTTATCTGGGAGTGGAAATTGATTCAGTAAATATGCAACTGAGACTACCCGCAGACAAATTGCGCAAACTTCAGATGGAGTTGGATTTTTTCAGTGGTCGTCGCAGGACGACGAAAAAACAACTTAAAAAATTGTGCGGAGTTCTGGCACATTGCGCAACTTTGGTTAGGGGTGGTCACACTTTCTCTCATCGCGTTATCGCAATGTTAAGTTGTTTCACACCCAAGAAAAGGTACATCACATTGTCCAAGTCCTTTCACCTAGATCTAGCCTGGTGGGGAGACTTCGCCGCTTGGTTCAACGGCACAGCGAAAATAATCCAGCCTCCAGTTAATACTTCTATGGTGTGCACTGATGCATCTGGTACTGGTTTCGGTGCTTACTCCGGCGTGGATTGGTTGTGTGGTAGGTGGCAGGAGGACTTCGAGATGAAGGGAGACCGCCACAACCACTGTGTCCCCAAACCGGTCCATGATGTACCCTGTAATATTAATGTTAGAGAACTGTAACCTATTCTGGAGGCCCTCACTAGATGGGGCCACATGTGGGTGGACCACCGGGTAGAATGCGTCACGGACAATACGCAAGTGGTGGCGGCTATAAACAAGTGAATTCACGAAACCAGGTACTAAACATAATAAAAATTTAAAATAAATGTAAATTACCTGGAGCATTGGTTATAAAAGAATGTATTAGAAGTGTAATTTGTTTTGAACTAGGACAGAGTGCATGTCACCTCTTGTGAACGGTGGCACCTTTTCAGTATAAATTGTGTATTAATATCTTGATATGAAAACAAAGTTTCTATTCTATATTTCAGTTTGATTGTTTAGAGCTGATATAATGCAGTGGAAAGTCAATGTAAGAATACAAACAGTAGTGTCAGTTTCAAGATGTGACAATATCACCATTATCAACTTCCATCAATGTATAGCCCCTTGGTTCTTGTCACTGAGGATCGAGTGTAATTGGAATTTGAAGAAAGTACTGCCCCTTGATTCTTGTCTCCAAGGATCGAGTGTAGTTGGAATTTAAAGAATGTACTGCCCCTTGATTCTTGTCTTAAGGATCAAGTGTAATTAGAATTAAAAGAATGTACTGCCCCTTGATTCTTGTCTCCAAGGATCAAGTGTTATTGTACTTCATGGATTTGACAGCCCCCTAGATTTTATCCCTAAGAATGATTTCAATTATTACTAAATGCCAATGGCAAAAGATAACAATTTTATTGATGTATGTACCTGCAATAAAGGGATGAATCATTGTTGTCTTAATCTATTTTAATGTTGGCCATTGCCACAAATAAAGGCTGGTTGGTAGTTTGGAAATATGTATATCTTAGTAGCTGTAAATGGGGGATTTTGAAGCTCAGTATGCATATTCTTTGCAAATCATTGAACTTGTGCAATGTTCCCATTATATCATGTACACATACTTTTATGTGAATTGTCGGATGCTTGTATAACATAAAGAAATAGAAACTTTAAAAATAGTTAAACCCTGCATATACTATAATACCTTGTATATGAGGTGCACCTCGCAACTAGGCTCACCCCCAGGATCAGGAGATAATACAAGGTGTCCCATGCACATAATTTAGACCAGTTTAGTAGTAATTATTCTCACCTATAAAACACACATCCAACTTCCCCAGTCCTCTAAAAAGCACAAGAGGTCCATCCTCATGAATAAGGTAATAAGCGTTTAATGTATGTTATGGGTACGCACGAGTGGGTTTATGGGTTAATATTATCAACCCATAAACCCACGAGTGCGTACCCATAACATGCATTAAAGCGTTTATCGAACATATTTCTCCATTTTGTATTAATTTCTTACCTTATAACCCAAGAATTAATCCAGGAGAAGACATTTTGTAAGTGCATCCTATCCGCACGGTTTGCCAAGCCAGCGTAGCCATTGTTTTTACTCCACCCGTCAAACCCTCGTATTTCCAACGAATTTTCGGGTATAATCCAAGGATGTCAAGCCCTGTTATTCTAACACCGCCAAATATACGATCTCTAGTTGGTGTTCGCCTTCATTTTGTCTCCATTTTCTTCAAAATAAATAAGAATCCATTGATTTTCCATACCGATCTAACGCACACGGCCCGGTACACGGCCATTGCTTCTTGTTGACAGAGCGGGTAGGTGCCCGGATGTAAAAACTAGGTCAGCCACGCGTCGAGCAAGGAATGGCCGGACGGGGCGGGTCCCGACTCGTATCGATGTGGAAAATCAATGGATTCTTATTTATTTCGAAGAAAATGGAGGAATTTGGCATGGCATGTTCATCTAGGATATCTAAGGATGGTTCTGTGTTAATAACTCCACCAGGCTCCATATATTCTAGGCTATCGAGGTGTGTAAACTTCAGGTATGTCGGAAAACTTTTTCAAATCCTCCATGTGCAGTGGTTTCTAGCACCGGTCGGCTTGGTATAGTGGACAGCGAGCTCGCCTCCTGCCCCAGCGGCCGGGGATCGATTCCCCGTTGAACCTAAACGGTTTTAACAGGAAATGTATGGAGGAGTTGACTTTGTATATTCCTCCAATTTATTAACATGTCCAGATTGAAACCAGCAGCTTCTTGAAGACGAAGAAAAGGTCTGAGAGTGCGTTATAGCTATATAACGCACGGGGGTTATGACCAAAAAGGCACTGTTGGGGCCCAGATAGTTAGATAACCTGTGGTATGGTAAGTCACAGCTATACACTTACGCATCTCTGAGGTAAATCCAGGAATATTCAAGTCTCATATGCTGACTATAGCTTATGTGTGAGGTATTATAGTATACACCATAGTATCATGTAAAATGATTAGGGAACAGTGGCGGATTTAGAGGGGGCGCACACCCTCTCCTTTTTGCCAGTATTTAAGAGTTTAACTGCATATTTTGGACCCCAGACTTTGCTCAAAAACAGGGGTGCACCCCCTTCTTTTTGGGGTGTGCCCCCTCCTTTTTCAAATCCTGGATCCACCACTGGGGGTATATTGGTATTCAAGTGTTTCTGAACAATTTGGACCATTTGCTGCATTTCTTGCCTTATTACTTAATCATATTAATTTGAACTTTTAAGTTCCATGAATCTTGGTTTCATGTCATGTTCCCATGTTTCCCATTTACACTGTAATATGATGACAATAAAGCTGAAAATGCACTTTTAAATATTGATTTTGTGTGTTGTGATATGTGAAAATCTTGAATATGTCCATTGTCCCAGTATACCAATGAACTACATAGAATATGTCACTTGTTTTACCTCTATTACTTCCTCCTCCCTCCTCAAAATGTCAAAGTCTATATCAAAATAATGTATAGCCTGCTAGAAGAAATCCCTTTTTTATTATCTGTGTACAAATGGACACAGAAGTGAGAAAGGGAATCCATAATCAGAGATATTTTGGATATAACTGAAAAGGCTACAGAAGAGAGCACCCCAGATTGTTAAAAAGTGGCAGAACACAGCATCTGCTGCTTCATACCCAATGCAACAATTAGCACTGCCCCCAAGTGGTCAAAGTGGCTGGAATGAGTACTCCCAGACTGTACTATTGATACAGTTTGGCGCCAGAGACTGGCTGAAGTTTGGATCGGGTCAGGTGGTGCTGACACCATGTGGCAGTGAAGAGAACTAAAATACAGTAGAAACCTATCTAGATTTAATACAATACTTCTAGTAATTAAACGTATTATACCATGCTTAAAATACCTCAAAGACACAGGCCTATTATCATTTGTAAGGTATTTTTGCCATCATTCAATTATGATTCAGACCCTTTTCCACAATATTCATTTTTCAATCTTGCAGAGATTTTTCAGATTTATGTAATAGTCACTAAGGAGAAAGATTCCTGACTGGAGATATTTGTCACACAATCAATACTCTCAAGTCATGGTAATTGGGTTTAACGTATATTTAATTCAACATAAAGACTTACATAATATGAAGAAAATAGAGGTTAATGAACCTAAGATGCTAATAGTGAGAAATCCTTTTCCATAAATGCAAAGAATAGTATCACAATAACTTTGTATCACTTCCATAACATGGACCACTCTATAATGGTAATAATTGATGATTTTAGAGGAATATAGCCAAAAAGCTTTAGCTCGTCATGTTGTGTTAAAATGATATATTTTCTTTTACACCATGAAATTAATGAACTGTTCTAAATCATATTTACAGTGTTTCTTTATTATCTACAGATATTCAGTATGCGACTTAATCATTCGACATTTCCAGAATGTAAAAGAAATATTGTCGAAATAAAGAAGGATCTCTCGTCCCAAAGTTACAGAGATCCTTGGTTATTTTCACAGACACTCTTTGTACCACCACACTGCCACCTGGAGATTAAATACACTGGTTCCCTGTTACGTAATTACGGTGGTTCATTGTTCAGGAGGGTCTTGCCAAAAGATAACGAGGATGAACCTTTGTCAATTTTTTCAGAGAGTGCTTAGAAAAACGTGTATGGCCTAACTAGTTTTCTTAGTTTTGACAAAACAATTAAAGCAGAATGTATGGGAAACTCTTTTTGAGAAGTAAAGAAACGTGCACGTTTCATTGAAATGATTATCAAAACAATTATTTAGCAATACAAAAATGTGCACGTTTTCTTTATCGGTTCTTGTTTCCGTTTTAGCAAGACCCTCCAGTTTTTAGAAGGAACCCTTGTAGATTCAATCGTTATTTCTTACAGTGCACTCTTTATGTCTTTACCCCCTTTCTCTCTCTCTATCTATCTATTTATCTTTCTATCTATCAATGATATTGGTGCGTTGTGCTGGTTCTCACCACCTTTTTTATTATGTTGTTTATACCTCTGCAGGGTATTTCAAAGGGATATCTATAGCTATGGCTTTGAAATACCCTCCTGAGCATCTATAGTTCACACCACTTTCCTGACCAAATTCGAGCATTCTCCAATATTGTATCTTGATACAGAGACTTAGTGGACATTGGATATCTAGCACCACATAAATGACAATAAAGTGAAATATGATGAGTTGAAGACAATAGCAGTAGATAGTAATAAGACGGATAGCATGGACCGTAGGGTCGTGCTTGTAGAAATGTACCCAGCGGACTGCTCTTGGCAGAATCCTGGAGCTGAAAGGGAAGTGAACATCTGAGCCTTTTATTCTATATAACCTGATAGAGGATTTAAGTCATCTATAGCTTAATATGTCTGCTGCTGGGTGGCAAATCTTTTTTTTTAAATACCACACCATAGCTAAGACAAAACACCAGGCTAGAGAGCACTGTCATTACAAAGCTGTATAAGTTACCATAAGCCTTGGGTCTACAGGGCGATAGAGCTGAAAAACATTCCGCTGACAAAATCACTTACAGCATCCATAACACTTACAGCGGTCATTTCCGATTAAAGAAATCAAACATGTTAGATTTTATCATCTGAAATGGACGATAGAAGTGTATCTGTTACCAGAAATAATTGATGGAATTAATTTTGTCTGCGGAAGTTTGTCAGTACCAATTCAATTGCCCTGTGGACATACGGCTATACATAATATTATTCCAATCAGTTTATTGAAAAAGCAAAATGATTATATTGATAGCAAATAAATACTACCTTGTGACATAATTTTGTATGAGAATCTGAGCCCCTTCTTGGTGATACTGTCCGTAGATTTAAGGTAGAGATGCATCGTGCTGGTACAGCTTGTAACAATAACTCCTCTCTCTCCTGGACAAACTGTCCTCAATAAATTGTCCTTCACTGAACCACCTGTCAGCAAACATGCATACATCACAACGTTAAAAATATGCTTATAATGAGGGGTTGTAATTCAGGTACCTCTATGTTGTAACAGATATCCTACTTCCTGTCTGTGATTTATCTGATTATCTAGACTTAATTACCATCACTGCGTAACAATTCATAAAAATAATTAGTGAATTCCCTGGAGAACTATATCATTAGACATAATTATGAATCTCCCACCCAACCACCCCTGTATCAAGGAATTACCTTGCCCCAAAGGTAAAGTATAATGCACAAATCCCAGATAGCAAAAGGCCAAACAGGGCTGACCGACAAGCATCCAATGGTTTTTGTCCTTGGCAAAGTGTCTGGGCAACACTTCGCTAACCAATTTGGGCACAGATCAGTTTCAAAGTGAGCTAATGAATTTGGGGTCAGATTGAGTTTAACATGGGTTTCTGGAGTGACCCAAACATCTATTCCATCGCATCAGTAGAGTAGATATATCAGTTTGCATTCAATAGGGCAAGACTAGTCATGATAACTTTGAGTCTATAGTGACATCCTGGCCTAATTTAGTGACTGTCTTTATATATACACCTTGTAGAAGCATAGATTAGAGCTCTTTAATTCATAAAGCCTGTAGGTAGCATGTTTAATCCTTAGCCACATTCGCAGCAATAGGAATGGTGTAGTCCTTTTAAGAGGAACTTAATTTGCACACTTTAAAGGGAATTTCTAAGGGTTTCCAACTAAAGCATAATTCAGTTCTTCTATATTTGAAAGAATCAATTCTGTATAGGGAATAAAATGCTGTATGTGACATAGATGGGCCATCTGGTGTCAAATCACAAAAGCCAAAGTTGATTTTGCCCTATCCAAACCCACTTACAGCCCAGATTGGGTAACTTGTCTTGAAACTGATATTCACCCATTTTCGAATGCCCATTTCCAAACCAACCTATGTCCAATATGGTTGCCCATTTGAAAACCAATCTGTGCCTGAATCAGGTAGCCCAATGTGGCCTACACCATTGGCTGAGGACAAAACCATCAAAAGCCGAACAGTCTGAAAGTCTGTTTGCCTGTTAAGGCCGCCCACTGTAGCCTGAACTGAAAACCCAGCATCTGCCCTAACTAAGCCAATGTACTGAAATCTGTCCACTTTGGCCCCAACTGGGCTTGCTACATGGGATAGTAAAACAAACCTGCTAAGACATGTACTGAATTTAGAATCATGAGATGAGATTTGGTTGACATCTTTGTCCTGCTACCCAACCTTAAATTTTTCATTTTATCTACACTCTATCATTCGACCTAAGAACTTTTTAAGCTAGCGACATGAATATAATTTTTATTTGCAATATATAAATCTTTTTTTCATGCAGTGATGTCCAAAGCTGACCAATGTAACAGGAACAGGAATAAATTATGACAATTTGTACATACCATCTCTGACCTCCAGTAGGTTCAGTCCACTTGCTGTACAGGAATGGCTGGTGGTCAGATTAAGGTCATGTACCTTAAGTTGTATCACACCCTGAGTGCCCTGTATCACCCAACACTCCTTAGTACTGAAAGATAACAGAGGTGAAGGATTTAATCAATGGGTAATGTAAAATGGTAAAGAAATGGATAGAGCAAAGAGAACTTTCTTTAGATGTTGGAAGTAAAATGGCAAATTATAACTGAGGTTATGAAATGTAAACATTGAATAAAGAGGATGGATAACAGAGATAAAGGTCTTATTTTATCAATTGAGAAATTGATAAATCCATGACAAGAAAATTAGATCTAGTGGAAGCTACTTTAGTGTGATTTCCACTGCCATTGGCCGGGCAAATTTCTGCTTATCGGCCGATTTATAATATCACAAAAGTAGAAAAAGAATTGGTCAGATCAGCAAATTAAAAGCTTATTAAAGTATATGCACATGGATGAATCTACAGAACTATGGGTAGTCAGAACTCCCATTATCATTCCCTACCTCTCACGGAATATGCCATCTGCCTTGTTGTACCATTGTGATGTAGCCTCCTTAGCAGCACTTCCAGCATCCAGGGTCTCGCACTGCTCTGGATATGGGGCTACACAGTCAAACAATGAGAAACAGGCATAAGCTAGGGGGTTATTTCAATATAAGTTTTGAAATGTTAATTTGGTGGCCATCTTGAAAAACGGGGGCATCTGCCTAATGAAATGGATATAAAGGCCGATCCAAAACGACTTTTCCTTCATGCTTCCTCTGCGGAATACTGGATATTTCTAACCATATATATATATATATATATATATATATATATGGGCAATTTTCTTTTCGGGGTCTCAACTTTCGAGCAAAGATGCTGCAACAGAATAGTGCTAAAACAACCAATTTTCATACTCACCTCCTGCCTAAAATATCTTAGCCAGGTGAACCGATTTAAATATAAAGTATGATATATAGTATACTACCTAAGTTACACAATCATTTTGTTCTGCAGTATTTAGTGAAGGCCTTTTGGGTGTAAGATCCAGCAAGTGCATTGTCCACACCACATTTTGAGCCATGGGATTGATCCTACACAGGAGACTCATTGAGATAGGACTTTGATATTTGGTATGGACAATAAACTATTAGGAAACTAATTAGTGGTGATTTTTCAGGCATTTTGCATCAATATCATAGATGTTATGACCATGTTGCCGGATCTTACATTGCCATAAATTTACCTATATGCAAAATCATGCTTAAAATACTGAAATAATTCCTTCAGATGTATCTAATATATCTTGTCTCTCTCATTTCCCAGTCTAATGTGATTGATTGACACGGATATCGACCTCTTAATTGGAGTTTGCATCAAATTATACTCTAGAATATATGAAAAAGGCTTTTGTGACATTTGAAAAAGATTAGATTTGCATGATATTTAGGGGTAAAAACCACTAAAAATCATCAAAATCCACTTATAAAAAAAAGCACTTTTAGATCTAAGTGTCTGCTATGCCTTGGTAATGACTAAATAAGCGAATATGACCTTACAAATCTTCCACACCAGTGTGACATAAGTGCCGGAAGTTGAGACCACTAATCCAATTCTACAAATAATTCTTCTCAAAACTGCCTGGCATATTGTAAAGGCCTCTTTTGACTTAAAACTGCACCTAACTAATGTGTCTGTTTACACCAATGAGAATTGTTCAGAGCCTTCCCTCCAGAGGTTGTTGCACTGTTTACCCCCCTCCCCTCCTTTTGAAGTTTCATACTTTGTTTTGTCTATAAATAGGACTACACAATGTGAGATGGTCATTTTTTTCAAGCGAGCTTACCTTCATTGTCCTCATAGACCAGTTGTACAGAATACTGTCTGCAGGGGTCGGTGGTTCTTTTTACCATGGTGAAGTGTTCAGTGTAATGCTCCCTGTCTGTTATAAGCTCAACATACTGACTGTGGGAACCAGGCCGGCACACCTCGTCCACTTCTGTATAGGGAATGGGGTTCTCCTTCCTGATTTATAAAGGAGGTAAAAAATGAAAATAATGAATACTTATACAGAAAAATATCTCCCTCTTTCTCATCGCAATGTAATGACAAATTTGACAAGTTGAAGACGGGAGATAAATATTTAGATCTAAATACACCATGTTTCCCCTATGTAATTGTGCATACAATGGTAAAGGTGAACCATGATGAGTGTTTGGAGACAATTATTTCCCAAGCTGGTTTGGGCCATCCCGCACGAGGCCGGTAGGCCGAGTGCGGAGCAGCCCAAACCTGCGAAGGAAATAATTAGGAGCCAAACACTCATCAGAGTTCATCTTTACATTTATGTCAAGGTATTTGAGTAGAAAATCAATCGATATTTCATCAATAAGATTGAAATTAAACCCTTATTCACCTGTCGTCTACCCAAAAATGCTGTGTGCCGCCATCTTGTTTGTTTACGATTTGAAGCAGTCGCGCATGCGCAATGTACCTATGACGTTGTTGTTTTTGTAAAGGTCTATTGGCTATTTTATCAACCTGGGGATCTCCTCCAAACATAGCCATTACAATAATAACATAAATTCGAAAAGAACAGACCATACTTGGCCATCAAATACAATAAACATGACAAAAGTTGGAGAGATCTGAGTTCATAATATGTAGCAATTCATATTTGTCAATCAGCTCAGCATTTGTTAGGCTAGATACAAATTACTCCTTGTTGTTAGTAGACAGGTTAAGATATGAACGTGTACTGCAACGCGTACGGATAACGTCAAAGGTCACGTTGGGGGTATCCCAAGCTAGCAGTGCGGAAACTTTGGGCTAGGTGTTTTGGATGTGTAGAAGGTGTTCTACAGGTAGTGATAGGAACGTGTAGGGGGAATGCATACTTATAAATAGAAATAAAGGTAGATACAAATAATATGAAAGGGTATATTTGGTAGAAAGATACTAAGGTATATGTACTATATATATATTATCTGTTGGATAATTATAACCATGTGTAATTAAGCTGTTATTGAGTCCCACTCAACTGGGACCATCCAGATAAGCCGTAATAGACCTACAGTGTAGGGCACATCTTAACTACTTTACCTCTACCTGTACGGGAAGGTGTACGTGTAGGCCTTGCCGTTACCATACAGGTACACGTACCTGAATCTTAACCTCTCTACTGTGTTGCCGTTCACTAGTGCGACGATTCCAGAGATGGGTTCCACGCATCAGTGAACTTCTCCTATACAGTTCAAACTGTATCCTTCCAGATTTCAATTAATGTCAGCGCCCACATACAGAGGTTTCCAACATACACAGGTGGAAGTTATACGAGGGGTTTACAGTACTATCATACTTACAGGTATTTGAGTCCAAGGACTGAGCCCTGAGGGACCATCTTCTGTAAGGTATAGTCTATCCTGGCGTGGAAAGGTCCTGGTTCAGTCACCATGTACTCCCCACTGATATAGGTGAGGTTAAACAGGTCCCTTCCAGTAGGGGTGGTCACTCCACCAGGTATAAACACTGCAAACTGTACCTAAAAAAAGGGATGATGCAATGTTAGGTTGTGACCATTATTAATCAACAGAAGCTTTTTGGGGTTTTTGCCTGGATGCATGAGAATTGAGGAGTAGGTTACGGGTGGGTTTTTTTGGGGGTTTTTCTGTTGGTCGCCACTCACTCAGAGTAGTCAGAAAATTAGATTTTGTGTTGTTGTTGTTGTTGCTTTAACATCTCCACACCCATCCTGCCACCTGTTACTAAATGATTACTTCCCCACACCTCTGGTTATAAAATGGGCCATTCTTATCAGAGTTAGACGTAATGGGAATTCATACTTATGACTCCTCTTGTCTGTGAGTATACCATGACAAACTGGAAAATGACAAATAATTGACAAAAGAAAGAGATTTTGAGCTGTGAATTGCATTCTGCAGATTGCCTCACCTCCTAGAACTGTGCTAAATGATCTTATTTCCCTTCAGAATGCTGTTGATGGGGATATAAACCATACTTTACAATAAAAGTGAAAAATATTTACATTACCTTTGTCAAGGGTTTAGTGAAGTAGGCTTTCCATCCTATGACAAGGGATTTAGAAGGTATGGTGACAGATGGATTGATGACCATAATCTCAGTTTGTTCTGTCTCCAACTTAGGTCTTTCCACAGGTAGACTGCCAAACAGCTTGGTGTCCTGAGCAGCTATATTGGGGTGATTAAAAAAAAATGAATGTCAGAAAATTCTGAGTAAGCATCTATACAGTTCTGGTAGATATGTTAGAATAAAATAGTGTCAGATTCTATCAAGATAATTGTAGTAATAATCTAGTGGTAATTACCTCTACCATAAAATACAGATTATAAATTTTCCATCTGTCTCCATAGGGTGTTTCAGGATTTGTTTTCTGATATTTAAGGGATGAATACTGAAAGTACAAAATAATCTAAAATTGTCTAAAAAGGGCACTTTTGGAGGGTTTTCTTACTCACACTTGCAAGGAATTCCTAGGGTCTGCCCTGTTTGGCCAGAAGGGTCTTCACATTATAAGATGCAACCCGAACTGACAAACCCTACAAGTGGTGCCAGGAGGTATTATTTATGTATAAGCCGTACCTTATACTCAAGGTATAGGGCTGCATCCACTGCCGACGGATGGGTCATCTGTCGCCCTTCATCCGTTTCTTCCCCATAGAAGTCAATGGTAAATACAACTGATGAAACTGCCAGATGGTCCTCCATCAGCAGTGGATGCACCGTAGGGTACATGGTGAAAATATCTAATATGTTTGATTTTTGTCATTCAGAATGGACGGCAAAAATGCTTTTATCGTCAGGAATGGACGACAAAAGTGCTTATATCTTGGGGATATTTTGTCAGTACCAATTCTATCGCCCTTTGGGCACAAGACTTAACTTACCATAATCTACAAGCATGTACTCAGGCTCTATGAGGTAATCTCTGCACATATCATTCACCTGAGCTGCCTCAAACATGTGGGTCTCTCCCTGCATAGGTTCCAACTGCCCCACCAACCTCCAGACTTTAACCCTGGGGTCATCACAAGGCCCCAGTCTCCTCCTGTAGGGTATAGGGTTCTGTGTCTTAAAGTATATACCAATCACATCTCGATGGTTGGCTAATGTGGAGTAGGAGAACCTCACTCTTCCTGTTGAGTTACTTCTGAGTAGTTGAGTCTCTTGCTGGAGAGTGAATTGATCTGTTGAGTATTTCTTCTTCCACAGCTGAAGTTTGATTTCTGTGTTAAGGTAGGCCCACCTGGTAGGAAAATGCATGGTTTTGGATCACATTGACCACATTCTTGATAAAGCATCCTGTAATGGTTAAAGCCTGGGGAACAAGGATTATCGTTCTACAGATAAGGGTTGGGTATAGCCTAGGGAAACAAATCTTATTCTTTTACAGCTAAGGGCTGGTTATAGGTTAGGAAAACAGAGCTTATTCTTCTAAAGCTATGGCTCTGAAGAATACAAAGGAGTACCATACCATAAATATGAAAATGAGGAACACTGTCTTGAGCATAGTTCTACTTGTTTAAAGGATGTAGAGTATGGTAACCCGGAGGAAGATTGAGTAAAATGGGCCAAATTTCCATTCTTCATAGCCAGTCAATTTGCCAATGTCTGTAAATATTTCTAGGATTGTGTTCTTAGGTATACTTTTTAAAAATTAGAAGATGATTTGAAGGAAAGAAATGCCCGTAGAAGGTTGTGATGGACTTACATAACATTCCATTTTGTGATTAACAGGTGACCGTTTTGAACCTGTGGGAAAGTTAAAGGAAAGAGACTGAAAAAAACTCAAGAAAGCAGTAACATGATATAATGTTGGGTGGAGCACTGTGTGTGCGATAGGTGTGCACTCCCTTATATTTAAGTTTTACAATTGAGTATCAATATAATCATCCCTATATGGACTTCGGACAAACTTTGAATATAATAGGGCATGGCTGTATAGGGTCTAAATTCCCCACCGCAAGTTGATATATATACTATGATGGCAGCAGAGCTTATTTAGTAGGACTAGGTTTAGGTAGCATGAGCCAGGGAAACACAATTTACTGGAGCATACATAGTGCATTACGATTCCCAAAAGACTGTACTGTAAAAAAGACAAAAATGTCCTCAAAATAACAATGGATCTCTGGTGGCAAATTCGGGACAAGGATTTCACTATCAACCTCACGGAGATTCCTTTACCAGAGTTATTTATCGTACAGGGGCTTCATTTTAGAAAGTTTAGTGGTTCAATGCATTACATTTATGGTGGTTCACTGTTAAGTTTTAGAAGGATGCCTTAAAGATTCAACAGTTAATTCTTAGAGTGTACCCACCTGCTGGCTTGGGTTAATGAGGATGACTTGGTTCACAAGGTTTGGGTCATCGTGGTAAAGTGGACCTGGATCTCCAAGTTTGTTACCAAGCCTCTCAAGTACCTGCTGAGCCGTACCTGTGTGATAAAGGATAAACTGGGTAATTGTATGTGTGTAATTGGAAGATGGCATTTAGAATCTTACGCTGACTTATTGAAAAACCTAAGAGGAGAGACTGTTTGGAGACTGTTACACCATCATAATTGATAAGAATTAGACTGCGTTTCTCCCCTTTTTATTTATTTTCTTACTGATCCGTGAGGTCTACAGAACACTTCTCAAGGGTTCATAATCTATCAGCCCCGTATAAAATTGTGAACGAACCCCCAGAGAGTTATCTTTTTTTTCAGATTATATAATGACTATTTGTAGCATATCAAACCCACGTTTGAACTACTTTACCAGGCAACTAAGGCAAAGCACTCACACTTTTTCTTTTAGCTTTGTAACTCGCTACCAAAGGAAAATACATGTAATTCATTATTTCATTGTCACTTTGTTGCCCAGGAGGTTGTTGCGAAAGGACAGGAATTCAATTCTGGCGGAGGTGCTATTCCCAAATGGGAACTGACTACCCCCAAGCAATGAATTCTCCCCTGTTTTGCAGCAAGGTAATAGGTTATAGAATTGATTCTTAAGTTTTCATGAATTGGGGAATGCTTTCCAGTATGACTCACATTAAGAGGATTGATTCTGAGTGTAAGGTAAGAAGTTTGTTCTGAGCAGCAGAACAGGCAGGAACTGGAAGGTGAGTTGCGTCAGTGAGAATCTGATTCCGATTCTTTTTGCAATAGCCTCCAGGGCTAGCACAGTTGTAAGCACAATTGTGGACTTCAGTTGCGTTCTATTTTTAACGAGGACAACAGAGAAAATACACACGGAACAATTCCCTCCAGCAATGTGAACAGAATTTGATATTTCAAGACATTTCACTGCAGGACCCCCGAGAACATAATGGGGACCTCCTAATAGCTTCTTCGCTTTATTCCAAGTCAACCTCTCTAAGCCAAGCCATACACTAAGATTTTCTTTTCAAATTTCCCTTAGCAAAAAATGTTTATGACCAATCATTCTGGCTCAGACTGGCCTGGCACAGTATGGAAGCACCTCAACCTAACTTTTTATGAGTCAATGGATGTCTCCAATGGTGAGGTCTACTTCATAATCACCCAACCATTACTCGAATGGCCATCACTGTTAATAAGGAGACCTGAAGGTTTAAAGATGGGATTTTCCCTTTCACCCTACTAAATCATCGTCCTTTTATAATATACAAGCCATTCTCTACATAAGGAGGACCTACTCTCATTACCCAAGGTGTCACCCTGGAGGTTAATTCAAAACATCCTGGGATTGCAACCTCAGCGATCTTAGGAATTATTCTACCTTATCCTATTAAGCGATCTTGAGATTAGACTGCGTTCACATTTCCTAGCCAGCGCCAAGATTGCATCGATCTTAGCCTCGGCCCTCCTACACTATTCCAAGAAGTATTGACTGGGCACAGTGGTAAGAGTCCCAAAATAAAGGAATAGCTGTGGAGCCACTCTTCACCACAACAGTGCTTATACATCAATCCCCATCCCCATATGGGCTAACAAAAGAACACAGCATGCAGTTGACCCCCGTACAGTATTCAAGAGTTGTTCCCATGAATGTATGATTTATGCTTGCCTATTAGAAGCATTGTGCCCTCCCCCCAGGACAAAGAGAGAGAAGGGAAGAATTACCTTACAGTGCACTTAACGCATGAGTAGCCCTAAGAGCCCTCAAGGACACTCAGCAAATGTCCTCCCTTCCCTCTATATGTATGCAGCAGACTATTCACTCTTTTGATCAGGAGGTTAATTCAAAACATCCTGGGATCACAACCCCAGCGATCTTAGGAACTATTCTATTAAGCGATCTTAAGGTCAGACTGCGTTCACATTTCCTAGCCAGCACTAAGATCGCATCGATCTTAGCCTCAGCCCTCCTACACTATTCCAAGAAGTACTGACTGGGCACAGGGGTAAGAATCCCAAAATAAAGGAATAGCTGTGGAGTCACTCTTCTTCACAACAGTGTTCATACCATCGTTCCCCGTCCCCATATGGGCTTACAAAAGAGCACAGGGTGCAGTTGACCCAGTACAGTATTCAAGAGTACTGTTGTTCCCATGAATGTATGATTTATGTTTGCCTATTAGAAGCATTGTGCCCCCCCCCCCAGGACAAAGAGAGAGAAGTGCTTAACGCATGAGTAGCCCTAAGAGCCCTCAAGGACACTCAGCAAACATCCTCCCTCCCCTCTATATGTATGCAGCAGGCTATTCACTCTTTCAATCAGGAGTGTTCCTTATAGGTGCTCTTGTACTCAGGTTAATTAAGCCACTGTGCAATTCTTTCACTAATATTGCAGTGATCTTAGCACTGGAAACGGAATAGTGAAGTGATCCCAGGACTTACTATTCCTTGCAGGCCTGCAACCACTGCATTAGATAGGGTAGACCGGCCTGGAGCTTAATTCAAAACATCCTGGGAACCCAACCCCAGCGATCTTAGTGTAGGCACATATCATAAGACCTGGCTGGTCTACCCTATGTAATGCAGTGGTTGCAGGCCTGTCCAGAATAGCTAGTCCTGGGATCACTTCACTATTCCATTTCCACCACTAAGATCACTGCGATCTTAGTGAAAGAAATGCATAGTAGTTTCACCTGAGTACAAGAGCACTTACAGGGAACACTCATGATCGAAAGAGGGGGTCAACTGCACCCTGTGCTCTTTTGTTAGCCCATATGGGGATGGGGAACGATGGTATAAGCACTCTTGTGAAGAAGAGTGACTCCACAGCTATTCCTTTATTTTGGGACTCTTACCCCTGTGCCTAGTCAGTTCTTCTTGGAATAGTGTAGGAGGGCTGAGGCTAAGATTGATGCGATCCTAGTGCTGGCTAGGATTTGTGAACCCAGTCAACTCTTAAGATCGCTTAATAGGATAAGGCTGATTTATTCCTAAGATCGCTGGGGTCGTGATCCCAGGATGTTTTGAATTAAGCTCCAGGTCTTATGATATGTGCCTACACTAAGATCGCTGGGGTTGCGATCCCAGGATGTTTTGAATTAAGCTCCAGATAACACCTTTAGATGTGCCCCAACCATTGGCATAGGTATTGAAGTTCTTTGTCAAGACGTTTACACCTAATGACTCTAAAGTCATATGTCCTACCACCCAGACCTCTAGACGCAGATGGCTGGTACCAGGCCAGTTTGGCAACATACTTAGTAGATTTAGACATATTATGTTTAGTTTGTGTGGCGGGTCCTGTAGAGTATGGATGTTATGAATTCATGCTTAGTTAAAGTCCACTGGGTATAATGATGAAATTACATGCAAGTATATCGAAGGGGTGTCCTATACACCAGACATTGGCACATTGCCCTCCCTGAGAGGTTATGAATATGGTTAGACCAAAAAGAAATATATTGTGTGTTTCCTGTTACATAGCTAAAATCTCTAGGGTAGGTAGGTCAGATTTTTCTTCTTTTATTTTTTTTTTATATTTTTTCTTATTTTGTATATTGATTTTGTAGATTAAAAGTCCGATCCATGTCGTGATAATCCAGTTAAGTTCAGGTTAGTAGCCCAATGAGAGTCATTATACAAGTTAATTTATCACCTGTCCCTCCCCTAAGGTATAAAGACATTGACCTTAAGATAAACCTTTATCTGTCACACGGTGCTTTAAACAATTAAAAACTTCTGATGCACTACTGTATCATACCCATTTTGTCGTCATGATGCATGGATGCAGCCATGGCGAGTAACTCACAGATGTTGTATTCATGCATCATGCCAATGATGCAGCAATGCACTCCTGCTGAGTCTACTCTAAAGCATTGCTTTGGTGCATCATGACAACAAGAACATAAAGCATGCGGCATATAGCGGGCCCGAAAAGGGTGAACCCCCATGTGCTAAGTAACGTCATGTGATGATCCAGGTCCGGGTTACACTACATACAGATTATCTTTTGTGTGACAGAATTGGAGCTAGAAGGGTATCTCGGTACATATAATCAGGGTATATTATCTGGGTAAATTACCAGAACGACTTTGAACTTTGAAGGGAAACTTGTGATGATTAGATGTGCAGGGCTTTTACTGCGCAGATACCCAAATGGCAATGTTGAACAATGGGGAAATTTCCAATTGACTTTAATCATTTTTGTTCATTTTTTGGAGGGATGGGGGGAGGGACTATACATACAAACTGTATATCAAAATATCGGGGAAATCATTAGATATGGAGATAAGGCCTTGACTATCACTTGGAATTAAGGATCCAAGTGTTATCATGGGCGTATGCATAAACCCACATATATGGCTATTATTGCTGGAATGAAAGGATTAGATTTGGCAATTAACATTCCTCCAGACCATGGGGAGGTGCCTCGATAAACCAATGGGGTATGTGGGCAGGGGTGGGGCCCCATACCATTGTGATGACATTTTGAGATTAAAGCTGTTCTAGGTCTGGCACCTGTATACCTGATATGGCTATATAATGCATGAATGCACCGTGCCCATTTTATTGTCTTGCTATTCTTAATACGTCGTCTGTACAACAAGTTTGTAGAGATGTACTTCTAATTCCGGGAAGGTTCAGAGAGCACAGTTTAGGTTTGAAAGGACGACATCCCCTCCTTTAACTTTCAAGTCTGCATGGACCAATGAAATCATTATAAGAGGGAGAAACTGTCCCAAATGATAAGATCATATATGTCTGGGGTACAGTTTGTGCAGAGGGGATGAGTTATTTTCAATGCCACAGTTCTTACTGAAAAAAAAAACAGACAGACATCAAGGAGGGATTATCCTAACTACATTCGTGAAAGGGGGAACACGCTTGTCAAAAGAAAAACCTCTGTATTTTATTTTCAGAGAGTAGTGAGGAAAACGTGTATAGCCTAACTCGTTTTCATAGTATTGACAAAAGAATTACAGCAGAATGCATGGAAACCTCTTTTTGAGGTGTCAAAAAACATGCACGTTTTATCTAAACAATTATCAAGACAATCTCTTAGAAATACAAAAACGTGCACGTTTTCTTTTTTGGTTCACGTTTCTTTTTTGGCGAGATCTTCCAGAGGACCTATGCTTAAAAAATTTCACCCCTTTCTAGTAAGAAAATCCCATCCGTTACTTTAGAATAAATAAGGGGCATACAAGATTCCGGTCCCATCTTGTTAAAATATTACCACTCCCGTAGAACACATTGTGGCCCTTAAAGGATCAAGTTAACAGTACCATTGGTGATTTCAGCCCAGCTCTATATAACTTCAACGCAATATGCAAAGCCTTAAAGGATCAAGTTAACAATACCATTGTTGATTTCAGCCCAGCTCTATATAACTTCAACACAATATGCAAAGCCTTAAAGGATCAAGTTAACAGTACCATTGGTGATTTCAGCCCAGCTCTATATAACTTCAACACAATATGCAAAGCCTTAAAGGATCAAGTTAACAATACCATTGTTGATTTCAGCCCAGCTCTATATAACTTCAACACAATATGCAAAGCCTTAAAGGATCAAGTTAACAATACCATTGGTGATTTCAGCCCAGCTCTATATAACTTCAACACAATATGCAAAGCCTTAAAGGATCAAGTTAACAGTACCATTGTGATTTCAGCCCAGCTCTATATAACTTCAACACAATATGCAAAGCCTTAAAGGATCAAGTTAACAATACCATTGTTGATTTCAGCCCAGCTCTATATAACTTCAACACAATATGCAAAGCCTTAAAGGATCAAGTTAACAATACCATTGGTGATTTCAGCCCAGCTCTATATAACTTCAACACAATATGCAAAGCCTTAAAGGATCAAGTTAACAATACCATTGGTGATTTCAGCCCAGCTCTATATAACTTCAACACAATATGCAAAGCCTTAAAGGATCAAGTTAACAGTACCATTGGTGATTTCAGCCCAGCTCTATATAACTTCAACACAATATGCAAAGAAAACAGGTTCTTTCATTTGCAAATATTTAAAAAGGTTACTCCGTCATTGGTTTAGGTCGTGCCATCTTTATGTATATAACTTCTGTTCACGATGTTGAGGGCATCCATATGTATATGACCGATTTCCACACTTGTGTGCACGCGTTGTTTTGTTTTTTTTACTTCAGCTGCACATTGCTGTGAGACTTGAGAGGCTACACTTACCAAAGAGGAAGAATAAAGTTGACATTACTGGGGAAATATTGCTGCTTGGTTTGGTTATTGAAATAAAGGTCACATCTTTAAAGCCATATGTCGTAATGCCTCGAATATAAGGCGCACCCTAGGCTATTAGGAAAATGGTATTAGGCGCGCCTGGAGCTTGAATTAGAGCACTTTAGCACTGTTCTATATATAGGGTCGTCGCCGCACTTGCAGATTAAATTCCTGTGATTTTACCCACACAAAAGCCACGCAAATTCTCATGTAGCACTTGATATGCATCTAGGGAGTGATCAGGAGGGGGTTGCTGAGTTTAAGGGCGGGGGTTAAGATAAATTTTTTCAACCCCTCTGAGGGGGTCAAGATAATTTCACCTGTTTTCAGTGAAAATCCTGTGTGTAACAATAGGTTAAAACGGCTTGTTTACGCACAATTTTCATCCTACAGGGGGGGAGGTCAAAATCTTTTTTCGCTCATATGCGAGCAAACCCCACACCCATCCCCACCCCCCTTTTGTTAACAAAAGATCACAAAGAACAAAAGACCTTACCTCCAGCAAACAGCACGATCATGATCATCAGAAGCATCTCTGAGAACAGAACACTCTTCTCCATTCTGTCGTTAAGCTGAGTTAATTAGACAGCTATTTCTCACCAATTGCTGTGCGTTCTCTTTAGTTAAATCTAATACTTGACTGGCTGTCTAAGAATTTCTCACATTCCCCTCCAAAGTCCTCTTTGTGAGTAGTAATGCCCTGTAGGTCGTACACTGCACTCTCTACATACAAGGAGTCTTCCAAAATGTCCTCCTGAGGTCAACAGGTATATACAATGTAACCCTACAGCAGGATAGCTCTAGTTGGCTTTCTGATAAGGTTTTCTCCAGCATCTACTGAGGCAGCCCCTCCATCTGTGTCTGAGGCTTAATGAAGAGGGATAAGAGAGGTGTTCAGGATGTGTCTGTGATACAGTGTAGCACTTTGTGTGGATCCTGCACTATCTGTATACACATGTGTATCAGTATGCTGTGTCTGCCTGTATGTAAGGAGGGGCTACTTCATGGGGTGGTGAATCAGCAGAAATCTACTCTCAACATGAACAGTCTCTGCTGAAAATGCCTTGCTGAGTTGTTTTTGACAAATATATGCAATAGCAGTTTTGCCAAAATGACACGGCAAATATATTGCATAATGTCTCACATAATCCTATTGGAATCTGAGATAAGCCCACCATAACTTCAATGTAGTGTCGATCAAGGGTTTTCAGCAACACTTCAGTATCTGATAAGCATCTACCGTCCAAGCTGTGGCTGTTAAAGATTGTTATCTGATCAGTGCCAAAAATGATCTTTCCTCCCTTTTCTTTATTCTAGATAAATCTAATATTCTGATTTTCAAACGTGAAATCGATAATCTCAAATACCACTTTTGTCGACGAATTGGACATTAAGCTGTGGGTGTATCTTGATGTTTTCAAATAAAATTCCGAAATGTAGTTAATTGTACCTGTTATTTCTAGTTCTATACTTAGACATTCATTACGTATTGATTCATTTTAGTTAATCATAATTCCAAGAACCCTCTCACATTTCTTAACACAAGTCACCTCTAAAGACATTCCTATAATGAGACTTTGATAGTGCGGCTACTCAAGTTAAGGACGAAAAAGCTTAGGTCTCAAATAGGACAGCTACTGAAAGACTATATTGAGCATATTTGAATAATTCGATGTCCTAAGCAAACACCTAGATGACCCCATGTATGTCAGGCTCGCCCCCTTCAGCCCGACAGAGTACGTATTGAACTGGTATCAATAGCCGCTGGCCGAGGCTGCCTGTGTGTTGGACAATCAATGAAGGGACTATCAGGGTCTTAAAGCCAAGTTGTGAATGTCATGGTCATCTTTTCTAGAAATACGGAGCAGAGTCTTTTCAGATTTGTTTGGATATAACCCAGGGTGTACTTGGAGAGTGACTGTAGTGTTTAGGTGCAGTAGAAAGCTGGCTCCTGCAGTCCCTTCCTCCACGGTCCAGTTGGTATGTGAGTCAGAGACCGTGACTGGTCTGTGTCAAATGGATGTGTTACACCCCGGGAGGATCACAACAAACCAACTGGTGCACCTCCAGGGGCCTAGGGTTGGAAAACCACTATCTGTGTAAAGAACCTCCATTTGTAGCACCACAGCTACATAATTATAGAGGCTGATCATCCTAGGTTTTTCCTCGCCTATAAGGTGCAAAATAAGGTGCACCCTGAGTGCATCCCAGCGAAAACATAGTGGGTATATGTACTCTACGTCCATGATTAGGCCTATGAGGCCTATGTTGTCACGGGTGTACATGGGACCAAATTATGGTCATTTAGTATTATATGCACAATGTATCATGGTATTTGTATCAAATTAAGTGTAACCCCGAAAAGATTAGCTGTTATATGATCAATCACCCAATAGATTCCCCCTACACTAAGTGGATCACCATTGGTTATGTGCCTTGCCATGTAGAAGTTTCTGTAGATAGTGTTAGTTTCTACAGAACATATAGTGGTCGATTGTTTTTTTCTTTCCAGAGCTAGTGGTGGGATAGTCAGCCTCTATATGCATTACCATATGGATATCACTCAGTTTCACAGAATGGTTGAACACCTTATGTACATTGGCAGAGGGTGGGCCTTATCTGTATTATCCTTCAGTGCTTTAAAGGCCACCAGTGCACGGATATACCATGCCAATGCCCATACGCTGTTAGGATGCACGGGTGCAGCCCTGTCTATTAACCTTCAATGTATTATGCCGACCCTCTTTATGGAATTGATGTACTTAACGGGGCCAGCAACACAATGCAGCGATGAAATGCTGGCTTATTGGTGCATCATGACGACCAATAGACTGATGCAATATTATCCTGCACCAGCAACCGTTACAGGGTTATACACACAGCAATTAGGACGCCTGGGGACAACCTGACATTAGGTGCTTCTATTGGTATTTGAAGGATCTTGTATGTGGATAAAGAGATTCTACTTCGATCCTTGAGGGTAGCATTTCATTTTACTGCATTATGTCCGTTTGCGGGTATGGTGATGAATGAAAGTCTGGTGTCCCTACCTTTCAGCACAGAAGGGTATGACTTAATCAGCATTATTATTATTAAGAAATCCCTTGCTGGATTTATTCTCCTTGTCAACCATATAGTGAGTCTTATAGACACTCCTTAATTGTTAGCATGATACCCAGATGCAGCACTGAATGAAAGGTTGGCATGATACTACAATGTAGTGCTGACTGAAATGTTTACATGATACTCCAAATGCAGTGCTGACTGAAGTGTTTACATGATACCCTAATGTAGCGCTGACGCGATAAAGCACTGCATTGTTGCATCATGACCTCACATCTATAACCATGAACGTGGATGCATCATCTAGACCTTAAAGGGTTAACATAAGGTTATACAGCAGGGGCAGGCTTTGATGTTTTCTTCTTTTTTTTTGTTTGAATTCACTTTATTGCCGTAAAGTATAGATCAGATTATAAAGTGGGCACGTCCGCTAATGTGTGAATGATTTTCTATTTTGCTATGGAAAACTAGGTAAAAACTTATAGGTTGATTTATTCCCATCCTAGTGATGACTGTGAAGAGCTTATATAACACCAGTGCACAGGGTTGTTACTCACATACAGGTCAGGCACTAGAACATGCAAACTGTGCACACCAATCTGTGCAGGCATTGGAATTACGGGGTGCTGAATGTAAAATTATAGAAGTCATTTGTATGTAATGAGGTTTACTTTTTGGACTGTAAGGTAACAGACCCAGGGAGGTTGTGTGGACTCTTGACAGGTAACTTCACAGAAGACAATCTGATACAGCAGCATATATATATATATATATATATATATATATATATATATATATATATATATATATATTTGGGTTTAGGGGGACTTTCCTCTAGCATTTCATATTGTAGGTAAGATTCAATTCAATTCAATTCAAATTTGTTTATTTATACTGCAGCAGGGGGATGCAAATTGGTCTGAGTTGTCCAGGACCTTGTTTCAATAGTGCCCACGACAGGACACCCACAGATCGTAGTGAGAAGTGTATGAAATGGCTACATAGCAATGACTACATAGTGAGCTACAGTACAGACCTCAAAATAGGCCCTGCTATGTATTCAACTGCTGGCTTCATACAGACCACTATGAAGTCATAGCACCCAGTAGTACAGGCCAGGCACCCATACTAAATGGCTAAATAGTGTCCAGTTGTACCTCCCCCATAGTATGGTTTTGTACTAACTGTTCAAATGAGCATAGGGCTACAGTACCTATACACATGGTCAATTATCATGAAGATGGATCATATTGTTAAAGGTGGTTAAATATACCTACAAATATCACAATTGTACAGAAAGCTTCTATTTGGCAGCAGGTTCCTCTACCTATACATGGCCTCCTCAACACCTTGCTATATAATATTATATAGTAAGGCCCATCAATCTCTATGAGTGGCCTGAGGTCAGGGCATTAGTCTATATATATACATGGTTAGATTTGAGAAAAGGAGTGCAGACAGCAGGAGCTACAACTACCCACTGTTGAAAGTCCTAAGATCACCTGGTAAGATTTGGCCCTTCTCAAGTCGTAGGGGCCTGAACCTGTCATAGACACTATTGAAAGAAGCTCCTGGTATAGTGAACTGGGTTAGTAGATACAAATAATTCAAACAACAAGATGAGGTTTGTGCCCTTGTTTCAAATCAATTCATTTTATTCATCTCTAGTATACTGGACTCTGCCTTAAAGTGTCATCATGTACCACCCATATTTTTGTGTCATTTCCTATGTTTTGGATCCAGATGCATAGTTTGAGCTGGTATCTGAATAAAGGTAGATGTACCCCCCCCCCTTTATCATCAGAAAGGGAAATAATGCTGTTTGGGGACACATATGATATGCAGTATTGAGAGGATATGATAAGACCCATGGTGCCAAAGGAAGATCACCTGTATGATATTTTCACAAATCATACAGATTGGATATAGTGTCCCCTCTGAACAGATATCACGTGCCTCTGGCGAGCACCACGGATCCCCTAACGCTATGGGGAATGGGATCACTATGTACTGCTATAGGCAGGTGATCTTTGGATACACAAAAAATATTCGATTCACAGCCAACTGACAGCCACCAGTCATTGACGGACGGCATAGGGACAGTATCATTAGCCCTTTAATTGTTTCTAGTTCTAGTATTTGTTCTGCTTGGAGCATGATTATTTGGTTAACTATTCATCCCTAATCTTTGTAATTCCACTATCACTGCACATCGCTGCCATCACTGCGTGTGACGTCATGACCTCTTGAGTGTAGTTAGGATTGAAGTTAGTGTGACTAGCACAGGGTGGGAAGGAAGGTCCAAATGACCCTGTATTCTGGTGCCCTGAGGTATAAACCCTCAGCGTACCACTGTGCAGGAAGCAGCAAGGCATAGTGGTCCTAGACTATAGCTAACTCCCACCATGCCCCTAGCTCAGTCACAAGAACAGGAAATGGAACTGCAAATGCTGCTCACTCTTCAAGCATAGGTTGCAGCTATGTAGGCTGAAACATATGCTTGCAGAGTGACAAGCTTCAAGTCATGTTGGTGCTCTCTAGTGCTATAATATTGCACTTGGTACAAGTGTCAGGCCACTCCTGATCAGTGCTGCCATCTGGTGGAAATAACATGCAAGCTAAATGATATACTTTGGTCAAGCAATGTCCTTTTTCCTGCCATAAACCCTCTTTTGTGGTATTAAGAGCTATCAAGTTGAATACTATAGACCAGCTGTTGGTAGATGTTATCATATACCATTTTGTTATACCAATAATCTTAACATATGATCGTATTAATGCATGAAAATATGAGGCATTAATACATTGTATGTCCACATGAGCATCCACGGTCCACTGAACACTATGTCAAATATACATAAGTTAGAATGCAAAAGCCACCGACCTCATGGTCCACTGACCATGCTCATGGTCCACTGACCATGAACAATGATGTATATAATGTTTAAAAGTGACTGCAACCGACCGTCATGGGTGGCTGAGCACCGCAGACCGCCGTGCTGGGTGTCTGAGCACCAAAGACTGAACAATAGGTTACATAAGTGATGGCATTGTGAACTTCGGGTGGCTCTGGCGCCGCTCCAAAGCAACCCAGCTTAAATATGAAAGCAGTAATGTAATTGCTGTAATAACACGGTGAAAATGAGCTTAAGATAAAGGCTCAACTCGCATTATTAAGAAAGTTATGCAACCGAGACTGTTTCAACCTCTGAATGTGCCACAGACAAAGGAAAGCAAGTTACGCACCCAGAAAGCAGGGAGTGGAAACCTAACATATTCAACTCTGCGCATGCGCAATTTGAAGGCTTTAGACACATAAACGGCGGAGTTATGAGGGTCTGAACATGCCAAACTGACTAAGACAATGGGGGACGCGGCGGCGTTTATAGGGGTCCTTTGTGCACCCACTGAGACCTGAATGACTCCCCACTAACAACCAGAGACAGGGGCAGATGCTACTGGCTCCAGTCAGTCTGGAGGGCCAAGCCAGGGGTAGGGTACTTATACCCTGGTGGGCACCTCTGGAAATCAGAATCCTGAGAATCACCACTGCAGTAACATCTCCAGTCCAGCTCTCCTGCTACCTGCTATAGCTCTGCACTATCATCATCATCATCATCATCATCATCATTATTATTATTATTACACAGGTGGAGTGGAACTTTATACTTTATAACCAACTGTATAGTTACTGAGTGTGGAAATTACCTGTATATTAACATTTGTATTACTGATACATAGCATGTTCTGCCTAAGCTGAATAAACCAGTGATAACTGGAATATCACTAATAAGAGCTTGATATTCTTACTCTCTATATACCACTAGTCATATGATATTTCTCATATGACAACTTGATTATGCACAATTACTAGTATGACAAAGTGGTGGAGATCATCCTACTAAGATCCCAAATTTCACAAGCTCTTATCAGTCAAGCTGACAGGACAACACACAAAAACTTTACATAGTCAGGGAACTGCTGAAGAGGTCTCCCTTCCCTCTAGATCTAGGAGACCCACTGGGGGCAACTCAGCCTCCAATACAGCAGACCCACACACAGTAAACCCCACTCCACCCACCCTGTCTACTCAGGGATCCAACAGTTCTCAGGGATCCAACAGTTCTCAGGGATCCCTAAAGGACGCCTAACTTACACTATCTACCTCTGAGGAAGAGGGATCTGCCTCAGCGGGTGGATCTACACCCTCATCCAGCACCTGCCTCTGATAGCCACTGCTCCAGAGACACATCTCCCCCACCCTCCACCATGGACACCGATGAAGGCCCTCAACCTAACCAGATAGCTGAGAAGATAAGGGCCTATGAGAAGGCCATCCAAGATGCAGTTACTGCCCTAGAGACCAATAAGTCCCAGCAGGAGGAGAGGGAGAGGATCCTCAGTCAACAATTGGCAGAGAGGAATGCGGCAATAGACACCCAGCAGAAGGCCATGGAAGACCAGTGGAAGGCCCTAGATAGGCAGCAACAGCAGTCTGTGAAAATGGGGCTTAGTGCAGGGGGTCTTGAGACCCCTTTTCCCAGTATATGTCACAGATAGCAGATCTCATGAAGTTGGTATCAACCCAGACCTCACAGCCTGCCACACCCACCACCACACCTATCGTCACACCATCTGCCTCTGGATCCAAGGATGACGTCATTATCTCCATGATGTCCAACATGACCAAGATCCTAGACAACACGATGACAGGAAGATCAGGCAACATGAGGTAACCAAACCCAAAACTTTTTCTCACCCCTTACCACTCATGTCAACAGCACCATTTATTGATCACAAATTCCCAGAGTATTTGAAGGACAAGTACGAAGTAACAGACAGTGACACCATGGTAACATATTTACCCAAGTACCTTGAAGGAGAAGCATTGGCTTGGTTTGAATCCTTCAAGGAAAGTGCCACACCTGATAAGTTTACATGGACCAATGTAGTGCATGAACTAAAAGAGTATTTTGCTACTCGAGACAATATCATCTCCAGAACTGCACTCTGTGCACAAAAGGTAGATGAACCTATCCTAGACTATGCATGCCATCTCAGAAAAGTGTGTAATGCCCAACGCCTAAAGGATGAAACCTTACTCAGAACATTTACCCAAGGCATGAGGCCCTGGATCTCTGTAGCTCTTGAGAATAAGAAAATAAACTCTTTTGACCAAGCCCTAGAACTAGCCTTAGAGGCTGAAACCCAAGATAAATCTAGGAAACTATGAGATGGGGAGTCTAACCCACAGCCTACTAAGAGAAAGGTCCAGGAAGTCGCCACTAGTTCAGAGGAAGAAGATGTTAACCTAATGTCCAGTGCCTATGTAAGGCAA
This sequence comes from Acholoe squamosa, assembly GCA_949317995.1. Classification (NCBI taxonomy): domain Eukaryota; kingdom Metazoa; phylum Annelida; class Polychaeta; order Phyllodocida; family Polynoidae; genus Acholoe; species Acholoe squamosa. The sequence continues at coordinate 15,315,367 of OX439047.1, read as the reverse complement.
CAGGAAGCTAAGGTTGTCTCCAAAGATCCCACTGGTAGATATAGAGGAAATAACTATGACCCCAACTACCGCTCCAATAGAGGTACAGGTAGAGGGGGGTAACAACAACAACCGGGGGGGGGACACAACAGTAGAAAAGACAACAACTCATCCAACTCCAACAATGGTAACTCTTCACACAGTGATAGGAGAGATAGAACTCCAAGTAATGGCAGATCATATAACCAAGGATCCAACAGCAGGAGCCATAGTCCACATAGGAACTACAACAGTGGATCCTACAACAACAATGGTTCCTACAACAACAAGGGTTCCAGCAACTCTGGTCGCTACAACAACAACAGTGGATCCTACTCCAATCAGGGATCCAACAACTCTGGATCCTACAACAACCAGGGTTCCAACAGCTCTGGTCACTACAGCAACTCTGGCCAATATAACCAGGGTTCCAACTCGCATCAGGAGGATTACAAACCCAACACAAGAGGTTACCAGGAATTCAGCAGAGTAACCTCCACATACCACCTCATGTGATGGATCAAATCTCCAAACTCCTGGTGGCAAACAGGCAAACACAGCCACCCCCACAGAACCAGGAAAACTAGGATGTCACAGTGCCGATGGGCCAGTGCACTGTGACACCCCAAATACAAACAATCACTCAGGATTAACAAACATTCAACCAGAGACAATTGCTAGTGCCAATCTACCATCTAACAGACTGAGACGTCCATCAGTGATACACATCACCACACCAGATTCATCATCAAAGGATACAGGTGAGAGTACCAAGCTTTCTATTGTACTTCTTCAAAATGGCTGTATCAATGCAAATCTTTATGATGTTTTAGATGTACAATGTTTGGTTGATACAGGTGCTACTATCACCTGTGTCAGACAAGCATTCCTCATGGATCTCTAAAAGAGATTCCATATCCAACTAAGGAAGTCAAAAATCAACATCCATTTGGCAGATGGATCAGTGTGTCATGTTAGACATTCAGCTATGCTGAATTTTAGAATCCAAGGTGTCAGATTCCAATACCAATTTGTAATTCCCAACCTCACACAGCCCATTGTTCTCGGCACAGATTTCTTAAGCACTACAAGATCCCAAATTGAATTCAATATTGATCCTGAACAAATTCTCAAACCCATTAGGGCAGTGAGGGATTTTACCATCCCTCCATTCTCTGAACTTGCAGTATTGGGTAAAGTCACATCTACTCAATCACTGCGGGGCAAAACTGGAGTAGTAGATAACCTCCAGAGAAATAACAATGCCCCATATCTAGTTCAAAGGGCAGCAGTAATCCCCAGGGAAAATAACAAACACTCCCTAGTGTTACTCAACACCAGCAGACGCCCACATAAAATCAAAAAGGGTGCCATCATAGCTCTATTTCAGGAAGTCAAAGAATCTGATTTAGAAAAACCCCAACAGGTGTCAGACATTACCCCACCATCTGATCAATCCATCTCAGCCTTACAGCTGGAGTATGAGCCTCCATTCAGTGACACAGACTCAGACTGTGAGTCTACATATGCTGACCCTGAACCTAACTCTATCAGACTCTCTGAAGTAGCAGCTATACATAGTGAGGCACATGACCTCGAGCCAGAATTGGAAGAGAATGTTCCACCAACATCTGTGCTCACATCAAAAGATCAGCATGATAGGTTAGAACCACTGACCAGAAATGATGATATATTTGTAGGAAAAGATGGAGACATTGGTGATACACACCTGTATACCAACTCTATACATGTAAAACCTGAAGCAGTACCATGTCATTTCCTACCCTATAGACAAATAGGGCGCAATAGGGGAAGAATGTGAAAGGCTAGTAAAACAGGGGATTCTCAGAGAATGTGCTGAGGGCCCCTGGGCATCCAGATCCTTTTTAGTACAAAAAGCATCAGGAGGCCATAGGCTCGTAACAGATTTTTTCGTCATTTGAACCAGAATACAATCAATCAAGCCTTATCTACACCCCGGGCCGATGACACTCTAGACATGATAGGGTCACTCAGACCAAGAGTATTCAGTAAGCTAGATGCCCAACAGGGATTTTTTCATATTCCTATAAGAGAGGAGGACCAGCACAAAACTGCATTCATAGCAAATGACAAAAAATATATCTACCAAAGGATGCCGTTGGGACTTGCTACGGCCCCTGAGGGATTTTGCCATCTAGTAACATTAATTCTGAACAAACTGAAATACAAATGTGCCCTACAATATGTAGATAACATCTTAGTATGTCACTATCCATCGAACAACACTTCCATGACCTGGAAGATGTTTTCAACAGCTTAAGAGTTGGTAAACTCAAATTGAAGAAATGAAAATGTGAATACTTCATAGCTTCATAGACAGAATAGACTTCTTGGGAATGAGAGTCACACCCATGGGACTACAACCATCTCCCACAAAGATGGAATCAATCAGAACTTTGCCAACACCAAAATCAGTCAAAAATGTCAGATCTTTCACAGGGCTATGCCAATACTTCAAGAAGTTTATCAAAGGTTATGCCAAAATTGCTAGACCATTGTACGATCTACAGACACATCTCAAAGCGTTTGTCTGGACAGAAGATGCAGATAATGCTTTCAAAGCATTAAAGCATGCCCTCTGTACCAATGCTCTTCTCACATATCTAAACTATGAGAAGGAGTTCAGTTTGGCAACTGATGCTTCCAATGTGAGTTTAGGAGCTGTACTCTCACAGAGAGATAATGAAGGAGTGCTCAGACCAGTAGCCTTTGCAGGTAGAACCCTCTCCAAACCTGAGAGAAATTACAATACCACAGAGAGAGAACTACTGGGAGTAGTATAATGGAGTATTACACTTCAAACACTACCTAGAAACTAGACACTTCCAATTATACACAGACCATGCAGCCCTAATTGCACTATTAACCAACACAGGACTCACACATAGATCGGCCAGATGGGCTCTAGACATATAGCAATTCTCATTCACCATTCAACATGTGAAAGGTGATGATAACACACCACCTGATGCTATGTCTCGAAGGGAATACCCAGATTCTGGACCCATTACTAACCCTCCACCCCTACCAAGGAGAGTTAGAGCAGCCAGTAGAACCAAGTTTGCAAAAACAACAAAGAAAGTACCATTCAAAAAGGACGATCCACCCAACACCATTGAAAGACCAGCGACACCCATTAGGGGTATCTTAAAACAATCTACACACTATGTGTTTTGCCATTGTGAGAGTCACAACTCTTTCCAGAGAATGACTTTGAGCCTATTGAATTCTCATCACTCAATCAGATGTTGAAGGCAACTCCTAAGGAGCCACCCTTCACCCCACCTGACTCAGATGATGAAGATTCAGAAGACACATTTTGTAGAAAATGGCAATGCATCAAAGCTGTCTATGTGGTTAGATTGAATGGTTATCTTTATCAGTAAAAAGATGTGAGAGGAGATGGCGGGCCTATGCCAAAGGTTCAAGGGTTTAATGAGTTAGTGGTACATATATATGCATAATTTCAGCATGTTGTTGTTGCTGTTATTGTTTATTTTATTTGCGACATGATATCTTATACATGGAAAATGAGTTTTACCAAAATAACCATGTCTATTAATTATAATTTACCACGATTCTTGATACATTTTCCCATGACAGTCTATAATCATCTCTATGTATACATATATGTAGATCTTCTGTCTACTATAGAATCGTGAGTCACTTTCACTTTCATTTTGGATGTCTTCAACACTGTAATAACTGGCGAATATAAGACATGCCTTATATGCGAGGAAGGACCCGCCGTGTGAGTAGGGGATATTTTTTTCTAAAATCCTCCCAAGGCTCTCCCACCCCAACACATTGGTATATATGTGGACGGGGAAGACTCTGGGAGCTCATATGTTTTCGAAGTTTGAAAATCTATCGATCTCCTTCAGGGAAATATTAGTACTCCTTTCCCTCACCTTAGTGTGCAAGGACAGGAAGCGAAATGGAACTCCCCTGCATTGCTTCTCCATTCTCTCCCCTTACGGAGACCATGACAGGTGGTTCCCTCTGGAGTAAACTGGGTAACCTAAGGCAAGCTGAGTGTTACACCATGCAGTTACCTTTAAGCCTTACCGTACTTGGAGAAGCCCCTTATAGACTAGATCTTGAGGTTTTTGGTCTGTTTGATTTTATATCAACCAATTGTGATGTAAATTTATAGCAGAGAAACTATGGTTTCTGGACATTAAGTCTTTTTCTCAGTCTGGACAGGTAGGCCTATTCAAAAGCTGCTTGTAGAAATAGTGGGTGGGGGGGGGCAATGACTTGTACATGTATTTAAGTGATTAGGCCTAACTGTTGCCTTTAAATCTATTGCTAAACCACTTAAGTTAATCGTAGGCTGGTTTCTTTTTCTGTGGTCTATTTTTCCCCCTTTTGGCCAAAATTCATCAGAGTAACACCTATGATATTTAGCATTAATCTCATACTACATGACACATATGTCAGAAATGATCATCGGCTGATTATATTCTATAATAGTTATCATTAAACACGGAATTTGGTGAACTCATACAATTTCATAACGTGGTTGACAATAAATCTCCACATATAGTGTGATCACTTTAATGAGCTACATCATTCTCAATATCAGGACAGGAGGGCACTTCAGAACATCATACGATTGACCAGCCTTACATTGTAGTTGGGGGTAACTATGATGCCACTCACAATGCCCTATATTAGATCCTGCAGAGGTACGACAACTCTACCCAATCCCATATATATATATATATATATATATATATATATATATATATATATATATATATATATGTGGATCAACATGGTAAAAGGTACGCCCGTGCACCTCCTCACGGGTGTATCTTTTACCATGTTGATCCACACACACAGGGGCGTAGGAAAAGGGGGGGGGGCTTATGAGGAGGTTTCCTATATAAGCCTATATAAAAATATAGCTCCCCCCCCCAATAAGAATTTGCTTCCTACGCCTCTGGTATATTGCTGGCATAGACACCAGTCGTCCAGGGTGGAACTCTAGGATCAACTGCTACGACTCTGGTTTTTTTTTTAAATCGTAGTGGCTGTGTTAAACTATCATTGCATCTTGGGCAGTACTCTGCAAATGAAGAAACTGGAAAATATTTCAAAAAAAAAAGTGGTAAATTTGCATTATTTTGAAATAACCCCAGGACTTGTGAAACAGGTCTACGACATTAAGAAGCCTTAAAGAGGTGTGCCCTTATCCTACATGGTGTGCCAAATGGCCATGGATATGAATCAGGCAGGATCATTCCCATCAATATGAAACATTAATAATGCAGTCTCATGGTAAATATGCTGTAATACACCGGGGCCATAGAGTCTGCAGTGCCGTATCTCACGCCTGCTGTGGAATACGTAGGCTGCATATTTCATGCCCATATGTCACGTGACCTAGCTTCAATATGGTGACGTAAACAGGCCGTGCTTAACGTTTTAGATTATTAAATCTAGCTAAGATGATGTAATTGGATTGTGTAAGCCTCCTAACCACGAGACAAATGCAAAGGAGCACTCGTGAGAGTCTGTTGAAAGGTTATTGCACTTGCAGATTTGTTCCCGTACGTACTGCGCCCTGCATGTGTCGTGGACACATGTTAGCAAATGGCATTTCATAATTATTTCAGCGATGTTTTGAATAAAACACTAGCTATATTCGCATGCATAGTGAAAGCTCAGTGCTCTGGAAAATCGGATCGATAATAGGGGTTGACAGCAGTATAGATTGTTATCCCTCTCCCTTTAGTTTTTTTGTTTTTTTTGTTGTTTTTTTTTACAATTTCTCTTTCTCCCTTCCAATTTTCCTAGGTGTTTCTACGTATGTCTGTCTGTATCTCGTTCTATATCTCTCCGCCCCTTTCTCTGCATGTCTCTGTCTCTGCTCTCTCTGTCTCTGCCTAGGCCTATCTGCCCGGGCCCATCTGTCTGTCTGTCTCTCCCTGTCTATCCCTGTATGTACCTCTCAGTCTGTCTGTCTTTCTGTCTGTCTGTCTGTCTGTCTCTCCCTCCCCCCCCCCTCTCTCTCTCTCTCTCTCTCGCTTCCTAAGTTCCTCTCTCCTATTCGGTGTTCTTCCCCCCCCTCTCCCTCCGCTGTTCGACGGTCAAATGGTAGATGCATCAAGGACCTGAGAGCAGAGTGGCGCAGTGCAAGCGTGCTGGACCCATAACCCAGAGGTCCGTGGATCGAAACCACGCTCTGCTAAAACGTTGAAACGTTTTGCACTGCTGAGTGTAGTTTGTAATGAGTTGAAGAAAGAACCAAGACCTTACAATTCGGTGCCTCGTGCTAGACTCACGTTTATTCCCCTATTGTCACTCAACTTCCGGTCCTTAACATTCTACACACAAGATGGCGCCAAGCGCATACGTTACATCTCCCTTTTTCTCTTTATTTTATTTTTTTTTAAATAGAGAAGTTACTATATAGCACAACCTGCACTAATGAACATGACTCAACCAGTTTTCAATATAGCAAAGGCTACTTTGATGTGAAGAAAACAAAAAAAAATCAAGTGTCTGTCTTCTTTTCTTGAACAGTCTCATGATAAAACGATGCAAAATACCATGATATCAAATCCCTTTGGATCACTTATAGTTAATGTCACAATGACTAACTGAACAGTCCTTTGAAGATAACATATAAATGTTTCAAAGATCGAGCTTTTTGGGTGGTTTGCTCAACCTGCCACTACTGGTATGATATAGAGCACCATCACCTTGAGCAGAGTCTTTTCTGCAAGTAGGAGTTGGAGGCACTTCTCTTAGGCAACTAACAGTAATAGTTGGGTGAGGTGATTTCTGTGGCGAGAGTGGCTTAGGTGGAGATGGTAAGTCAGCAGGTGTTTGCGGTATTATATCGATAGGTGTTATGTTCACAGTTGTTCTCTGGGCCACAGTAGCCCTAATTATTTCAGGAGTACAGTTATTGTTAGCATTCTTGTTGGCCTCATGTGTTGCCAATCGTATATGCTGATGGTTTCTCCGATACTTTCACCTTTACACTCCACCACATAAGACCTTGGCTCCTCATGATGTCTCACAACAGTCCCTGGCACCCATTTCTTAGATCCTGGGAATGGTGACATTCTTACTGGATCACCTACCTTAAGTGGTGGTAGGTCACTTGGGTGCTTGGCATCATGATAATGTTTCTGTGACTTTTTAGATTGGTCCAAGGCCTTTCTCACATCCTTAATGTCTATCTGTTTTGGGTTTAGTAACTCTGTAGCTATTGGAATCGTGTTACGTGGCCTTCTGCCCATACTCAGCTGTGCTGGTGACAGGCCACAACTCTCCATCGGTGTTGTTCTATGATCTAGCAGTGCCATATATTTGTCACTGGCTTTGGCCCAAAGTCTTTTCACTGTTTGCACTGCTCTTTCGATCTCCCCATTAGATTGAGGGTCGTTTGGAGATGATGTCACATGTGTAATGTGTCTTATAACACAAAATCGTTTAAAATCCTGACTGGAGAACTAAGGTCCATTATCTGTCCTAAGAGTCTCTTGTAGGACATGAACTGCTAGTTGGCGCATCAGAGTCTCTTGTGTAATTGCCGATGACATGTCATGCAGTTTGTCTACTTCAATAAATTTAGTCGTATAGTCTACAGTCAGCAAATAGTTTTGTCCTTTCCACTCAAATATATCACTAGCCACCTCCTGCCAGGGGCGTTGGGGTGTTGGGGTTGGACGTAGGGTCTCTGATGGCTGTTTATTCTGATAAGTATTACAGGTTGCACAATCACTGACCAGTTCTTCGATTCTTTGGCTCATCCCTGGCCAGTACAGTGCTTCCCTCGCTCTCTGTTTACACTTTGTGATACCAAGATGGGATCCATGAACCTGGGTGAGCATCTCTTCTCGAAAACTAGGTGGCACCACAATCCTCATCCCTTTATATACAATGCCATCCGAAACTGCAAGCTCATCTCTAATGGACCAGTACTCCCTTATGCTGTGTGGCACTTGCTCTTTTGTATCTGGCCAACCTTTGAGTATGATGCTGTACAGCTCGTTCATCTCATCAGCTGTTGTTTCTTGGAAACTGCGATACCGGGTTGGAGTAACAGCGATAAAGTTAACCATGTTAACTGTAATATGTTCTATGTCTTCTTCTGCTTCTGGCAGGTTTGCCAGGCTCAGTGCATCTCCCATAGGAATATCCTTTCCTGGAACATAGCAGACATTTAGGTCATAGGGCTGAAGGCGTAGCATCATCGTCTGGAGTCTCATTGGCGCTGCTAAGATAGGTTTCGTGAAGATCAATTGAAGTGGTTTATGGTCTGACTGCACAACCACTTCTTTGCCAAAGACATAGTGATGAAATTTCTTGCAACAGTGGACAATAGCTAGCGTCTCTTTCTCTATCTGAGCATATCCTCGTTCTGTACTTGTCAGGGCCCTTGAGGTATATGCCACTGGTTTGTCATTTTGGAGCAACACACCTCCTAGTGCATAGCTGGATGCATCACACTGAATATTGACTGGTTTCCGCACATCATAGTATGCTAGTACTGGGGCGTTGCAACACAGGTCTTTCAGCTTCTCAAAGCTGCACTGCTCAGGTTCTTCACACACAAACTCTGAGTCTTTCTTTGTGAGTGCATGTAGAGGTGCTGCAATCTCACTGAGGTTAGGGATGAACTTTGAGATATACTGAACAACCCCCAGAAATCGATGTACACATTCCTTTGTCTGAGGTGTCGGCATCTCTCTCACAGCCTTGACTTTGTCTGGGTCAACCTTTAGACCTTCTGATGAGACAATATGACCAACGTACTTGACGCTAGATTTCCTGACCTGACACTTTCCGAAGTTCAACTTCAAGTTCCACTCTGTAGCTCGTTCAACTACTCTTTTCATAATAGCATCATGGGAGGCTGTGTCTCTCCCTGCTATCAGAATGTCATCCATCACTGCATATGCACCCGAGATATCCTGAAGCATGTCATCCATTATCCTCTGGTAGATTTCAGGTGCGGATTTCACACCAAAGGGTAGCCTCAGCCACCGATACCTTCCAACCGGTGTGTTGAATGTTGTCAATAGACTTGACTCATAATCCATCTTAATTTGCAAGAAACCGGATTTTGCATCAATAACAGTGAATACTTTGGCATCTCCCATGGATGCAACAATGTCCTCAATGGTCGGGGTTGGGCAATGTTCCCGTCTAATCGCTGTATTTAGATCTCGTGGATCAAGGCAAATTCTTATTTTATCATTCTTCTGGACCACCACCATGGAACTTACCCAGTCTGTGGGTTCTGTGACTTTGGTGATGTGACGATCCTCCTCCATTTCTTTCAGTTTTACCACAATCTTCTCACGCAGAGCATGGGGTTGACGTCGGGCTCCATGCACAACTGGCTTTACGGTTGGATCTATCTTGAGAGAGTAGATCCCTGGAAGAGTTCCTGTCAATTTCTTCAGCTCTGGGTATTGATCTATGCCTTGATCGACTGTGTGGATACGCTTCAGGAGACCCAATTGTGTGCATGCTGACCCTGATAGGAGTGGAGTTTGGTCCTGCTCTGTGATGTAAAACTTAACCTCAATTCATGAGAAATATGACTGGGAATACTGCAGTGCCAAGTAGTGGGATTGGGTGCTGGGTATAGGATTGATAAACACGCTTGGTTGGATGAATCAGAGGTTTATCCACCATCCAATTATAAGTCTTCACTGACATGAAAGACTTGGCTGCACCAGTGTCGAGCTGAATCCGAACCTTGACACCACCAATCATCAGTTTTTCCCACCACTCACTCTGAGGATCCTTTGGCTGTTGCACAGTATTGGCCAGGTGAGCAAGCCCATCATCACTACCTGACTCGTCACCACTGTCCTCGGATTGCTCGTCGACCGCATGTGCACCTTTCTGAGACCTACTTTTGACTTTTCTCTTTGCTTTATAACAGACTGCTGTGAAATGGCCTTTACTTTTACAGTAGTTACAGGTCGCACCACGGGCAGGGCAATATTCATGTGTGGCATCATAGCCACACTTGTCACATAGCTCTAACTTAGGTGGCTTCTCTTTAGATGTCGAGGGTTTTTTTCTCATTTTGGGTGGCTCCTGTTTCTTAACTACCTTAACAGTGTCATCCTCCTCCCAATTCACCTCCTGTAATGTCTCTTTGGAGGATTCATAGCTTCGACCAAATGTGATGGCCTCTTTGAGGGTGAGTTCCTCCCCTTTGTCGAAGCACTTCTCCTTGACCTTTGCAAGGCGGGACCCAATAACTATCATGTCTCTGAGCATGCGGTCCTCATGTGTACCATATCCACAGTCCTTTACCAGTACATGCAGAGAAGTCACAAAGTCATCAAATTTCTCATCAGGCTTCTGCCTACGACGCAAAAACCTAGCTGTAGCCCTGATTTCATCTCTAAAGGGTTTGACATAGTCCTCATACTTTTTGAATACTGACTCAAGAACTTCATTTTCTGCTGCCACATCATCCCCATCTGCAGGCTCCCAAGGGAAGGTGTCATACAATTCGCGACCTTTGTTACCAATGAATGTCATCAAATAATTCACTTTTTCTACTTCGCTTTTGCCAGCCAATGGACCACCAAAATGGAAAACACAGTGTTGTTTAAACCGTTTCCATTCTCTAACCAGGTCTGAGGCATCCCAATCCATGGATGGAATATTTTTCTCAGCCATTTTACTATTTTGAGCCTTTAAATCGCTGTAGATGTTCACAACTAGCTGCCAGCACCACTAAATCAATGTTAGAAACTAACACACTTGACCAGCTAGAATAGGCCTCAACAAGCAAATGGCACAAAGTCAGTTCAATATGGGATTGGCTGGACCAAATTATTAAAATGCCCATGTAGCACACAAATTCACAGTAGACTAGCAGAGTTCAACCAAGCACCAACATGTGGCTTCACTTTCAGGGTTCTTGAGATCCAGGCTGGACACTTTGGTCTACTCACAATTTCCTGGATTCAGTTCCTTCACAAAATGACATCTCCTGGTAAGCTTATACATCAATTCATCAATTGGCATTACCAGGTGGGTTTGCTTTCTCTTCTAGAGCTGTAGAACCACTTCTGACAACCATGTAATGAGTTGAAGGAAGAACCAAGACCTTACAATTCGGTGCCTCGTGCTAGACTCACGTTTATTCCCCTATTGTCACTCAACTTCCGGTCCTTAACATTCTACACACAAGATGGCGCCAAGCGCATACGTTACATAGTTTGTGACATTCACTATGGTTAGAGTTACCGGTAGTTGGGGAGCCAGCTCCCGGATACGGACAAGTGCTGGTGTTGAGAGCAGCACGATATACAAGACCTGGATTAAGGCAATTTGATAGTGATGATTCCTAATCAGGGGTGCATATCTTCCTATCTAGGTCAGAACAATGTCAAATTTAAGGTCAAAGGCCACGATCTGAAATTTAATATACTGTATATCCTCGATTAATTATAAGCTGGGGCCCAAATATAAGCCTGCCCCGTTCATAAGCCTGGTCAAAAGGTCTACTGAGTGTAATAGAAGCCGGGGCCCGAATATAAGCCTGGTCAGTGCAAGCAAACATCTTAGGAATCACATAGAGGAGTATAATTTCACTTCTATCAGGCATATTTTCACAATTCTTTCAGTTTTCTAAAGCTAATACTTTATCTGTTACATTGATTCCATGTTTAAGAGACATAGACTTGACATTTATCACCAGAATGTGAGTTTTTTTCCGAGATATATGTAAAAATGTAGATTAAAATGATAATTCTCTATATAGTGTTCAAGTATATTAATTATAAGCCTGCCTCAAATATAAGCCTGCCCCGTCAATAAGCCTGGTCAATTTCCCATTTGAAATTAGTATAAGTCCGGGCTTTTTATCGGGGATATACAGTAGAACAGAGAGAGGGCTTTGTTCCATTGATTAACACTAGAGGTCCTCAGTGTACGGTGATTCCCCATTCATATGTAGCCTAGGTTGATTATGACCCATTGCAATTGCATTGTGACCTTTGACCTTAAATTTGACCTTGTTCCGACCTAGATATCAAGATATGCACCTCGGATTCATAATCAGCACTATCAAGATACCCACACAGCCCTGATATCTTGTGCTGCTCTCAACACCAGCACTTTTGTAAATATCGATATTAAATTTTGAGCTGTCCGGCTCCCCAGCTAGGTGGCAGAATACTTTTTTTTTAAAATGATGTATTAAAATGACAGCTATTATGCGCCTACATATAGCTCCAATATTCACATTTAATAAACACATTATGGGAAGTCATAAAGGAAATTATAATTAGTATAGGAATTTACATTCAGATTTTCCTTTTTTTCTCAGACACAACCTGTTACTTAAAGCTGAAAATGACATATATTTTATATGTATGAGCTCAGAATTCAGTGTTATCCTTTTATCCCATGAAAAGTAAAAATTCACAATCATGATAATTCACAGGCCTACTTGCTTTTGTCAATGTTTTATCCCCAGTTTGGTTCTTGCAGGAATGGGTTGTATATCACCATTATGACTTTTAATTCTAAGTACCTTATGATCTTTAATGGAGATACGGGCCAAAACCATCAATTTGTACCAACAGAATGGTTTCCATGGTAACCAGTACCGTGGGCACGCCTATTTTTGTTCATCTTTCATCGTATGAATTCTTAGGAATACTCCTATACTGAATACACGAAGCGAGACAACGGAGATTTAATCCATGTTAAGACATACACTGACTCTCCATGGGCCAACTTTTAGTTTTTTTTTCAATTTTCTGGTATTTTGGGGGCTCTGGTGACCAAAGATGTAATCTTGAAATGTTACTTCATGAGGGGTATGACTGAGGTTATTAATTTTGATATTCAACATGACATACAATGATCAGCAGGCCTGCAAATTGTAGTGCAAGGACACGCAAGTTAGATTTGACAGATTTTGCCTTGCTTATGTTACGCTTCTCACTTTAGACCCAAATACCCTATTTTCTCAGTGTGGTTTAGATATGGACTACATTGCCAAATCAAACTGAAAAAAAAGAATGGTTTACGGTGATCAAGGGTCCAGGGTTCAGGAAAAGTGTGTTTGCACATGCCTTAAAAGAACCTAGGGGGGGGGGTGCAGCTGTGTCTCTATGTCCGTCATTAGACACCATCTGTGCTAGGTTCCTAATCAACCAGTTGGCCTTACACATTCAGCAGGCGCTCATCATTTAGGTACCTTCCCCCTGGTGGTAACTGACCCCAATTAACATCAAAGTTGCACACCGCACCACCTGGCGGGACGCGTGCGTACCACGCGTGACGGTACGTCAGGATGTCAGAGGAGGTGGTTGTGGAGAGATGTCAGAGCAATGTCAGAGCAATGTATGTCAAGGCAACAACACAGATTAATTTGAAACACAAAAAAAGAAAAAGAAAATGAAAAGGTGGTGAATGACTGAGAGATTCTATGTATTTTGGTAGTCTGTGGCTTTAGATTCAGGTTTTATTCAGGCCTACGCTTATTTCGGATGTTGTGACGTATAATATCATCTACCACTTTAAACATGCTGCTCAAAGAGATTATTTAGAAATCACTGCAATTAAGTCATTGATCAATGATTTGCTGAACAACCAATTAGTAGAAGACAATTATATCCAACAGAATTTCAATCATAATTCTCTGAAATTGTTGATTCAAGATTGTATGGCTGTGTGATCTAAACATACTGATTCTCATGAATATCTACCAATCTTTCACATTTCGATGCCCAAGGAGCAGACAGCCCAATGGCTTATGGACTGCCATAAATGGATGTACAATATGCGGGACAATATGTTGCCCCATCACTAGCCCATTCACTCCCGATGTAAGTTAATGATGTCTGCCCATACCCTAGGCCCTTCTTAGAACATGATAGTTCAAACTGACCAATGAGAAGGCAGGATTTGAGGTTGTCCATATGCTGTAGAACACTGAGCAATAAAAGTATCGTGTTCAAAGTCAGATAGGAACCTTTATGGGGTTCCTGCAGGCCATAGACCCTCTTCTGCGTCACAGACCTGCCGGTAACTGCCCTGAGGGGACCTCCAAGGGCTCCATCAGATTGGCCAGATTGTAGGATGCACAGATTTCCCTTGAGACCGTTGCATTTAGGTGTCACAATGCAGATTGATTATCAGAACACTGTATCTTACACCACAGGCACTGCACAGGCGGCACTTGTGTTGGTAGCAGATTCCGAAGGAAACACTCTCTGATGGGAGGGACCCTCTGGAAAATTACCACCCCCCAAATGTTTGTTGTTGTTGTTGTTGTTGTTGTTACTGTTGTTGTTTTGCAATTTGACACACCCCTACAAAGCTACGTGATTTCAGCAGCATCCTCTATTTCAAAAGGCCATAGATGTTATAGCCACATATTATACTTATTTTGGCATGTACATATTTATTAGAATGCTACAGTTTCCACGAGTATTGTGTGTTGTGTACAACATTGTGAGTCAGTATTTACAGGATTGTGAGTCTTTATTTTACAACATTGTGAATCAGTATAATGTACAGCATTGTGAGTCTGTATTTTACAACATCGTGATTCAGTATTTACTGCATTGTGATTCAGTATAAATTTACAGCATTGTGAGTCAGCATTTACAACATTGTGAGGCAGTATTTCAAGCTTTGTGACTCAGTATTTCAAGCTTTGTGACTCAGTGTTTACAGCATTGTGAGTCAGTATTTACAGCATCGTGAGTCAGTATTTACAGCATCGTGAGTCAGTATCTACTGCATTGTGTGGCAGTATCTACTGCATTGTGTGGCAGTATTTACTGCATTGTGAGGTAGGTTTTAAAGTTTTGTGACTCAGTATGTACAACATTATGATTCTGCCTATTGTATCTATTCAGCACTGTGAGTTTGTCAGCAATTATTGTGGATTTGCAGGCAGCAATCAGGAAACTATCAAGAAACATGTATTGAATGTTTTCTTTTTTTTAATAATCATTGTTTTTTAAATCATTTTTAGACTAGCACAATCCTTGTCCCTCTTATGGATCCCTAGCATTAGCCACAGATTTGAATACACGCATTAACCAATGATCTACGTTTCAAAATAGCAGTTTATAATCATTGGAAAATGAGAAAACCAAAGTGTATGTGGTGGGTTTGCACATACGTGTTTCCCCTATCTCCATACAGCACTGCTTACAGTCTGTTTGTGCAGCCTTTATGGAATAATAGCAATATCCAAATAACCATAACACATGGTTAGTGACGCCTCTACTCTCCATTCAGCCTGTGCTGCACTGTGATTGGCTGACGCTACTAGTTCCGGGGCAGGGTCAGGGGGGCGTCTGGTTTGTTGTTGTGGCGGCTGAGAGTGCGTGTGTCTGTGCGCGTGCTGCAAGGCGGCAGGAGGTAGAGCCTTCCAGTCTCCCCCCAACCTCCCTCACTACCTCCAGTTTGTGTCACACAGGTTCAGCTACAAGCGTCAGGCGGGCTGTGCCCACTTAAACCTACCCTCTCTCACTCACTCTCTGCTGGAATGTTGTAGGCTTACCATTACGGTTGGCCAGAACATTCACTACGGACGTGAGCCAACCATGCCTGTGTAGAGCCCGGGAGAAGGCTGACACTGTTAGGGAGAGAGAGAGAGAGAGAGAGAGAGAGAGAGAGAGAGAGAGAGAGAGAGAGAGAGAGAGAGAGAGAGAGCTGGAAAGAAACCTCCTCCTCCCCGACGCTTAAAGTCCTAGTCCTATAGCACATAGGCTGCAGGAGGAACCTCCAGTGTGTGCTACTACAACTACTGCTGGCGGGTTTGGATACTTTTCCTATTATAACTGTGGACTGGCAGCTGCAGGAGGAAAGCCTACCTGAACAACACATCACCACTTACTCCAGGGCAGGAGTGATAACCCCATCAGCTGATCAGCAGGTAGGTGGCCTCTGATAAGTGTTATCCCTCAGCATTACCCCCTAGATCATGTTTAAGACCCTGGGGGTTAAGGATATCAAAGATAGGAAGGGTTCTTAGTGTTGTTACTGACGCCTGTAGTTAGTACTACAGGTAAGGCAATGACTACGCACTGGCAGGCAGTCTATATTATAGGTGTGGTGTGGAATAGCATTAAGCTGACCTACTTAAGTTCACCTGGCCATGCAGCAGGCTCTAAACACAGTGTGAGTAGTACATGTATTTACAGACTCCCTGCTGAGTGCAATGTCATTGTCAGATGCTGACCGCCAGTGTTTATATATGCATGGAGACACAGAATGATGTCTTTATGTTCATGTTCCATGGATCCATCATTAGTTGTCTTGGTTCCCAAATCAAACAGTGAAACACAGTCACTTTTCACTTCCGCGAACCTCCAATTCCTCGAGTGTGATCATTCGTTACCTCAGACCTTACATAGAAGATCTACAACTGCCCCTATATTTTCTACTGTATTTGGACTTATTCATCAACGAATATGGATATAATTTGCTTCCTCGGACATTTCTCCTTGCATTTACCAAATCTGAGGAAACAAGGGTCCACCGTTGGCATGTCCATTTCAGATCTTTAGGGAGTGTATCAATCCTTTTAAGTCAGCATAATAAATGAATGAAGTAAGTAGTGAGTAGTCATCCTGGCTGCAATCAGACCTGGAGGGTGTTGCTCCTATTGTAAAAAGAGCTGTGAGTATGCGCCCTCTTTTCTAAACAAGTCATGCACTGCTTCACCATTCAACTTGCACTCAACACATTCGTCTGAAAAGTGACCTGTCTTGTCTAAAATAGATAGAGCTGCACTACCAGGTACCTACTCATGTCACACGCTCTATAGTTTATTATACTGACTGACTTCTCCCAACTAGGTACCTACTCAAATCCCCCTTTTTTAGCACCGTACTTGAATGACCACTTGTGAGCAACAAAAGGGACAAGTTAATTGTGACCCATCTGGAGAAAACGTGCCCCCGGGGGGGGGGGATTTTTAGTTCTGCATTTGGCCACCAAGGGGCAGTGTATGAGTAAAACACTGAAAAATATACCAAAAAATGGCTTTGATCAATTTTTGACGGGGAATTCAGTGGTATGCTCAGAATTATTCCATTTCTACTGAAAACATTCCATTTATGGAATGCAAAAGAGACATCTGTTGCCATGGAAACATAGATAATTGGCATATATGGCAGTTTCTGGTTGTCATGGAAACCACTCAATTATTCTAAATGGGAATTCTTTTCCACAAATGTGTTGGATATTTACATAAGGAACTAAAACAGACCCTCTAAAATTCCCTCTAGAACCGATTTTATGATAAAAAATCAAATTTCTTCAAAACTGTATTTTTTGCAATATCACTATCTAAGCTAGGATATAATGTATGTAGAGCTTATTTGCATTTTTCAATTGCTCACACCGACCCGGGTTTAACAAGCAATTACAAAAGAACTACCTGGAATATTTTAGCTCAAGATATCTCATTTTAAAGCACATGACTTCAACTTTAAAAAGCCATTTCTCTCCTGGATGCAGGTTTTTCCCCATCTAGTCACTTATAGTGACATGAAAAGAAAGGACTGGAAATGAGGGCATTTTTAGCCAGCTCTTTCTTTTACTACAGGAGCAACACGCTCCTCATGAAATGGCACATCCATACTATACTATGTACACCACACACAAGTGTATACATATATCATATATTCAAGCATAATATCTCCATATCGGAGTGGCATTAAAGGCCACATTTTACCTTTGTAAACCCTTCATATAGCCACTTCACACAGCTTCCCATCTATGTGACATATGGATGGTACTCACATATATTTAAGTAGTATATGTATAGACAGAAGGAGGTATTCTTGTGTAATGTTGAATAATGTCATGTGACGTATGGGTCGGCCACCTGGGACGCAGAGGAGACCTAGAGCAGTGTAAGATGATTTGATCACACTGTCTAGGTCCAATACACAATACACAGTTACTGATTGTAGATGGGGTTACGGTGACGTCTAATGGTGAATGATAGGCAGTGTCTGGCACTATTGATACATGCAGTGTAGCTATGGATCTAAATTATGTCTCAATATATACAGGTATGTAAACATGTGAATTATGATGTTTGAATCCTGAAACATGCACATGTATTGATGAAAAGAAAAGCTTCTGT
Source organism: Acholoe squamosa (assembly GCA_949317995.1). Taxonomy (NCBI): domain Eukaryota; kingdom Metazoa; phylum Annelida; class Polychaeta; order Phyllodocida; family Polynoidae; genus Acholoe; species Acholoe squamosa. The sequence continues at coordinate 15,297,180 of OX439047.1, read as the reverse complement.
CCATGGCTTTGTCTAGGCTCTTGAGGCAACTGGTCACCCCAGAAGCTGCTTCCGAGGTGTGTTAATGCCAGCTACCGAAATGTCTAATTCAGAGGGGCCTCTGCTTTCGAGGTTTCCAATATTCTCTCTGGTGGCGTCAGACGTTCTGATTTTACTCAAAGATACAAAACTGTAAGTCACTGATTCACCCAACTGTTACAGAATTTTGGATCAATTTTGACAACTGGTTAAATTTTTGTTGACAATATTGATCGACCTTTTGTCTATGGTGATTTGATGTTGCCATTTCAACATCTGATCTTGGGTAGACATATTGATTTTGAAATATATTCTTCTCAAATTCTTCTCAAATATTGATTCTACCTTGGCTTAAATTGTTCCCTTTCAATTAACACTGTAATTTTTTACTGTTGACACTGTTTAAAACACCAGAGATATGACGACACCTACCAATGTTGAAAAAATTGTAGACTAACAACTAATGAATCAACACCGAACCTGCTGTATACAGTACAACGAGGCACATTGCATGTATAATAGCCGCAAAAGGGAAAACAGTGCCACATTGGTTAAGCACCATAGTAGATCTTACCTGCGGTGGCAATTTAATTTCCCATGGAAATTGTCCTGTTAGGCACGCTAAGCAAACAATCATAAAACAGGCACTAACTGCACAGCACTGGTGGCATGTTGTAGCAGTAAAGCAGGAAGTCCCACTCCCCATCTAGTGACAATAACAGGCAAGGTGCACAGTTCACACTGCTCTGGAGCGTGTTGCTCCTATGGTAAAAAGAGCTCTCAGTAGGTACCCTCTTTTCAAAAGAAGTCACGCTCTGCTTAACCATTCAACTTGCACTCACCACATTAGTCTGAAAAGTCACCTGCCTTGTTTAAAACAGAGAGAGCTGCACTATCAGGTACCTACTCATGTCACACACTCTATAGTATATTATACTGATTGACTTCTCCCAACTAGGTACCTACTCAAATCCCCCTTTTTGAGCACCGTACTTGAATGTCCACACGTGAGCAACAAAAGGGACAACTTATAGCTACATGAAAAGAAAGGACTGGAAACAAGGGCATTTTTAGCCAGCTCTTCCTTTTACTATAGGAGCAACACCCTCCTGTACTCATTGGTAATACATATACCATAACACCCCCGCATATAAGCTACACCCTGACTTTGGGATAAAACTAAAACCTGCACCTGAAGCATGCAAATGGTTCCAATTCCTTACTACTATTCTATATATCGTATTCAAACCCGTCCAATCGTCCGAGCTTTACCCTTATGGGTACTGGGATGAATAAGGAATTGAAATAAGCCACACCCATTGTTCATGGCACGGATGGCACAGATGTAAGCTACACTAAGGGCTTGAAATCGTCTATAAGCCACTGCTTATAAGCGGGGTTTTACGGTATAAGTTGTAGTCTGTTACTATAGCCCTATTATGGCCACAAAAATGCTCCAGGGGCTTATTTCAATATTCCAGATGAAAAAAAGGCCTGAAACGATCAAGAAAAACTATGTGCTGCTTATGATATTCTACATTAGTCCCTATAGCTCACATAGCCATTATCAGCTGGGGGCCGCCATTAGACCCCAACTCCACTATGACTAACACCTTCAGCCCCCGACTCCGCAGTTTATGCCAGGGATGCCTCCCATTGGTCAATAATACAATAGCCATGTGCCGTATATACAGTGCTACCACTACTCTACCAAATCCTATGTGCATAATTATGTAGGGACAAATTTATTAAGGAATCCCTGATGACAACATGCCTCTCCAGAGAGACAGCTAAATGGTCCATGAATATGCAGATCGTCAGTTTATAATTATATTGAAATAAACCAATGGGTGATGTGATCAGGTTAGGAGAGACGAGCATTGCATTGGGTCATAATCCCAAAATGTTTCTGGGGTACATCAGCCCTGTAACAAGAAGGGTATACATAATACTAGTCTGGCAAATCTACCTGTCAACGATGTACACCCTGGCATGTATACCCTCATGCATCATGCTGAACAATGCCAATGGGCTTGGTTAAAGCCTGATACAGGGTCATGTATAACATGCATATACGTTAGAATAGCTACAGGCTGTGAGCTGCTCACAAGATAAAACCATTACACTGAGCTGCTCCCTTCATATACTCTTCTTCTCTCCCTCTAGGGCATTACGCATAAAACATAAAACATAATTCATTCCTTTATGACTCATTCGAGCTGATATGAAAAGATGTACACTGAAAATATAAGCCTTTATGAAGGTGCTTTGTATTGATGACTTAACTCCTCTTTCCATGTTGATGACCCAAGGTGATCATGATGATCAACACTTTGAAGATGCCCTTCTGGCACCAGGGAGCCCTAGTATAAACCATCATCAAAAGGATGACCCAAGGTGATCATGATGATAACCCTGGGTCATCACTTTGATGATATTTTTCTGCCACCAGGGGGCCCTAGTATACAACAATAGAATATACAATACCCACCCTGCAGGATATATTGATTCTCATCTTCAATCCTCTTGATTATGAGTCTTTATAAGATGAAAGATGTGAGGAATGATGTGACTCTGGAATATAAGTTGTTCATCAAAATAGAAATTTAGGCAAATGATCAAAGGCATAAGCATGTGTAATGTTAGACACCTCTTTTGCCACTGAAACAATAGCTATGACCATAGGGGCTAGCTTCCATTTGTTATACAAACATCTAATGTGCTGCATTAGGGCATAGGTTAGCTCTAAGTGCCCATAATAAAGACCTGGTTGTGAGGGGAAGGGTGTAACAATGCTATTATTTGAAAATGATGATTAAAATATGTTGATTAATGACAAAATAATCATCCACAAGTTCCTCTCTGATCTGGTCAGACAGGTATTCTGTAGTGATCACCCAGGGTGATCACATATGATGGTCAGACAGGTTCTCTGTATTGATCACCATAGTGATCACATATGATCACCCTAAAGATCACAAGGTACTCTCCCCAGTCGTCATCTTCAAGATGACAAAAAGTGATCACTACAGAGTACTTTTTTAAGCTATATATTTTCTGTGTATGGTTGACTTCCAAACCGAAAAGACGTCGACCATTTTACATCACACACTATATTACATGTCCACTTCTTGATTATCTCACACCACATGCATAGTCTAGCTGTAACAATGTCTAATGACAAAGCAGAAACAGATCAGCCAGCAATTTAATATGTGTTCCACACAGCAGCCCTATTCCTACATGACTTGTATATGTACACAAAGGCATATGTGTCTGGACCATTTGTTCAATAACCACAGCAGTGCTAGCCGTGAGACTGAGCAACCAATTACAGAGATCAGAAGCTCTGCTACAGTATTGGCATGGGGTGACGCTAGCTGTTTTTGTGTGGTGGCTTCTGTGGGGACAAGAAAGGGTGGAGATGGGTATTGCTTTGGCTGAGAGATGGGAGGGGGTGCCAAGAGAGGGAGGGGGTGGAGGGTGCTAATTGACAATGTTTCCTCGGAGGTGAGGGTCGGGGGGGCACCCCCTCAGATTTAGATATCTGTGTGAACATGATTGTTTCCAAGGGAAATGAGCCCTTTTAGGATGTGGGACCTCAAAAACCCTTGTGTAGTGGTATGGTAAAGCCTTTACCACCTGTAAGGTATTTTTGAGGGGGGAGGGGTATTTTTTTACTGTAATGGGTGGTGGTGGAGGGGGGGGATTTTAGGGCATTATAATGTAATACATGGCCTTAGTTTACTCTATTTTGAATATCACCTCATGGGGTTCTGGTTTATGGTATATTTTGGGGAATCACCTTTTGTCCTGAGAAAGGGGTCCCAAGTGTTAGATTTTCGCTCCATTCGAAGGGTATGCAGCTTGCCAAATGCAAGGGCATGTGGGCAAATGGAAACTATAGAGAATATCATGAGTGCCCCCCTCCCCAACATTGGGTGTCACTCCGACTTACCCACACGGCTGGTTCAGCCACAGGGAGGCCGAGCAGCTCCGGAGCACCTCCCAATGACTCACTTGGCGCACTGAGCACGTTCGGAACCTGCTCGTTAGCGATCTGAGCTAGCCAGGCAGCACACAGGCCAAGCCTATTGTATTTGTTCCAGCTCAGGTAATTCTTTCTTTTTTCCTTCTCCACCCGCCCTCTTATTTTCTTCCTATGAGCGTTTGTCAGTTTATACAGGCAATATGTCTGATTGCATGGTGTAAGTGAGTTCCTTAGCCTTCGTAATTCTCGATTTCCCTATCCAAGACTGAGCATTTGTGCTGATATGATCGCATCTCCTGCAGCCTTCAGATGGAGGGCTTTCCAATGATGAATATTCATAATGTCGAGTCTGCTCTGCCTTCCCTATCCTGTATCTGAGGCACACACCAACATATGTATCGACACATTGTCATTGCAAATATGGAAAACCATTCGAAACCTACTAGTATCCCTCAGACCTCATATATGCCGAATCAAGCCATCATGGGTATTATAATAAGTCCTGATCTGAAACCATATAAAAATATACACATAGCTTTTCTAGTGCCATCAAACAGGTCCTAGTCATATCGCAGATACACGTCATTACACCAGTATGACGCATGGCGTTAGAGTATTCCAGATGGCCTCACCGTGAGCAGCTCAGACTATGGTTGTTCAGCCACGTGAGCTGCTCATGACAGACCTGTATTAGGTTCTACATGCAAACTGTTCACTGCTGTTCAGCAGATTGGCACAGTGCTAGTAAGCTGTATATTAGACACACAAAGTGGTATTGGGTTATGTTTAGTGGTGCTTGCATGTCACAGTTTGTAAACTATTGATTGGCAGAAACACACAGGACAACTAAGAAACTGTCACACTTCTGTGACTAGGACTTTGGAGGTTAAGTTGACTATATTGCAACCTGCTTAGGGTTATGTAAGTTATGTGGATTTATACACTATGCTTTTGATCTATGATAGCCCCTATGTACAGTCAGGGACACAAAACATCTTGGTGTATCACTCCACAATTCATGGTGCATCAATGTAGAATGGCTATGGTGTATGGATGTAAGATGATCATGATGCAAGGATTTAAGATCACCATGATGCATGGATGCCACTCTGATACTGCTGACGAGCTACTCATCTGGACACTTTCATGTATCAAGATAACAAATGTCTATAAAGTACCTGTAGGCCCCCTTATAGTCATTATATCTTCTTAAAGTACTCGTAGGACCCCCTACCTACATTGATTCTAAGGATTTAGAGACACTTCCAAATGCTTTTACCAAACATGGTTTACCTAATTGTTAGGAGACCAACTAGCCTGATCACTATGCCTTCCACTCCTCATGTACCCCCTCCCCCACCCCCATGTATATGACAGACTGTATACTACCCCCTGCCCTGTTTGTCTGGTCCATGAGTATGTTGATCAATGATATCACAACAATAGGACCAGGGAGTAGAGTCTGCTGTACAATATTCGCAGACCAGGAACCTATACATCATCATTACTCTGTACACACATAATAACACACTGTAAACAGAAATGGTAAAATCACGGTGAACTCCTAGTCCCAAAATTGCCACAGATTATTTTCATGCTTATTCCTTGCGCCACTGTGCTTAACGGTACTGCCATTGTCATATCTAGCTATGGGTATTTACAGCTACTATATATGAACATAGTGATAACAAGAAGCTGGCAATTAGTGGATAATTGTTCTAGCACCTGGCTGTATATACATAATGACCATCAGCTGTACCACCCCTAGAGGCAAGGTGTGGTACTAGTGCATACATTATAGGCAAGTATAGCATAGTGAGCAATAATGGATGTCGTATGAATGGTATAATGTACAATATACGAATAAAGTAAAAGCGGTCGAGTTCTCTACTTATCACACCATCTGGGGCTTCATTGTAGAAAGTATGCTGCTTCATTGCAATGCGATTAGGGTGGTTCACTGTTCAGTCTTATGTGGAAGACTGGTAGATGCAACTGTTATTTCTTATAGTACATGTTGATGAAATGACTACACCACACTGCGACTCTGCAATCGATGAACCTGCCCTTCTCATTGGAGACTTCAAGGACCTAATGGCATAATGTATTTATACATAAAGGCCTATGTCAAACTGAGGGACGGCATGGTAACATTATAGCAAAATTGCTTATGATTCTGTGATTATAATGTTTTGTTGTTGTTGTTTTGTTTTTGTTGTTGTTGCTTTTTTTAGCTTCAGAGATGCATATGTGTGACAGAAGCTGTTAGATACCATATGTCTAATACAATTATCAGCGTATAGCTAATGGGCTATATAACTGATATAAATAGCTGTAGTAATGTGAACCTTACAGTGTTAGCTGTTAGTATTTATACATTAAGATTCATTACACCAATTTTACCCCATTAATGCAATATTCATTATTGATACAAGCAATGTGTGATTCAGACATCCATTTGGTTCTGCAGGTTTGAGTCCTGCAAAATTTACCTACAGCCTATTCTTTCTGAATGGATAATCAGCAATGTGGGGAGGCTTTAGCCAAGCTATACAGGCAAATAGCCAAATAACGTTACTTCCACAACACTGGGCTCCTTCTGTATACACCCTGCTCCCACTATATTGTGTCAGACTTTCGCCCTATTTAATTGCATCACTTTGAGGAGACAAGGTGTACAACGCAACTACCCCTAGTTATCACCTTCTATTCAGTATCTAAGTATATAAGATAAGCATTATTGTCATGTTATTAAGGTGGGGGGTGACACATCACCTTACCATAATTGGCAGCCGAGGTGGAAGCATCACGTGTCTATGTACATGCATACTGCCTACTCTCTCGCACCAGTTGATGTTATAGCGATAATTCATGGTGATTAATATGCGCGGCTATATTGGTCCCCCTTCTCACAAGATTTGCGTAAGTACAAGCCTCTCACACTGTCAAATATACCGGTACCAGGAACACGTTAAGTTCTGAGATGGGTGCTGGATGTAGCCTCCACTATTCTGCGCGTGGTGCTCCCAGAAATCATGCAGTTAGCCTACATCCCCAAACATCGTTATAATAACCTGCCTATGCCCTTGCCAAAGTGCACCTATCTATATATCTTGTACACTGATATTGATCGTAGACATACATGTTCCCTAGCCGTAATGACGAATGGCAATAAGGGCAGTCAAGGGGTGGGCCTTGTATTGAAATGGTTCATTTGCTATTCCAGGTGGCTTCTCAGGACGACCGAGAAATAAATCATACTCATTCAAGAAAAGTGTATTTTATTGCATTATAAGTAGAAAAGAAAAACACTTCTGACAAATTGGCAAATTAGTGCAGGAGCAAGGGTTGAAATTACATTTGGTAGGATTAGGGGAATGTGTGGTAAAAAAAAAACAGAAGGATTATGGTAAAATGTGTCAGTAGTAGTTTTATGGCACAGCTTCTTAGCCCTTTAAGGAATCTCCTTAACCCTTTAAGGACTGGTTATGCATTAATGCATCATACTCATTGGTCAACATGATGCATGAATACGGCCTAGGTAAGTAACTCGCCAGTGCTACGTTCATGCATCATGCCAACCCTATGTGAATAATACACTCCTGGAGAGTTGGCATGAGGCTCCAACGAAGTGCTGGTGAGCAGTCTTGCCAGCCCTTCTTTGGTGCATCATGCCGACCAATGAGGACGATGCACTCCTGCATCAGCGGCCCTTAAAGGGTTAATTGTGTAATTGCCATGGTTACCTCTATCATGGTGTAGTTTGGTTGTGGAAACCCTTGTATATAATATTTCCTTCTTCAGGCGATGTTGAACGTCCATACACTTTTATAATGTATTTCTGACAAGAAAAGAAACAATCTGTCATTATCATAAATGTTTAATGCAAAACTGAACCTTTCCTTTCATCTTCTTTTAGTTTAAAGTCTGTGCCTGTATACATAAGATGTTGGAACCAAACCACGTACTCTCAGTGGGCCTTTTCGTTATCAACTACGACTGTTAGATCATACAAGAGTCATATCATGGCCCAGTCATAGAGAGCATATTTGTTGGCTCTCCATAGTTGCACCTCCATAGACTTCAGTGTGCTTTCCTTACACTCATCTTTTACAAGATAATGGTCATGAATGTGGTACAAGTGATCTGTGCAAGCTATCTGAATTGTACAGGCTGTTTCAAGTCATACTATATTAGGCAATGCCCTCTCGCGGCTCCTTATTGATTTTATGAACAATACTCACAAACCATTGAAGCCCATCCCTCATACTCAAAAATAGATACGATTCACCACCATGTCTGGTCATGCTGGTATTCGTCACAAAGAGAATGTATAATGCAGTGCTGACTCTGACTGCGACGCTATTCTGAGCAGGGGGTATTTCTCAAGATGACACGGCTTATCCCCCCCCTCTTCAGATCGTATAGTGGGATCCCTCACTCTTATGCCTTTGTAGCCCCACAACTAGTGGTCACGAATGATTACACTGGTATGATTGCCCTACCAAATCATTATTACATTAAACTTGTGCTGATCAAGACACAGAGCAGTCGTAGCGCATTACCTACGATCACCCAATCTAATTGTGAGAGTTTCAAATCATACACAGTGTCTGTGTTCACTCATACCATGTTCAGAAATGCCTCTCGTTGTAATATGAACGTTATAAAAATACAGCCTAATATCTCAGCCTGTTGAGTATGTTCTTAGCATTATCTCAGGGAAATGCCACGGAGTACATTGAGACCATGTGTATATTCATTTGCTCTTACCATGACCTTTACCCAGATCCAAACACGTGGAACTGCTCAGCGCATTGCCTTTCTGACGTGGGAATCTAGACTGAGGGTGTGCTGCTCAAAGGGGTCTGGAGGGTCCTGCCAAAAGAAAAAGAGGTAGATCATATTAAAGAAATAGAAACATACAGAGCAATCCTAGAAGCCCTCGTAGGGCGTTCTTGTTTTCACTGAATTGCCAAATAATTTCTCAGTAGACTACGTAAAAGGGTTGCAGTATGTCTTTTTCTCCCTATATCTGTCCTGCAGAACGCTTCTTCACATTTTTGATTTAACGTATTTTATAAATGCCCTCCTGACCTAACATTTGGCAACATACTCTTTACTTTTGATTTGAAATGACATTAGCGTTTAGCAAGGGTACATTAATGATTCTTATTTTCGTTCCTTCCTTGTTTTCCTCCCCAGAAGACAAAAGGGAGGTTGCAAGAAAACTATTCGCCCACCTTAGTTCTCAGTGAGGCTACATTATTGAGAGTGAGACATGCAGTATGTATACAATTCTGTGCGTGTTTTTACCGGTACAGTCATGTCTCTATAAATCAGCCGTTTGAGATAAAATTTGGCTGGTTCCTGAATCGGCTGGTCCTCTGAATCATGATTACAATTGATTTCAATGGCTATAATCAAATTTGTTTGATGGTATATAAGCTGATAAGTGAGCCAACCAACCTATTGTAGACTGTAGACTGTAGATTTGACTGTAGTCATCATTCTCTTTAGCCTTTTGGTAGGACCCTCCTAGCTGCTCATGCACCTGCTCATATGGTGATCTCCTCATCTAGTTTACCTGTTCCTGCCCCATGTGTAACCAAGTTCTCATATTATTGTGAAACCTTAATCACACTGCCATTTTGTTATCCGTAATGTTATAGTGAGCGATAGTAGTGTGGTTGGAGAATAAACTGAGTTTCTTCCTATCAAGTTGTCCCATTCGCCATTATCGACAGGTTGAGGCTTGGGTATTGATTTGGTGTAGGGCCACTTCAGGCTCAATTCCCCATATATACAGAAAGTGTGCCTTGTAGATCAGGAGCCCATGCCAAATGCATTAACATTATTATCTTAGTAACAGTCAGGGTACTAGAACTAGGCAATCCTTTGTGTGTAGCAACTAACAGGGTATCCAGGTATGATGGAGAATGGGGCGTCCGGGCAGGCAGCTATTCGATATAGGATATTATAGTCTACTAGTGTCCCCATTATGGGATCTGTACCATATATTATCTCATTGCCGAGAGTCATAACAATTAAAGATCGTATCCACACTAAAATTCTGGAATTTTTCAGTCATGCCATATTTGTATAGAATATACTTTCATATGATATTTCACTAAGTTTTTAAACAAATTGCAATGTATTTTAGCATGAAATATAGACATCATTACAACCAATATTTTACTGTAGGTTGACACTAAAACCACCGGATGACATAACAAGTGTTTGGTACTTCATGTATGACTGATTGCCCATGTAGGCTGGATTCCTTATGGCCCTTTAGTGGCGCCTAGTGGCTAAGGGATGTACCTTATACTTTCAAATTGTATTTGAAACAAAATGTTCCTATTATCAAATGCCAAAAGTTTCAAAGTGCTTATCTATTCAATAATGCATAGAATACAACACTTTAAACATGGTAATAGACAACACAGGAAACACATTAAGGCAGTTAGCAATGTTCCAAGGTGGTATAGAGGCTGCAGAACACTAATTATTTTTCCACTGTTGGCCTATATAGCTTTTGGGCGAAAATAAAATACTTGTGCAAGTATCTGGGCTTAGCCACTATTATTTTCTTGTAGATATACATTTTCCCCAATAATTTAGGGCCATGGCATGTGGTACAATGTGATTAACCTTTTTGCTATAGGCCTTAGAGTGCGGACATACCCAGATTTGGGGGTTTTGCAGTGAATGATTTCAATACATTCTCTAATTAAATAGAGTGCACCCCCCTCAACTTACCATCAAATATCAGCCTAAATAACACTCAAATCTATTAATATACACCCTAAGGATTAATTTGATACCTGGTTTGCCTACCCACTGTCAGATTTTAGACCAATAATCATTGTACAACACCCTTCAGTGCGGAGCTACAAAGTGTCTCCTGCTGCCACCTCCCGTCAATTAGTGTTTTGCAACCTAAAGGCCTGGGTTGGAATCTTGGTGGTCAATGAAATAGCTTGGAAAGCTTTTATTCACTGGCCCAGTAATGTCTTATCCAGAATCTTTTACTTTTATGCCCCTCAGGCCCCTCAAATCTCTCTGAGAATCAATTCCCAGAGCGGGTATCAGTCTGTGCGCTCTCCGTAGATTTTATCGATTTCTAGCATTGACATGGACGTATGGTGCTTTCACATAGAAAAAATGGTCACAGGGCCAAGAAATTTGACATGCTGATAGCCAAGGGGCACCACGTGAGGTGCTGAGTGTTATTCTCTCTCTAGGTGCTATAATTCACAGAAATATCTGGCTAAAATGTATGAAAACCCCTCGGAAATATAATGATATAAAGGAATAAATTCAACAAAATGCATCTTAACTCCATGTGTAATGGCTTAGATGGCCCCATTTACACAATACTCAAGCTCCCCCATATAAGGACAACAAGATTTACCAGATATGGTGAATACAAGGACATTTTATTAAGTGTCAGTAAACATTCATTGGCTGCATAGCTCAGGGAGAGAAAAATGATGTTTTCCCCCGATGCATGAAAAGGCCTCCCATAGAGCACTGAGGACAATAGAAATAGATGGAAACAGCTGAGAATGTAAAATTCAGGTCATTCTGACCCTGAAAACCATAATTTTGGTTACCTGGCACCCCCAAGAGAGAAGTATCAGGCTTGCGGATTGACACCAGAATATTTCTCATAAACCTCTCCAAGGCCGAAACTCCGCTACTACGATTTTCAGTGATTTCTCACTAATTTTATTGATTCCCTTGCCCTTTCTCACCATAACATTGTCAAACTGACTTGCCCTAAGCAAAATAAACACATTTTAGCGAGATTTGACAAACTTGGTAGAAGGCCCTATATAGCCCGTAGAGGCCTGGGTTGGAATCTTGGTGGTCAATGAAATAGCTTGGAAAGCTTTTATTCACTGGCCCAGTAATGTCTTATCCAGAACCTTTTACTTTTATGCCCCTCAGGCCCCTCAAATCTCTCTGAGAATCAATTCCCAGAGCGGGTATCAGTCTGTGCGCTCTCCGTAGATTTTATCGATTTCTAGCATTGACATGGACGTATGGTGCTTTCACATAGAAAAAATGGTCACAGGGCCAAGAAATTTGACATGCTGATAGCCAAGGGGCACCACGTGAGGTGCTGAGTGTTATTCTCTCTCTAGGTGCTATAATTCACAGAAATATCTGGCTAAAATGTATGAAAACCCCTCGGAAATATAATGATATAAAGGAATAAATTCAACAAAATGCATCTTAACTCCATGTGTAATGGCTTAGATGGCCCCATTTACACATTATTCAAGCTCCCCCATATAAGGACAACAAGATTTACCAGATATGGTGAATACAAGGACATTTTATTAAGTGTCAGTAAACATTCATTGGCTGCATAGCTCGGGGAGAGAAAAATGATGTTTTCCCCCGATGCATGAAAAGGCCTCCCATAGAGCACTGAGGACAATAGAAATAGATGGAAACAGCTGAGAATGTAAAATTCAGGTCATTCTGACCCTGAAAACCATAATTTTGGTTACCTGGCACCCCCAAGAGAGAAGTATCAAGCTTGCGGATTGACACAAGAATATTTCTCATAAACCTCTCCAAGGCCGAAACTCAGCTACTACGATTTTCAGTGATTTCTCACTAATTTTATTGATTCCCTTGCCCTTTCTCACCATAACATTGTCAAACTGACTTGCCCTAAGCAAAATAAACACATTTTAGCGAGATTTGACAAACTTGGTAGAAGGCCCTATATAGCCCGTAGAGGCTGCAGAACACTAATTATTTTTCCACTGATGGCCTATATAGCTTTTGGGCGAAAATAAAATACTTGTGCAAGTATCTGGGCTTAGCCACTATTATTTTCTTGTAGATATACATTTTTCCCAATAATTTAGGGCCATGGCATGTGGTACAATGTGATTAACTTTTTTGCTATAGGCCTTAGAGTGCGGACATACCCAGATTTGGGGGTTTTGCAGTGAATGATTTCAATACATTCTCTAATTAAATAGAGCGCACCCCCCTCAACTTACCATCAAATATCAGCCTAAATAACACTCAAATCTATTAATATACACCCTAAGGATTAATTTGATACCTGGTTTGCCTACCCACTGTCAGATTTTAGACCAATAATCATTGTACAACACCCTTCAGTGCGGAGCTACAAAGTGTCTCCTGCTGCCACCTCCCGTCAATTAGTGTTTTGCAACCTACACTCATTGTTTGTAGAAGGTCAGCTGGTGGTGCCCTCTTCAGTTATAGATCTTACATGTCCCTGAACTAATCAGAGAATTTCCCGCCACAGAAAAGAGATACTGCATATCTAGGTTTGCTCTATTTGAACATAGAGGGAACATGCATGTCAGCATGGTGTACACCATTCATTAGGGAAAGGTGTATATTGGCCACGGGATGGTTCTTCAGTAAATGTTCCACCAGGTCATTTTAGTTAAAATTGCATCTTTAAGGCCCATTTGTAAGGGGTCTTTAGGTGCCCCCCCCCCTCACGCACAGACTGTCCCTGGATCCGGTACAGATCATGGATTACCACCAATAAAGCAATCTTAATAGTTAATAGACTAATCTCAGGCAGGAAAGACGAAATAAAGCCTTCAACTAGGGAGGGGTGGGGGTGGTGGAGGACACAATGCGGGTGCAGTGAAACATAGGACAGAGTGATGATGATACACGGGCTGTTAAATGGCAAAAGAAGTGATAGGGAGCTGTAGTTTTCGAGAGAAAGATATTTTACATGGCTACCTTTCCTGTGTAGTCTCCAATATGACTGTATCTTGTCACATCCGTGTAGAACCTAAGATGGATTAGTGTCTAGTATACTGTAAAAAAGGAGCGTAGGTTTTAAACATGCTTAGGTCTAAACATGTTTAAGGTCTAAATATATTGGATAGGTAGGTGTACTCTTGGCTATCTATTTAGGAATTAAACACTTTTATTGTAAATGCCTAAACACTTATGCTAAACATGTTTAGATGTTTAGCCTTGAAACAGTCTGAAGTTTAGATGTTTTGAATATCAACATGTATATGTTTAGGTGTTTAGGTATAAAAGACTCACTAGGTGGCAGCTCTGTGCTTGAATGGAGTTTCTAAAAGTAGTTATACCCTCTTCTCATAAAAAATATATCAACTATCCTTTGTAAATCATTAATCGGGAATTTCATATGAAAGAACACCAATGCTTTTATTAAGGAATTTAAATTGGCCATTTAGATCCTATGTTATTTGGATCAATGAGCAAATCTTTCCATAGACACCTTTTCTATCTAGTCCAAGAATAGATAAACCTATCTTCATTCATCCATTCTGTTGTAATCTACATATATATATATATATATATATATATATATATATATATATATATATATATATATATATATATATAGATGATTTACAAAGTTTGATACCTATGGATACCGTATCTAAACACAATATCACAATGCTAAACACTATAACCTTGAAATATCATCTAAACATGCCATATTTAAACACATGCATGTGCAAACCTAAACATCAACACAGTCAACACTTTAAAAAATCTAAAGATGGACCTAAACACATTGAAATCTAAATATGTTTATAAATGTTCATGAAGTGTCCTCAAAAACAGGACAAGAAAATGTTTAGCAATGTGTTTAGACTCTAAACACATTTTCTTACAGTGTATGGGATTCATTGTGGTACCGTGCTTTTTTATTCAGGGGAATATCATGATGGATAATTCTGCTTTTTTCTTCCTCTCTTTTTTTGGTCACAGAAAAAGAGATGAATGGTACACTTTTGTTATCACCGCCATACAGTGTCATAAATCTGCTCACTGCAGCTGGGTTTATGCTGAACCATAGTACCTTGCATATAACCGAGGTTGCAGGATGTCCAATGGGCGCAGCCATTGCTAAATTTGGTTACCAGCGGTTATTACTGATAAACGTTATCAATTGGGCACTATCTGCCCCCTGAGAAGTCCGCAGTGAATAGTTGGGATTATTTCATCGGCTCTAAGGTCTGGCTTCTGTACTTCATCTTATAGTTATAGAGTGAGAATAGGTTTAAGGTGCAGCAAATGGGGGACAATAGGAGAGAGACTCAGATTGGGGTGTGTCTTATACATGGGATTCAGAACAAGTTCCAAGCAGTAGCCTATGTTTATTGGAGCATTCCAACATCACATCTTCCTATGGTCGCTACTACAAGTTGTTCCTCTGACAGGGTGTCTGTGAGTTTCCGAACACCCCTAATGTGCCCGAATGACCCCGGCATGCAGGTCAATCAAGGCCGCTTCATCACGTTCAGCCCCGCCCCTACAACCAATATCTCAATATCACGTCCTATCCAAGCCTGTCCGATTCCCCTCCCCCGGTCCCGCACTCAACCAATTGCTGAATTTTACTATCTCACGTCCTATTCAGACCTGTTTGTAGGATGTCCCTTTCCTGGTCACACTGTCACAGCATTGCCGGACTTTACACGAGTGGGACTCTTGGCAAGTGCCATGACGTGCAATAAGACTCATGAGTAGAGTCATGACAAGAAAACATATCGAGCTCCTCTCGGGACTGTGTGTTCAGGGTAGAAGCATACATAGAATCAAAATAGGCTGATTCTTGTTAAATTGACCATCTCGAGGGTGTTGCACCTATAGTAAAAGGAAGAGCTGTCTAAAAATGCCCTTGTTTCCAGTCCTTTCTTTTCATGTAGCTATGACTTGTCCCTTTTGTTGCTCACAAGTGGACATTCAAGTACGGTGCTCAAAAAGGGGATTTGAGTAGGTACCTAGTTGGGAAAAGTCAGTCAGTATAATATACTATAGAGTGTGTGACATGAGTAGGTAGCTGATAGTGCAGCTCTCTCTGTTTTAAACAAGGCAGGTGACTTTTCAGACTAATGTGGTGAGTGCAAGTTGAATGGTGAAGCAGAGCGTGACTTCTTTTGAAAAGAGGGTACCTACTGACAGCTCTTTTTACCATAGGAGCAACACGCTCCAGTAGGCTGTTGCTGCTATTGTAAAAAGAGCTGTGAGTATGTGCCCTCTTTTCTAAACAAGTCGTGCACTGCTTCACCTAAGTACTTGCACTCACCACATTAGTCTGAAAAGTCACCTGCCTTGTTTAAAATAGATAGAGCTGCACTACCAGGTACCTACTCATGTCACACGCTCTATAGTTTATTTATAGTTTATAGTACTGACTGACTTCTCCCAACTAGGTACCTACTCAAATCCCCCTTTTTGAGCACCGTACTTGAATGACCACTTGTGAGCAACAAAAGGGACAAGTTATAGCTACATGAAAAGAAAGGTCTGGAAATGAGGGCATTTTTAGCCAGCTCTTCCTTTTACTATAGGAGCAACACCCTCCAGGAGATTTGCCAATGGGGTTAGCTCTATGCTGTTTTCCCAGGACTGACATCCAATATACATAATCATGCAATTATATGTAAAATCATGAAGAATCGATAGAAGCAATAAATAAGCCTAGCAAGATAATTATAAATCATATCGGAATTTCTTTATTTACCCCGAGAATAGACTTCACTTCAATCACAGAAAACTGTGAAATTAGTCAAATGTAGACCGGGGCAGCAATACAGTTCTGTAGTGCCCAGGATGTAGTGATTTCACACACCCATATACAGTGTATAACAACAATAAACCTACTCTGCATCTCCAGTGCAATCAAGCAGTGATTTCACACCCCCTCCCCCTTGTGCTCCTTCAGACAGATTTGTTGGTGTTGTAATGGTTCAATTGCCATAGCTAGACCTCTATGCCAGACTCTCGTCCCTTCCAATATGATTATAAGGATGCTTGCAGATATACTATTGACATAGACAAGTTATAGCACACCCCCATTCTGCCCCACAATGTTGCCATTTAACAACCACTGGGCCTTATGTTTTTTTATAATCTGACGACAACATTAAATCGTATCAACAGATCGTCAAGAACTTCACTATGTTCTCTTACAACGATACCAAAACTAGTGCATAAGCTGCTACGACCGCTCTACTAAAATCTATGCGTATGATGATGTAGGGGCCATTCACATAAGAGTCGTGGTGACAGCATGCTACTCCAGTAAAATATAGCCAAATGGTCACTGGATTTCCAGATCATCAGTTATATGGCAATAAGCCCCTTGATGCATTAAACGTGCATCATGCCGAAATAAACCCCCGATGCATTAATGCATCATGCCCGTTAGTTGACATAATTTATGACATATGGATGCAAATACGGCAAGTTTTCTGACCAGAACTGCAATCTAGCATCATGGCAATCCTTCAGGAGTACTTTTATCAACCCTGTAACACCAGTATGATGCATAGATTGCTCACTGCATAATCATTCTCAATAGCACTGTGCCCCATTCTGATTTCACCGATAACGTAGAAATTCAAACCTTCCATTCCATTCATTTCGACCGCTGCTGGTCGTTTCCATATCATTGTACATCAATATTCCCTATAAGACCAAGAGCTGGAAAAAGCTTCCATCGGGTGTCCAGAGCCTAGTGCGCTGCCCCTACGTCATTGTTGGAATTGGGCCCTAACTCATACCCAACATTTGAGATGGCGGTAAGATGTGTCCAGAGTGTCACATCGAATTGATCAACGGCACGCCGTGCAGACAGGCGGCAAGGGGAAAGTTCTTTACAGCTGCACTGAAAAAAAATAGGGTCTTCAAAGTGCAGCATGAAATAAGCAATTTTAAACCTGTCAAATTTAACTCGTGAAAACTGGCACAGGCTCTTCATGCTGAGAAACTTTTGAGCCTAATGTTAAAAACTACATGGCCTAAAAGGTTTTCTGACTTTTCATCTGTCTGGGTCTTCTAAAGAATAAAGAGTCTGTGCCAGGGTTGACAAGTTAAACAAAATAAGACTGGTCAAATTTATCTTATGCAGCTCAGTTAGAAGACCTTAGTAACTCTACAATTCTTTTGTGTAGTCTAGGTTTGGAGGTGCCAGGTTTATGATCCTTCTCTGACATTGGGTACATAATATACACAGCCTGTCCCCACTTTATATACTGCAGGGATGTAGAACTGCTATGGGCATACTGATTGTATATAGGTAGAAGATCCTTGAGTACATGGTAGCACAGATAACAGAGTTTTCGACTCCCCTTAAGGAGGTGATCATATTTTTTGACCTAAAACACTGATGTTTTATGCGAAAGAGAGAAGGAACATGGGCTTTTGAATCACCGTGTAGAATTCCATATTCTTGTACCCCAATAGTAGTACACAGATTCAAATATGAGCTGCCATAGGTTCATGTTTGTTTCTATGGTGTTCCAACACCGTATATGTATTTTCATCTATTGCAAATTAATTCCCTCTTATCCATATAAATTCTTCAATATCCATTCCCTGCTGTGCTGAGGTGTACTCTTTAAATGAAACTGTAGTAGGAATATATACATTTTCTCTCAACTTAAACATGTTACGTCAATTTCTGTCTTACCATGAATGTATAAGCCATCAGTCGTTACATGTACAAGGAAGTAAGGATTCGTGTGAAAGCTAAGACACTTCCCTTTTCCAAACAATGAAAAGATCCTATTTCAGGAACTAAAGTCATTTCTATAGAACTAGACATAACTGAGGTCACTAGGACACGGTGACTATGATGGAGTGAGTAGATGCCTCTATCGCTAATAGCACACATAGCCAGACTCTTTCTGCACCAGCTGATTGGACCAAGGCCAACCCAGCATGCCTTCTTCTCTTCTGATACCAGGAGGGCGTTTCACTAGATGTTACGACTAGGAACCCTTGAATCGTGGTGCGAGTCACTTGCACTAGTGTGAGCAGTTATGATATACCATTTTATTATTCCATAAATTCTAACATATTTTGTATTAATCAAAGAATATCTATGAAATTAATACATAGGTTGGTTCTAAGAGCTATAAGAGCGCTCAAACTTTGTATAAGAGCGTTCATGCCCCACTGCACACCAGCCAGGTCAGTTACAACACACTTTATGACATCAAAGGCTCCGACCTAATGGTTCACTGCACAATATAATAAAAATGAGGGTCTCAGTGTGCGACCTCATGGTTCAGTGCACAAACTAATAAGTTGTAAGTGAATGCAACCGGCCGTCACGGGTGCCTGAGCACCGCTGACGCCGTCATGAGTGTCTGAGCACTCTAATAACTGAACAATGGGTTACATAAGCACGACGCCATAACAGTCCGGTTGCTCTAGCGTCGCTCCTGAGCAAGCTAAGTCAAATATCAAAGCATTTATGGAAAGCCCATAATTAGACGGTCAAAATGAGCCCAAGATCAAGGCGGAACTCCCATTATTAAGGAAGTTACGCCATGGAGACTGAATCAACCTCCGAGTGCACTACAGACAAACCGGCGCAAGTTACGCGCCTATCCAGCGGACATTATGAACTTGGCATATTCAACTTCGCGCATGCGCAAATTGGCGGTTATAGCGGCGTAAACGACCGAGATATGAGGGTCTGAAGTTACAGAACCGACCAAGACAATGGGGGACACAGCGGCGCCCATGGGGGTCCTTTGTGCACCCAGTGACACATGAAAGACTCCCCTCTAACAATTGCAGAGTTAGGCAGATGCCACTGGCCCCAGTCAGTCTGGAGGTGCTTTTCCAAGATTTGCTACAAATAGCCTGTCTGCACCTCCAAGAGGACAGAACACCAAGAACCGCTCTAGAGGTAACATCTCCAGTCATCTCCTGCTACCTGCTATACCACTGCACTATGGTGAAACTATGCTAGACAGGCATTGGTTTCTATCATTAGTGGCCAGAGGGTATCTTCCTCAAGACTTCCACCAGAGGGTAAAGTTATTCATTATTACATTATTCCTCTAAGCAGCAGGTCAGGAGCTAGGTGTGGGAACCCACCTAGAACTATGCTGGACATTGTATTATTATTACCTCACAGGTGGAGTGGAACAGAACATTATACTTTATAACTTACTGTATATTTACTGTATGTACAAATTACCTACATACTAACTACTGTATGATTGATATTTCTTACATGTTGCCTATAGCTGAATAAACCAGTGACAACTGGAAATAACACTATTTATAAGAGCCTTGAGGTAATTACACTATATACCACTAGTCTTATGATATTTCTCATATGACAACTTAATCATGCACAATTACTAGTATGACAAAGTGGTGGAGAACATCCTACTAAGATCCCATTTCTCACAGGCTCATAGAAATTAAGCTGGCAACATTACTAAAAACAATCATACACACAGTAAAACCCACTCCACCCACCCAGTGACTTTGACCTTGACACCATGTCCACAGAGGTCAGTGAGGTCTCCCACACGTCAGTGAGGTCTCCCACACGTCAGTGAGGTCTCCCACACGTCAGTGAGGTCTCCCACACGTCAGTGAGGTCTCCCACACGTCAGAGAGGTCTCCCACACGTCAGTGAGGTCTCCCACACGTCAGTGAGGTCTCCCACACGTCAGTGAGGTCTCCCACACGTCAGTGAGGTCTCCCACACGTCAGTGAGGTCTCCCACACGTCAGAGAGGTCTCCCACACGTCAGTGAGGTCTCCCACACGTCAGTGAGGTCTCCCACACGTCAGTGAGGTCCACCCCACACATCAAGGTCTCATCAGTCAAGCTGGCAGAACAACACACAAAGACCTTACGTAGTCAGGGGCCTGCTGAAGAGGTCTCCCTCCCACCTAGATCTAGGAGGCCCACAGGAGGCAAACCAGCCTCCAGTACAACAGACCCACACTCAGTAGACCCCACACCACCCACCCTGTCTACTCAGGGAACAACCAGTTCTCAGGGATCCAACATTTCCCAGGGATCTCTACAGAACGCTCAACTCACGCTATCTACCTCAGGGGAAGAAGGATCTGCCTCAGGGGGTGGATCCACACCCTCATCTAGATCCTCCACCCCAACTCCGGCCTTTGACAGCCACTCCTCCAGAGACACTTCCCCCACACCCTCCATCATGGACACCGATGAAGGCCCCCAACCTAATCAGACAGCTGAGAAGATAAGGGCCTATGAGAAGGCCATCCAAGATGCAGTTACTGCCCTAGAGACCAACAAGTCCCAGCAGGAGGAAAGGGAGAGGATCCTCAACCAACAACTGGCAGAGAGGAATGCACCAATAGATGCTCAACAGAAGGCCATGGAAGATCAGCGGAAGTCCCTAGAGAGACAACAACAACAGATAGCAGATCTCATGAAGATGGTATCATCCCAGACCCCACAGCCTCCCACACCTGCCATCACACCTGTTGTCACACCATCTGCCTCTGGATCCAAGGATGACATCATAATCTTCATGGTGTCCAACATGACCAAACTCATAGACAGAAAACAACAGGATGACAGAAAGATCAGGCTACATGAGGTAACAAAACCCAAAACCTTTTCACACCCATCACCACTCATGTCAACAGCATTATTTATTGATCACAAATTCCCAGAATATCTGAAGGATAAGTACAAAGTAACAGACAGTGACACCATGGTAACATATTTACCCAAGTACCTTGAGGGACAAGCACTAGCTTGGTTTGAACCTTCAGGGAAAGTGCCACACCTGATATGTTGACATGGACCAATGTAGTGAATAAATTAAAAGAGTATTTTGCTACTCGAGACAATATCATCTCAAGGACAGCACTCCGTGCACAAAAGGTAGATGAACCTGTCCTAGACTATGCATGCCATCTCAGGAAAGTGTGTAATGCCCAACGCCAAAGCGATGAAATCCTAAGCAAGGCATTTACCCAAGGCATGAGGCCCTGGATCTCTGTAGCTCTTGACAACAAGAAAATAGACTCTTTTGACCAAGCCCTAGACCTAGCCCTAGAGGTCGAGACCCAAGAAAGATCTAGGAAGGTAAGGGAGGCAGAGTCTAACCCACAGCCTACTAAGAAAAAGGTCCAGGAAATCAGCGCTAGTGCAGATGAAGATGTTAACCTAATGTCTAGTGCCCATGTAAGGCAACAGGAAGCTAAGGTTACATCAAGAGACCCTACCGGTAGATATAGAGGAAACAACTATGACCCCAACTACCAATCCAATAGAGGTAGAGGTAGAGGGGGCAACAACAACAACCGGGGAGGTCACAACAGTAGGAAAGACAACAGCTCTTCCAACTCCAACAATGGTAACTCTTCATACAGTGATAGGAGAGACAGAACCCCAAGTACTGGCAGATCCTATAATAATCAAGGATCCAACAGTAGGAGCCATAGTCCACATAGGAACTACACCTCTGGATCCTACAACAACTCTGGATCCTACAACAACAGCCAGGGTTCAAACAACTCTGGATCCTATAATCAAGGATCCAACAGTAGAAGCCATAGTCCACATAGGAACTACAACAGTGGATCCTACAACAACAATGGTGCCTACAACAACCAGAGATCCAACAACTCTGGTCAATACAGCAACTCTGGTCAATATAACCAGGGTTCCAACCCACGTCAGGAGGATTACAAGCCTGACACAAGAGGTTACCAGGGAAACCAACACAGTAACCCCCAAATACCACCTCACGTAATGGATCAAATCTCCAAACTCCTGGTGGCTAGCATCTCAACCGCCCCACAGAACCAGGAAAACTAGGATGTCACAGTGCCGATGGGCCAGTGCACTGTGACACCCCAAAAACAAACAATCAATCAGGATCAGCAAGGATCCAACCTGAGACAATTGCTAGTGCCAATCTACCATCTAACAGACAGAGACGTCCATCAGTGATACACATCACCCCACCAGATTCATCATCAAAGGATACAGGTGAGAGTACCAAGCTTTCTATTGTACTTCTTCAAAATGGCTGTATCAATGCAAATCTATATGATGTTTCGGATGTGCAATGTTTGGTGGATACAGGTGCTACTATCACCTGTGTCAGACAATCATTCCTCATGGACCTCCAAAAGAGATTCCATATCCAACTGAGGAAATCTAAAATCAACATCCATTTGGCAGATGGATCGGTGTGTCATGTTAGACATTCAGCTATGCTGAACTTTAGAATCCAAGGTGTCAGATTCCAATACCAATTTGCTGTAATACCCAACCTCACACAGCCCGTTGTACTCGGCACAGATTTCTTAAGCACTACAAAGTCTCAGATTGAATTTAATGTTGATCCTGAACAAATTCTCAAACCCATCAGGGCAGTGAGGGATTTTACCATCCCTCCATTCTCTGAACTTGCAGTATTGGGTAAGGTCACATCTACTCAATCACTGCAAGGCAAAACTGGAGTAGTAGATAACCTCCAAAGAAATAACAATGCCCCATATCTAGTTCAAAGGGCAGCAGTAACCCCCAGGGAAAATAACAAACATCCCCTAGTGTTACTCAACACCAGCAGGCGCCCACATAAAATCAAAAAGGGTGCCATCATAGCTCTATTTCAGGAAGTCAAGGAATCTGATTTAGAAAAACCTCAACAGGTGTCAGACACTACCCCACACACTGATCAATCCATCTCAGCCATACGGCCTGAGGATGTAACTCAATTCAGTGACACAGACTCAGACTGTGAGTCCACATATGCTGACCCTGAACCCAACTCAATCAGACTCTCTGAAATAGCTGCTATACATAGTGAGGCACATGACCTCGAGCCAGAATTGGAAGAGAATGTTCCACCAAAATCTGTGCTCACATCCAAAGATCAGCATGATAGATTAGAATCACTGCTGACCAAGTATGATGATATATTTGTAGGAAAAGATGGAGACATTGGTGCCACACACCTGTATACCCACTCAATACATGTGAAACCTGAGGCAGTACCATGTCATTTCCTACCATATAGACAAACACCAGAAAAACAGGCCGCAATAGGGGAAGAGTGTGAAAGGCTAGTACAACAGGGCATTCTGAGAGAATGTGCTGAGGGCCCCTGGGCTTCCAGATCCTTTTTAGTACAAAAATCATCGGGAGGCCATAGGCTCGTCACAGATTTTCGTTATCTGAACCAGAACACGATAAATCAAGCCTTATCTACACCCCGGGCCGATGACACTCTAGACATGATAGGGTCACTCAGACCAAGAGTATTCAGTAAGCTAGATGCCCAACAGGGATTTTTTCAAATTCCTATAAGACAGGAGGACCAGCATAAAACCGCATTCATAGCAAATGACAAAAAATATATCTACGAAAGGATGCCGATGGGTTTAGCGACCGCACCTGCGGGATTCTGCCATCTAGTCACATTAATTCTGAACAAACTCAAATACAAATGTGCCCTACCATACCTAGATGACATATTGGTATTATCACCATCAATCGAACAACACTTCCATGACCTGGAAGATGTGTTCAACAGCTTAAGAGTTGGTAAACTCAAACTGAAGAAATCAAAATGTGAATACTTCATAGACAGAATAGACTTCTTGGGAATGAGAGTCACACCCATGGGACTACAACCATCTCCCACAAAGGTGGAGTCAATCAAAACCTTCCCAACACCAAAATCAGTCAAAAATGTCAGATCCTTCACAGGCCTATGCCAATACTTCAAAAAGTTTATCAAAGGTTATGCCCAAATTGCTAGACCATTGTATGATCTACAGACACATCTCAAAGCATTTGTCTGGACAGAAGAGGCAGATAATGCTTTCAAAACATTAAAGCATGCCCTCTGTACCAATGCTCTTCTCAGATATCCAAACTATGAGAAAGAGTTCAGTTTGGCAACTGATGCTTCCAATGTGAGTTTAGGAGCTGTACTCTCACAGAGAGATAATGAAGGAGTGCTCAGACCAGTAGCCTTTGCAGGTAGAACCCTCTCCAAACATGAGAGAAATTACAATACCACAGAGAGAGAACTACTGGGAGTAGTGTACGGAGTATTACACTTCAGACACTATCTAGAGACTAGACACTTCCAATTATACACAGACCATGCAGCCCTAATCCCACTATTAACCAATACAGGACTCACACATAGATGGGCCAGATGGGCTCTAGACATACAACAATTTTCATTCACCATCCAACACGTGAAAGGTGATGATAACACACCACCAGATGCTATGTCTAGAAGAGAATACCCAGATTCTGGACCCATGACTAACCCTCCACCCCCACCAAGGAGAGTTAGAGCAGCCAGTAGAACCAAGTTTGCAAAAGTAACAAAGAAAGTACCATACAAAAGGGATGATCCACCCAACACCATTGAAAGGCCAGAGACACCCATTAGGGGTATCTTGAAGCAATCTACACACTATGTGTTTTGCCACTGTGAGAGAGAATACTCACAACTCTTTCCAGATAATGACTTCGAGCCTATTGAATTCTCATCACTCAATCAGATGGTGAAGGCAACTCCTAAAGAGCCACCCTTCACCCCACCTGACTCAGAAGATGAAGATCCAGAAGACACAATATATGCTATTACTCAAGCAACTTCCAAATCAGTCAGATTCTTTGAACCAATGCAGGGAGAGGAAACATCAAACCATTTGTGTCCTATGACCACACGCTCAAAGACTAGAGAAATGATTCAGGAGGGCATACCAAAACCCCCCACACAATCACAAACTATTCTAAATGAGAAAAAGGTCACAGGAAACAAACCTACCAAAACCCCACCTGCCAGGAAAAACGTCACAAAAGACACTGCATCTACTAAGTCAAAGAACTCTGAGACAAAGAAGAATGACAAAAAGCAAATTGTGCCTTTAAAGAAAAAGGTTGCCACTCCCATCAAGGCGAGAATAGGCCCTCCAAAGGAGCCTACACACCAAAACAAGAGTGACACACCCCAACAAAAGGCACAAGATAGGCCAATAGTCGATGAAAAAGAAAAAGAAAGAGACAGAATAAAACAACATGTGCTAGATATAAATCAATTACTGGATCAGATTCCCGACACATCCATCTCAGGTACAAACCTTGGCTTGGAACAAAGGAAGGACAAGGAACTATTGCCCCTCATACAATATCTTGAGGATGGGACCTTGCCTGCACCAAAAGCACAAGGAAACAGAATCATCAACCAAGGCCAGACATACACCTTGGTAAATGGTACATTAGTCCATATATGCCCCATAAATTGGAGAAAAACCAATACTGTACCACTTCAAATTGTTATACCACAGCAATGGGTAACAAGTACACTACAGTATTTCCATGACTCACCTACTGGCGGCCATCTTGGTTCAAGTAGGATGCTGTCAGCACTCCGACCTAGGGTATATTGGAAGTCTATGCTAGCAGACACAACAAAATATGTTTCCACCTGCCACACATGCCTCACAGCAAAAAGGCAAGTACACTCACAAAAAACACCAATGACAGTGAGTGAGTACATGCCTTCACCAATGAAGTTCCTAAACCTCGACGCGGTGGGACCACTTCCCACAACTGCCAGGGGAAACAAACATATACAAGTCTGCATAGATTATGCTACCAGATATGCAACAGCTTGGGCTACTACTGACTTAAAAGCTGAGACAACAGCAGCAGAGTTCTACAAGAATATAATTTGTCATCATGGAACACCAGCCACTCTTCAAACAGACAATGGAACATGTTATACAGGTGCAAAGTTCACAAAGTTAACTAAACACCTCAAGATCAAACATAAATTCTCCTCACCATACAGGCCACAATCAAATGGGCTTGTAGAGAGATTCAATGCTAGCATAGGCACAGCGCTCAGAGCATTTTGCTCAAAGCACCAAAACAATTGGGATTCATTTATTGAACCCATAACCTTTGCATTAAACAACACTGAATCCCAAACCACAGGATTCACCCCTTTCTTCCTACTTCATGGAAGAAACCCAGCCACTCCAATGGACTTAGGGCTGGGAATACAGGAAGACATATCCACCGTAGCAGACCATGTAGCTAACGTGATAACAAATCAAGATACCTCTAGGAGGAAAGCTATAGAAAGGGTCGCCAAGCTACAAAAGGAAAGAAAGGATAGATATGATAGGAAACTTACACCACAGGAAATCAAGGTCACCGACATGGTGTACCTAAACATACCAAGAATCCTGACCAACACAGAGTGTAAGAAACTTCAACCCCTTTTTATGGGACCATATGTTGTAGTAGATAGACCTAGTTTGACAAGTGCCAAACTCAAAAACTTGGACACCAATCTATTGGTGGCCAGACCAGTGCACATAGACAGACTGAAAAAGGTTGTGGCTGTCAGAAACAATGAATTTGCACACAGGCTTATTCCACATGAAGCCAAAAACTACAACAAAATTGTAAGGAACAAAAATGATATCACCCTTACAAGAGAAACCACAGGCATAGGCCCTATCAAGCCTAGGCCTGCACACCACATACTAAGAAAAACATCTAGGTGTGGTGCAGTTTCAAGGAATTAGAAACAGATTGAGATACCAAAAAGAACATAAGATTTTCAAAATGTATTACAAATTCTCTTCATCCACACATAAGACATGTGTGACTGATAATGAATTACTTATATGTATATAAAGCCAATCAAATTTGTAAAAATATCAGTAGGTTATTGCCTCTGAATGGTCAAAGACTGGGACCCTCCAAGTAAAGCAGACATGAAGTCTAAGAAGAGTAAGGGTAACACAATGGAGTGTCTAAAGCCTAATCCCCACATGAAAGAGCCGCTTTGCCAACACAGCAGTCTATAGAGATCAATTGACCTTATAAGCTACACTCAGACAACTGTCTAGACGGTCATGAATGGCTGTCCTGGATGACAGGAGGAGCTAATTACCAGTACACAGATTACACAATAAAACCCCACAGTTGCAGACACTGGAGATTAGGTACATGACTCCAGAGAAACAATACCAGGCCCACAATGGATGTGGGTAGGGTAGGCTACATAAGAAGCACTGTGGACCATAGCCAACCATCAGTCTTCACCCAGCTGCAGTCTGGAACACAAGTCTACAGGACCCCACTTGGGAATTAGCCAGCCCACTTCTCCATTAGGAGAGACTGCACTAGGATAAAAGAACACACCTACTTCACCTTCAACCTGACCTTACCATTTATTGGTCAATCTCTATAGACTCACCGGACATATTGCCAAGACAGCTCAATCTTGCAAAGGTACAGTTTGAACCACTTCATTTAAAGTGTTACACCATACACTTAGACTTTACCAGCACCAAATCACTACAAATTTGACAAGACTTTAAACAGCAAACTTGCTTTACACAAGCACCATGGGGAGACTGAGAGTTTCACCCATACTGCTAACTATGCTGTTATTATATACTATAGAACCACTTACTGCAGGTTATACACCTGTGGTGAGACAAAACATAGGAGTAGTATTCAAACCTAGCCCTCAACCATTGGTCAATGGACATACAACCACAACACTGTTGTTAGCTATCCCCTACAAGATACCTCGGGCACCCGTTACCCAAGGATCCATAAGGGATAGAATACTCCAATTGACCACTCCTACTCTACAAGATCATACCTCTGGTCAAATTATCCAACAAGCCAAAGAGCTTGACACCTTGCTGGAAATTGCAGACAAGGAGATAAATGAAACATTAGCCTCCATCAAATTGTTCCTATCCAACCCCATAAACACATTGGACAAGGCCAAAAGAGAGGCCATACTGGGTTTTCTAGCACCCCTGTTTCGCGGTGTGCTAGGCCTAGCCACAGTAGAAGATGTGAACCAAGTAATGGGACAGCTCAAGAACATA
Organism: Acholoe squamosa; assembly: GCA_949317995.1. Taxonomy (NCBI): domain Eukaryota; kingdom Metazoa; phylum Annelida; class Polychaeta; order Phyllodocida; family Polynoidae; genus Acholoe; species Acholoe squamosa. The sequence continues at coordinate 15,268,458 of OX439047.1, read as the reverse complement.
GATGAAATACTAAGGAAATTTGCTAAACAAGATCAGGAAGCAGCTAGTCTCATTGAAAAGATCACAGACAGACAAGATAAGTTTGTTAAAGCATACATCCAAGATAAGAAGGTACTGGACAGCACAATCAACACCATAGGTGACACCGTCAACCTGTGGGCCTCTAACATGTCCAGGTCACTTGACTCATATTCAAGGCACGAGAAAACTCAAAGGGAAAAGATGCAAGTATTAAATGATGCATTAATTATCATAGCAGCAAGAATGAATACAGTTCAATCACTGCAAAGGACAAATGCAGCCCTGAGGATGCTATCATCAGGAATCCTAACCCCGGATATAGTACCACCCTCAGACCTTGCTAGATACTTAATTGACATTAATAACAAACTTAGGATTACACACCCTGGAGCACAAGTCGCAATTAATGACTTAGATTTCTATTATTCACAGAAGCTGACCTCATACACTTACTCAGCTCACCATATATATATATTCATCTGGACATTATAATTCAATCTACCACCTCTACCTTCAAACTGTACCAAATGATTACATCACCCATGCCTATAGACACACAGGAGACCCCCACCAGAGGAGTCACCAAATTGCAAACCACAACTGAGTTTCTAGCAGTATCTTACGACGAATCATTATTCATCGAATTGGACTCAGCAGATATGCAGGCATGTGAAGGTACTACAGTAAAGGTATGCAGAGATGTAAATGGTAGAATTTATAAACACAGGCCTACATGCCCTGTAGCCATTTTTACTAACCAGGCTCAACAGATTAAGGAACATTGCAAGTTTACAGTTTCACCACTGCAAGCACCTACCACCCATGCTATTTCCATTTCTGAAGATGAGTATCTGGTCACTACTGATGAACCCCATTACTTTATCAACTGCCATGGTAAAACGTCTGAAACTCGAAAAGCCCAGTCCTACTCAATCATAGGTGTACCCTGTGGGTGCACAATCAGTGTAGGAGAATTTTCTCTTCCAAACACAAGGTTGCCCTGTAACTCAACCTTATCATTTCACTACATTCTCAAGACAATTAATTTACCATTCATGGCAGCACTTAACCGAATTACTGAAACCAAACCAGATGAAAGGGAGAATCTTCCAAATTTCCCAGTAGTAAACCTTTCTAGAACCTTAGAAAAACTACAAGAAAATCCAATCATGGATGATATTACTCAACTAAATTTAGAGCCCTTTGCCAAAACATTATTAAAAGATGCCTCCAACCTTGATAAGGCAATGGAAACGCGCTACATAGAATCATACCTACGTTGAGTTACAGAGCATCCAATCTTCCAAAGCTTAGGACTCATCCTAGGGATATCAGCTCACATTTTTATAGTATACATACTACTCAAACTATACAGACTAGGAGGGACTGTAGCCTACCTGCCTACAGCCAAAGCCTTCAGACTAGTCACCGAGCTGCCCCTACACAAACTGCTCCCAGATAAGAATCCTACCAAATTTACCCCTACAGAGGAAACCCACACCCCTTTCCTCACAATTCAGGAAACCCACACCCTGATAATTGCTATATTATTCACCCTGACCATCTACTCAGCCTACAGAATAATGAAGTACCTTAAGAAATTTGCACAGACACACTGTGGCAAGAAAAATGTGGCCAAGCGCACAATTCCCACAATATATTTTAAAATATATTGTGGAGACTCAAACTTCGCGCTACCCCTGAGGCCAATACCACATGAATTTGATGAGATTAAATCAGCAGCTGCCCCGACCTATAAGGATATAGTGGTTAAAACCTTCCCACTACCTAAGGCTATATTTACCTGGAATGGACCAGCAGTTATAACAACACAGAGAGGAGAATTTGCTTATCACCTCCCTCAGGTGATACACCTACCTTGGCGCACTAGGTTCAGTACCATACCAGCCCTTAAAAACAAAGGACTGTACTACTCCATGCTTCTCCAGAATGATTGTGGCACCAGCCCAGTGACCATGACAGCACTGGAAAATACAACAGATATAATTATTGACGAACAACAGGAGGAGACCGCAAGGTCAAACATGCAGACTATTGCTAATTTTCTAAACCACCAGCCCTCCCCGGTGACTGTGGAAACAGCCTAGACTGCCCACAGCCTAGACTGCCCCCAGTCCACCACCAGGAGACAACATATCAGAGACAGTATTCAGAACTTTTCGGACAATTTGCCGGCCCTGAAAAGGGCCTTTGGGATGGCGGGTTTTTACACCCTAGGTTTCAGTCAGTCGGGATCCTACCACAGATCCTCGGGTTTAACATCGATGGGAGAGTGGGAGTCCGAGTCCGATCCATACATGTGGCCGTGGTCCTGTTCCCACTCAACAAGCCGGGCCTCCATCAATCCCAGTCCATACTCGGCTGCCATAGATGGGTCCCCGGATGCCGCGAGATCGATGAAGGACACTGCCAACAAATAATCCCACAACACTCGCTCCCGCGGTCCGAAGTTAGAGTCCATGGGCCAGAACCCTAGATTACTCAAGGCCCTAGCCAAAAGGGCCACAGTGGCCCCCCGACGCAAGGCTGAGCCCAAGAAATAGTGGCAGGAATACATGTCGACCAACACATCACCATGCTCACTGATCTCTCTGAAATTCCTCACTATGTAGCCATAGTGTATGGTCTGGTTGGCCTCCACCAGGGCCCTAGCCGGACTCCCCACCACCATCACCTGGGAGACAGGCAAAGCAAAGATAGCTTGAAGGTGAGCCATGGTGTTGCAGCAGAGGTTTCCAGAGAGGAACTGATACTCCAATACCAGCCACCCACTCCTTAAATGGACACACACACACCCCCCCCCCACCCTGAACTGTCCACTGACACCAAGCTAGGCACTGCCACAGACACATGCCAGAATCTGGCACCTAACACCTCAAGTGCCACCACTGCATGAGCACATCAGGGAGGAGACTCACATCTCACTCCTGACACACCTCCACTGTCAATGAAATTATCAAAATATTAGAAAAAAAATTTAGAAAATATACACAGCCACTTGTTGATGTTTAATATGAAAATCTATGGTATTCTCACAAAATCGATGATTAATGCGCGCATATACGCGCAAAATTGCGAAATTGCAATTTAAAAATTGTAAATTGTACAAATCCAACACAAATATACATGAATGCAGGTAGATAACTAAGACAGTTTTTGTACCCACTAGCACTTGTATACTGTACCAAGGTTTACTTAAAGTAACACACTTTAGGTATCCAAGAAAATTGTCGGAAAAATGAATGAAAAAAAAGAAAAAAATAATTATTGAGGAAAATTGTTGACATGAAAATGTTTACTTAAGATACTCACCAAATAATCTCTTTCAGGGACACTTACTCAAGAAGGCTAGGGAAAAGTCAATTAAAAGCAGCGGCCCACTGCCGAAATTGCCAATTAATACACCCATATAGCAAAATCAAAGAGTAACTCAGAGACAAACAAGCCTATTGTACATGAAGTACTTTGTTTTTCCGGTCCTCGGAAAAATTTGTCTCAAAATCCCAAAAATTGTATAGTGTAAACTAGATTGTACGCTTGTACCCAATTTGCACACTAAAATTGTATGTTGCACATTATACTGTATGTCTGTACCCAATTCATACACTAAAATCAGGTTTTTAACAAAAATCAACATTTTTATGTGTAACCAAGCTGTACGCAAAATTATACATGTGCATGCAGAAATTATCAATTGAACGCAAAATTATATATTGACATACTAAAATTGTGAATTGAACGCGAAATTGTATATTTGCATACTAAAATTGCCAAATGTACGCGAAATTATATATTTGCATACTTAAATTGCCAAATGTACGCGAAATTATATATTTGCATACTAAAATTGCCAAATGTACGCGAAAATTATATATTTGCATACTAAAATTGCCAAATGTACGCGAAAATTATATATTTGCATACTAAAATTGTCAATTGAATGCAATTACACGCGAAATTGTAAATTTGCACACTAAATTGTCATTTATGTTCAATTTGCACGCTAAATTGAACATTGAATGCCAAAATTGCACACTATTTGCCAAATTGTATGTTGTACATAGAAATGGAAAATTATACCCAAAATTGATGTTACATAAGCAAATACGCTCAGGTATGGTAAGATATAGAAACTCGGAAATGTACTTATACCCAGGAGAAAATTGTTTATACTGACAAAGCTCTACCACAAAAATTGCATTTGAAGCACTCCCCATTACTTCAAATCCTCTTACAAACAGTATATAACTCCAAAATAAGGTAAAACTATATATAGATTGTACATTCCCTCGGCAAAATGACGGAGTTTCGCATTCTCTCGGGGGAGAGGGAGTATTCTATGATATACCATTTTATTATTCCATAAATTCTAACATATTTTGTATTAATCAAAGAATATCTATGAAATTAATACATAGGTTGGTTCTAAGAGCTATAAGAGCGCTCAAACTTTGTATAAGAGCGTTCATGCCCCACTGCACACCAGCCAGGTCAGTTACAACACACTTTATGACATCAAAGGCTCCGACCTAATGGTTCACTGCACAATATAATAAAAATGAGGGTCTCAGTGTGCGACCTCATGGTTCAGTGCACAAACTAATAACTTGTAAGTGAATGCAACCGGCCGTCACGGGTGCCTGAGCACCGCTGACGCCGTCATGAGTGTCTGAGCACTCTAATAACTGAACAATGGGTTACATAAGCACGACGCCATAACCGTCCGGTCACTCTAGCGTCGCTCCTGAGCAAGCTAGGTCAAATATCAAAGCATTTATGGAAAGCTCATAATTAGACGGTCAAAATGAGCCCAAGATCAAGGCGGAACTCCCATTATTAAGGAAGTTACACCATGGAGACTGAATCAACCTCCGAGTGCACTACAGACAAACCGGCGCGAGTTACGTGCCTATCCAGCGGACATTATGAACTTGGCATATTCAACTCCGCGCATGCGCAAAATGGCGGTTATAGCGGCGTAAACGACCGAGATATGAGGGTCTGAAGTTACAGAACCGACCAAGACAATGGGGGACACAGCGGCGCCCATGGGGGTCCTTTGTGCACCCAGTGACACATGAAAGACTCCCCTCTAACAATTGCAGAGTTAGGCAGATGCCACTGGCCCCAGTCAGTCTGGAGGTGCTTTTCCAAGATTTGCTACAAATAGCCTGTCTGCACCTCCAAGAGGACAGAACACCAAGAACCGCTCTAGAGGTAACATCTCCAGTCATCTCCTGCTACCTGCTATACCATTGCACTATGGTGAAACTATGCTAGACAGGCATTGGTTTCTATCATTAGTGGCCAGAGGGTATCTTCCTCAAGACTTCCACCAGAGGGTAAAGTTATTCATTATTACATTATTCCTCTAAGCAGCAGGTCAGGAGCTAGGTGTGGGAACCCACCTAGAACTATGCTGGACATTGTATTATTTTTACCTCACAGGTGGAGTGGAACAGAACATTATACTTTATAACTTACTGTATATTTACTGTATGTACAAATTACCTACATACTAACTACTGTATGATTGATATTTCTTACATGTTGCCTATAGCTGAATAAACCAGTGACAACTGGAAATAACACTATTTATAAGAGCCTTGAGGTAATTACACTATATACCACTAGTCTTATGATATTTCTCATATGACAACTTGATCATGCACAATTACTAGTATGACACAGTGCTACGAATGTGATGACAACACGATGGTATGCCATACAGAGTAATAACTATGGAAGCTGTGAAGGGCCACACCACAAAAAAAAAAATCACTTCAAAATCAGCATAGTTTTCATACTATCCACCAAGATGAAGTTTAAAAGAATATTGCTGTCCAACATGAAAATTTCCCCTGTCAATTGTCAACTTAAAAATGTTGTCAACATGATATTTTCCCCTGTCAACTGTCAAGTTAGAAAAATATTCTGCTGCCAACTGCTGTCAAGTTGACAGTTAACAGCAATGTTTTTTTTCTAACTTGACAGTCAACAGGGGAATAATCATGTTTGTTTTTTATGCTGTCAACATGATTTTTCTGCTGTCAAGTGTCAAGTTGAGTGTTGATGACAGATTTTTTTTTCTAACCTGACAGTTGACAGGTAAAAAAAATCATGTTTTCAACATGATATTTTGCCATCAACTTTCAACTTGACGGTAGACAGAGGAAAAACAATGTTTACAATGTTGATAGGGGGGAAAATATCATATTGACAGCAGATCTTTTTCTACTTTGACAGTTGGCAGGTTGAAATTTCAGGTTCGACAGTAGTTTTTTATGTTCAATTTTATGTTGTTTCCATATCGGGGATAAAATAAAAAAAATTCAAGTTGAATTCTTTCAAGGTATGGCCCTCCACGGCTTCCGTAAATACCAGACCGTCATCTGGTATGATTGAGTGGTGTTAGAATCGTAGAGGTCAATGCTATCGTACAGACAGATGTCTATACATGTACATATACAATTTGAAAAGATGGGGTCGTAGCGCCTTCTGAAGCATCCCTTTGTAGGTGCTTTGTATGGGAGAGTGACTCCTTTCATGGAGACAGAGAGTTAAGGAAAGGCCTAAAGTGAGCCTGAAAGGGCGAGGAACTTGGGCTGTTGTGCACGAATCCTTAGAGCATTGATAGGAAAAGATGTCAGAGAGAGTGGTCAGAGGGGAGTTATATCCATTCTCACTGTTTTGACTAAATTGTATGCACAAATGCAAACTTGGAATTGCATCGGGATTGATTTTTCAATGTAGTGTAAACTTTACAAAGAGAACTGTATTGTAAATCATCTCCTGGTATTCGAATGATAAGATGTATAGATATTGACGACAGTGCCACATTCTGCTAAAACCACCTTGAACACAATTTCTGATTTCTTCAATATCTGAATGAGGAAAACGTGTCAATGTTCGACGTCATGACGTCATATGACACATGCAGGTCACATGACGTATGACAGGACACATGTTGGCATGCATGACGCCTGTATGGTACTAATGGTACATCCTGTCACGTGGATACTGCAGTGATCCCTGCTCTGTATGATCCTATTAATCTGTCTGTAATGCTCTACTCCTGCTGTCCTCCACCTGAGATATAAATAGTGTATATCTGTACGGACCTATCTACAGATTCAGCTGGTGTATTTGGTAGATATAGTGATGTCTCCTATAACCCAACTATAGAATAGGGGGGGGGCATCCAAAAATCATGTCCCTCGATTTTGGACCATTTGGATCTCTGAATTACAATTTTACTTGGTTTAACTGCCCTTGGTTCCCCATCTTAATACCAGGTGAATTGATGAACATGCTCATAACAGAAAGGGGAAATAGAGAAAACAGGATGCCTCATGGATGCATGAATGTAATATGTGAGAGTAGCTGTGGTTGCAGGTGCACATGTGGATTATCTGACACCTAGCTGCCTCACCCTCCTACCCTGCCCCTAACCCCACCTGTTTCTAGCTGGGATCACTAGTGGGGATCAGGAGTGTGTTGCTCCTATGGTAAAAAGAGCTGTCAGTAGGTACCCTCTTTTCAAAAGAAGTCACGCTCTGCTTCAACATTCAACTTGCACTCACCACATTAGTCTGAAAAGTCACCTGCCTTGTTTAAAACAGAGAGAATTTGGGGGAACAGGGGTAATTTGAGTAGGTACCTAGTTGGGAGAAGTCAGTCAGTATAATAGACTATAGAGCATGTGACATGAGTAGGTACCTGGTAGTGCAGCTCTCTCTATTTTACACAAGGCAGGTGACTTTTCAGACTAATGTGGTGAGTGCAAGTACTTAGGTGAAGCAGTGCATGACTTGTTTAGAAAAGAGGGCACATACTCATAGCTCTTTTTACAATAGGAGCAACACCCTCCAGGGATCATGATGTAGCCAAATATACAGCGTCCATGGCATTGAGCTAGACTGGGATCATCCCTGACACTGTATCATAACTGCCGCACATAGCGCCACAGGTACGTGCAGGGAGTGTGAGGGAGGAAGGAGGGGGGATCTCTGCTGGGGCATGTTTGATATGACGCTGGGCGTGCAATCAAACAGAATAGCAGTATAACCCCACTGTCCACGGGTAAAGCATCCTTATTTGTTTTGATTTATAGGTATTGCTGCCCTCAGAATAACAGAATTTAGATGTTAGACTAGCCATAGGAGCAAGGTATATGCTAAAGTGATATAGTTATAAATAAAAGGGCATGCATATAAGTTTGCATGTTGTCCAGGTTATCTGCAAGTTGTGAAATTGTACTATAAATAAACCCCTTTCAATACCCTCCTTTTACCAGTGTTTAATCATATTGTAATGTCGTTGGCCACGGTATGTCTACAGGATGATATATAATGTTATCACATATTTTCTAGCTGGCATAATCTGTGCAGAGACCTACTTGTAGAGCGTATTATGATGAGTATGCCGCCAGAGACATAGAACATTAAAGAAATGGTGTCATTTAAAAAGCACCATCCTCATCAGTGCCACTAAGGACATGACCCAGGAGGGTGTTGCTCCTATGGTGAATAGAGCTGTCAGTATGTGCCCTCTTTTAAAAAAAAGTCATGCTCGGCATCACCATTCAACTTGCACTCACCACATTGGTCTGAAGAGTCACCTGCCTTGTTTAAAATAGAGAGAGCTGCACTATCAGGTACCTAATCATGCACTCTATACTATACTATATTGTACTGACTGACTTCTCCTGACTAGGTACCTACTCTTGAAATCACCCTTTTCTAGAACTTTACTAGCATGACCACTTGTGAGCAAAACAAGTGAAAAGTTATAACTACATGGAAAGCCAGTTCTGCAGAAGAGGCACTTCTTAGCTAGGACTACCTTTTCCCATAGGAGCAACATCCTCCAGTTGTAACGTACGTGAGGTTGTAAGGTACCATTGAAAAATGTCAATAAATTATTATGTGCTGGTAAGGGCTGTTATATTTATGTCATGCAAACTTCTTCCTTTGAGGCTCCAAGAGGTCACCCACGCAGAGAGTTTCTCAAATTACACACTCACCTATTGAGACAAAAGAACAAAATTGAATGTGTTGGGATGGGACAATCCATGGTTTAGAGCCCCACCACAAGGTCACAGCTGAACACCTTTCACCTTGTGTTATTACAAGATTAATTAAATCCAACCTCCAACTGAACAGCGATGCAAGTTCTGTATGATGCATGGATGCGGCTGTCGTCATGCATCATAACGACCAACATGGGCACAATGCATTGATGCACTATGCTGTCCTTAAAGGGATAACCCCACCACAGTATCAGGGTGTAATACTGCTCCTCTAGGTACATGTCCGACTGTAGACACAACATAAGGGGAACATGAGCCCGGGAACATGAGGCTCATCTTTTCCAATCTAAGCCTTATCTGAACTGGAGACCAGACACTATATAGTATCGCCAGGCTTGTCAGAGTGACTTTATAAAATGTGACGCTAACCACTGTAATCTTCCAGTTTAATGTCCCATTTATCACCTATTTGCCACTCGAATACCCATCTGTATGGGTGGTTGGGGAACTCACTGTTCTGGCAGTCTACATGGCATGCTCTGGTTCTAACATGAAGGAGTGGAGTTACTCACGGGTTGTCCAAACAGAGAAAAGAGCTGCTCACCAACCTAGGAGCTGCTCACTGGTTAGGATATCAACTCAACCTGACTCAGCCCTTTAAGGGCCGCTATTGCAGGAGTGTATCATGTACATTGATCATCATGATGCACCAATGAAGTGCTGGTGAGTTTGATTACAAGCACATCGATGATGCATCATGCAAACCCTCTTGAGCCCCCAGAGGGTCGGCATGATATATGTACATCACTGAAGAGGTGTGTCATGATGTTCAATGGAAATGATGCATGGATCCATCAGCAGTCCTTGAAGGGTTAATGCTGCAGGCTCATTTCTGATTTGTGTCGTTTGTCATTCATGATGCATAAATGCAGTTCTGGTGGGTCTACACGCCAGCACCCGGAGTGTATTACCCCATATCGGGTAGGTAGATATGATTTATGCAGCACCAGAGAGGAAAGCATGTATGCGTCAATCTTACCGCCTCTATGGGCATGTATCAATCTCAGTATGATGCCTGAACGCAACCCTGGCAAGGCGACTCTCCAGGGTTGCATTTAGAGCTGAGGGCCCTGAGATGGTTGCCATTCCTTGCTATAGTCTATGTTAAACCAGCTTGTACACCGGGTTTAAGAGTAGATAATATAGTGCATCAAAGCACTATGTGGCCCTTAGAAGGGTAAGGACCCTAACCAGCCAAACCTCTCCTGTGATCAACCTTGGAGAGCTGCTCATCAGGACCCAGAGCTGCTCGGGCGTAAATGTTATTGGAGCCAATGATCCTGGAGTCGATGGAGATGGGGAGGATGCTCTAACACTAAGGGGGTCATGGGTGTGGGTATTGGACAGGATAGACAAACCCTCTAAGGGTCAGCAATGCATTAGTGTATCATGCCCAGGGGTCCTCATGATACATGAATGCAGCCATGGTGAGTAAATGATAGGACTCAGTTCATTCATCAACGTCGTCCCACTCCCATGGGGTCGGCAGGATGCGCCAAGGAAATGTTTTCTCTGTCTCCCTCTGTCTTTCTCTGTCTATCTTCTGAGCAGTGTCTCAGTCTCTCTCCTGTGATCAACCTTGGGGAGCTGCTCATCAGGACCCAGAGCTGCTCGGGCGTAAATGTTATTTCCTCTCTATATGTGACTTATATGCGGGGTTTTAAATATACAGACTATGGTAAGGCGTTGCAACTATACTCTAGGGTCGGGCATGATGCACCGATCAAGTGCTGGCGAGCAGACTCGCCAGCACTTGATTGGTGCATCATGACGACTAATTGGTATGACGCACTCTGCATCTGCAGCCCTTAAAGGGTTAGGTTGGACAGTGAGGGAGTGGGTCGTGATTGGAAGTGGCGGCCTGATGGTGATTTGGTCAGAGATGTGTACTTTACGTCAAAATCATGGACTCAGTGAGTGGGAGAGGTGGAGTATGAAAGAGGAAGGGGAGGGACGGGATAGAGACAGATGGACGGAGACAGAGAGACAAGGGCATAGACAGAGACACACAGAGAAAGACGGAGGTAGAGAGGGAGAGGCAGACTGACAGAGGGCTCAGTGGGTGGGAAAGGGTTGTTTTTTTCGGCAGGGTGATGAGCAGTTATTTGTGATTCTTGACGACCAATGGGCATGATGCACCCCTGCATCAGCAGCCCATAAAGAGTTAAATGTATCATGCAGCCCTTAAAGGATCATGGAGTGATAGAGGCAGATAGGAGCGCAAGGAAGAGGTGTGTGTGTTGGGGGGGGGGGTCTTGTAATTGAAAACAATGTAGTTGATGAATCCAGAATCCATAGTTTTAATATGATGTTGTGTGAATAGACCAGACCCCTGTGGAAGGGGAAATCAATGTGGAATCAGCTGTGAGGACGAATACTGCAGGAGGGTGTTGCGAAAAAGTTTAAACTCAGTTCTGTCGGAGCAGCTATTCCCAAAAGGGAACTGACTTCCCCATGGTAAACAATTCCCTATTGTGTTGCCTAAAGGTAGGTGCTAACTGGAGTGGTTCCAGTGGTCCAGAATCAGTGAGTACTTCCCAAGTAAGAGCCCGTTCCCTTGTAGTTGCTTCATCTAATTCCATGTCCTAAACAGGCTCCCATTGCAAGTACTCCCTTTAATCATAGTATGGGGTTGGGATTGCATACTCAGCGTGGAGTAGAGCCGGGAAGTGCAGAAGAACTGACTTCCATGAGAAATAAATTCCCAATCTTTTCGCAACAGCCTCCAGGAGGGACAGCCTACACGCAATGGGGAGAGGAGTGACTAGGAGTTAGTACCCAGCGGGCATTCAACATTGAGCTAACACTGGCATGTTATTGATCATTGTTGAGTCAGTAATGAGGTACCTAGTCTAGTAAACACTATCTATAAAATGAAAATAACACTGGGAAAAAATATCTCTTTTCAGTTAAAACATGTTATTCATCTAGGGTGTGGTATGCTATCAATTTAGTCTGGTCTCCGAGATTATTTCATTAAATTCAGCTTACATAAGGACAGCCCCAGACATTATATTCATATTGAAATAACTAGTTCTGGTGGGACAAAATGGTAAAATGAGTCCATTTTAAAATGAAAATGAACTGAAACAAAACAAGGTTTATGGGTCTCATCGATGGCGTTAGGGAGTGGTCATTTTTAACAACAGGAAGGGGTGGTAAAATTCCGTGTGTGCGCGGAGAAAATTTTTTCCGTACCCTCTCCAAGGGGTCTGAAATTTTCCGTCCCCCCCTTTTATTCTTTAGTAGCGCACAGGCTTTTTCGCTTAAAAGGGGCAATTTTTTTTTTAAACCCACAAACCCAACAACCCCCCCCCCCCCTGTTGTTAAAAAAAAATGACCACTCCCAATAGGTACAGAGCTTCATTAGATTCCAGTTGGCCTACATGGGAGCAGCTCTGAGATTTTATGTGAATTCTATGTTCACTGCTCAGCATGTCCTTTGTCAATACAGGGGTGGTTCCCTAAATATCTCTTTATGATTGGTGTTACAAAATAATTTTAGATCGATTCCCACAGGAAATATTGTCCCCTTACGCCATGTGGAAATTATTGTTAAATGATGCAATGTACAGTAAAAGAGGCCCTCTCTGATACTCTCAGGTTAAGAATCCGGTCATTTGTCATATGAATTGGGGCATTTGTCATCTGCAGTAGAGGAATCAGGTTGTTTGTTGTCAGCTGTAGAAGAATCATGCAACTCATTGTCTGCATTTCCTGTCTACTGTTGGAGAATCAGGTCATTTCCTGTCTACTGTTGGAGAATCACTGGTCATTTCCTGTCTACTGTTGGAGAATCACTGGTCATTTCCTGTCTACTGTTGGAGAATCACTGGTCATTTCCTGTCTTCTGTTGGAGAACAGGTCATTTAATGTCTACTGTTGGAGAATCACCTGGATCATTTCCTGTCTTCTGTTGGAGAACAGGTCATTTAATGTCTACTGTTGAAGAATCAGGTCGTTTCCTGTCTGCTGTTGGAGAATCACTGGTCATTTCCTGTCTACTGTTGGAGAATCACTGGCCATTTCCTGTCTTCTGTTGGAGAACAGGTCATTTAATGTCTACTGTTGGAGAATCACCTGGATCATTTCCTGTCTGCTGTTGGAAAATCAGGTCATTTCCTGTCTGTTGTCGGAGAATCAGGCCATTTCCTGTCTGCTATTGGAGAGTCAGGTCGTTTTCTGTCTATTGTTGGAGAATCAGGCCATTCCTGTCCACTGTTGGAGAATCAGGTCATTTCCTGTCTACTTTTGGAGAATCAGGTCATTTCCTGTCTACTGTTGAAGAATCAGGTCGTTTCCTGTCTGCTGTTGGAGAATCACTGGTCATTTCCTGTCTACTGTTGGAGAATCACTGGTCATTTCCTGTCTTCTGTTGGAGAACAGGTCATTTAATGTCTACTGTTGGAGAATCACCTGGATCATTTCCTGTCTGCTGTTTGGAAAATCAGGTCATTTCCTGTCTGTTGTCGGAGAATCAGGCCATTTCCTGTCTGCTATTGGAGAGTCAGGTCGTTTTCTGTCTATTGTTGGAGAATCAGGCCATTCCTGTCCACTGTTGGAGAATCAGGTCATTTCCTGTCTACTTTTGGAGAATCAGGTCATTCCCTGTCTACTGTTGAAGAATCAGGTCGTTTCCTGTCTGCTGTTGGAGAATCAGGCCCTTTCAGGTCATTGGCTGCTGTAGAAGGAGAATTAAATCTATTCAAGTCATTTATTGTCTGCTCTAGAAGTTCATTTGTCGTCTTCTTGGGACGCAGAATCTAGGTCGTTTCTTGTCTGCTGTTCTATCATTAAGCAGATAATCGGCCTGTGGGTCACAATGGAGACAACTGCCACCTAGAGGGATCCCGATTAGTTAAACCTAATGCACCATCGTGACGTCACTATTCAGGTTGCTAGCCTGTCTGGGGCGGAAAGGAGGATGAGTGAAATTAGACAGTGGGGCAGGAAGGAACACAGCTTAAACAGCTTAGACCAGCTTAAAAGACAGTTTAGGTAAAGGCAGGGACGCCATGTTGGAAGTAAAAAAGGGGAGAGGTTAACCACAGACTACAGGAATAGGTGTAGCATTTAACTCAAAATTACACCAGTCTTTGTTGTCAATTTGCATCTTTTTTCAATGCCCAATTAGTAATATCTATAGAGCTGTTTAAAGTTACAGGGTTGCTGAGTGATGATAAACAAATTGTGATAGTCACCTATTATCACCCAAATTCTATCCTGTAATTATATATGCAAAGGTTGAAAAGCAATTTCCAGGTGTGCAGTGCACATGGCTATTACATTGTGTGAGTAAAAAGCATTATAAATTTTAACACTCAATTGCTCTGTAAATATGTAGACTCTCAGAAGTGTGCTTTGGTCCCTTTCCAGCAACCTTGTCTTAAACCATTTTTTGTTCTTGTTTTTTTTTTTTAAATAAAATTCGGCTGAGAGGAAATCCTGATGTTCCTATGGAGGGGCATGTTAATCCTTTAACTGCTGCATATATACCATTAATATGCCATGCCCATTTGTCATTATGATTTATGAATGCAGCCCTGGCGAGTTACTGCATTTAGCATCATGACAAGCATACAGGGTTAATGCACTGCTGTCAACATGTCACGTGAGTGCAGTGCATCATGAATTTAACCGTTTAAGGGCTGCTTATGAAGAAGTGCATCATGCCTATTGGCTGTCATGATGCACACATGAGGTTCTAGCAAGTCTGCTTGTCAGCATTCCATTAGAGCATGATGCAAACCTCAAGGGGTGTATCCCCCATATAGAGTCGACATAATGCATGAATGGAGCCTTGGTGAGTAACTCGCCCATGCAGATGCAGAACGAAGCCCTTGAATGGTTGATTTCATAGATATTTGGTGCCAAGAGTCTGGGTTTTATTAATGCCATGTAAGTGCAGTCTAGAAGAGACTCCCTTAACGCCTTTGTAAGCCATGTCTGGATCCCGTATGGACCTGCTATGTTCTACAATGTACTATTATGGAGAGGGAGGGGCACGACTGAGGCTTCACAGCAGTGCCTATAATTAAGTACTGGTGCTTTTTAGATGTGGCTATTGTGGTACTTAAATTGCTGCCAAGAGGATGTAATGAACTGGGACATATTGCACTCATAAGTCTCTCTCCACTCCCTTTATCCCTACATCATTCTTACTCTCCTTTGTATCTTTTTGTCTGTAACCTTCCTTCCCCTCCCTACTCTCTGTCTGCCTCTCTCGCTCTCTCTCTCTCTCTCTCTCTGGGCTTCCCTCGCCCACTTCCCTCGCCCTCCTCTTTCCTATCCCCTTGGGATGTGTGTGGTGCACATATGCGAGGGCACTGACACATTCCCCTGTGAAATTGTGTAATGTAGTTCTCGCCATGAATATGACCTTAGCTGGCGAAATGGCGTTAAACATCTATTACTCACTCACTCACTCACTCTCTCTGTCTCTGTCTCTCTGTCTTACTATCTCTCTGTCTCTCTTTTTGTATCTCTCACTCCCTCTTTCTCCATCTGTCTGTAGGATATCCAGAAGTTCCCTGCAGACCAAAATGTTACACTTTCTGTCATTCATTGTTGATGTTTACAGTTTGGTACAAGTTAGGTAAATTACATTCACTTGCACCATAATTCACTACATAAAGGATAATGCTAGAGTACATCATTGCAGCCTTGCCTACCAACACCCAATCTCAGAATCTCTATCTTGGTTCTGGGGAGCTAATTATATAATTTACACTCAGGTGTTCCTGAGGCTATTCTGCAAATCAACTCTCTGATGGCTTTATTATGAGACATGACCTTGAACCAAGGGCGAGCAGCTCACCAGCACCTTTGGAGGAGTTAAGAGTAGTTCGGCCCTGATCCCCCTCCCTGACAGTCTTGGTCCTCCTGGGGCCTCACCCTGTCCACATGATGAACGGGAAATAGCAGCCTTTCTGGTGGAGAGCAGCTCACCAACTCTAAGTTTGAGCAGGCCATACTCTTACAACTACAGGTGATGTTAACATGATAAGAGTAGTGATTTAAGAAATAGAAATTAAATTCTGTAGTCCATAACAGAAAGAACATGATTGTGCAACAAACTTGGAATGCTCCTAGGAATAGACATACATGTATGACTACTTATGATGCCAGGATTGAGTGAGTATATACCCAGGGGAAAGCATAATATTATCAGGGGACACCAATTGATTAACTAGACCCAGATTAGGTGATGTTGGAATGGTGGTAGGGGATAATATTAAACCATGCTAAAATCCCAATTTGGATTCTAATAATGATAGTGACTTTCATCCAGCCTAAGCACAATCCCTGAGAACTATACAAAGGAGGGACAAATATGTACTAGGGTTGTATTATGAACAAGTTTTATCGAGTTGATCTGTGTATAGGGTAGAGATGTACAGTGGCATTGGCTTTTTTTCTTTAAGAATGGACTTGGAATTCCCTCTCGACCTTATGCTATGGGTATTGTGGTACTTATCACTACTTAACGTGTGCCGTCCCTACAGAGATAATTTGTGGTACTATGTTGTTGGGGGATTGGTGTTCTAATGACTAAATATGGTGGAAAGCCTATGATATATGTTTTTTTTTTTTCAACACAACCAGAGTAAATAATACTACTTCCCACAAGTCTGCAGTAGTCACGTCTGCTGAGAACTGGGTGTGTACACATGTTCCAGACAAATGTTTGCAATAGTCTCCACTTGTCTATAGATCACAAAGTCGGCATCAAAACTATTCGAAAAGGGTTGACGACTGTTTGCTCCAACCTGGTCTTGTCTACACCAAATGATTTATGCCATGTATCAGGAGCTACAGGAAGCCATTTCTCAAGATGGTAAGCCTAGTACCCTTCAAATCGTAGTGGGGTTCCTCATTCTAATGCCATTACAGCCCTTCATCTAGTGGTTAATGAATGATTACACCAGTACAACTGCCCTACCAAGCCCTATGTAATTACTACATTAAGTGTTTATTATACACAGCATTCCTGGGGTATTACCTACGATCACACACTCTAATTTTGAGGTTTTCAAATCATAATGAAGTTGTGCAGTTGTATCATGTTGGAAAATGCCCTCTTGACTTGTTCTTGCCGGTCTATTAATAAAATTAACAGCACCTTAGCCGTTAAGGGCATTGCTCGAGTAATGTCCCTAGTAGCTACTTCAGGAATTCAGTAGACAGCACCCTTGTATATCAATTCCTCCAGACACTTCCTGACAACCTACAACACCTGGTTTATGATCATGGTTAGTAAAACCCGATTCACCATAGTGACATCACTATTCAGGGTGCTAGCCTGTCTGGGCCAGAAAAGAGGATGAATGAAATTAAACAGTGGTATGGGAAGGAAAGCAGCTTAAACAGTTTAGAACAGCTGAAAAGACAGTTTAGGAAAAGACAGAGACACCATGTTTGAAGTAGAAAAGGGAGAAGCAAACGACAGACTATAGGAATATGTATGACAATGCGAAATCATTTAACTTTGAATTACCTCCCTTTTGTTGAATACATGGGGACATTTTTTCTCTCTATTGTTGATATTCCAATTGGTAGGGTCCACAGAGCTGTTCAAAGTTGAAGAGCTGCTGAATGATGGTACTAAACATTGTGATAATTCACTATCATCACCTATTTTCTATCCCCTATCATATGGGTCCAGAAGCAACTGCCATATGGTTATCATAAGTAAAATTGCATAATCAGATTGAACACTCAGCCATCAAGCTACTCTTATAAATATATGTAGGCTCCCAGAAATGCACTTTGTTCCCTTTCCAGAGACCTTTGTCTTTGTCTTAAACTGATTATAAAATAAAAATCAATTGATAGGAAGTTGGAGCAAACCCAAATGTCCAGATGTTCCTATACTGCGGGGGCACATTGAACATTTTAAGGTTGGATGGTCCTTTAAATACATCATGGCCAGTTGTCATTTTGATGCATGAAAACAGCCCTACCCAGTTACTGCATTCTTTTGCATCATGACAATAAGTTTAGTGCACTGCTGATGGTTCAGCAAGTCATTAAGTTAACCCTTCAGGGCTATTGACGCAAGATTGCATAATGCCTATTGGTTGTCATGTTGCAACAATGAAGTGCAGGTGAGTCATTGGAGCATCATGGAACATTGTGCTGACCCTTCTGGGCATACCCTCTAGCCCACCAGGGCTGCATTCTCGCATCATGACAACTACTGGGCATAATCTATATGCAGCCTTTAGATAACCCCAGATGCAGCTTGTAGCCCTTGAAGTTATAGACTTTAGGTACCAGGAGTCTTGGTTTTATTAATGCCATGTAAGTGCAGTCTAGACGAGACTCCCTTAACGCCTTTGTCAGCCATGTCTGGATCAAATATGGCCCTGCTACGTTCTACAATGTACTATTATGGAGAGGGAGGGGCATGACTGAGGCTTCACAGCAGTGCCTATAATTAAGTACTGGTGCTTTTTATATGTGGCTATTGTGGTACTTAAATTGCTGCCAAGAGGATGTAGTGAACTGGGACATATTGCACTCATAAGTCTCTCTCCACTCCCTTTATCATGTGTATGCCTCTCTGTCTTTCTGTCCTCCTTCTGTTTCTTTCTGTTGATACCCTGCCTTCCCCTCCCCCTCCTTTCTTTATTTCTTTCTCTTTCTTTCTTTCTTTCTTTCTTTTTCTCTCACTCACTCTCTCTCTTTCCTTGCCTCTGTCTCTCTGTCTCCCTATAAGTAATAGTATCTCCGACCCCTATGTATATGTCTGTCCGTGGTATATGGGTGTGAAGTTTATGCCCAAGAAGTTTTATTTACATTTGGTGCACATTACCTCGGAACCATTTATTATGTAAAGAATCAATGCCTGAGTAACCTATAGCATTGTAGGCATGCCTACCAAAATCCAGTTTAAAAAAAAATGCTGTCTTGGCACTGGAGAGGGATGACAGAGCTAATTATCTAATTTTCACTCGGAAGGTCCTAAGGCTGTTCTGTAAATCAACTCTCTGATGGCTTCATTATGAGACGTGACCTTGAACCATGAGCGAGCAGCTCACAAGCACCTTCAGAGAAGTTAAGAGTGGCTCGACCCTGATCCCCCTCCCTGACATTGTTGGTCCTCCTGGGGCCTCCCCCTGTCCACAAAGTGAAGGGGGAATTTTTGGGATGAGAGCAACCAACTCTAACTTTGAGCAGGTCAACTGCAGGTGATGCTAACATGATAAGAGCACAGAGAGAGGGGAGGGAGAGAGAGCATCTTTTATTACTTGCAGGAGGAAAAAATTGAACCAAAATAGAAAACATGCACGTTTTTGTATTGTTAATAGTTGTTTAGATAATCACCTATACATCCCACCCTTTTTTGGTAACACTATAAAAACGTGTTGTTAGGCCATACATGTTTTCCTCAGTATTTCCTGAAAATAGTTACAAAGGTTCTTCCTCATTATCTTTTGGCAAGACCCTCCAGAACTTTCAATTCAATATAGAACGTCTATCTTCTCGACGTAATTATCTTACTCATGAGGACAACAAGCTTAGATCGCTCTTAGAAATATGCATTTATAAATGGCTAATTATATTCTGTGATTGGGTTACATAGCCAAAGCTGTACAGGGGACACCAATTAATTAACTAGGCTCTAGATTATGTGATGATGGAATGGTGGTATAGGGATGTGGGTAAAGCATGAAGCATACTCATAATGGAGAAGATATCCCATTTTGTCTTTCTAATCATTATGATTTGCTTCCAGTCCAAGCACAAGGCAAAGATACTATATATTGGCCTGTATAAACGCCGGGGCCCTCATAGATTTCAAGTAGGGTCTAACCCCGGTGCTTATTCAAGACTTACTCAAGACTTAAATTAAAGTGCATTTTAACATTTGGATACCCATATAACCCCGGTGCTTATTCAAGACTTACTCAAGACTTAAATTAAAGTGCATTTTAACATTTGGATACCCATATAACCCTGGTGCTTATTCAATACCGGTGTTCATTCAAGGACCCTGCGCTTATACATGCCAATACGGTAAAAGAAAGTGGCATTAATTTCCTTTTGATTTTATAGAATTGGGTGACCAATATGATGACACCCAATAGTATTGCATTTGGTGAAACACCCGCTTAACCCCATATATAAAATATGGCAGAGGGAGTCCAAAGGATATGAATCTGGTCAGAACTAGCAGGCAATACCCGCAATATGTGTGCCTGCTTGGTTATACATGGTCCTGGGCCAGGTCTCCTACATCATAGGCAAACAGCCTTTACTCCCCTTCAGGCCCCTAAGCAGTATAATCAATATCCTATAAAGTAAAAGTGACTGGCCGGGGCATTTAGGAAAATACTGCCATATTCTTTATACTCCCCTGTCTACCTACAGTTTGCCTATAGCGTATCCATTATGCCGTCTACGCTGGGGCTTATTTCAACATCTCTGACGACAACATAGGCTTCGAATCGTCAAAAAGTCATATTATGATATTGTTTACCCCATTCTATGTGCATAATTACATAGAAACATGATAAAAGGGATTTTTTACCCCATTCTATGTGCATGATTACATAGAAACCAAATAAAAGGGAAAGTCCGACAACAGCATTCCTTTTCACGAAGACAGAAAAGTCATCAGGGTTTCTTTTGAGATTCACAAATGCAGTGCTCGTGAGTCAGTTCACCAATACTGCATTGGGGCACCATGCCAATCCTCTGGTAGTATATCAACCAGACACGTGATACTTGAAAACAGCCCTAGTAAAGAATCTCTGCAGACCACTGCACATACTGTAGTAGTTTAGTATCCCTCAAGTTTACACATATGTATATATACAGCCCATTGCTCTGCCTTATAAAATCTTCCAGGGTGAGCTTTGCATGCGAGAATTTTGAACTATAGAAGAGTACTAAATTGACTAGAATATGGTCTTGGGTGTGTCTGCCTTACGTGTAGGCCTCCCATATAGCTTCGGGTCTGGTCCTTGAAAGTAAGATTATCCTTATAAAGGCGAGGTCCTGTGGTAGTGTATTGATGGCCTATGCAGTCCTTAAAATGTCAGCAAGAGAAGCTCAGCCCTGATCCCCCCATGACAGTGCTCAGTCCTCCTGGGACCTCTCCCTGTCTCCATGATATATGGTTAACACGGCCAATGTGTGACTGGAGCTACTCAGAGCCACTCTACAATCCAACCTCCAACAACTCTTGGTCATGTTCACCAAATCCCACTACTAGTGTGTCACGTTCACCATATCCCACTACTAGTGTGTCATGTTCACCAAATCCCACTACTAGTGTGTCATGTTCACCATATCCCACTACTAGAGTGTCATGTTCACCAAATCCCACTACTAGTGTGTCATGGTCACCAAATCCCACTACTAGTGTGTCACGGTCACCAAATCTCACTATTAGTGTGTCATGTTCACCATATCCCACTACTGGTGTGTGATGTTCACCAAATCTCACTGCTAGTAGATTATAAAGCTCACCATATCCCATTACTAGTAGATCATGCTCAGCAAAACTCACTATTAGTGTTGTCAAATCGCACTTAACATACTAGGGGTTCCTCATTATGGCATCACTTCCATAGTAGACATCACAAATGGCATTCCATGGATATGAGTATGTGGAGAGAGCACACTTTTATGGGGTTGGAAAATGTCAAGACATTTTCATGGATGCATGATATTACTTCACACTTTAAAGAATAAAGCTATTACCCTCATATTGAACACAGTGGTCTGTAAGTGGAGAACCTTGTGCTGAGTCATCACATTCTACTTCCATGTTAGCTATGTCTTGCAGTATAGCCTTACAAGATAGGCAGTCTATACTATTAGCTCCATGGCCATATCAAATTGATGGGACTGCAGTATGAGGTATCTATCCCCTACATATTAGAGGCAAATACCATTATCGCAACAATGGCAAAACAGATACATTATTCAAATTTTCAACAGTGAATAGGGAGTTGACAGCAATTGGGAAAGTTCTGTGAGATCTTTTCATTGCTGTAGCTGCCCTGCAATATAGCGGGCTCTATAGTCTTTAGATGGTGTTGCCTGTAAGTTGAGTTATGTCTTAAAGATTCTCTACTTCATTATGGGTTCTAGAGACTAACATACTTATTGGAATTAGGACAGTGTTCTATAGAATCTCATCATAACTAATCATATTAATCACATTCCTTTCTGCCTGTAATCATTAAAGGCAAGATGAGAGTGATTGCTTAGCTGATGTGATTGGGTCCAATTAAATATTCTTACATCAGTCTTATGTCTGCCATACTATGTGCCATACTTTGGAGGAGGTATATAACCATGTCCCAAGACTGTGGAATATTTTATACTCTATACAGCCACATTCTATGATGATGGCAGGGAGGGGCCTTACACTGCAGGGATATGAGGTGGATAGATGATGCTTTCCTAGGTCCAGGATACAGCATACTAGATATTAGAAAAAAATACTTTCAAAAATGATACTTTGGCTATCTGATTCAATAAACTCTAAACACTTTATGAGTGATTCTGCTTATGAGAAACCCAGCCATATCAAAGAAGTGTGGCTTCCATATATATATATATATATATATATATATATATATATATATATATATATATATATATATATATATATATATATATACTCTGCATGAAACATTCCCATGTCTTTTATCTCTTCCTATTTGCAACCACCAGCCAAATAACTTTTTAATAGTTCATGCTGCTTGAAAAAGACTGTCAGCAGGCAGTACATTTCAGATGCCTTTCTTCTGGCAGGGGGTCCCAGACCCATGCAGCCTCGGGGAGATCCTTTGCCCTGTTGTACTGGGCCAACCTGGGTACATGTAAAGAGCTACTCCTGCTAAAGCCGTTTCTAACAAAGCAACTCTTCTTAGGGCTTCTGAAGGAAACTGCCAATTAGATTCGGCCATTAGCTTATAGAGGAATTATGTTGCATGTATTAGCAGAAGTTGATGTATTAATTAGCTTTATTCATTTAAAGCTTTATCCTATGCTTAATTAATGAATGTCTCAGGCAAAATAAGAGTTACGCAGGTTTCAAATACATTAGGATCTCAGGACATTTGGTACTAATATTGTAGAGAGAATAATTTTAAACCCCTCTATTACTTTGGAGATACTTTTTAACTGACTTCTTCCTGAGATCTACTACATGTACTGGGGAGGAATTGTATCTATGATAATTATCTACTATCCTGTTTGTATTTTTACAGACATTACAGCTAGTCTGAAGCATTGGGCATCTGACATCACACAAAATTATTAACTTAACATCAGCCTGTTCCTCATGTTTGTGCTTAGCACTGCAAGCTATTTCAGCAACCAAAGTAATCAGTACTTGTTTAACCTATCCCACCCTTTTTGATTGCACTCATAATTAAGGTAATTAATCTACCTACTTGTGGATTAAGTGCCTATTGATCATCCCCACTAGAAGTGGGTCACAGCTTGAATTGTAGATCCCTCTAATAGATCAATCCTAAGGTCAGCGCTGTCTAAATACTGATTTATTATGCAGCATTTCTTAGATTCCACAAGATGAGACTTCGTATTTCGTTGTTGCATCACTCAGACTATAAACTAAACAATATATAGCATCTTCCAGCCACTATCTAAATTAAGGTTTATTTTGATGACACGAGGAGGCATTTCTGTATCGACTAAACCATGTAGAAAAAAATAGCATCTCCTATTTATGACCTGTATGGAATCTGTAAGGGCTGTATGATGCTTTCAGTTTCACACGACGCATCATCAATATTTAATTAGAGTTTCAGAATTAAAATGGCTTCAGCCTTCAGAAGACAACAGGGATTTGTGGATATGAATATTGGGAGAGGAAAATCTGAGATGCAATACTCTGTTGTTATTCACCTTCTTAACAAACAATAGAATACTACTAATCCTCTGCAAGTATGATGAATATGGAATCCTGCCAGGTCCTACGTCTTTTCTATCCACTCTAGCTTCTCCATGTTGCAAAGAATATCTACAAAACAGTTTAATAGCACACACTGTCAGTTAAGTCAATTCATGGCTCAAAAAATGTTCCAGTATCTGGGTATGCATCCTGGCATTTCTGTCACTTGCAGGCCCTTTTCATTATTTTCCCAAAACTGTTGTTATTGGTGAATATAGCAAATGCCCAGTGCTATGGACACATAAAACAGATTTCAGTGCACTGAGCCCCCTCATAGATTATATCCATAAAGATATTGAATATGATTTAACTCAGAAGCTACCAAGTACTTTAACATAATCATTTCCTTTTGTCCTCATGATTCACTCAGAAAGGGTTGGTTGCTCCAAAGCAGTTCTGGCAAGGACGCTCACCAGCTTTGCATTTGACAAAGATACATTAACCAAAAGGTATCGTTCCCTTATCTAACCCTTTGAAGACTACATGAAGCCACCAGATTCATGTTCCTTGGTAATCATGATTCACCAATAAAGTGCCAGGAAGTCTACTTACCTGTACTACCCTAGAATCCTGCGTTTAAGCCGAACCCATGTATTGGCCACATGGAGTTCATGGATTTCCTATTTATTTAATATAAGCTATACCTTGGGTCTGAAATGGTGCCAATTCCTTAGTTAAGTCTATGTTTACAACCCTGTGTATAAGCCACACCCTGACTTCTTGGAGGACCTATAATTTTCGCAAAGGGTCTGAAATGGCCTACAAGCTGCAGCTTATACACTGGGGTTTTACAGGATCGTGGTCCATCTTGACCATCTTTCGGAAGAATATTAACCCTGTACCACTGACAAGTTACATGTAAATTGCTGCATGACACATTATGACTATGATCAATGGGAATTGCGCTTAATTGCACTGTTTGGCTTATGAAGGGTTACGACGGTTTAATAAAGTGCATATCCTGCTTGTAAATGACTAGTTGATGAAGTTGGAGCTCACTCTCATGCTTAGTAATGGCAAATTCCACTAGCTGGTACAGTGAATATTAATGGGGAGCTTTTTTTGTCTGGGTGAGTTCATATTTTCTGGGAAATAGAAGTGGCCTCTAACAATAAGCCATTATGAGGGTAACTTCCTGGCCTAGAGAATAGTTATCAACAGCTCTGGGGAAGTTAGTTTTGAAGATGAGTGAAAAGTTTCATGACCCTGCATTTTACCCTCGCATGTTGTTTTTACTTAAAATCCTTTCAACCTTTTGAACTAACATAAAGCAAGGGCTCTTTTTTTCATTTTGTGCTAAAACGGCCAAAATATCTTTAGCCATCACATCAGGAGGGTTCAGTTTCTTTTTTCTAAATACCCTCAACCCACACATGCAGTGGCAGATTTAGAGGGAGTGCTGGGGTGCACACCTCCTGCATTATGCCAGTACTTAAAATACAGGGTGCACCCCTCTTTTTGGACCGCACACCCTACTTTCACAAATTCTGGCTCCGCCACTGCACCTGTCAACCCCTGTTGATAATAACTGAGGGTCCCTTACATCTAATAATAACACTTTGCGAGCTGCTCTCATTAGACAGGAGCTGTTCATTCCTTTGGTCCTACTGACAGAGCAGTGAATCAAGTTCATTAATATTCTTAATTCCTGGTCATGCAAAGAAAGCCACTGCTGCCATCTTATCTTAGATTTTATTACAACAGGGAATATTCAAGCCGAACAGAAAAAAAAAGATAGTGCTTCCAGCAGAAGTGTTCACTGGGCGAAGATGAGTTGAAGAGACTAGAAGCCTTAGGAACAGTAAGCTACCTTTTGTCAGGTTTCACTATAGATATGAATATCCAAACCAAAGTAACTACCCCACTTTACCTGCTATGATTCAGAGGGATGATACATTAAACACCAACAGCTGCAACTGTTGTAATACCAGGAAAGAATGATTCATTCTACACAGTGCACCAGGAGGTAATTTCTTAACATGCTATGAATGTTTACTTTCAAAACATAGTGGGACCCCTAATTTAGTGACACTACAGCCCAATAGTATTGGTGATGTAGTGCCTGTAGCACTATGACTACGCTACCAAATTCAATGTGATTGCTACATAAGTACTTATCATACAAAGTAGTCATAGGGCATTACCTATAGTAACTGACACTAACTTTTAAGGTATCAAATTGTAGTGACTTTGAGCTGTCGTAGCACCATAAGAAACCGCCTCCTTGATTTATATCAAACAAAGACCAATATTACCATACAGGCAGTATGTGAACATTGTCAGTACAGCAGCTGTGCCCATTGTATGGTAAGGTATTTGTGAGTAGCTCATGGACAAAGAGTGAGCTGCTCACACCTATCAGGACACTCTAGAACCTGATGGCATGTGGACCAAGGGGAGACAGACAGAATGTGACATGGGCGTGACTTCCATTCTAGCAGTCAGAGTAGATTACACAGGTGTAGCCCCTACACACTCACGGATCAACTCACAATGAGCTGCTCAATATACAGTAACGGTGGGCAATATCTTCAAGAAATACCTAACTATTGGTAAACTACACAGTAAAAGGTCCACAATACTGTGGATAAATTAATTACACTCCTCAAAATCAAGTTGCAGGTGCACCTTATAGCGTTCCCTTCAGGGTGTATACTGAGGGTGTACGTATATGTATCGTTTATATGCAGTGTGCCTCACACATGAGGTCAGACACCATACTGATCAATTGATATAATACCTTAAGTCACAATATGGCCTTAAAGTATTATATGGCGGAGGGATTGAAGTGAAGGGGTGACAAGGGTGAAGGCTACGGGTTAGAAGGAATGTGCAGGGTTTGGTTGAGGCCCACTTCCAGAATTGGTGCTTGCTCCTACAGTGGTGCCTTGAGGTGAAGGACTTAGCGTATCACCTTGGCATCCATCTTAGATCTACCCCTACCATGCGTAATGACCCCTGGTTGTGGTCCCTAACCGACACAAGCAATTCTCTTTGAGCAACTCTAGGAGGCAGTGAGCGTATACAATACAGATGTATATCCTACAGCTGCGGTCCACTCAGGAAAAAATGTTGCACCAAAGTGACTGGATGTATGATATTATCAACTTTATTGCTAGATTAATAATTATGTAGTTTTCTCCTGGAGGGCCCTGCTGTAGAGCCTCTCCCTCATTATGAGACTTTGGGCGACATGATCTTGGACAGGGAGTGAGTACCTTCCACACACCTTCCCTGCAATTAACCCTGTAGGGCCAAATGATGCCTCTCTGTCCACCTTCCTCCATTTATTTGATGAACCAATGCAGCGCTGGTGAGTCTACCGTGTTGTCGTTAGGGATATTAAAATAAGCCCCATGTCATACTGTATATAGATTTCAAGTCGTAGTAAGCATGCTAGGGATTCCTCTGTATGCAATTATTATCAATGATGAATATCACAAATCGCATTCCATGAATATGAATAGGATGTGGAAAGAGTCCAATTCTTTTATCATAATTTATGTAATTAGTATTTGCATGTATGCATGATGTTACCTTGCATGATCAGAGTAGCGCTACTGCCCTCACATTGAACACAATGGTCCGTAAATGGAGAATTCTGGGCTGGGTCATCACATTCTACTTCCATATTATAAACTAGTATGTAGTACATTACAGGCTTACAAGATAGGCAGTCAATACTTGTAGCAATTTGATGTAATGGTAGAAATAGGTGCCCCCTACATTAGAGGCAAATACCATTGTCATCACAAAGGGACAGAA
Source organism: Acholoe squamosa (assembly GCA_949317995.1). Taxonomy (NCBI): domain Eukaryota; kingdom Metazoa; phylum Annelida; class Polychaeta; order Phyllodocida; family Polynoidae; genus Acholoe; species Acholoe squamosa. The sequence continues at coordinate 15,240,619 of OX439047.1, read as the reverse complement.
AACAGCTATATCATTCAAATTTAATCTTCTTCTAAAAGCAATAGTGAAGATATAGGAAGTTGAGGGTAATTGAAAAAAACTTTGTGGGCTCTCTCAATTGCTAGAGCTACCATGCAATACAGGGGACTTTAAGGTGTTTACATGATGTTTCCTGTAAGTTGATTACAGCCTAAAGATTTCATTATTGGTTCCAGAGACTAACATACTTAGGGATTTAAGACACTGCACTATAGGCTCCCATCATACCTAATCATATTTATTGCATTCTATTTTGTCTGTGATATTATTGGGAAGTTGAAGGTGAGTGTTGATGTGAATGGGCCTAATTAAATTTCCTTACATCACCATTATGTCAAGCACACTGTGTGTTGTTGACCACCACTGAGGTAGAATATAACCATGTCCCAAGACTGTGAAATATTTTATATATTTACTCTGTATCAAACATTCCTAAGCCCTCTTACGTCTTCATGTCTGCAACCACCAGCCAAATAGCTGTTTTTTTTTTTATTTCAAGCTGCTTGAAAAGACTCAGTACAAAGCTGTCAGTAGGCAGTACATATCATATGCTTTTCTTCTGGCAGGGGGTGTGCAGCCCCATCCCATGCAGTCGTGGGGAAATCCTTTGACCTGTTGTAGTGGGCTAACTAGGGCTAGCATTAAGAGCTGCTCCTGTTTAAGCTATTTCTATAACAGAGCAACTTTACTTATAGCTTTTAGGGCTTCTGAGGAAATGCTGCCAATTAGATTCAGTCCTTAGAAAAAGGGAGGTGCTATGTAATTATGTTGGGTGTATTAGCAGAAGGAGATAATCTATTGGCTTTACCATAAGCTTTTATAAGCTTTATTATAAGATTAATGAAAGAATATCTTAACCAAAAGAAGAGTTAGTCATCATTCAAACACGTCAGCATCTCAAGCTGCTTTGTACTATTATTTACACAGTATCATTTAAACCCATATATAACTATTAAAAGTTCCTCGACCATCACTTTTGATGGTACCTTTTTACCAATTTCTCTCTAAAGATCAACTACATGTACTGGAAAGAAATTGTATTGATAACAGTTATCTACTATCCTGTTTGTGTTCTGATAGACATTTCAGGTTGTCTGAAGTGTTGTGCATCTGGAATTTTACAAAATGATTTATTTAACATCAGCCTGTTCCTCATGTTTGTGCTTAGAACTGCAAGCTATTTCAGCAACCAAAGTAATCAGTACTTGTTTAACCTATCCCACCTTTTTTGATTGCACTATTAATAGCTTCTTCTACCCAAGCTTATTTAATGGCTTTAGCATGCATTTTATATATATATATATATATATATATATATATATATATATATATATATATATATATACACCCCTCATAGATTATACCCATAAAGGTCAAAGAATCTGATTAAACCCATTAGTGACTGCCACATGCTTTAACCTAGAGATGCCCATTTGTTGTGCCATTGCCAGTAATTCACCTTTCCTTTTAGTAAGATATTTTTACTCTGTAGTTAACAGGATTAATATGTTAATTAACATCTATCGGTATATATAAATATTTATAGATTTAGATTTAAGGCTGCATGAAGCCTCCAGATTCATGCTCCTTGATAATCGTGATGCATCAATACAGTGCTAGGAAGTCTACTTACCAGTACTTCCATAGAATCCTATGTATAAGCTGCATGTAGTTTATGGATTTTCTATAAGCCACACCTGGTGTCTTCCTTACTGAAGTCACATCCTGACTTCTTGGAGGGCCAATGACCTGTGCAAATGGTCTGAAATAGCATATAAGCTGCGGCTTGTGAGCTGTGTTTTTAAAGTACTTTGGTGCATCATGACCATCTTTAGGAAGAATAATATCAACATTATTGTAATATAATCATTGTATTCTGACAATGATCAATGCAAAAGGTGCTTTAATGCACTATGTAGCACTGAAAGGGTTATGGTGGTTTAATAAAGTGTATAGCCTGCTTGTAAAATAGTAGTCTTTGTAGTTAGAGCTCTCTCTCTCTCTCTCTCTCTCTCTCTCTCACGCATAGTAATGACAAATTCTACTAGCTGAAACAGTGTGAATATTGATGGGAAGCCTTTTTTGTCTGGGTGAGCTCATTTTCTGGGAAATAGAAGTGGCTTCTTACAATTAGCCATTCTGAGGGTAATATCTAGGGCTAGAGAGTGATCATTAACTTATAAACAGGGGGCCAACCCTCCTCCCGCTAATGCTTTTCATTAACCCTCTCATATTCTTATTTCTTGATAGCCTTTCAACCTTTTGAACTCAAATAATGCATTATTTTTTCATTTTTACTAAAAGGGGCAAAACTTCTTTTACCTATCACATAAGAAGGGGTCAGTTTCATTTTTAACCTCTTCAACCCACACCTGCAGTGGTGGATTTAGAGGGGGTACAGGGGTGTTCACCTCCTCCTTTTTGCCAGTACCGCAAGGTTAAATTGCAGTTTGAACCATAAAATTTGCTCAAAAATCGTGCCCCCTCCTTTTGGACTGCGCCCCTCCTTTCCTAGATTCTGGATGCGCCACTACACCTGGCAATTCCTGTTGATGATGAATGACCATTCCCTTATATCTGATAACTGTACTTTTTGAATTGCTCTAATCAAACAGGAGCTGCTCATTCCTTTGCTCCCATGGTTGGATGGGTGAATCAAGTTCATTAAAGTTCTTATTTCTTGGTCTTACAAAGAAAGCATCAGCTGCCACCATAACTAGCACCTTATCACAACAAGGAATATTCAAGCCGGACTGGAAAAAGAAGAAGATAATGCTTCTACTAGGAGTGTTCACTGGTCGAAGATGAGTTGAAGAGACTAGAGCCCTTGTGAACCAATAGCCACTTTTTTGTTGAAGTTCACCATGAATATCCAAACCACAGTAACTACCCCACCTTTATATCTGCTATGATTCAGAGGAATGACAAATTGAACATGAACAGCTGCAACTGCCGTAATACCAGCATAGTATAACTCATTCTACACAGTGAAACAGGAGGTAATTTCTTTATTTGCTATGACTGCTCACTTTCAAAACTTAGTGGGAGCCCTTACTGGTGACACTACAGGCCAATAGTATTGGTGATGTAGTGCCTGGAGCAGTACGACTACACTACCAAACTCCGCCATTATTGCTAATGGTACAAACCACCCTGACTTTTAAGGTGTCAAATCGAAGAGGCAAAGCAGTCATAGGGCATTACCTATAATAACTGACACAGACTTTTAAGGTATCAAATCGTAGTGGCTGCGTGCAGTCATAGCACCATAAGAAACCATCTCCTGGATTTATAAAAAAACAATGACCAGTATTACCATACATGCAATATGTGAACATTGTCAGGACGGCAGCTGTCCCTATTGTATGGAAAGGTATTTATGAGTAGTTCATGGACAAAGGACAAGCTGCTCACACCTATCAGGACACTCTAGGACCTGATGGCCTGTGGAGAAGGGGCAGACAGACAGAATGTGACATGGGCATGTCTTCCCTTATAGCAGTCAGTGTCTTCATTAAGGTAGATTGCACAGGTCTAGCTCCTTGACTGCTCACAGAGCAACATGCCTGATGCATCATGACAGTCAAGCAATGTAACCCTTCAAACATTATGTGGCTCATAAAATCATCATGGCAAGCTCTTGCTATTCCTGTAAAAATGCAACTTGAAATTGCATCTTTAACCTATCCCATTCTTTTTTATTGCACTCATAATAAAGGTAATTAGTCCTCCCACTTGTGGATAAAATACCTTTTGATTATCTCTATTGGAAGTGGGTCACGGCTTGAATTGTAGATCCCCGCCTTGATAAATCAATGCCAGGTTCAGTGCTGTCTAAGTACTCATTTTAGGCTACTTTTTGATACTCAGTTAGCACTTATGCAGTGCTGGCTAGCAAACGTACCAACACTGCATTTGTGTATTTTGATCCTTTAGGCGAGTATCAAGCATTTAGGGTCCACATGATGCATGTGTGATAAAAAACTAAGGGGCATGCTGAACTCCTGCATTATTTTAGGCTTCGGGTCACTTTGCATGCACGTTGTGTAGCCGGTAAATGAACTTCCTTGTTAGTATTGGGAAATTTCTCTGGCTGATACTGTGTGAATATTGAGGGTGGGCCTCTATTGTCAGAGTGAGCTGATTGTCAGGGAAATGGAACCGGCTTCTAAAACCAAGCCCTTCTGAAGGTGCATTCTTGGCTTAAAGAGTGGCAATTTATTACGTACAAGTGGATGGCTTTGGAGGAGGGCATGAAAAGTGTTGACCATCCTGAGGGGAAATGTGACCAATTCTGTCCTCTCTTGATGTCGGGGGGCGGGGGGGTAAAAGGAATGACAAAAGACAACATCTTATTATGGTCAAAGAGTGCACAAAATATTCAGCACTCTCACATTTCATGATTACAAATTTAAGAAGCTGATACTGTGCGAGTTTTGAGAGGGAACCGTTATTGCATGCTATGGTGATCTCATCTCTGGGAAATGAAACCAGCCTACAAAGAGAAGACCCTCTGAAGGTTTACTGGGCTTACGGAGTGGCCATTCATCACCAACAGGTGGATGGGTGGTGGGATGAAGTCCCCCAATGAGGGAGTGGTATGAAAGAATTGACCTTTCACGGTGGTAGATGTCTATATCTATAGCTTATTTCTTTTAAAAAAATTGCAATCCAGCCTGTGTTTTATGGTGAACCAAGATTTTACTGCACCTTTAACGCCTGTAGGGGTGCTCAATTTCACCTCCCACACCCAATTGATTAGTAATAGGCACTCCCTTAGAGCTGGTAGCTGCTCGTTTTTTCGGTCCCATGGTGCACAAATGAATCAAGTTCATTAAAATTGTTATTCCTGGTCATGCAAAGAAACCCCAAGCAGCCATCATAATTTAGATCGTATTACAACGGAGAATATTCAAACTGAAGATAGAAGGATTTTGCCAGTGGAAGTGTGCACTGTTTGAAGATGACTTTGGAACCATTAGCCATTTTTGTCAAATCTTATTATATAAATATGTAAGCAAAGTGATTATTCCACTTCTCCTGCTATAATTCAAAGGAGCGAAAATAGAACAGCTGCTATCAGTGTCATAGCAACAGAGAATGACTCTACACAGTACACAGTACTGATACCAACTAGAAATGAATTCAAATCTTCAAAGTAAAACTGTATGTGAACAGAAGTCTACAGCTGAGAAGATGTGTTTGATGCATAGAGAGGTTACTATGGAACAATTCCATGTAAATGATAATTTCCATTTAGGCCTATTTAGCTTTTATGATTATCATTCTGCCATACGATTTAAATCATCCAACATATTTGTAGCCAGATGAGGAGAAATGTTTCTCCCTGTGGAATCTTGTAGACCTCAAAAATTGCATTCCAATTAGATTTCTTTGTACCAATCGATAAGATGTATATGCTGAAAAAAAAAACAATGTTGATGCTATTTCTATATACAAAGTTTTTAAGAAATGTATGAGAAATGAGAAATTTTGCATCATTATACAAATTCTGCAAATTAGATGCATGGTATACTTAAAATAATAAGAGATAGAGCTTATTGGCTGTAGCAACATAATTGCATCATCCCAAGTTCATAAAGCAATATTTCCAAGACTAGAGATCCTATCTGGAAGCAATATACCTCATTTCAAAGCTGACGACTTCAATCTTGAATGTTATATTTTACCTTGGAGGGTGCTTTCTCCTGTTTACATTTGTCCATCCATTCTTAGGTACATAAAGGAAAATGCCAAAGAACTATGTTACAGACCTGAGGTGTCTGTAAGCAGCTTACAGATAAAGGGTGAGCTGCTCACACCTATCAGGACACTCAGGGACCCGATGTCTTGTGGGGCAGGGGCAGACAGGCAGAATGTGATATAGACGTGACTTCCATTCTAGCAGCCAGTGTCTTCATTAAGGTAGATGAATTAGGTCTAGCTCCCAGACAGCTCACAGAGCAACTCACACTGAGCTGCTCAATGTATATGGCAAGGGTGAGCAGTGTTCTGGAAGTATCACCCAACTATGGACAAACTATTGTAGACAAAGGCACACAACAGTGGAGTATTTTGCTTAGTTACTCATTAAGGTAAATTACACAGGTCTCGCTCCTAGACGCTCACACTGGGCTGATCAATATGTACGGGACAAAGTCGAGAAGCCTTGTAAGCTTGTGTTTTATTTGTAAATCATTCATGCTTTCTTTAGAGAAGTTATAGAGACAATAGACATTTTATAATAGTTTCACAACAGAATCCTTATCACTGTCTTAAATATCTTGTAAAAAAACTGGTAGTATCACCAGCTGATGAAGGACTTATAATGTTTCGAAACCTTTTATATTATAGAGCTACATTGATTATACCTCTTCGCCTGCAGTTGTGACTTCCCGCTTCCTAAAATTTCTTTATTTGGGAAAATAACATGATACAAGTATCTGTATTCAAACATTCTCAAGAGGAAAATGCAGTAGAAGATATCATGCATAGGCCGTGGGGTATTAGTTGGTATTACCGATGTGTCAGAGGTGTAAATTATCCTTTCTCATCCGGACAGTACTTCAGAATATGAAATGCAATAGAAGATTGAGTGTGCAACCTTTGCATCCCTACAGCAAAGGTCCCACTTGGACTATATGTATGCTGCGCATGGCACATTATTCTACTTGGACCAGGAAATCAAATTTCCCTTTCTGCTGTCCATATCCCCAGTGCCCTGAGCAATGAATGTTGTCCACATTCAATAGTCCTAGCCACACAGTCCAGTTATTCCCCAATCTCTACTATCATCACGTATTGACTGATTATTTCACCATGTGAGTTGTGTTTTTTCCCCCGAATATGCTGGGGCAGAGCAGTGCCCAGGCTGTGTTCAGCCTTTCAGGACTGCATGATACCTTTAGGATGTTCCCTAGTAACAATCATGCACCAATACAGTGCTGGTGAATCTACCATAAAACCCTGCATATAAGCCACACCCACATAAGCCGCACCTAGGGCTAGAAAAGGTTGCTAATCCTTACAACAATCTATGATGAATACCCCACATATAAGCCTCGCCCTGACTTCAAGATGATACTATAAGCAGCACCTGGGGTCTGAAATGGTTTAGCCCAGGGCTTATACACTAAATCTCACCTTACTGGCCAGGGCGGGTGAATCACGACGACCATTCAGGAGAATTTTTTAGGCCTAGCATAATTTTTTTAAGAATGAGAGTTGAGCCTTAAAATTTCATATATGGTGGGCCTCTAGGTCAATTCAAATATTGGTCATTTTAGTTCCAAATCAGAATTTTTTTACGACATGGTTTATCACGAGACTTAGGCTCCCTATGGCCATAATACATTGATGCACCAGCACTGCCCTTAAATGGTTATGTGAGGCAGGGGTGGGACTGAAGGAGTGGCAGGGGTAAAGACTGGAGGTGGAAGGAATGGGCTGGGATTATTTGAGGCCCATTTCCAGGATCACTGCCCGGCTCCTATAGCAGTGCCCTAGGGCCAAGGACTTACCGCTTGGTCTCGGCTCCACCTCAAATCTCAAACCAAGTGGAATGACCTGGAGGATGTTGCACATAAGCCAAAGAGAGTGCTACATAGCGCTATCAAAAATAATGTGTATTGCACAAGCAGGTACCTTACTGCGCGACTCTGTTTTTAGTGCTCTTGTCATTTTCATTGAAAGGTACTTGTACCTGACTGACATGAGCACCTCTGTGAAAAAATGAAGTTAGTGCTAAAATGAAAGTGACAACAGTGCAACCAAGGAGCTTCTTATGGGTCACTTCAGGAGGCAGTGAGCTTTTTCACGCTAGTAATGGTCCACTCAGTATCAGATGTTCAGCCCAAGTGACGGGAAGTATTCCTACTTAAAAGTCCACTCAAAAGAAGCGACTGTGCCCCCTCCTTCTGGGCCGCACCTCCTCCTTTTCCATATCCTGGATCCGCCATTTTGATGTATTATATTAAAGCCCATAAAGACTCAGCCAAGGACTTATGAGTATATGCCAGGTGATAAGGAGAATCTTATTAGATATTTACACAGGGGATGAGAGGTATAAAGTACCAGCCATAATGTAGATGCATTATTAAGGATGCTGCAATGCACCCCAACTCATTTGCTATCATGATGCACCAATGCAGTATCAGAGAGTAACATGTTAGACTCTGCATTGGTGCATCATGCCATCAGTGCATCATTACTGCAGCAATATAGTCTACTGGTGAGTTACTCACCATGAGTCCATCACGTTCATTAAAACATTAACAACATGAGGGACATTGCCACATTAATGCATCATTCCGTCCGCACAGGGTTGATACACTTCTGGAGGGTCGGCATGATGCTCACATGAAGTGCTGGTGAATAAACTTACGAGCACTTTATGAGTGGGCATGATGCACTCCTACATTAGCAGTCCTTACAGGGATAAGAAGCTTTTAAGTATTTATGCACCTCTCCTATGGTATATTCCAGGTCTATATTGTCGGGAAAAAGAGATATGAAGTAGTTTACCAGACTGAGGTTGACATTTGCAAAACAAGTTGTATCTATGGGAGAAAAAGCATACAAAAGAATACTTAATCAACTATTAAGCTGTTTCTGTCTTTTGGTACAGCTTCTGTTCATTCTTCTGATAGAATGTTTTCTCAGGCCCATGAGTAATATATTGACAAAATATGGTACTTTATATAACATAATGGCTGGCATTAATTTCCTTTTCCTTCTTATGATAAAGATAACTATATCATAACATTTGACTGATTTTACAGAGCCATGTCAGGAATGGGACGAACACGTGACACCAGAAGTAACTGACAACGCCAACCTGTGGAGGACATGAATCATGGCTGACTTCCGGGTCATCATCATTTACTTCCTGTGGGTCATCCAAGGTCAGTTATATATTTTATTTCAATTTTATTTTACTTAAGTCAGACAAGAGATGGGGTATGATTCATGAACACATGCTTTTTCGCCAACCTTCTAAAAAGTAGGTACGTCTCTGTAATCTGATGTTAAAAATCTAGAGCAATGAATGCTAAAATATGACGCTAATAAAGGGCTATAGACGAAGGGTATATGCTTTAGATGAAGGTTTATCGATAATGCTGCATGGGCAGTTTTAGAATTGCGTATTTCAATTATTCATGGAAACTGCCATATTAACTATTAACTATCAAGTTTACTGCATGTGTGGGCCCTAACCTATAACGGTCTCTTATGTTTGTTTTTTTTTAATGTATAGGCCTACATCCAATTTGACTTCCATTCCTGGATAAGAGATGTCACCTCCCTTAAAAGCCTACTGTATAATGCAGTTTGAAGGCAGGCCTAGGGGTAAAGGGAGGTAACATTTCTATAGCCAACATGTCTTCAACCATTACAGTATCGCATTATGCATCAATGGGTCTTTTGCCGGGGCCGTTTGTTGTCATGATGCACCAATGCATTGCTGTCAGGTTGCTCGCTGGCATTGCAATGGAGCATCATGGCTCGTGAGCCCCATGATGCATGAATGCAGCCCTGGCAAATAGGTGTGCATGGGCTGCTTTCATGCACCATGATGACCAATGGACTGAAGGGGATGGATACAGTATATACTTTGCGGAATTTAAAGGGTTAAAAAAAAGAGAGATAGAGGAGCTCATATTTCATACATCCAAAATCCCTTTAACTAAATTGAAAGAAACGTTGTCTGGCTTTTACAGACGCTGTGACATGGGCGGCGGAAGCGGAAACACAGTTACTAGGTTATGAGGAGACGCTCGGGGTCGAGCTTCACATTGATGCCACCAGAGGGCGGACCCTGATCACTGACCCCTCCTGGCCCTTCCCTTCTGACGCCATTCTCACTGCATTCAACGTCCGTCTCCATGGCAACGGTCTTGGTAGTAACGTCACCTTACAAATATGGCGCCCTGTGATTTCACAAACCGCCACTGAGGGCGCCACCAGTTATTCGCTGGTTGCCAGCACCAGTAACACAGACCATTCTACCACTGAACACCAGCGGGTGCCGCTACCAGTCCCTCAGCCAATCCTTAGGGGCGATGTGATCGGTCTATATGCTCCTGGTCAGAACCCTGTGCCTTTCCACCTCCACAGTGGAGAGCAGGACTGTAATGAAACTGGTTACTTGTATGTGGACAATGAGGTAGGGACAGGAAGTGACGTAGGTAGTGACGGTGACGTCATTAGGACATTTAAGAAGGGAGGGGAGTGCAGGAGGTACCTAATCACAGCAGAATATGCCCTGAAAGACATAGGTAAGGCAGACAAAGTCATATTTAAGTTGCCCTGTAACTTTCAGATAGTAAAAAGTGAGATACAACAGACAATGCTCTCAGTCCCAATTATAAAGGGGCAGTAGCTTGCCCTGTACTGGATACACGGCAAGCTGCTCTAGGTCATTAGATTTGTACTAAGAGCAGCTCCTACTGTTTCCAAAAAAATAAAACCAATGTACTTGGCGCAGTCTGACAATGCATTTGTCTTGTTTCAAAAAAGGATCGACCAAGTTTGTTTTAGTGAATAGTTAAAATCCTGTTCAAAGAAATGTTTCCTTCATAAATTTGCCAATAAAAAGCGTCTTCCTGATCATCGAAGGTTGACTTCATGTTTAGATTTCGTCCCTTTTCCATGTTTAGATTTCAAATTGTTCAGCATCCTGATGAATAGACTTTGTCCAGTTTCTCTAGTCCAGCTTTAAAGTCCCATCTCTATTTCCACAGGTATGCAGATGAGCATCATTGGTGACGATGTCAAGTTGAGGAGGGGAGTGGATGGTGCAGTTAACAGTGTTATCATCCCACACAGTGACAGGGGCTTCTCTACACCTGGTGTTCTGTATGGGTGGAAGGCATTCCTCAAACAGCCTTATCAACAGGTAGGTCTCTCATCTCACACCTGGAGAAATGGGATGTTGTGGCATTCCCCCCATTAGATGCATAGTATAGAATGTATATACACATGTACCCTTTCTAAGCTGTTTGTATGTACTAGAGATAGCATTTTATGATCAACCGATCCCTGAATAAGATGTCCTTACATTGTTTGGAGCATATTCCAAGTCAAATCTGAAGACCATTCCCATTCTACTAGAATTGGACCTTTAGGGTTTGTAATGCTGAAATAAGTGTGTTATAAAATACTTCAAAATGCCATATTTGCAACAGAAACCTCCATTCCTTTGTTCTAGGTTGTATTTCAAGTGTGGCGTCTTGTGAACAACACAGATAACAACAATTCCACACGATATCTCAAAGTGCATGAGTCACCTCCATACTCTCAGCCCATAACTGGTGCCGTACACGTACGGCTAAGGGAGAATGAGAGGTCAGAGGTCAATGCTGATGACGTCATTGCATTGGGACACCCCTCGGGGAATCCTATCCCCTATGACTGGTCTCTAAACTGTGAATATCCATATATGGAGGCTAGTCCCTATAATGGCAGTACGGGGGTGGAACAGGAGTTTATGAGGGCTACAGAAAAACAGGCTTGTAGGAAGTACTCCTTCCAGGCTGAGTACTATAGGGGTAAGTTTATGACTTGTTTCCTTCTGTATACACCCCTTGGGTGGTGACGTCACACACTCATTGACCCTGGGTGCGTGCGCAGCTTGGCATGGGGAATCTAGGTCAAGATGCTGGAGGGTTACTGGAAGCTATATGTACATCTCTAAAATAGGCTGTTGTTCTGCTGATATTATAGGCCCACAGAGTGCTTGAAAGTTAAAATCACTACACATCAGACTTCTATACATGTTACACTGTCCATAGTTTGAGGCTGTGGGAAAGTTGTATTCATTTTCATTCATAAAACAAAGTCAGAAGATCAGTCACCCACACATACAACAACAGCCATGCCTTCCTGGTGCTGTGCATATGACTGTAAGAACCACTCAGACATGCCTGGGATAAAGATTCATAGGATTCCTAAAGGGAGCCATCCATTTCATCAGAACAGGAGACAGTTATGGATTGCTGCACTACAAAGGGCCCAATGGCCAGAATCAAAGATCAACAATGCCAGAGTGTGCAGTGCACACTTTCTGTCAGGTATGTATGCTGCTATCTCTATTTTTACGTGTGGTCAAAATTTTGATGATATGGGGGGTGTGAGATTTCACCCCCCATGCTTTTTTTATTGACCCCCCCCCCCCCATCCTGGAGAGGGTTAAAAATGTTATCATGGCCTAAAGAGGGGGTGTCAAAAATATTTGTGTCACTCTTTATTCTCGTACGGAATGATCATTTTTAAGTAAGGGGAGGGGGGAATAAATAACCATGGGCATGATAAAAAAATGGTATCATAATACTCGGCATATAAGCCGCGCCTTGCGTATAAGCCACGCCTTGTATATAAGGCACACCTTGTGTATAAGCTACGCACCTTGCGTAAAAGCTGCGCCTCGCCTAAAGGTAGCGCCTCACCTATAAGCCGCGCCTCAGCTAAAAGTTGTCTCGCCTAAAAGTCGTGTCTTGCCTATAAGCCAAGCTCATAAGCCACGGCCTGAGTATAAGCCGCGCCCCGCATATAAGCCGTGCCCTGCCTAAAAGTCCCGCTTGCCTTGCCTCGCCTATAAGGCGCACATCGCCTATAAGCCTCGCCCCGCGTATAAGCTGCCCCGGGCCTATAAGCCACGGCGTGCCTAAAAGTTGCACTTTGCCTAAAATTCGACCTTGCCTATAAGGCGCGCCTCGCCTATAAGCTGCGTCCCGAGTATAAGCTGCGCGTCGCATATAGGCCACGCCTTGCGTACATCATGATGACACAAATGTTTTAGTCCTGGAGCCAAATTCTGATGCATCATGATAAGACATGTTTTAGTCCAGGAGCCAAATGGCTTTTGCATTGATGCATCATGGTCACGCAAATTTTTTAGTCCAGGAGCCAAAATATTTTTTCAGCATTGATACATGATGATGAATACAAATGCTTTAGTCCAGTACATCATGATGACACAAATGTTTTAGTCCTGGAGCCAAATTCTCATTTGCACTGCACTGATGCATCATGGTGACACAAATGTTTTAGTCCAAGAGCCAAAATCTCATTGGCACTGCACTGATGCAAAATTCTGATGCATCATGATAAGACATGTTTTAGTCCAGGAGCCAAATGGCTTTTGCATTGATGCATCATGGTCACGCAATTTTTTTAGTCCAGGAGCCAAAATATTTTTTTTGGTGTTGATTCATTATGATGAATTCAAATGTTGTAGTCCAGAAGCCAAATTTTTATTTTTGTTTCTGGCACTGTATTACTGTGTCATGCAGGTACAAAACATTTTAGTTCAGGAGCCAAGTGACTTTTGAGTTGCAATGCAACGGTATAATGTCGAGAAGGGGGAACATAATAGATTGATAAAGGATAGCAACTAAACAATAAAATAGATATCATTGGACTTAGGGATTGGTATGCAAAGAGGGACGGGGTTGATGGTTGTGTAACAGTAACTGGTGCTGTAGAGTAGTGGGCACCTAGGAGGAGGGGCTAAGGGGAGTAAGGCAGCCAATGGGAAGCAGGAAGTATTGATTGACATGTATACATGTAACTACATGATATATACCAATGTAAGAAAGTTGTCAGATTTGAACAGGACCCCAGCTGGGTAAGTGTTATTTGTAGTTAAAATACCAACTTTACAGCATGACTTAAACTACTCTGTTCTTCATTTCAGGAAAGATGTCTTTAGATTCCAGTAGCCCTGACTTTGTGCCATCGCTATTTTCCTTCAAGCCAAAATCTGAATGTGCTGATAAGCAGAAACAGGAACGCTTTGAAAGGAGTAAGAAGCGACAAAATGAAAAAGAAAATATACCGTTGGCCCATACCAATGGAGGAGGACAAGTGACTGCAGAAGTCGAATCAAATGATGACACCCATGAAAATACCACCCCTTGTGTACCTGACACACCCACACCTGGTGAGTGTTGTAGCCAATGGTATAGGTTACATGTGGTATAAATTTCCTCTCATGTTAGAACTATTATTGTGTGATATATACATATTGGATATTCTGACTAACCCCACAGGTCAGCACTTGCACCTGTTTATCTTGTAAACATTTAATACAATCATGTTTTGCATTCTTACAATTGTATCTTTTTTTTCTAACAGAAACAGTGAGCAAGGTGTGCTTTGATGAACTCTCCACTAAGTACAGACAACTTGAAGAAGACCATCGTAATCTACAAGAAGAAGTGTATGCATTGCGTGAGGAGAACAACCAGCTAAAGGAAAAGGTTAACCAGAAAAGGTTTGGATATGAAATGCTGGTAAAGGACAGACAACAATTCAAATTCTACACAGGCCTTGATGCTATTTTGTTGTTTGATTGGATAGTGTCAAAGGTGAAGGACAACATTAACAAAGTCGCTAAACTATCCATAGTAGATCAAATTCTGTTGGTGGTTATAAAGTTACGTGTTGGACTTCTAAACAAGGACCTTGCATACCGATTTGAAATATCTGCACCAGATGTCTCAAAGATATTGAGGCACTGTCTACCTATAATGGCTCAGACATTAGCACCTTTGATTAAGTGGCCATCAAAGGAAGCAAATAGAAAAAATATGCCCAGCGTCTTCAGAAGGAAATTCAGAAATTGTGTTTGTGTCATCGATTGCACAGAGATATTTATTGAACGGCCGTCCAAGCTTACTCCAAGAGCACAAACTTGGAGTAACTATAAACACCATAATACCATTAAATTTCTCATTGGTATCACCCCGGCCGGTGCAATATCATTTGTGTCTACTGGCTGGGGTGGCCGTGTCTCAGACAAGGAAATAACCCTCAAATCTGGCTTTCTAGATAACCTGGTAACAGGTGATATGGTGATGGCAGACAGAGGGTTCCTGATTAGGGAGGAACTTGCTGCTGTGGGGGCAACTCTAAGAATCCCCTATTTCACCAGAGGAAAGAAACAGCTCGATCCTGGAGAAGTAGATAAATCCCGTGAACTAGCCAGAAGCAGAATTCATGTTGAGAGGGTAATTGGCAGGTGGAAAGACAACAGAATATTGAACACTATTGTCCCAATATCAATGGCTGACCTGCTGAATCCAATGGTCATTGTCTGTGCCTGTCTGACAAACATTTCTCAGAGTGTGGTTAACCGCCACTAACTCAGTTAAACGATGCCTAGATTGCATAACTGACGTACTGTTACCTACTTCAGATGACAGTACCAACCTACTGCTATCCACATGAGTTTAAACTATTCTTGATTGCAGCCCAAAACAAAGACATTATCATCAGTTTGTAATTGTGCGCCCGGTATAGGCTTATGTCTAAGCATGAAAGAGTGCATGCTCATCTAGAGTGTCAATCCTAATGAAATAAGACTCAGTGACAATAGTGTTTCCAATGGATCACTGATGAAGTTTATTTTGTTTTCAGGATTTCTTGAATACAGCATAGCAACCACTGACACAGGAATGGCATCAGTGATAGTTACCTCAATGATAGGTTGATAGCTGCCTTCACACCAGGCAATTAACTGTCTTCATTGACTAGTGCATTACATTACAAATGCCAAACTAGATGTATAGATAACTATAAATGGTATCCCTTAAATACACATAGAATTAGACTCACTACACATTTTATAGTTAGCCTGAATTATCAAGTTTTAAATTAAGTTGTTCATTATTACTAGGTTATTGCAACTTGTGTTGGCAATGTGAACCAGGCTAAGCCTTCATTGGTCATCAAAAAATAGTCCAAGAGAAATCTGTACCTTTATCAGGTTTTATATGAGCTCATATCAAATCATCTCAAGACCACATTAGTATGTTTTGATTCAGTACAGTGAACTATATTTTGGTGTCAATAAAATGAAAAAAGTGACCTAGAGCTAGAATGTGTTGCATTCTCTTGACTTGTCCATTTAGTACTTTGGAGGGAGTTACTTACATTGAGGACACAACCATCCTTTCTTTAAACGTTTTATACCTACACATGCATAATGGAAGAACTTCTGACATGATGGTAATGAACAGATTATCACCTTCCCATATTTTGGCTTCAAACACAGTCCACAACTTGTTGTAGAAGGTAGGGAAGGATCATTTTGTCGTGTAATGATTTCTGGTAGGAGGTGGTTTTTAAAGTACATTTCAAGTTTGGGGAGACAGTCCTGTATAAAGATTTCATCTCGATACACAATGTCAATATGCACATTTGTCTCTGTCCATATAACAAAGTCACACCTGGACACGTCACATGCATACATTTGCATCTGTACTTGATAGTAATACTTATGATCTTTCTTGAGGTGTCCTTGAGGTGAAAGGCAGAAGGCACGGTCATCTTCAAAGCCATCAAGACCTTTTCTGTACTTAAAAGGACATTTTATTTCAAGAACCCTTTTTTCACAACATGTGCAGGTAACTACACCATCTGGTGTAGCACCAATGTACGGCTTGGAGTTAGGGATAAACAAACCACAGGGAAACACTTCCAGATCATCATGCATCTCCTCACCTCTTTGTAGATACTCTTGGCGTGCCTGATCTTCATGGTCAGTGCCCCATTGCATAGCCTCTGTCTGAGGTTGATCTGAGTAACCCATCAATTTATTATTCACAGATGATATTGAATTTATATCTGTTGATACTGAGCATACACTACAAACATTAGATGCTGTTATTCTGCCTTTCCTGTGGAGATGCCAAGCAGGACACTTTGCCTGCTTTCTAGTAATGATCTCAAGGGATCTTAGCTTGTCCACAGTGCAGGAGTCAGACAAGGCTTGGAAGGCACGGGTAGATTTAGCTTGTAATTCATCACCTGACAAGTCTCTGGATGTTGGATCAAAATGAGATGTTATTGGATCAGGTACTAGATCATCAGAATCAGGAGCTGTGTCCTCACACTCTGAGGCAGAATCAGTGTCTGAATTTTCCGCACCAAGATCGAAACTGGTGAGGACAGCAGCTCTGCTGTAGATATCCCGAAGCTCTAGGATGTCATCATCAGTTATTACTGTAAAACAAAAGATGCAGCTTATAAGACATAATTTTCACTGTCAGTGTACAACCACCAATCATTTTGCCCTGTTAATACTGTAAATTGCCTGTTTATTTTCTTAAATGATACATTGAAAGGTTTAATCAATGGAATTTGATACAACATAAGATTTCCAGGTGGTAGAATAAATAACCTAACCTCCTGCATGTAAGTTGCAACCTGCTGTACATGGTGAATCCATAATCAGACCATACTAAGAGTCCATTCTTGCCTGTATAAGGTGCATTATATTTGCAGGGTATTACGGTAAGGTTTGCAAATGAATGAGTATAAAATACCTCTTATGTTGGATGTGGTAGGGGGATCTTTCCTTTTCTCAGGCTCATGGCATAGTTTCTTTGTAGAATGGGAGATTCTCTGTGCCTTACTTGGGGGCAATTCGAATCCATCAGATGGTGCTTTCCTCTTCTCAGATGAGGTTGTTCTCTTTGGTTTGCTGAAGTCTATCTCTGTGAGAGGTGCTGGATCAACTTTTGTTCTAGACATGTCGTTCCATAGTGATGCTATTGATGTACAGGCTGCTTTTCCTGTAAGCCCTATACGTACAGCAATCTCAACTTTGATCATTATGGAGGCTGCATGGCTGCACACATTTCCACCACTGAAATACAAAACAAAATATAATTAGTTCAAAAGCTTGTGTCACCATGATGCATCAATGTAGTGTCAGTGAGTAACACTAGAAGCCATTTGGCTCCTGGACTAAAACATTTGTGTCAGCATAATGCACCACTGTAAAAACCATTTGGCTGGCTCCTGGACTAAAAAATTTGTGTCACCATGATGCATCAATGTAGTGTCAGTGAGTAACACTAGATGCCATATGGCTCCTGGACTAAAACATTTGTGTCAGCATGATGCATCAATGTAGTGTCAGTGAGTAACACTAGATGCCATATGGCTCCTGGACTAAAACATTTGTGTCACCATGATGCATCATTGTAGTGTCAGTGACTAATACTACCGTAATCTCCCGCGTATAAGACGCAGCGCGCGTATAAGATGCACCCCTAACTTGCCAATGTCTGTTTCACGTATAAGACTCTCCTCTACAGGCTGAATTTTGTAAGATTAGTACATTTCTATAGTAAAATTACCCCTCGTATAAGACGCACCCCCAACTTGAGAGTAAGCTATAAGACCCAGCAGCATTTTGTTTGGCGTATAAGACGCGTCTTATACGCGGGAGATTACGGTAGAAGCCATTTGGCTCCTTGACTAAAACATTGTGTCAGCATAATGCACCACTGTAAAAGCCATTTGGCTGGCTCCTGGACTAAAACATTTGTGTCACCATGATGCATCAATGTAGTGTCAGTGAGTAACACTAGAAGCCATTTGGCTCCTGGACTAAAATATTTGTGTCAGCATAATGCACTACTGTAAAAACCATTTGGCTGGCTCCTGGACTAAAACATTTGTGTCACCATGATGCATCAATGTTGTGTCAGTGAGTAACACTAGAAGCCATTTGGCTCCTGGACTAAAATATTTGTGTCAGCATAATGCACTACTGTAAAAACCATTTGGCTGGCTCCTGGACTAAAACATTTGTGTCACCATGATGCATCACCATGATGCATCAGTGCAGTGCAATGAGTAACACATTAGGGAGTGGTCATTACTTATCAAGGGGGGGATGTACAATTTTTAGACTCCTCCAGAGGGGGGGAAGTAAAAAAATTTTGATCACTCTTGAGGGGGCATAAAAAATCTACAGCAAAAAAAACCTATGCAAACCGGAGCGAAAATTCTCCACACCTAGGGCGCGGGGGGGGGGGCGTACAAATTTTTGTGCGTCCACACAAAAAAAAAACCACCCCCCCTGTTGATAAATAATGACCACTCACTTACAGGTGAAAGTTCCCCTTTTAACCTAAACTACATTGTTTTCCCTAAATTATCCATTCCTCCCATATAAAAAAATTACGACCACCCCGCACACCCCCTCCCAATCCCTAACCATAGATAAAAAGGGGTTATACTTACCCTGCCATACAGCTACAGTATGCAGTCAAGATGTCGGCTGATTTCTTCTGTACACAAATCCAGGCATCATACATAGCAGCTTTATCTCCCTGTCTCTGACTGGGGAGCACTTTGGCCCTCAGGTAACAGTACTCATTATCAGTGGAAATATTGTGGTAAGTCACTCTCTGGACATGCCCACATACAACATAGTTATAGGCATCCAGGCTTTTATATGCACGTTTGCTGTCATGTGTGTACTCACTAGGTGTGTTTATAAGGTATAGATGTATCTGGGGGAATTCTAAGGAAGGCCACAGCTTCATATTAACTGACCACTCCTTGTCATCAAAAGTCACTGGATCTGGAAGTTGTTCACCTGTTGTCAGTCTAAGTTTGGAGAGGTATGTGTTGGTTTCTGGTGAGTTATTTGCCATGTTGATGTCACATATAAAAAAATGTGTGAGCTTCTGCCATTCACTCCAGTGCTGACCAGTGAGCTGACCCAGTTCCCAGGCGTCATCCTACATGCCAGGCTGCGTGCGCATCTAACTAGGTCAGCAGTGTTTGACAACTTTACAAGGGGTGTATAATGTCACTTCAGAATCTTGAACTTTTCAGAAAATCTGACAGTACTAAGACTTAAAAATCTTAATCTAAATTCTTTTTAGCACTCTCAGTAATTCTCCTAATTTGTGTTGTCAACAAGTGATAAATTGCATCAACTGTTGAAACATCAATTATTTCTCTTCTGTATTGATAAAGAATCTTTTTACCTTGACAGCGATGCCCGAATTACCTCACATGGAAAACACCACTTCATTGGAAGCCAACAGCACAACTACCCAAGTCACACCCACAACGGTGTCACCTACAACCACCGTGACCACGCCTACCACAGTAGCCACGCCCACATCCACGGAGACCCCTCCCACTACCACAGCTCCACCTACCTCCTTATTTGGATGGGAGGCGTTGGGGGCATCCCGTGCCGATGGGGTCCGATCAGGGACTGTGGTACCGGATGTGGGGCGGGGCTTCCCAGCGGATGGGAAGGTGATTGGTTGGGTGTTTAATGCGAGTAGGATAGATAATAAGATAGGACTGCAGGTTTGGCGTCCCATGCCCGAACACCCAACTCTCACTCCTCATGCCCGGGACTTCGCCTATGTAGGAGGAACCAAGGCTATCCTACCCTGGCACCTTGGCGAAAATAGGTAGGTTCCTTTAATTATTTCTACCATCATATCTGCAATACAAAATCCAAGATGGCCACTGTTTGGGCACATATTCTCAATATAATTCTCTGAAATCCTTATTTATCAATAGAATTGGTCGTGCAATATCTCAAAATGGTGGTCTCATCAGGTGGGGGAGTCAGATGAAGATTTATGTTGGCTCCCCATCTAGATTAAAAGATTGGGTGAAAATGAGGCAGTATGGCAATTGATTCCTGATTGATTCCCTCTCTATGTAGATGGGTAGCCAAACCTCCCGAAATTCCAAGATTGCTGTCAATTGGGCATCAATTCTCATCTTTAACCCTAAAAGTTTTACTCATCAGCAAAGCTATTCCTGTAATGCCTAAAGATTATGGTATAGATCCCCTCTCATAACCAGCATCACTACGTTTCTCCCAAACACAATATCAATTTTCTGTTCGTCATATTTGGGGCTCATTTGAAATCGTGGGTTTCCCGTAAAGGGCCTGTGTAGCCCTGTTTGATTTGTTTTAACATAATGCAGGGGCGGATCCAGAAGGGGTAGTCTAGGGGGGGCAAACCAAGAAAATTTGGTCTAGGGGGGCACAGCCAGGGTGTGGAACTGCATTTCCTATAGTTAAAAGTTTAAGTAAGGCCCAATTTCAGGGGGTCTAGGGGGGGACGTGTCCCCCAGGCCACCCCCTCGATCCGCTACTGTAATGTGAGATTCCTCGTTGTGCCGTGTGAAATTGACCTCAGAGGAAATACAGCTCTAGGCACCACTAGCTTGTCCATGTTAGTCTATTGTTTACTCCTTTAACAATGGCAGAATGTAGTTCCCCCTGTTATACCACACTTGTGTGCCTGGAGACAATAGGTTCAGGTGGCAGCCAACTCTGCTGTGTATAAGGACCATTCAGACAAGTCCAACTCTGACATAACAGTAGACCTCAACAACAGTGGTTACCATTGATTGTTGCCTACTGACCATATGGCACCATTCATGTTTAACACAATTAACACACTACGACTGCGCCCTCTAAGTCGTACCGAAATTCCCATAAGAATAGCATTGCGATTTCAAGTCTAAGGGCTGTGTGGGATCGTAGTGCATTAAGAAATGGCACTCCTGACCTTATTCACCAGCACCCTCATGACAGGTCTGCATTGATAGCCTACAGAATACAATGTATCTAGAAGTATATAGTAGTATATGAAGTTGTCGGGGATTCAGGCAGTCAGTGATGCTGGCAGTCGGAATTAAGCTCGTATCCATAGCAAGAAAACTACAATCGGCATCAAAATTGATAGATTGCATATAGACTCCTAACGGTCGAATGAGGGGCAGAAAAGGGGATGATATTACGCGTTTAATGTGAGGTAGAGGAGTCTATATCAAAAGGACAATATTCGCTATTAGTGCATTGATTAGGAGTGACCATAATGTTTGTATACATACATTGGTTGCATAGTAGTATAGGGAATTGTGAGTTTTATTCAGGCTGGAAACATGCCTTATGTTAAGGGTTATGTCCGTGTTGTGTGGCTATGATATCTTCAGATGACCAGAAACATAGAAGAACCCATTAGGCTTTTTTTTTTCAAAGGAAGCTTGCATTAGATATCATACAATACTTAAGTTACATTTTCAAGTCTGTGCTGCTAATCTAATCCCAGCTTCCGATGAAACAAAGTCAATATTAACATCAACTGGAAATAATGAAAGTGCCCCCAATCAGCAATGGAGCAGTGGGCCATGCTTGTCCATGCTTGGCCCAATAGAAGCCGACGTTGGCCCAATATAAGCCGACATTGGCCCAATTTATCCTTGCTACCTGGGCCCTTTTTCACTTGACGGCCAAAAAATCCACTTTTCATTTTTAACACAGATTCAATATGGATCAGGTTGGAGAATTACCCTTTCCGGTAAGGCGCGGTGACGTCATAGCGCTACATCTGGAAGCCCCTAACCCCATCCCGTGGGCTCCCTCGTCTGAGTGTTTGGGGCGTTACTACATGGGCCACCATGAAGACAAGTACAGTCCGTGTGCACAGTACATTATGCAGCGTACCGCTGTGTGCAGGCTCTATCCTATCAAGGCTATTGTCCTCTGGGACAATAAGACAGGTAGGTCTTCTTTACTTCGATACCATGAATATAAGTCGCAACTTGAGCTCATGGCAGACTATGGGGCGCACTCGTGGTACTACTACTACTATGTACAATGTACACCCAGCACCCCTAGTTTTGGTGGACTCGATAAGACGCACTGGGAATCTAATGATCCCCACAGCTCTATGGGCCACGATATGCCCCCTGTCTCTCTCACGTATAATGTTCCCTGTCTGCTTTAAGAAATCCCAGGGCTGCTGTCTCTCTTTCTCAATGATCGCAAAATCCCCTGCTTATGTAAACTTAAGGGACGCCTCTACTGCATGATTTCAGTATTAACCCTATACCTCCAGTATATTCTTGACCCTGTTCCTTGAACTAAATTACAATGTTGAATATCAACTAAACACAATGTGATTTATGTGTGACTATTATGTGTAATCCGATGATTATTTAAAGTCGACTAAATATGAAATTCTAGCACTATGTAAATTTAAGTCCATGAGGATGATTAATTTCCGGCATACATTCATTACTGCAGGAGTTCATAGAACCTCCTCTCCCTTTGATTCACAGATAAGAAGGCCCCAGAGTGTGATGATAAGACTGCCAGCCTGGTACCCTCTCCACCTCCTGCACCCACCAAGAAGACGCACATAGACGGCTGCCTTATACTAAGTATTAAGTCTGCAGACGCCACCTACCAACTCACCAACCCGGACTACCCCAATATTACAAAACAGTAAGTGTCCTAACTAGGTTTTCTACATTTTGTCCACCAGCGAGTGGCATTTTTGCCTTACTCGTATAATTACCAACCATACCTAGGGAGGCATATGCAAGGGCTCCACTAGGGCGGCACGGGGTGGCAGCTTCACATGCAAAACAGCAAATTGCCGCGACATTCACGAGAAACTCTTGAGAGTTGAGGTGACCAGCAATGCAAGGAAAATCTGTGCCGCCTGTAACACTGCCGCCCCATGCCACCTAGTGGAGCTTGGGCTTAAGTCTCGTCACATGTGGGTGCATTCGGGGCTTAAGTTACTATCGCTCGTCTGCCTGAAGGTCCTGTAATTTTAGGGGATCAAGAGTAAGATTTCATTGGAAAACCCCTCAGATATTGTACCTATGGAATCAATGATTATCCAGGGATTTTTAGTTCGACAAGCAATTTCTTTACGAGAATCCCTATTAGTGATGTTTTATCACTGCCCAATTATTTAGCATCGAAACTTCAAGTTCCACCCACAAATTATATCAAGTGACATCCCCGACGAACTCATTTTGTCCTCTATATTTCAGTCGTGACCTTTGCTGGGTGATTCATCTTGACCCCTCACTGTCTGACCTCTACATTCAAATCAAGATCAATGACCTTGACCTCCGTGTTCCTACTAAGTGTGATGTGTATGCTGCAGACTTCCTAGAGGTCAGAGATGGTGAGTAAAAGGTTACTTATATGTACAATACACTTGTAACTGTTCGATTAAAATCTATTTTATGCTTGCGTCTCCACATGCTTTCCCTTCTGGTATTGTGATAGCTATCGGGTGAAAATCTTAAAGCTATTGGGTGAAAAACTGATAGCCATTGGGTGAAAATCGGATAGCTATTAGGTGAAAATCTATGAACCGTGCCAATTGGACCCGTGAGAAAACTACTAAGAAATAAATTTTGAAAATGTATACTCTTTACTCTATAAGATGTTCATATATATGATGGACTCTGCTATTCCA
The DNA here is from genome assembly GCA_949317995.1 of Acholoe squamosa. Classification (NCBI taxonomy): domain Eukaryota; kingdom Metazoa; phylum Annelida; class Polychaeta; order Phyllodocida; family Polynoidae; genus Acholoe; species Acholoe squamosa. Next base: position 15,216,530 of record OX439047.1, on the reverse strand, counting down.
AAAGGGGCCAGCATTTCCATTATTTGGGAAATGACAGAATGATGAAAAATACCTCCTTTGTTCAGAGATAGGAGGGCAATACGTCCGTTACCATGATTCTGAATAGGTCTAAATCAGAGGGTAAAACAGAGGAATAACATGTCTACATTTTACAATGATTATCGAAGTATTCAATATCATTTTACCCTTTAGCCATGGCTCTACTTTCATGGTAAAGGATGTATCTAAAAAGTCAAATTAATTTTCTGAATTTATCTCTATCAGTAATCCTACACTGGAATGTTCAGAGTGTACTCTGGTAAAACTTAATGACCGTATCTTTCATCTGAAACCAATATTACCAGTGGTCCAACGTGCAGTCTGTTCCTATTGAATACTTACTTTTATTTTCTTTGAAAAGACATCATCACTTTGCCTACTTTTTATGTTCACTTGATCACCAACATTCCTTAAATGTCAAAGAACATTGCAAAATGTTACATCTTTGTATAGGTATTGATGCCTACAACAAATGATATGAGATCTCGCTGCAGTCAATTTACTCTGCATCACGTGACAATCAACATATGACATAAAATCGAGTATTTTGCAATTGGCACGGATCTGAGATTTCCAGCCTATTGCTCTCTGCTCTCCTTTCACCTATTTCCGGAGAAATCTGTGTATGGACCTGTAAATGATGATGGGAAAGTTTCTTTAAGGTTTTATCAATAACTTGAAGCTGATTATCAGATTAAATATATGAGAAAAGAGTACACTATCCATGTGTAAGGTTCTCACTTAACTCATGATGATATGTCTAAAATGTCAAACTGATACAAGGGTACAGCTCCACAGTCACCTATTAGATACCTCCCTCTATTGATGAATGATCGACATAGAACTTGCCTCCCCATAATCTGGTACCTAATCCAAAGCCCATCAATTTCTTGTTTTGTATAGGTGAGTGGTCAACGTCCAATCTGCTGCGTCGTTACTGCGTGGGTTGGGCTGCTGATGGTGACGTCATTACGAGGACTGACGTCATAACGGCATGTAGCCACTTCCTGTACATCCGGTTACGGACCTCTACAGCAAGTTATGGATTTAAAGGATTCAAGCTCCATTACCAAGCTGTAGAGAAATGTGAGTATCTAAAGGCAGCATTGCTTTTCAACTGACCATCTTCAACTGGCCATCACTTAAGTCAAGCTGTTTCTTATGCCTTTGTTTCAAGCATTTTATGTAATTAGGCCTACTTAGCAACAGCATTTGATTCAATATAATAAACAATCTGGAAACAGAGCATAGTTAAAAAAGCTGGTTCGATTGCGTCAGTCGGGTCCATTTTCTGTTGATCTGATGATTTCTTTTCCATACATTTGCTAAAAATCTGTCGGAGTAGCAGAAAATGGTCCTGACCTACGGTAGAGCCAACCCGTAAGGTGAAAGACTTTACATGGAAAAAACACCTATAGGCTTCTTCTATTTCTTTATTCAAGCATCAGATGAATTTTCAATATCAAAGTAATGCCAACCTCTTTTATTTTTACAGCAGGGGACGGTGTTCATTGTGTTCGGAATACATGGCCGGTTGCAGCACAGAGTGCAGAACGGGGCCGCAATGCAGCCATCATCACAGTCGTTGTTGTCATTGTTGTCATAGTGGCTGTATGCTTAATCGCCTATGTGAGAAAAGTGGGCCTCAAGATGCCACAATGGCTTGGAACTCGCTTCTTCAGGCATCGTCTGTTCCACAACCAAGATTCATCATTCGGCCAACCGGACTCCCCGAGGCATCAGCAAGGTGCTGGCCTGACAAACCCAGAGCTTCAACCACAGAGCAATGGTGGGTTACCTGGAAGTGAGACCTCGGGATATGTTACCTTTGTACCTGGGGGCTATCCTACCAATGGCGAACCAGTGTTACAGCTTGGAAAGCTTGCTGCAAGACCTAGTACAAATGCCAATGACTCAGCAGTTATGGAGGGCATAACAGACATTAGTGAGCCTGGTGTTACAAACGGCTGGCCGCAAGCCGGCAATGGTAGACCCCAGCAAGGACAAGGTTCAAATGGAAACAGCATGCCGCAGTTTGGGATAAATATGGAGGATAATAGTACTGTGAGCGGTCATTCACAAAATAACAATGGAGGTGGACAACACTTCTTTAATGGCTTTGACAGCACAGCTTCTGTCACATGACAGTGATCAACTGATTGCTAAGCCCTTCTCTTTTTTATGAAAGTCAGAAAGGATATGATATTTTTTAACATGTAATCAGTGAATTTACCAGTGTGGATCAACTTCATTATGGGTGTGAGAAATGCCTTCATATGGTGAAGTATTAGTCATTATCTGAAGGGAGTTAGCTGAACTTGCTGTAAAATGCCCTTCAGGACCTAAATCTTACACCTCGACTGTCTCAGTGTTGATTTATGAGTGATAACATGGGAGGACTTCCCATTGTGATATTGAAATAAGACAAATTGGATATTTGCCAGAATGGACCTCAAAACAAAGGTGGAAAAATCTCATTCTTATTGCTGCAGTATGATATGTCATTCTATTCATACTGGGTAACATAAACTGGAACTTGTTTCAAAATGGCAAACATCACCCCTCCCCCCAAGGTTAGTGTTGGACAAATATGTAGCATTGTTAAGGACAGATGTTAGTGCATTATATGAGTACCAATATAACCCCCCTAAAAATGGCACCACCCCCCCCCCTAGTTTTTTTTATATTAATATCGTAGAGGGTATGATGTTAGGCCATATTGAAATCCTGGTATACATGATATATAAATAATACCCCACTGGATATATTATCACCTGCCAAGATTCACATCGTAAAATGGACGTATTGTTGTATGGTCCATTCATAAATGAGCCTATTAAAATGCGGCTCTTGTAAATACCAATATGATTATTTACCCAAACATTACTTAGATATATTGCAATGAGCCCTATTGTGGAATACAGATAATATTATTTGCAAAACTGCCAACCTCAAGAATCTGGACCCAACTTCTGGGATTGTTCATTGGCCCGTCCACCAAGTACAAGACTGTGCACCTTTCCATTTTAAATTAGGTGCATATCATTATCATAGGAACATTAATATGATTATGTTGTTGATGAAGGTATATAACTTATAAGAAGCCTACATGTAATATTTCGTATAGATGATAATTCACCAACCACCCATTGTATTAGGCCTTTCGGCATACATGTATGTCTACCGTGCACGTTTCAGTCACTGTGTTTATGATCATGGCATTGCTCTTTTTTCTTGATAATTGACAACTAATTAAGCCTCTAGCCATATGCATAAAATTGCTTTTGCTTTTAAATGAATAATATAGCCCGGACTTGAGTTTGAGCTTAGGTGGGAAGACAAAGATTTCTTTTTTAAGTATATTATGTTTGCTGTTTATGGCTCAATATGTTAAATTTGACCATTTTGGATGGGTCTTGTCCAGAGTGGGGACAAGACCGCAATTTACTCCCTGTAAAATTGTCCATTCATAAAATTGTTCGTTATCTAATCAGATTGATCTAATTCTGAAACGAAATTCTTCATTGGAAACCCCTATGATCTATTCACATTGTTACCCGTGTATCGGGATACCCAAGTCAGTTGGTCATCTGAAAACTACTTTTAAAATGCTAAACCAAAATAAAAAATAAAAAAGTATATTGCCAATATTGAATACTTTCCAAATTCAAAATCACAGGTGGGGAGGGTTCCTATGTGTCACATCCTCAAAATGGATATATGAGGCTTTAATAGCATAGACATGTTCCTAAGCAAAGCTTTAAAATCACAGCACACTCTCCCCAAACGTGTTATCTATCTAAATCATTGGTTACCTTTAAATTGTAGTGATCTCTCTTGGAATGGATGGGACTTTGAAAAGAAAACGGTCCGGTGTACAGTATGGCTTGTGAAAGGATAGTGATCTCGGTTCTGTCATAATCATGTACATGTGTTAACCGACTAATTGTACACATATTTTAGGGTATAATCATCTTGAGTCCGAACATATCTCAAGTCTAGCACTTGAATTTATACTTAATTCTGCATACCAAGTACTCACATCGATCTTTATCTATGAGAAGTGTACTGACTATTCATAAATTGAGGAGTTAGCATGCACAAATGATATCTAAAGATTTCAGTGTTCGACTCAAGGTGAATTTACCACGTCAGTAATTCAATCCTTGGTTCTTTAAATGTAAGTATTGAACGGGCTTACTCCATATTGCGGTTCAAACTCCTATCATTCAATGATAGGATTATGAAGAGAGAAAATGAATTGGTTTTAAAAAAATACCTTTAATCTATAAATCTATAAAGATTTGTGGATTAATCAAGGTATCTGTTGACAGGTTAAAAGGTCGAACGACCACAAACTCTTTATTTCTTTGTTAACGTCCCTGTTGTTCTACTGAACTTTGATATGTTTTTATAATCAAAATAAGTGATAAGTTAAATCTAAGAATTACTACTATCGTTGAATACTGGAATGAAAACGCCTTATATGCACAAATAATTGAGGAAACTGTACAGTTAAACTGATATTGAGACATCGAATACAGTTGGATTACTTATTATCAGTCATTCCATAATTGATGTATAGATCTGCATGTCATGTTGTAGAACATAGTGATATCATTCCACATGTAGTTAATATCATTGTCAACCAAATGTCAAGAGGACATTTCCCAGCAAATGCTAGTTTGATTTAGAAATGCCTTCTAGAGTCTATACAGGTAATATCTGTGTTAGATCATGATATAACCTTATTATGAATATACCATATGAAGGTCCAGACTTCATATCAGCATAGTACTGACAGGATATATATATATATATATATATATATATATATATATATATATATATATATATATATATATGTGTGTGTGTGTGTGTGTGTGTGTGTGTGTATGTAGAGGTAAGGAGAAAGGGTGCTCCGTGCTAAAAGTCAACTTTAAACTTCAGATCACTACCTTTCCAGTGATATATTGCAAGAGAAGATACTCCTGTTAGTTTCAGGGGAATGGTTTGCTAAATATGGGTAGGTATGTCCATTTCTGAATGGCAATAAGCTCTATGCCTAATTGGTCTTGAGATACATCTATAATTAGCCTAATTTATGCTAATTAGCTAAATTAGCATAATTTTCTTATTCTTTTGCCTATAACTTTGATCTAGAAATGGTATTTTCGTTCTGTTTTCACCATAGTAAACCTGGTGATAAATTCTTTCGAATGGGATCATTGATTTTCCTATTTAGAATGGAAATCATGTTTCCATGGTAACAGAATTCAACAAAAATACCTATTTAGGCCCAAAAACGTTCTTTTTACAAGCCTAATTTGGAACCTTTTCACCCAAAATATAACATTCTATCAAAAATCATTGTCAATAATTCTCCATAGAAAAGTACCCTATAATTGTTTTAGGCATATCTTTCCTATTCTAGCCAATAGTGGTGCCCCTTGGTGGCTAAAACAGGTACTAAATCCCGCAGGAACCCCCATTTCTGCTTGCTGGCTCATATATATATATATATATATATATATATATATATATATATATATATATAAATATATATATATATATATAGTGACATTACTGGCTGTATGGCTAACTGGTTATACTGGTTTAAAGACATTGTATGGGAAAAGAATAATGCCAGAATGTGACACATTGTTGCTCCTCATATAGCTTATGTGGTACCTCATTTATATATACAAATGAAGAATATGGGGAATTATCAGAGGTATTTTCCTCTTATATTTTATGACAATCTCAGAACCATGGATACAAAGCATATTTATATATCACTTCACTCCAATAAACATCACGTTGAATGATTTGAAGATTTCTTAATCATTTCTGCAACACTGGGTAAAATACTGCATGCATTTGCACCGCCAGATGCCACAGATCGAGACACATGGATAGCACATGTTGACCATGCACATGCTTATTTTTATTATTCAGACACACCTGAATAGCATGGGGTCACTTCACTAAGGACGAAGATAAAAATATGAATTTGATACACTCAACATGTGAAGATAATATGTGACACAATCTGCGAAAAGGGACCTTATTTCAGGGGGAATAAGGTCCCCTTTCCCAGTACAGGTCACATATATTTATGAACACATTGCTGTACAAGAAGAAATACATCATTATTATATAACTAGTATTGCATTATTTATTATATAATTGAATATCGGGGTTTTGGAGGTTTCCCATGTACATAATGCAGCATGTTAGAGGAAATGGATAGCTATAGTCTCCTCATGTGGGACGAGGATATAGGGGTTAGAATGGATACTTTGATAGGGAAATGAGCCCCTATCCCAAGCTTTAATTATCTTATTTATACTCTATGATGATGAAAATCTGAGAAGTCCTATGGCCCAGACTCTTGGTCTGTACCAAATATTGATTCAGCCACACAGATACACTCAAAACCTGGCAGTTCCAAAACTAGTCAGTGGTGACGACTTTAGGTCCTCAGGTTAACAATACCTAAAACAACTACCTTAGGTGGTCAAAATCGACTAGTTTTCGGAAGTGTCAGGTTTTGATTGTAGGTGTACAATATTATCATTATGTCATAAGTATGTACACTGCCACTATTGTTGAAATGATAGAGATCTCCTCAGTCTGAAAATAAACATTGAATTGGATATTGATAATTGTGTTTTCCTCATTGTTTTTAATTCAATATGGTGTTTAATGAGCTGTTTATAAAAACATTATTGAGCATTACCTCTAGCTTTCCCGTTTCCATTGCAATACCAGTGCAGTGATGTTTCCGAAAGACTGCCCAACGGCCCTTTAAAACGCCACAGTGTGGTTTAGATGGTTGGCAGACTGTCATGATAATGCTGCCAACTGATGGTATGGTCTAGTACTATTCACTGATATGATGAGCTACAATTAAGAAATATTGTTTTGTTCTATTTCTTTTATATATTTTTTTCAACTCAACCAAAAGCTATCACAATCAAAATATGGATGGATAAGAGTAAGAAGCACAAACTAATAGGCCTAAATTGATACCCCAAAAATGTAAGTTATTCTCCATTGGAAACACAAATGAAAGCATAATTCTATCCAATAAGCAACCAAAAGGTTTTTGGGTATAATCTATATAAATTCCGGCACACGAATGCAGATAAGTTCACTATAAAATCTATTATTCAAACCCTTAAAAAGTATGGAGATGGCTACTGGGATTGGAAAAGGGAACTGCATAGACTTGTTTTGGCTACATGTACTCATGCAAAGAAACATGCTTATATCATATTATTGTTCAGAAATCGGCATGGCATTCATTTACTACAACACACAGCTTACCTCACGTGGTGAAATCCATGGGGATTTCACCACGTGAGGTAGAGACCAGGGATTCAGCAGTGAAGCATTCCTTGATATCAAGCATGTATTAGGAAATACTGTAACCTGTGTTGTTATCGCGGATAACCTGACTGACCATGGACATGACCATCCTCCAGGCTTGTTCCTTCTCAATCTCTGATGGAACCGATTGTCCTACCTGGCTCAGGTCCCGCTCTCCATCACCAAGCGCAACTAGAACAAACCGATCTTTGATCTTCTCCAAGAAATTCTTCATGACATCATTCTTTTTGACATCGGTCAGGAATTGCTCTTTTCCTGATATGGCATAAGCACTGTCAGCGTGGGTGCCAACCACCATGAAGTAGGCAACTGAGGTAGAGTTAAGCAACTGCAAAAAGAATATATACCTCACTGCATTAATGATGGGATTTAGACATGTTAAGTTGAATTATGATCTATTTCAGACACATGAAGGAAAGTCTTTTTAACATATTTAACCATAAATTCGATTCAGAAAATTGATTGTGTTTAGCTACACGGCAGCATACACAATTCCATTAGTTTTGAAATGAGCTTAAAATTGCTGAAATGCTTATTTTCTTGCAGTGAATATCGCACAATGCTTTATCTGTGTATAGTCTGTTGCTACATCTGCTGGAACAATCAATGAACATTCATAGACGTGTAAAAGACCATTTTATTTAGGAGGCACAAGGGTCTTGGTGTGTGGAGGCCTTTATTATTATTATTACTTTATTCTCATGAACTCGTCCCAATGGGATGTTTTTCCGCGCACTCCGGCGGTACAGGCAACGAGTGCTTATAGTCAGACTGTATGCCCAATCTATCGAGTTGCTTATAAAACATTCAATATATAATGAAATCATCATACATATATGTAATCATCATACCCATCAGTGAATGTAGAGGGCTTAATACCATTACTCATATATATTCAACTTAGATATTGCTGCTTTAAAGCGCCGCTTGGTTGGTAAGCGCTGTGTGTCTTAATCTAGCAAGTCCCAGAGTTTCACCCCTCGATAATATGGCGAGCGATGATAGGCGCTAGTTTTTGCACGTCTAATGGCGAATTTCAACTTGAGATCACCTCTAGTTCTAATATTGTGCCTCTCTGCAACCTCCCCTTGACAGGCTTTCTTCCACATCATTAGAAGAAGTTGTTTAGACCTTCTTACTTGTAATCTCTCTACCTTACATTCTCTGTGTAAATCAGCTACACTTTTATTACGTACCCGTGTTTTACAGCAGACCCTCAAAGCATGATTTTGAAGCCGTTGTAGCTTCAAGAGATCAGCCTGCTGTCCGCTGCCAGTATAAAACGAGCAATATTCTGCTACAGGCACTACGGTGACTTTATAAATATTAATACAAGTTTCTTTAGTCATACATTTGCGGAGCTTACTGAGCTTATATATTCTGTTGCCTAAACTTTTCTTTAATTTGGTGATATGATGGCAGATATTAAGGGAGCTGTCCAACTCCACACCCAGGTATGGGTAAGTAACACAATTTGGTAAGACATCTGTACCTAATTTCATATCAGGGCCAGGTAGTCTGCCCACTCTATGTTTAGTACCGAAATACATGCACATAGACTATATTCATTGGTATAGGATTATTATACGTAGGGGCCTCCCTCCTTAGTTGAAAAAGACATAGGCAGTCCTGGAATGTATTTCTCAAGATGGTACGACTAGACACAGCCCCACCCCCATTTGAAAAGCCCTGTGACTGCTCTGTATAATCAGCACCCAATGTAGTAATTACATAGGGTTTGGTAGGGCAGCACTATCAGGAGGGTCTTGCCAAAAGATGACGAGGATGAACTTCTGTAAATCTTTTCAGAGTGCTGAGGCGAATGTGTATGGCCTAACTCGTTTCATAGTATTGACAAAAAATTACGGTAGAATATATTGAAAAATCTTTTTGAGGTGTAAAAAGATGTGCACGCTTTTCTAATGATTATCCAAACAATTATTTAGCAAGATAAAAACGTGCACATTTTTTCTTGGTTCGCGCTTCTTTTGGCAAGACCCTCCTGTGCAGTCAATAGTGACCACTAGATGCAGTGCTGTAATGGCATTGGAGGAAGGGTATCATAATTATTACGATTTGAAAGGGTCTGATTCTACCATCTTGAGAAATGCCTCTGGCCACACCTTTTTTCCGCTTCCAGTTATTCATGCAGATGTCAAATAGAATGCAAAGCGTCTGACATTCTCAGTGGGCGTACATAGATTTATGATATACCAGTACTGAAACTAGAGCTATTTCCTACTTTTGCTTTCTCCATGCATGAGGAGAGCAGATATCAAGAACTTATTAAGATGCATGTGTAGGTCCGATAAACATCAATGAACCGTGAAGAGAAAAATGTATCAAGCTCTACTGACCCATCAGAAGAATGAATTCTTTGATTTCCTCCCTGATGTATCCTTGGAAACAAGGATGCTAAATCAGAAATAGTCAACATACTAACTTGCATATGCAAATGGTGTTTTGGGATGGGGGCAGTGGCTGCAGCCTTTACATGAGCTGGTGAAAAGAGTTACCACTTGTCAGAATTCTGCAGTAAATACAAGGAATTATTTCATTGTTTGATAATTCATCCTGCTAGTCTCTTGTGATAGGCTCCATCACAGAAGCCTGCTGTCTGCCCTTGCATTAATTAGCAGATGTGCTGATTAGTATGCTAGCATACCTTTATTCAAAAGACTAGAAAAGAAGGCATTATGAAAGACTCAAAGAGGTTGCCTTTAACTTTGTAAGCCACTGGACTGGGGCAGATTTTGGTCATTTTAGTACTGTTCTATAGTGTAAAACTGTATATAAGATGCACCATAAGTTAAGTCCTATAGGAAGCAGATGAGGTAATTCTGGTATGTAAGCCATGTCTTCAACACGAGGATCTATATATGGTAGCACATGTTTATCATGCAGCTTCTTGTTATTTATCACTAACATCAACATCCTAGACCAAAGATAAGCACTTATGAGACCCTGGTGCTTGTATGACCCGAAATGGTAACGTTGAATTCAAGAAGGAGATTCAGATATAACACGACAGAAACATGATAATTGTTTTATTTGTGATTATAACAAGTTAAGCAGGATGAATAGATTCACCATACAACATTACATGTAGCACATAGTGAAGATGATTCAGCTGGTTGGATGAAATTCTGTCTAGACGATGGAAATTATAATCTCATTTGATGGATGTCCATATAGCAGTGATATGGTAGTTCCTATACAAGCAATGTCTGTACAATATGGCTGGTCATTAAAAATTAAGTTACAATGCATCCTATTGAGTTTGTCTCCATCATAAACTTTGAAGCATACTTTAAACAAATTTATGTTATGAAAATGAAAGGTATTTGATAACAAAGCACACAACATTACTGACAGGACATGTAATGAAGAAATAAGTGTTTTGCAAGTAGATTAGGTCAATGGCATGAGCAATAACCAACAACTGGCGATAATCACAATTAATATGAACAGAGCATTGCTAACCATGAAAAAATTGAAATTGAAAGCACTTGAGACATCAGTCAGGCTAAGACACAATGACTGAAATATTCAGACAACTACCATTACCACATTATCAATATTATGATTATTCCAATCTACAACATTTGATTTTCTTTTGAAATCCCACACCTATCACCATTTTGGACAACAACAATAACAACAGCCACAACAGAAATGCAGTGTAAGCCTGTGCATGGCCTTTTGATGAAATAATGTCACTTTTCTGTACAAATTGCAGGTTTGTATATGCATAGTTGGTTAACATTTCATTGGTGAGCTGCGTAAATAGCTCTTTATCCCTCAATCCTGCCAAATATAGAATCCATTCATGCGTCACACTGACCCTACAGAGTTGATACAATCCCAAAGGTCTGGCATTATCCATGAATGCATCCCTGATATGTAGACTCACCAAGATTACGTTTATACATCATAAGGAGATATGAGTGTGATGGAGTAAAGCACTATTCAGCCCCTTGAGAGACTTGACAAAATAATACTGTATGTAAACATGAAATGTGATGCATTAGTTTTTGATCCTTATCATACTATACATGTTATATGATACATATCATATTACAATGTGTTATATAGACAACAGTTATGTATGTACAAACCGATTATGACGCATTATTGAATTTTAGACTATAACCACACCGCCTATTTAGATATACTGGATTTTATATTATCGAAATAGTTATCTAAAAATGATCTTTTTGCAAGGATTGTTATATATCATACCCATATCTTTGTATATCTATGTTTCTGTCCACATGGTATCATTTGCCAAAAAATAACTGTGTAGTACTTCATTAAGATGAGATAAAAAAAAAGGCAGTCTATGACACATACGCACATAATCAAGTTATGTGCAAATCAGAAGTTACTGTCTAGTGTATCACAATAACAAATGCCCTCTACCTGAACAAAACCTAAAATGTCCTATTTTATGAGGATGGACAATCTTACAGGTCAGTTCAAATTAGTTTACAATCAAAGATCATAAACTTGACATGTAGGAAGATTATCTTCAGCTGCAAACCAGCTGTTTAAAATATATAAGCTAAGTATCCACATACCATTTTATATTACACATCTTATATTACATTTTATTTGATATATAGATAAATACCACAAAACACCATTGATTCAAAAGCATCCTGTTGGTTGTATATCACATGGTGTGTATCACAGAGTTCAGGTCTGAGGTGTTCCCTATTTAAAGAACTAGTATCTTTCAGAGTTTTTCGACTTTGCACTAGTCTTCATAGTAAAAGAATCATATATCTTTGTGGACATTGTCTTGGTCTCATCAGCAAGATCATCATCAGACCCACTGAGATCGAGGTCAAGGTCATGTGTTCCACCAAGGTCAAGGTCATCCAGGTTCTTTACTGTAATGATACAAACATAATGAGAATGTAGTTGCTGAGAATATGTATTGAAAGCCTGAAAAGTATAAAGTGCTCTTTTATTTTAGGAATTGAGGTAAATTCATTGAGACTGGCAAGGTATCCTGAATCTGTTATGATCTCAGAATAATGTGCTATTTAGTATTGATATTTATGGCATCTGATAGAAAACCTCTTTGTCCTTTTCTTTCGATATCTGTTTACAATGATTTTATTAATGCTTTTACTGGAGATTTAAATTCTTGCAATTATGACATTCTTGGATCAGATTTCAAATTACTCAGTTGATATAAAAGACATACTATCTTAAATCAATCAATGGTTTTATATACAAGAGGACCAAGCCACATACATAAAACCTACATGAGATGATGGTGAATAGCATTGGTTGTTAAACTCAAAGCATGGGGTTGTGAATGAAGCAAAGAAAACAAATCGCCTTGATTTACCACTCTGAAAATTGCATTCCAATTTCACATACAGGGGTTATTATATGAAAACTGTCACAAAGGCCAGATTCTGGCCAAGTTCATGTTATCATGTCTACATTTGTAACAATAAAATACAACCTTTCTTTCTCTTGGATGACTAATTGGTAACTAATTCTTCTACTTTAGCTCTAGCTGTATCATAGAGAATGTTAGTTACAAGTGTGGACATGATACTCACAGCATGATAGAGTTCATGTGAATATTTTCACTCATAAACAGTTATTTATGTCTAAATAAAACACCATTCAGGCATACGCAGACTTGGTGAGGGTACTATCCTTACTTCTAGGGTATGAATAAATTAGGCAAATTAAATAACCATCACTCTACTGTTTTTTCAGGATCTCTCTTGTCCCAATCTCACCACATAACACTCTGTTGTCTCTGAATCTTTCTCTTATTGTGAATCAACTAATGTTATATACATTTGGTACCTGGTACCTTGTTTAAATCACATTTTGAAGTTATTTGTGTAAAAAGTATACAACAAGTGAAACTTTATTTGATATCTCATCCCAATAAACAGATATTTCCCATTTGAACTTCAAATGCAAGCAACTTATTTCATGAGGTATCTCATTGTCCCAAAATCAGAAAAAAAAATACCTTCTGTTGTGTACATAAAGAGGCATAACCAGAATGGTCTTCAGGATTCATGGGAGCTATTTTCATAGCGCTGCACAGTTTGTAATTCTATGTTGCAAAACAATAATTTCTGCAGACACATTGCAAGAGCATACACATGATTAAAATATTTTAAGACGGGGCACTTCTTGATTACATCTTTTGTGTTCTTATGTAAAACTGCAAGGATCTTAACAATGGAAAATGAAGTACTTTACAACTTTATGTTATCATCATATCTGTGGAGGGGGTATTCCTTCAGCTGACTTTCTTATCAACCAATACTTATCTGGCAATTTTTGAGCATAGTAATCATATATGCATCACTTGAACAAAAAGTCAGTAATTGAATACTGCCTTATACCATTTGAAAATGGCAATAATCTTTTGTATAATGTGCACACCCAAAACATAAAGCATAACTGCATAAACACTACAGACTAATCAATTGTGTCCTGAATCCTTTCCTAGCATGCACTTATTCATAACTTATTCATGTCAAGTTCTTTACCCTAAGTATCCTTATATCTGGGTGCTCAGCGTTGATACCATGGATATCACTTCATAACTGCATCAAGAAAGAGGAAAGGAAGACTTAGTTGGGGAAATGGTCTGAAATAGTGCATCCGAGCATAGTGTTAATAAACCAGAGGTTACTTTACAGCATGCTATGATAGCTCACATCAAATTGGAATTGAACCCACTGCTGCAAAGTCATACTAGGTGATAACAGGGGCTGATTTCAATATTCCTAATGACAACATGATAGCTATATTAGGCCTATGAAGTCTATGTTGTCACCAGGTATACATATTGAAATATATGACCTATGACTTCTCACTAAGATAGGTCCATATGTCATAATCATGGAAGGCTTGGTAGGCTCACATAGCAGTGGCATTCATTAAATATATAATGCAGGCCTGTAGTGCCAATATGTGCAATCTCTCATTATCATTTGAATGGGGCAGTCATAGCATCCCTTGAAGTAACCTCCAGGAGTCTAAACTAGCATAAGGGTTTCACACATATAATTTAGAGTATACACAGGTTGTGTCAACCATGACTGGGTCATTGGTAAAAGGAGGAAATAGAAATAAGAGAGTATAATTGGTTTGTGTAATATGAGTAATTCATGTATAATTTTCATGAGGGAAATAAGTCCATTACATTGTACATATAGAATCAATCTGATAATGTTGTATGTAATCTCTACCCTATGCTGAATGTATTGTTCTTTGGTTTTTTTTTCTGCAGTGTACTGAAAATCTTTTCAAGCATTTCAAAACATGAAGATGATTTGTATCTTCCAAAGTTTTAATCTTGTTGATTCATAATGTGTTGCCAAAGTATCAACGAAATAGTTAATTTAAACATGTGTTCTCAACTATTGTCATAGCAGTTTAGTAGTAGCCTTAAAATGTAAACTTTGTACATTGGGTTATGCTGCGGTTGCTGTGTATGAATCTTACGAAACTAACAAAATTAATTCAAAACTAATTAGGCCTAAGTCTATGTCTAAGCTGTCAGTTTCTTAAAATTAACATATAGATTGTGTGTGGCAACAGCACAAAAAAGATTCACCTAACTTAACGTGTATCTTACCAATACTAGTGATGTGCACCAATATGTTCATATCTGTGTGGTTTGTATTATTGGTTTGGTGCATATGCTGGTTGCGCTGACAAAGAAATGGTTTTGGTTAGTTCCCCGAGATTCTCTAGTATGATTCTGGCATGGGCATTCCTTACGACACTGCTTTTCCCCGTTGTTCCCCATAGAAATTCCCAAATATGAGTAAATGTTAAAACATAGTAGAACAAAGGAGACTTAGTGTTGGAAGGAATGCCGACACCAGTGTCACATTAGCTCTGGCTAATTAAAATCACACAGGAAGACTGGAAATTAATTTTTTGATTGCCTATGATATTCCAGGGGAATATGAATGTCACTCCCAAAGGTATAATTCTCATGTTAATTTACATAGATAGGGAATGTCTACAATAAATACGGCTCTTCTTTGAAGGGGATACCCCTTCGTAACAATCATGTGAGTCGAGGAAGATACCTTCACAAGAAAGAATGGTTGTAAATGGGTAATGACTGCGTTATGATTCCACATGCTTTGAACCAGATGAATAGGTCAATTATAGTTATATATTTAACATTTACAGTGGTAGGATAAATGCAATTATTATAAGGATAGTTTCTTAATAGTCTTCTTAACTTTGTAACTTAAAGGGGGCTTATAATTGAAAAAAAACAAACTTATAATATTGCTAATGGATATGTTGTTCATTGCAGGGTCATACTTTTTTGGTTAGCACATATATAAATTAAACTGATGTTAAACATGAGAAAGAAGGTATCAATACCAGGAGATAATTCATAAATAATGCTGATTAACATTATTGAGAAATGTTCTCCAGAAGTTATGTCAGAAGAGGAGAATTCAAGAACTTACGAAGATGCGTATGTAGGCCTAATAAATATCAATGAACCATGAAGAGGAAAATGTATCAAACTCTACAGATCCTCAAAAAAAAGTGAATCTCACTGTTGCTGATTTCCTCCCTTATAAACACCAGGCCAGGTGGATGAACAATTAGAGAGAAATGAACACTGTTTGGTACCTTATGCATAGTAACCACCTCGCATATAAGGTTTGAACTTGAGCTGTTCAGTTTTAATCAACAGATCTGAGTGTATAACTCATTGATGTTACGCAAGGTACCACATCATAGTAAATATTTCATTTTTTCAATTTAAACCCAGACATGGCTTCATCAGGGAAGGAATCATCGGCTGCAGTGGAATCTAGATTTGAACAAGTTTAGGTCACTCAATTAAACCAGTCACAATAACGTAGATAAAAGCTTTAAATTCACAACTGCTTAACCTACTGATGAATAACAAGATGTCTTACTTCTAACCAAGAGAGCTGATAAATCTATCACAAAAAAATGCTTATAGCCAACCATGAAGCTAGTAGCTTAAGAGCTTAACTATAACTCTACATGAAACAACAGAGCTTAAATGTATCTAAAGAATAACTATATTAGTTTCAAAGACTGCAACATTTTAAAAGGTTAGGTACTATTTCTTATTCATGAAATAAAAAGCATTAGGTACTGGGTTTCATGCATGGAGACCATATATTTATCAACAGCCTATAGCTCAAATCCTTCATCAAAAGGTTATTTCTTTTTTTTTTTAATTGCTTCTATAGTGACATGGGATAAATTCAGAGGTAGTTACTAATACTACCACAGTACTCTGTATAAGGTGCACTTTAGATAAAAAAATAAATAAAAATAAAATGGATTTTCAGATTTCAAAAACACATGGCAATCTCGGAGCTTCCCCAACCACATTTTAACACTGTAAGGGGATGGAGAAGTATTATGGAGACTTTAGAGAAAAGTCCCCCCCCCCTCTTTATATTTGCTGCCTCTATTTATATAAGGTGCACCTGAAGGCGTTCCTCTCGCATAATACGTGCCTTATATCCAAACTGGGTGTCAGTTAAAACTTAAGAAGGTTTTCCAAATATCAAAGGATTCTGAGATTGAACGTGAAAGTAAAGGTTTTAATTTTCAAGGTATTCTAAATGTTTTGAAAAGCTAAAAACCACAACCACAATAGATTAGAAATGAGGAATTTGTTATAATTGAAACTAGTTAAAATTGCAAATCTAATTTTCATTTTAATGACCGAAGTACATTGCATATACAGAAATAAGACTCCTAGAAACTAAGTATTTTTAACTGTTGCACTGTGTACATAATGTACATTGATGCAAATAACTCTTCATTCTACGATTTAAATGATTCCTCCATATTTTCAGAACTATACTATCTGGAGTGCATGCATGAAACCCAGTTGCAATACTAGGACCTGAAAGTCACACATATTTTCTCTGTTCACGAAAAACTACCAATAGTCGATCTTTATGTCCTGAAGTTTTAGATTGCCTTCAATTTCGTAATGAGAATTTTAAAACATGGGGACGATTATGTAACAATAGCTAAACACAATTACATAATAGACAATGGTGCAATTTGAAAAGAGATTTATCATAGACTACCAATATAAAACTTTGCAATCAATTATCTTTCTTTTTTCAAAAATAAAGGGTTTAAGTGAACAGAGGTTATTCCGATGTTCTCAACCTACCATACGGCATCTGTATGAGCAAACCATAACAGAAGGAGTTAGATATTCCTGAAGGTAACCTTTATACGAATCAAGTGTACCACCGATTGTCACCAAGAAGAGAGCCTTTCAGTAAAATTTCTGAGCACACCAAATTACCATCCCGACATTAGGTATAATATCAAAAGAAATTGATTTTCTCTTACTTAGAACTAGATGTGTGATAGGGTCTTTGACATGGATAGGGAACAAAGCAATACAACCTAGTAACACATAGTCTTCCAACACCTCCAAAGGAAATTCATAACATTATGATAAGCATGACCCATCACCTGAAAAAAGGAACTGGTATAAAAGTGTGAACTCATAATTATTAGTGTTTTGTTCAATTGATATTTCCTATATTGTTCATAGGGAAACTATTAGTATTTTGTCCTGTCCTATACACCCAGACTTGTTAATGGTTATTATAAAAAAAAGGTTACTGAGGAGGAATATCTTAAGTTATTAAAGTGTGTGATTCTAAAATGAAATTTACACATACTATAAATAGCTCGTTTTGTAGTCTCCCTCCTATGATAGTGCTTATGATATTTTTCTAACGACTTTATGGTAAACAGACTTTACATATTGTACACAGCTGGAAAATATCAAACATCCTTTAATTAGGACCCTGAAAAACCACATCAAACAAAATGAATAATTTGTATTTATGTAAAAGGGCTTTTCGTTGATGTTACACATTGCTGTACGACAAAGCCTTACGCCTATCTATTCTAAATACAATGCTTATGCACGTTATATTAACATAATGTCAAACACTATGTATATTATCCATATTTAAAGCGTTGACTCCACCGCTGTCAGCCATTCCATCAATCTCCATTTGATCACCATTCCGTCTACAGAATTTGCATTCCATCACCAGTCCATCAACATTATGGGCATTCTGTCAACATTCCATAAAAGAAGTGCTATGGTATGATTACAGAACGGTGATTGATGGAATGGCCAACTGCAATGGATTCACCTGTTGAAATGTAGTTGAAATTCCAAACATTGTTCAGCGCTAAAAGCAATTGATTGCTCCAACGTGCACCAGCTTAAAGCATCTGGGTGGAGATGAAGCAGAGGGAAGTCTAGGGCAAGGGAAGCACCAATACCATCTGGGGAAGGAAATAGAATAACTCTTCATTGCTACGGGTGTCTTTATTCACCTGGGTTTATATGACTAAGTCTCAACTCTCACTTGAATCTTAAAGGTTTTCACAGTCATTTCTTATAATGTTTTCCTTATTACTGTCCATTCTTTTCTTAACACATGAGTCTTCCCCTCCAGCAGTATCCAAATAATCCTGTTCATGTTTCTAAACAAGTAATACTCTGCCATATAGACACCGTAGGTGATTAAAGACACTTTTTCATATCTTTACAACGCCACCTTTCGGATCAGGAAACGAGCTCCATATGGATCGAAGCTGCAAGAAGATAAAGAGTGACTCGATGCCTTGTGTCATGAAGTGAGCTTAGGTTTACCTTTATTACAGGGCACAATGCTGAAGGTACACTGCCTAAATATTAGACATTTCAGAACATGGTCTCTTTTATGATAAAGCACCTTTTCGCAACTTCTAACACTATTAGTGCCACATATGTTGCAGTACATCTAAAGGGGATTCCTTACAACATCAGATGATTTTAGAAGCACGTTTCTGCTGCTTTTCATGTTAACCTTGCTAGAGACAATACACAGCAGACACATGTATATGTATTTTAGTGTATGTGCTCTGAGACAAGGACATATATAGATTTGTTCTTGGAATAGGATCTCCCAGAACCTTTCTCCTACCTCCAGAATAAATATTAATCACAAAAAAGAAGGAGACAGTACTTGATAAAATTCAAAACATTTCATAACAGTTCGTGTGCAGGAGGCTGAATTATTCGAAATGCAACTAAACATCTCAGTAGCATCCCCAAAATGATGTTACAATTAAACCATATTATTTTTTTGTCGATTCAACGGTAGTCCGTCTGTACAATGTAAATTGACATACACAAAAAAAAGATTGGCTCATACACTTGACTGCCAAGGGTAAACCAAATACCAGTGCAATTGTGCATAGCAGTGAATACCAATAGTAGCAAAGCTATACTGCACCCCTTACCTTGTGATAGAGCAGGAATGTCAGAGTTCATGGTAAAGGAATTGTCATTGTCGTCCCCATCCTCATCCTCACTGTCTATGCTAGACACCTCCTCGGACTCCAGGTCAGGGTCATCTGGTTCTATCTCTGGTATGTGGAACGTGAGGACCTTCTCATCTAACTTTGGGTCTGATAAAAAGATACAGTGCCATCATAATTGGCCAGTGCAGGTCTCACTACTATTGTGTTTTCAGCAGTTTATTTTGATGTCCATGTCATCATACTGCGAAGTAGGCACTTACAGTTATCTTATGGCTGAAGATTCTAAGAAAATCTTGTCTCGCCATGTATAAAAGTGAGAATCTACCAAATTATATATCATGTAGCGAATTCTGATATCTCAAAAGTGGCAGTGGTTATACAATTATTTCACAACAGTGGGAAAATGTTTTTGCTGTTTGACTTTTTACATGGAAATCCAGGAGACCTTAAAAAACATTCGAAATTTCATTTAGGAAGTATATCTTATATTATAGTAGTTATTCATACTTGGTTTGTAAATCTCCTTTAGTCTCCGCTGGTCCCGCTTTGGTTTGATTCCATTACCAACCAATCTGAGTTGGTCAAACTTGTCTTTTGTTTCACCCTTCAGCAAAACAAGACTGCCATCTCCTATAGCTACACAATGCCTGAATGGTCCCTGAAAGGTATGGTGAAAAGAGAGGCATACCAGGCATTACAGCTGTGTAATGGTAGGCGAAGATGATTGTTGTAGAACCTCAAGGATTTGAACCCAGATCTCCATGACTTAGGTCGGACATGCTAACCACCACACCGATGTTCTTTGACTCATATATGTAAGTTGTGATATTGTATACATAGTAAGGGAGCAACTCCCGGGCCCAGCTGGTTGGCAAACCAGACAAGGAGAAATCCCCTTTGAGTGGTATGCCTAGTTTAATATCCATCCATATGTATTACCATACTTGATTATTGATAATTGAATAGATCTGTACATCATCCTGTACATCTTGGAGAATGAATACTTTTATATAAACTCAACGGGGACAGATGACAAGACTATAGTTATTACAGCTGCTAGATTTTATAAGTCAATGTTTCACCCCCGGGGGGGCACTTCATCTGTTGGAGATACACACATATGTGCGGCTGGCAAGGGTACTCTATCAGCAAAATGTCCCTAGCAAGGTTTCAGTTTCAGACCAAAATGTCCCTAGCAAGAGTCTACTTTTGAGCAAAATGTCCCTAGCAAGGGTCAACTTTCAGCCAAATACCCCTATTTACACGGGAATTTCAAAATTTTCATGAAGATCAGCTGAGTTTTCTTGAAAATAGCATGAACCAAATTGACATTTTCCCCAAATAATGTAAGTTAAAGATATTTTTATCCAAATCTAGGAATATGGGTCAAAAGTTCCCTAGCAAGGGTAGGCTTTTAGGAAAAACCTGTTTCACCCACCTCAGTATCCATGGTATAGGAGGCCACTTTGTGCCAACTATGCATGTCCCACAGGATGAGCTGCTCCCGGTTTGTGATGGTGATGAGCCTGCTGCCATCTGGTGTCACCTCCATCAATGTGGCATCCTCCCCCACCGGTAGGGGGAGACACTGTATCAAAGCACCTAGATAAAAACAAGGGGGGACTGTACTAAAGCACCTAGATAAAGACAGGGGGAGACACTGTACTAAAGCATCTAATATAAAGACAGGGGGAGACACTGTACTAAAGCACCTAGATAAAGACAGGGGGGACTGTACTAAAGCACTTAGATAAAGGCAGGGGGAGACACTGTACTAAAGCATCTAATATAAAGACAGGGGGAGACACTGTACTAAAGCATCTAATATAAAGACAGGGGGGACTGTACTAAAGCACTTAGATAAAGGCAGGGGGAGACACTATACTAAAGCACCTAGATAAAGGCAGGGGAGACACTGTACTAAATCACCTAGATAAGGCAGGGGAGACACTGTATTAAAGCACCTAGATAAAGACAGGGGAGACACTGTACTAAAGCACCTAGATAAAGACAGGGGGAGACATTGTACTAAAGCATCTAATATAAAGACAGGGGGGGGGCACTGTACTAAAGCACTTAGATAAAGACAGGGGAGACATTGTACTAAATCATCTAATATAAAGACAGGGGGAGGCACTGTACTAAAGCACCTAGATAAAGACAGGGGAGACACTGTACTAAATCACCTAGATAAAGGCAGGGGAGACGCTGTATTAAAGCACTTAGATAAAGACAGGGGAGACACTGTACTAAAGCACCTAGATAAAGGCAGGGGAGACGCTGTACTAAAGCACCTAGATAAAGACAGGGGAGACACTGTACTAAATCACCTAGATAAAGGCAGGGGAGACGCTGTACTAAAGCACCTAGATAAAGGCAGGGGAGACGCTGTATTAAAGCACTTAGATAATGACAGGGGAGACACTGTACTAAAGCATAGTTTTGGGTGCTGGCCAGTAGTTTTCTCAGGAATTACCCTTCTGTGGGCCATCCCGGGCCCACAGAAGCTGACAGACTAATCCTTATAAAAATTGATGTATAGGCACGTTATATGTCATTGGAAAGGGAATATCACCAGGAAACTGGCCAACCTTGCTATGTTATGATGTAACTGATGAGTGTTATTGAAGAGTTTCTCTTTAAAACAAATTAGACTAGTTGTTCTGGGCCCATAGCTTTAGCTCCAGACCCATAGATTTCTGAAGCTATGGGCCCGGGTGGCCAGTAGTTGTAAAAGTTAGTGTATACCCCTGATTGGCATTCTATGCTCTAACATTAATGACATAGTGACTGGTAATAAAGGGTCATACCTGTATTGGCATTCCATACTCTAACATTATGGTCGTAATGACTAGTGAGTATGATGTCGTTATAGCTGAGGAAGGTGACGATGGAGAGATCCTCGTCTGTATGTTCAGCCTCCACACGGCGGTACGAGTCCCAGTCTACTAACTGGTGGGTCAGGTGGCCTGGAGAAACAATGACATGAGGGAATTGTAAGATCAACACTGTACACTGTCAAATTGTGCATATCTTAAAGCTGCTTAATGGTGGGAATTCCTGTATTCTGAATGATTCTTTAGCAACTTAAATCGGGAAACTGCGTAAAGTTGATTAATCTAGTTTTCTTCTCTTTTGGGTTGTATTATATATTTTTTCAGCTTTACATTAATTCGATACAGTAAAAAAACTACTTGACTTTAGCATTCTTAAGCAATACGTCTAAATGATCTCCAAATTCTGGGGGATCTATAATAGCATTTTACATTTTTCATCTACATTTTGTATATAAGTAGCAATATTGATTTCTAAGAATTTGATGGAGAATACTTGTATTAGAATAATCTAAATTGTGACTATGCGACATTTTGAAGCCTACATACATAGCTGGTCAATTGCAGTGTAATGGGGTCACAGACAGTAAAGAGTCGTGAGAATTAAAACTGCTTGGATCACCTTGACTTTGTCTGTCAATAACATCAACGTATCAAGAAATATATCCAAGAAATTGGGAACATTAACATTGATAATTCATCGTTTAAGGTCAAAATCAATATCATAACACTAAATCCTATAGGAATTTGGGTAAGAATGGCCACTTTAAAAGGGGGTAGATTGTATGTGATTAAAATGCAAGTTTCCCTTCAAAATCAGTTTCCAGAGTCCCATGTACATAATGTATTGTCCCTTTTCAGTAACGAATTTTGTTCACCTGATATTAATAACAAGTCATATTTTTAGGGCTTTATTCTATTTGTGGCACGTACGGTTCCATACATGAGAAAGGGTTCATAGAGCTGTATTTTTTCTAAATACATTTGTACATAAGTGCTGTCCTACAAGAGTGAATTTATTCCAACAGTTCTAACAGGTAAGTACAGGAGGAACTAAAATGTGTGGCACATTATGTTCCTTCAAAACTACCCCAAATTGAATTAGCCTTAGATGAATCAAACTACCATGTTGCCTGTTTGATATACCAGGAATCCCTATGCCCTGTCATAATGAAGACACAAAAGGCATTACAGATACCCATTTAGATCTGCTGTAGATAAATATTTCTCCTCCATTAGGATATGATAAGAATATGGCACGTATGGTTCCAATTTACCTACACCACAAGGATATTAGTCCTAACTTAAAAAAAAATATAGGAGGGACACTAATGGAACTCTTATAACATGATTCCAGACACCGTTGCCTAAAGAACAATAGGAATACCAGTACCTTTCCATGAATATTTTAATTCATTTGCATGCTAAAGCAAGGGAAATCAAGAAAGGACCCTCAAAATAGGCATTATTTGCACCCTTTTGTGGAGTCCACCGCACTAAATATAGATTAGAGGTAGGTAAAAGTGGGGTGTGGAGGAAAGGCCCCAACCTAATTGATAAAATAGAAATGAGAAACTTCTAATATATTCAGATTTTAGTCACGACAACCACATTCCCACATCAAAAATACAGTCTGTCCCCATTTTGGTGCAATTGACCAGCTATACATTCCCCGGAAAAAAATTAAAAGTACTATGAATTTATTGAGGAATTCAATAATGATTACCTGATTTTGTGTCAAATATCAATGCACACTCCATTGTAACAGAGATGTCTCCATCCTCGTCCTGTTTTCCCACTGTTTGTATCAGCATCCTTCCATCACTGGAGAGTTTGACGTCATAGGGAGTATACCTATCCACACTCATGAAGATCTTGTGTTTCACAGATTTGGACGCTAAGTCAAAGATAAATATGGGGTAGGACTCCCCTGCAGCAGCCGCCAAATTACCTTGGCTGGAAACCTGGAGAGGTAGAGGGGAGGATGTAAGAGGAGAGTCCACATAATTGCCTCATCGTTTTTTCATTGTATCTAACTCAATTATCACACATATAGAGGTCCTTACTGGTCTAGTGATGGACAAAGTATAATCACAGGTGTGATCAAACAGCCGATTTCCAACCTTTTCTTCGATTCTGATAACAAATACATATGCAGATGTTATTCCTGGTAAGAAACAAGCAGGCTGCCTGTGTATAATGCCCATCTATAAACTACTCACAAAATGAATTGAATTGATAGGCGTAGGGAAAATTCTCAGGTGCAGCATTACTAATGTTTCCTATAAAATTGGAGGTATTAAATCTGGTTCTTTAATGCACTGAATATCTGCAAACATAAATGTAAGGTCATGAAAGGTCGATAGTGCATCGATGCATCATGTCTAGATTAAGTTCCATGATGTGTAAAGCTCGCCAATGTTCTGTGCATCATACGGTTATGTGTTATGTATCCCTGTTATATGTAACAAATGGTTGAACAACTACCTATTGATATCTAAAAGTAACAAATAGTGCAATGAATAATTCTAATTTTTTTCCATCATGACTCTCCAGTTTCTCTCTTAGGGAGTGATCATTTTTTAACAACAGGGGGGGGGGGGGCTGGTGGGTTTGAGGGGGGGGTCAGAATTTTTTCAACCCCTTGACCGGGGGGGGTCAGAATTTTTTCAATACCTCTGATGGGGGGAGGTCAAAATAATTTCACCTGTTTTCAGTGGAAACCCCCGTGCGTTACTATAGGCTAAAAGGGGACATTCGCGCGCGATTTTTGTCCCTTATGGGGGGGTCGAAAAAGTTTTACCCCCTCGAGAGGGGGGGTCGAAATTTTTTTCGCGCGTCCGCGCGCAAACCCACCAGCCCCCCCCCCCGTTGTTAAAAAATGATCACTCCCTTACTCATCTGCATAACACCTAGCAGATTGGTCGTCTAACATCTAGACTAAATTGACACAAAAATGAAAAATGGTACATGTAAATACTTTAGTTTCTGCAATAAAGAAATTGTACAAAAAAAAGGCTGCTTCATACCTCGAGAATCTCTAGTTTGAAGCTCTGATCAGCACCGAGTATAAATTCCACCTTCCCTGTCAGCCAATTGTACACCTTCACTTTTAACCGGCCTCGTGTGAATGTAAGAAACCCTAGTAAAGAATGTATGAAAAATAGAGTTAAAATAATTGGGTTAAATATGCTGTATTGTTCTCCTTCCTTTCTCTTCTGGATAAAAGTCTTACGATGAAAAAGATTTGAAGTACTAGAATGGAACGTATAAAGACAGTTTGTACAGAATTTAAATTACAAAATGAAATTATAGAGAAATGTGTTTCATGTATAGTATAGGGAACTGGAATAGCACTTGCTGGCATTGTGGCACTAGTGAATTGCATTTGGAGTTCTCCTTGTTAAAGCAATACTGGAAGGCATTTCTCAAGATGGTACGACTAGACCCGTAATGAGATCACACACTTAAATGCACAGCTCTGTGCCTAGTGGTCTCTAATCATTGCACCTGTACGACTGCCCTACCAAACCCTATGTAATTATTGCATTAAGTGCTGATCGTACAGAGTAGTTAATTGTAGTGCACTACCTACGATCACCTACTCCGATATTGTGGGTTTCAAATCATAGTGGGTGGGCTCACTCGTACCATCTTGAGAATTGCCTTCCTGATATCAATACAAATTTATCAAGAAAGTAAATGGCATGAAGTTTATGTAAACTTACATGTTTTTGATTTGAGGGGACATATTGGAGAGTCATATTTGGGTAGTTTTCCTTGGCAGACTTTGGGGGTGTTATCTTTGATATTGATGATAACAACACTATCATTATACACCATGATAGCCCGGTCATCTTCTGTCACGTGCAGACTTCTCATATCTCTGTTGGACCTTGGGAACTGAAAAACAAGTGAGATTTTTATGTTGAATGATCTTGATGTAAAGTGGTGGCTGACAACAATGATCAAAAGGCATAATGCATCAATGGGCTTTTGGCAGGCTCTTACAGTGTCAATGACTTTGACTGTATTAAATGAACATTGTAAACAATTACCGTAATCTCCCGCGTAGAAGACGCACCCCAAACTTAGCAAATGCATTTTCGCGTATAAGATGCACATTTTAAGGCTCAATTTTGTAAATCCACTACTGTTCTATAGTAAAATTACCCCTCGTATAAGACGCACCCCCAACTTGAAGAAATCCTATAAGACGCACAATGCAATTGTTTGGCCTAGAGGACGCGTCTTATACGCGGGAGATTACGGTTGTGAAAGTAGGGGATTTTGACTACTGGATTCTTCTTCCAGTGCACTGATGTCACAGGGTGTAGAGGAAACATTGCATTGACCTTTGCATCCACGTGCTGCATCAAGCCTACATGTCCCATCCACTCTGTACATAGGTCCTATATAATACTAGCAAATATATTGATTGTATTTAGCTATACCGTAAGGCTTTCTGTGAACGTCTTTCCTTTCCAAATGATATTGAATGGTGATAAATCATTTGGTCAAACCTGGAGGGATGAACTACCTATTTATTCATATGTGGTGGTTTGAGTCCCTGTTATTAAAAGACAACTGAGACAGGGATCTGAGTGTATGTCAACGGTTTATTACCAGATTGATTTACACCAGCTCGGCTTCCCGGGGGCAACTATCAGAGAAGCACATAGATCTTAATAGTGGTTACTACCAGCAGTCTTAGAAGATAAGAGGGCTTCTGTCACAGCAGCTAAGCCCGCGTGGGTTTATTTATCTTAGGCTGACATATATCACCAGACGTCCCCACCGGCCAGGTAAGTGCTGCCACCTACCAGCTACTGGAGGAACGGCCGGTGAATGGCTTACCCGCCGCAACAGACCCTATTATACATGTAATGTTTTACCTCTATACATATATTTATAGAGAGGAGGGTTTACCTTGATTGTTCTGATATATTCCTCCTGTAGTACATCATACAGACAGAGTACTGATGGCTGGTCAGACTCTGCATTAGAAACCTTCTTTACCACGATGTAGCGGTCAGTATGTGGCAGGGTCAGCATACACCTATAGAGGAACAAAGCAACGTGACTCATTCCTTATAAGCTACTGAATTTGGAATCTCCCTTGTTTTGGTTGGGTTGGTGTTTTGTATTTATGTTATAGAATAAACACTCCCCTCAATCTGGATGAGTTAGTGTAAATCTATATAAAACTGCCTTTAGACTTACATCACAAAATGAGAAGACCTGGCCAATCGTTCTGAATGGCTTTGTGTGTCTTTACAGTTATGGGCACAGTATAAACATGTTTTTTACTTATGCTTCAAATAAGAAGGGTCGGTGTTTTCTATTTATGCTACAAATAAGAAGGGTTGGTGTTTTTTACTTACATTACAAATAAGAAGGGTTGATATTTTCTAATGTTACACTACAAATAAGAAGGGTTGGTGTTTCTTGCTTGCACTGCATGTATAGCAAGAAGGCTGGGTGTTCAATGTCTCTTATACTTACGCTACAGAATAGGAATCCCCCTTGTTCTGTATAGGTTGATGTGAGTCGGTCCTAGTGATATCCCAGATACAGACTTGGTCTACAGAGATGCTGACATAGTACTGCTGGTCCCTCGTCTGTATGTCTGCCGCCCTGTAAACAGTGCATCATGCACATTGGTCGTCATGATGCACCAATGAAGTGCTGCAGAGACTGCTTGCCAGCACTTCATTGGAGCACAATGCCAACTCTCCAAGAGTATGTACATAAACCCTGTGAGGTCAGCATGTTGCTTAAATGTAGGCCTTCATTGTTACTCACCATGGCTGCATTTATGGTCCTTTAAGGGTTAATATATATCGCAATTATGTGAGTATATTGATTTATTTCATTGATAAATTTGATATGCCATTCAACAAGAAATCCTTTGAAACTGCATTTACGGTGGTGTCATGTCACGTTTTACTTTTCCCCCTTCATCTTATGAAGGAAACCAGCCCTGAATTTGGTGGATTCGAGTTTAATTTTCACATTTTGTCAATGACATGCCTACCTGGAGGCATGGTGTAGGGTGTAGCTCCTGTCCCCCGTCTCTAGGTCCCACACACACAACTTGTCTATGTTACAGAAGTACAGGTATCTGTCATCTGGGGTAATGTGGAAGAGGTCGGATGAGTCCTCCGGGTCACCTGCAAGGAAGGACATTATCATCAATGTTAGAGGTCAATTACAAATGGCGCTGTATCGATGATAACAGATAGGAATTTTGTAAGGCACTTCCTCCGACTAAGCTGATGTTATGTCTCCAATTGAGTACAAATTCCTAATAGCTCATGTATATGTCTGACATTGTGCCAATCTCAGTCTACTAATATCAAATGATGCATCACCATTTTAAATGATGCATCACATGTAGACCTATAGACGATTTTGTTAAGTCTTGGACAAAATATGATATACATCACACCTTATTTCTTTCCTCAAGGAAGTTATATAATATCGAATTTACAAGGGAAAGGGAATTGCTGCAAAAGGTGAAGATGAAAGTAGTTTTTATCAATGCATAAAAGAAGTCCATGACATTCATTGTAAAGAAAGGCTACTCTAAAACCATGATAACAAATGTCCATACATACCTATAAGTTTCCTGATAACAGTACCAGACTCCACACTTATAAAGTGTAGATTATTACTGAGCATCTCGGCAGCAATGACCAGGGTTTCATCATGAGTGACAGCCAGGGCGTCCACCGTGTACTCCTCCTCGTCCTCGTGTTGTGGAGGTTGGAATAGGGTGACACAGTGCACAAACTTCTGTTGTTTGACGTCGAGGATGTGAACCTCATAGTGTAAGGTGGAGCCTGCATTGGCACTGCCACTGATGGCAATGAAGTCTTTGTGACCTGAAAAGTTAATATCTTAGATGTAAATAACTGAGAGGATGCCCAAAGGGAAAATACAGTGGAATCCTGTTTTGAATTGGAAATGGGTGTCTGAGCTTGTAACCATTTGCCCAGGTGAAATGAAAGAGGAACAATAGTAACCAGTCAGGTTTGAAATGCTGGGTGACCTGGCACTGAGGGTTGGCTAGAATCTCATTGATAAGGTGTGTATACTAGCCTTGGATCTTGTATATAACGAGGTATCCCTTTACATTTCACATTGTCTACAATGTTTCAATACAATTCATTTAATGAGGACTACATTAAAAAACCATAGTTGGAGAAGCACAGAATATTTTCCCGCCCACCATTCCTTAGTTGTCAATTTGAAATTTATATGCTGCTTACCATCCAGAATGTCACTGAAGCTGCCAAAGACACCCTTAGACTTGAGGAATGGGTCTGTGACGGTGTACAGGTGGGAGCCGGAGGGGAGCTCCAGGAAGGCTATTCCCTTCTGTAGGGGCACCGCTAACGTAGAACCTCCATTGAACACAAGGAATTTAAACACATTGGCTCCAGACAGCTCTGCAAACCAAGAAAGGTGATAAAGTCATGTTAATGTCAATGCATGTACCGTATACGGTGGACAAACATTTTGGTTATAAGGAAAATGGTAACATTCCTAAGGTATTTTAGCATCCTACAAACAATTCAATGCAATGTTTTATTACTGAAGTGCAAGTATGGTTGTTTATTTTATGTATGAGCAGACTTCGTCTCTTATCTACTGCTACAAATGGAATGAGGCCCTTTACATTATAGATATTGAGCGAAAACCTTTCTACTTTTGGACAGTTTACGATGAGGGCTAGCTCATTGCTGGTTGCCATAATTGATAAAACCTCCTCCTGGAAGGTTAATACTCACGTATATTGTTGTCATCGATGACCTTGACTTGACCAGTGTCCAGGTTAATAAGATAGACGTGTTTAGAGTCTACGACCACCACACATGTGTCGTTACAGCAGAAGCGCAGGAAGCTGGGCTGGTCTCCCACATTGTCTATAGACTTATGGAGCTTGCCTGCCTTAATGTCCCACAGTTTTACTGTGTGGTCATCTGAACCTGGAAAAGGGGAGAGAAAAAGTTGTAGGAAATGCGAACATCTGTTTTACAAGCAGTAATTCACATTGAGGGAAATACCGAGCCCAATTTACTGTATCAGTGAGATATTACCTCGATGTATCTTCTTACTTTTTTTTATTTCCTACCATTTGTCTGTTGTTCTGGGTTTTTTTTCTGTGCTTGTTTTTAGCCTTTTTTCAGTGTAAGAAGTCAAGAGGTAATTTTCTCTCCATCGAGGAGGCATAGAGCTCAATGTCTGGATGTATCTTCATTTGAGCTATTGCTTCTAAACATACATTTAGGTAACTCTTTTTTATGGCAGACATTGATCTAATTGCATCCCCGAGGGCTTTGATAGATTGAGATCTGGCAGGTATCAGGTCATGCCGTCTCCCATTCTGGTTCAATTTCTGTTCTAGATGTCTGGACTTACATGTGACAGCAAACCGTGCGTCCTGACTAAGGTCCAGTGCATTAACTTCATTAGAGTGTTCAGACATGATGTGTAGTAGTTGTCCTCCAGGTTCCTTTAGAAGTACCTCACTTGGTATCAAGGCAGGGTATGGTGGTCTGCAGCACTGGGCGGTTAGCTTGTTGTTACCCTGTATGATGTATTATCATAATGGGTGAGTGAATGAAGGCTTAGTCATTTCAAAATATACAGTTAGGGTTCATGCCAGAAAATCTACGTTCAATATCAGTGAGACAGATGTGTCCATGCTGGTGCATATTAACACCAGACACATAAATGGGACAGAAAAGATAATGTATATAGGATCCTACACAGAATGATAATGTGCCTATAAATGGGTGCTCAAAATATTTAGGAAGTCACACCGTCAATTTTTAGGAAGGATGGTGCGTCATTCTGTCACTTTTTATGTATATGTCAATGTACTAGGAACTTTTGATAGTGTCGCCGTCCGTCACTTTTTAAAACCCCTCCGTCATGATCGCCACTTTTAAAAACCCCTGCGTCACAGCGTCACGACCGTCACATTTTACCCATGTATAAGCATGATAATGGGCTAAGTACGACTCTAGGTTTAAAATTACTGGGTATCAGAGAAGGTACTGCAGATTGGGCTGTTATTGTAAGCTTATTGTTACCCATGTATAAAAGGGTTATCAAAATAGGATATGGCAGTCTGCAGCAATGAGCTCTCACCTTCACTACTGCAGATTATAAGTATAGTTATAGAACACCAGTATTTTATTTTACCTCACACCAGATAGGTCATACCAGATAATAAAGAATATATGGGCCAAATACTCAAGGAAATACAAAAAAACAACAATAGATGGACATCTAAAAAAATTACTTGAGAGATGAGACCCAAGAGTTGGCCTGGTAGTTTTTGTTAGAACCAACCCTTACCTGAGAGATACGACCCAGGAGTTGGCCTGGTAGTTGGTGTGGGTCCTGGTTGAGGGCTTTTTGTGATAGTTGCAGAACCTCAGACACTGTCTTTAGGTCCTCATCATCTGGGTACTTAGAACGTGCCAGTAAGAAATCATCCAACACGTGTCTGTAATAGAGGGAATGACCACAACTGGTTGTCGTTATAAGTTTCCTTGGATCAAAGTCTTTGATAATTAAGGTGCAAGAATGCAGTCTAGGTAACTGAGCAGCGATGCATTGTTGCATGGTCAGGACCCTACTGGGTAGATGCACTTGTATCAGTTCAGCCAGATATATTCTGGTCACTACAGTGCTGGCGAGTCACTTGCGAGCATTGCATTGGAGCATCATGAGACTTTTTATTTTCAGGGCTTCAGCATATTAATGGTGAAATCAACCAACCCCTTCCCAAACATTGTTAAACTTACAACTACATTTCAGAGCAGCTTAGGGAGTGATTATTTTTTAACAACAGGGGGGGCTGGTGGGTTTGCACATGGATGCGCAAAAAAAATTTCGACCCCCCTCTCGAGGGGGTAAAATTTTTCGACGCCCCATAAGCGACAAAAATCCCCTTTTAGCCTATAGTAACACACAAGGTTTTCCACTGAAAACAGGTGAAATTATTTTGACCCCCCCCCCATCAGAGGTATTGAAAAAATTCTGACCCCCCCCCTCAAACCCACCAGCCCCCCCCCCCACCCCCGTTGTTAAAAAATGATCACTCCCTTACCCATAAATGTATCAATAACCTGACAATTCAAATGTATCTCATAACAGAACACACCCACCTTAATGAAGTGGCCTCTATCTTGGCAGTGAGCCACTTTAGGTTACAGAGTAGTTCATCTTTGAGTACAGTGAGTTGCTCGGCTTCTATAACGTGTATGGGGAGCTCCATTAACTTCCGCAGGTTGTACCGTGTGTCAAACTTGTACGGTTGTCTGGCTACATGTCGTAGTGCCTGGCAGTCCTCCCCTGTCTTAGGGTCTGTGTAGGGCTTGGGCTTCTCTGCAAAGATACCATAGGAATGTAAATAGCACCAATATTCATAATTCAGAATGGTCTTAGTGGTCAAAGTAATGTTCACTTTTTTATATCAACAGGGGGTTTAAGGAATTTCCGCTAAGAAAAGAAAAAGAAATTCTACCCCCCCCCTCTTCAAATTATCATTCTCACTCAAGATGGATGGAACTTATTCAGAGGAACATCATGCCCTATAGTAATGATATTGATAACATACTAAATGACCATGTACACTCTCACTCTCTCTTAGGTAGTTCTATAATCCCCAGTCCACTTGCCAGTAAAGCATTAAAATAATTAACCATAAAAATGGTGTACTACGGAGCCCCTAATAGGACATACTAAAAAGATTTGTTTAGTGCAAAATACATTCCTGCGTGTACAGGAGAATTCCTGTGGGTACAGGAAGATTCCTGCGGGTACAGAAAGATTCCTGTGGGTACAGGAAGATTTCTGTGGACACAGTAGCATTCTTAAATTTTGAGAGTTTAAAACATGTAAAAAAATATTTTTTTCTCAACAACAACTATTTTTGTGGGTAGAGTAATATTTTTGCTGGTACCAAAAATATTCCTGCAGGTACAGAAACGATTCTTGCGGGTACAGACATATTCATGTTGGGGCTTGATGAGTTATCATCATTCAGTTTCTCAAAGAACAGTTCAGTATCCGCAAGAATTGTTCAGTTTCCGCAAGAATACTCCAGTATCCACAAGAATTGTTCAGTTTCCGCAAGAATTGTCCAGTATCTGCAAAAGAATATTTTTTCTGGTGAAAGAAATTATTTTTGGTATGTCCTATTAGGGGCTCCGTAGTTTTCTGCAAAGAGGAAGGGCTCGTGAATGGAAAAAGATATAGAATATAGTTCTTTCAAATAAGATGAATAATAATGATATTTTTGTTGAAACAATAAATGCTAATAACAATAAAAAAAAAGAATAAAGAACTAGCCATTCCATACCTGCCCAGACGCCCCTGTAGTACTCTGAGAGGTTGGTGTGCATGAGATGTAGAGTCCTGTTATCTGTACAGTATAAGGTGCGTGCTACCTCCACAAACTGCCTGTGGTACCAGTATGTCACTGTTACCGACTCTGCACCTCTATCAACTAGAACAGAGAGACAAGGAATTTTATTAGCATTTATTTCTTAGATTTACTTATGCTTTTTTATATTTAAGATCGTACTGCCATACCCTGCACATGAGCTATGGCTTGTGATACGTTAACATATATATAGATCTAGAACCACACGGACACTAAGGCACTAAGGCCCTTCATTGTAACATCCCTGATATCTCCCAAAGCAGGATGGTGGGGGAGGGGGGGGCGGTCGTGGCTACACATAGTCTTTTGAAAATCCAGAGCATTGAATAAAGTTCCCAATCAGCAATGGAGCGTTGGGCCATGCTTGTCCATGCCTGGCCCAATATAAGCCGATAGTGGCCCAATATAAGCCGACATTTGCCCAATATAAGCCGACATTGGCCCAATATAAGCCGACATTGGCCCAATATAAGCCGACATTGGCCCAATGTATCCTTGCTACCTGGGTTACGACATTTATACTGTTTTTTGGTCACATACACAAACTCTGGGTGCGCGTCACTTATATGAACACCTTATTATGCAAGATAATATGGTGAAATTGACCGGTTTAAATGTATAATATTTATTAATGTATAAGGAACGGCTTATACACGAGGACGTATCTTGTGCTCAATTTCGTGTTAGTTTTATTTTTTATCCTTTTCTAAAGGGATAGCTCCCTATAGATAAGTACACTCATTGCGTGTAACTCTGATATAAATAGCCATGTTTTAATAGATTGAGCTCATGCCTCCAGTGGTTATCATTTCCTATCTCCGATAAGATATATTATAATAAATCAAGAACAATTTATGCATGGATGCCACACTTTCTAGAGTAAATCAGATTAGGCGATGTTATCAAGAAGCACAATGGCAATGCAAAGAATACAATCACACTCTTATCCTGGTCGTCCTTTTACCCGGGTCCTCTTATCAGATAAGTGTGTTCACATAGGCCAATGTTTATATGCAGTATCGATAAAATATAAATAATGTCGTCCAAGCAATTTTATATCTAGAACGAGATTTCCTTTTTATCCAAGAGAACAATGTGTACACAGTTCCCGGGACACAGTTGTCTATCTATTTTACTGTCACGATGTAAAGGATTTTGATGCTGATCCTTTATTTGATAAGATAATAGAGTGTTAAATATTGTAAATAGCTGATTTTACGTTATCGTCAGCTTTTTATAGGCCACTAGCTGCTTTGGAGCTGGTTCCGGCGACACATACTGATAAGAACTGATAAGATAAGACTAGCATGTTCCTGGAAGTGGGTGTTAACCAGGGACAAGGTACTCATCATGGTATGTCTTATCAGTGGGCTTTACCTCAACCAGCGAAATTCAAAATGGTGGCTCCACTAGGCTTCCATACTGAGTTCTATAGAATACAGGATGGAATTTCAGTTTAGAAATAATAAATTCATTAATGTGCAAACTTTTAAAATCGCCCTTTTATCGCATGGAGATAACTATGTATTATCGCCACTTCTTAACCATTAAATGGTTGCCTAGTGCTTTAGTACTTTGCCCTTTATGTACCACTATTATCCCCATGATGCATACATTTAGTACTAATCAGGCATCATGCCAACCAGGTAATATGAAACTTGGGCCATACTTTAAAAAAAGGACTCATTCTTTAAGTCTTATAAATTAGACTTTTCCTATTCACCGGAGCCAGAATCGCTCTAATTTTCCCTTGATGCTTTTAGATTCCGCCTGAAAGAGGTACGCCAGATCAGTACTTAGTTCATAAAATAATTAAACGTTAACGTAAAGGTTACCTAGATATTCTGAGAGGTCGTTCTTTACTCTGATGGCAAGGAGGGGCGGTAAACGGCGGAGTGGCGGCGTCCAGAACTGATATACGTCATTCAAAATGTCGTCGTCACATGACAATACGTCCTCTAACTCTGTCTCTGACAGACCAGTGCGACCTGAAAATGAAGGCCGAAAATGTAGGGTTTAGATGAAGCGTTTGAAGTTTGAAGTAAAAAATAATCGTCTTTTGAACATTAGATATTGCCCTAGTGTTCTTACACCGAAGTTTGATGATAATGAAATAGATTTCAATTAAAACAAAAAGATTGAAGTGAATATGTAGGTACTATATTCCTAAACTAGTACATTAAGCAGAGCAGGACCAACAAATATTTTTGTGTATTCCAAGAAAATTAATCTTTGTGTCCCAGTCATGGAAAATGCTAGATGTGTGTAATTTGGGATCTAAAAGCAGGCCAATGTACCTCTCCTGTAACACGCCATTTGATACCTCAGGAGATGTAGGTCTATAAGGGACTATATGTGTAGGCTATACCGCCTCTCATACCCAAGTCACGCACAATAGTGTCATACTAGTGATTGGCATGATCAAGTTGTCATATGAGAAATATCATATGGCTAGTGGTGTATGGAGTAAAATATCTCAAGGCTCTTAATAAATAGTGTTATTTCCAGTTGTCACTGGTTTATTCAGCTTTAGGCAACATGTAAGAAATATCAATCATACAGTAGTTAGTATGTAGGTAGTTTGTACATACAGTAAACATACAGCAATTTATAAAGTACAATGTTCAGTTCCACTCCACCTGTGAGGTATTAATAATACAGTGTCCAGCATAGTTCTAGGTGGGTTCCCACACCTAGCTCCTGACCTGCTGCTTAGAGGAATAATGTAATAATGAATAACTTTACCCTCTGGTGGAAGTCTTGAAGAAGATAGCCCCTGGCCACTAATGGTAGAAAACCAATGCCTGTCTAGCATAGTTTCACCATAGTGCAGTGGTATAGCAGGTAGCAGGAGATGACTGGAGATGTTACCTCTAGAGCGGTTCTTGGTGATCTGTCTTCCTGGAGGTGCAGACAGGCTATTTGTAGCAAGTCTTGGAAAAGCACCTCCAGACTGACTGGAGCCAGCAGCATCTGCCTAACTCTACAACTGTTTGAGGGGACTCTTTCAAGTGTCACAGGGGGGCAAAGGACCCCCATGGACGCCGCTATGCCCCCCATTGTCTTGGTCGGTTCTGCATCTTCAAACCCTCATAACTCGGTCGTTTATGCGTGTATAACCGCCATTTTGGGCATGCGCGGAGTTGAATATGCCAAGTTTAAACTGCCCGCTGGATAGGCGCGTAACTCGCGCCGGTTTGTCTGTAGTGCACTCGGAGCTCCTTTCAGTCTCCATGGCATAACTTCCTTAATAATGGGAGTTCCACCTTGATCTTGGGCTCATCTTGACCGTCTAATTATGGGCTTTCCATAAATGCTTTGATATTTGACCTAGCTCGCTCAGGAGCGACGCTAGAGCGACCGGAAGGTTATGGCGTCGTGCTTATGTAACCCATTGTTCAGTTATTAGAGTGCTCAGACACTCATGACGGCGTCAGCGGTGCTCAGGCACCCGTGACGGCCAGTTGCATTCACTTACAAGTTATTAATTTGTGCATTGAACCATGAGGTCGCACACTGAGACCCTCATTTTTATTATATTGTGCAGTGAACCATTAGGTCGGAGCCTTTGATGTCATAAACTCTGTCTAACTGACTGTGGCTGGTGTGCAGTGGGGCATGAACGCTCTTATACAAAGTTTGAGCGCTCTTATAGCTCTTAGAACCAACCTATGTATTAATTTCATAGATATTCCTTGATTAATACAATAATATGTTAGAATTTATGGAATAATAAAATGGTATATCATAGAATACTCCCTCTCCCCGAGAGAATGCGAAACTCCGTCATTTCGCCGAGGGAATGTACAATTTATACAATTTTTTTTACCTTATTTTGGAGTTATATACTGTTTTGTAAGAGGATTTGAAGTAATGGGGAGTGCTTCAAATGCAATTTTTGTGGTAGAGCTTTGTCAGTATAAACAATTTTCTCCTGGGTATAAGTACATTTCCGAGTTTCTATATCTTACCATACCTGAGCTTATTTGCTCATGTGACATCAATTTTGGGTACAATTTCCCATTTTTATGTACAACATACAATTTGGCAAATAGTGTGCAATTTTGGCATTCAATGTTCAATTTAGCGTGCAAATTGAACATAAATGACAATTTTAGTGTGCAAATTTACAATTTCGCGTGTAATTGCGTTCAATTGACAATTTCAGTATGCAAATATATAATTTTTGCGTACATTTGGCAATTTAAGTGTGCAAATATATAATTTTCGCGTATATTTGGCAATTTTAGTGTGCAAATATATAATTTCGCGTACATTTGGCAATTTAAGTGTGCAAATATATAATTTCGCGTGTATTTGGCAATTTTTGGTGTACAAATATATAATTTTTGCGTACATTTCACAGTTTTAGTATGCCAATATATAATTTTGCGTTCAATTGATAGTTTCTGTATGTACATATATAATTTTGCGTACAGCTTGGATACACATAGAAATGTTGATTTTCTAAAAATCTGACTTCAGTGTATGAATTGGGTACAGACATACAGTATAATGTGCAACATATAATTCAAATGTAAATTGGATACAACTTACAATCTAGTGTGCAAACATGCAATCTTTGTGTGCAAAATTGGGTACAAGTGTACAATCTGGTGTGCAAACATACAATTTTAGTGTGCAAATTGGGTACAAGCGTACAATCTGGTGTGCAAATATACAATTTTAGTGTGCAAATTGGGTACAAGCGTACAATCTGGTGTGCAAACATACAATTTTAGTGTGCAAATTGGGTACAAGCGTACAATCTGGTGTGCAAACATACAATTTTGTGTGCAAATTGGGTACAAACGTACAATCTAGATTACACTATTCAATTTATGGGATTTGAGACAAATTTTTCCGAGGGCCGGAAAAACAAAGTACTTCATGTACAATAGGCTTGTTTGTCTCTGAGTTACTCATTGATTTTGCTATATGGGTGTATTAATTGGCAATTTCGGCAGTGGGCCGCTGCTTAATTGACTTTTCCCCTAGCCTTTTGAGTATGTGTCCCTGAAAGAGATTTATTTGGTGAGTATCTTAAGTAAACATGTTTTATGTCAACCATTTTCTCAACAAAAAATTTTTTTTTTTTTTCATTCATTTTTCCAACAATTTTCTTGGATACCTAAAGTGTATTACTTTAAGTAAACCTTGGCATAGTATACAAGTGCTAGTGGGTACAAAACTGTCTTAGTTATCTACCTGCATTCATGTATATTAATGTTAGATTTGTACAATTTTACAATTTGTAGTTTGCAATTTCGCAATTTTGCGCGTATATGCGCGCATTAATCATCAATTTTGTGAGAATACCATAGATTTTCATATTATACATCAACAAGTGGCTGTGTATATAATTTTTTTTTTTTCTAATACTTTGATAATTTCATTGACAGTGGAGGTGTGTCAGGAGTGAGATGTGAGTCTCCTCCCTGGTGTGCTCATGCAGTGGTGGCACTTGAGGTGTTAGGTGCCAGATTCTGGCATGTGTCTGTGGCAGTGCCTAGCTTGGTGTCAGTGGACAGTTCAGGGTGGGGGGGTGTGTGTGTGTCCATTTAAGGAGTGTGTGGCTGGTATTGGAGCATCAGTTCCTCTCTGGAAGTCACTGCTGTAGTACCATGGCCCATCTACAAGCTCTCTTTGCTCTGCCTGTCCCCCAGGTGATGGAGGTGGGGAGTCCAGTTAGGGCCCTGGTTGAGTCTAACCAGACCATCCATTATGGGTACATAGTGAGGAATTTCAAGGAGATCATTGAGCATGGTGATGTGATGGTCTGTAATTACTCCTGCCACTATTTCTTAGGCTCAGCCTTGCGTCGGGGGGCCACTGTGGCCCTTCTGACTAGGGCCTTGGGTAATATGGGTTTCTGGCCCATGGACTATAACTTAGGGCCGCGGGAGCGAGTGCTATGGGATTATCTGTTGGCGGCGTCCCTCCTCGATCTTGCGGCATCCGGGGATCCATCCACGGCTGCCGAGTATGGACTGGGGATGCTGGAGGCCCGGCTCGTTGAGTGGGAGCAGGATCACGGCCATATGTATGGCTCGGACTCAGACTCGGACTCTCCCATTGATGTTGAACCCGAGGATCTGTGGTAGGATCCCGACTGGCTGAAACCTAGGGTGTAAAAACCCGCCATCCCAAAGGCCCTTTTCAGGGCCGGCAAATTGTCCGAAAAGTTCTGAATACTGTCTCTGATGTGTTGTCTCCTGGTGGTGGACTGGGGGCAGCCTAGGCTGTGGGCAGTCTAGGCTGTTTCCACAGTCACCGGGGAGGGCTGGTGGTTTAGAAAATTAGCAATAGTCTGCATGTTTGACCTTGCGGTCTCCTCCTGTTGTTCGTCAATAATTATATCTGTTGTATTTTCCAGTGCTGTCATGGTCACCGGGCTGGTGCCACAATCATTCTGGAGAAGCATGGAGTAGTACAGTCCTTTGTTTTTAAGGGCTGGTATAGTACTGAACCTAGTGCGCCAAGGTAGGTGTATCACCTGAGGGAGGTGATAAGCAAATTCTCCTCTCTGTGTTGTTATAACTGCTGGTCCATTCCAGGTAAATATAGCCTTAGGTAGTGGGAAGGTTTTAACCACTATATCCTTATAGGTAGGGGCAGCTGCTGATTTAATCTCATCAAATTCATGTGGTATTGGCCTCAAGGGTAGCGCGAAGTTTGAGTCTCCACAATATATTTTAAAATATATTGTGGGGTTTGTGCGCTTGGCCACATTTTTCTTGCCACAGTGTGTCTGTGCAAATTTCTTAAGGTACTTCATTATTCTGTAGGCTGAGTAGATGGTCAGGGTGAATAATATAGCAATTATCAGGGTGTGGGTTTCCTGAATTGTGAGGAAAGGGGTGTGGGTTTCCTCTGTAGGGGTTAATTTGGTAGGATTCTTATCTGGGAGCAATTTGTGTAGGGGCAGCTCGGTGACTAGTCTGAAGGCTTTGGCTGTAGGCAGGTAGGCTACAGTCCCTCCTAATCTGTATAGTTTGAGTAGTATGTATACTATAAAAATGTGAGCTGATATCCCTAGGATGAGTCCTAAGCTTTGGAAGATTGGATGCTCTGTAACTCGACGTAGGTATGATTCCTCGTGGCGCGTTTCCATTTCCTTATTAAG
Organism: Acholoe squamosa; assembly: GCA_949317995.1. Classification (NCBI taxonomy): domain Eukaryota; kingdom Metazoa; phylum Annelida; class Polychaeta; order Phyllodocida; family Polynoidae; genus Acholoe; species Acholoe squamosa. The sequence goes on along the minus strand of OX439047.1, from coordinate 15,175,297 downwards.
GTTGGAGGCATCTTTTAATACTGTTTTGGCAAAGGGCTCTAAATTTAGTTAAGTAATATCATCCATGATTGGATTTTCCTGTAGTTTTTCTAAGGTTCTAGAAAGGTTTACTACTGGGAAATTTGGAAGATTCTCTTTTTCATCTGGTTTGGTTTCAGAAATTTGGTTAAGTGCTGCCATGAATGGTAAATTAATTGTCTTGAGAATGTAATGAAATGATAAGGTTGAGTTACAGGGCAGCCTTGTGTTTGGAAGAGAAAATTCTCCTACACTGATTGTGCACCCACAGGGTACACCTATGATTGAGTAGGACTGGGCTTTTCGAGTTTCAGACGTTTTACCATGGCAGTTGATAAAGTAATGGGGTTCATTAGTAGTGACCAGATACTCATCTTCAGAAATGGAAATAGCGTGGGTGGTAGGTGCTTGCAGTGGTGAAACTGTAAACTTGCAATGTTCCTTAATCTGTTGAGCCTGGTTAGTAAAAATGGCTACAGGGCATGTAGGCCTGTGTTTATAGATTCTACCATTTACATTTCTGCATACCTTTACTGTAGTACCTTCACATGCCTGCATATCTGCTGAGTCCAATTCGATGAATAATGATTCGTCGTAAGATACTGCTAGAAACTCAGTTGTGGTTTGTAATTTTGTGACTCCTCTGGTGGGGGTCTCCTGTGTGTCTATAGGCATGGGTGATGTAATCATTTGGTACAGTTTGAAGGTTGAGGTGGTAGATTGTATTATAATGTCCAGATGAATATATATATGGTGAGCTGAGTAAGTGTATGAAGTCAGCTTCTGTGAATAATAGAAATCTAAGTCATTAATTGCGACTTGTGCTCCAGGGTGTGTAATCCTAAGTTTGTTATTAATGTCAATTAGGTATCTAGCAAGGTCTGAGGGTGGTACTATATCAGGGGTTAGGATTCCTGATGATAGCATCCTCAGGGCTGCATTTGTCCTTTGCAGTGATTGAACTGTATTCATTCTTGCTGCTATGATAATTAGTGCATCATTTAATACTTGCATTTTTTCCCTTTGAGTTTTCTCGTGCCTTGAATATGAGTCAAGTGACCTGGACATGTTAGAGGCCCACAGGTTGACGGTGTCACCTATGGTGTTGATTGTGCTGTCCAGTACCTTCTTATCTTGGATGTATGCTTTAACAAACTTATCTTGTCTGTCTGTGATCTTTTCAATGAGATTAGCTGCTTCCTGATCCTGTTTAGCAAATTTTCTTAGTATTTCATCTATGTTCTTGAGCTGTCCCATTACTTGGTTTACATCTTTTACTGTGGCTAGACCTAGCACACCGCGAAACAGGGGTGCTAGAAAACCCAGTATGGCCTCTCTTTTGGCCTTGTCCAATGTGTTTATGGGGTTGGATAAGAACAATTTGATGGAGGCTAGTGTTTCATTTATCTCCTTGTCTGCAATTTCCAGCAAGGTGTCTAGCTCCTTAGCTTGTTGGATAATTTGGCCAGAGGTATGATCTTGTAGAGTAGGAGTGGTCAACTGGAGTATTCTATCCCTTATGGATCCTTGGGTAACGGGTGCCCGAGGTATCTTGTAGGGGATAGCTAACAACAGTGTTGTGGTTGTATGTCCATTGACCAATGGTTGAGGGCTAGGTTTGAATACTACTCCTATGTTTTGTCTCACCACAGGTGTATAGCCTGCAGTAAGTGGTTTTATAGTATATAATAACAGCATAGTTAGCAGTATGGGTGAAACTCTCAGTCTCCCCATGGTGCTTGTGTAAAGCAAGTTTGCTGTTTTAAAGTCTTGTCAAATTTGTAGTGATTTGGTGCTGGTAAAGTCTAAGTGTATGGTGTAACACTTTAAATGAAGTGGTTCAAACTGTACCTTTGCAAGATTGAGCTGTCTTGGCAATATGTCCGGTGAGTCTATAGAGATTGACCAGTAAATGGTAAGGTCAGGTTGAAGGTGAAGTAGGTGTGTTCTTTATCCTAGTGCAGTCTCTCCTAATGGAGAAGTGGGCTGGCTAATTCCCAAGTGGGGTCCTGTAGACTTGTGTTCCAGACTGCAGCTGGATGAAGACTCATGGTGGGCTATGGTCCACAGTGCTTCTTATGTAGCCTACCCTACCCACATCCACTGTGGGCCTGGTATTGTTTCTCTGGAGACAATGCATTAATCTCCAGTGTCTGCTAACTGTGGGGTCTATTGTGTAGTCTGTGTACTGGTAATTAGCTCCTCCTGTCATCCAGGACAGCCATTCATGACCGTCTAGACAGTTGTCTGAGGGTAGCTTATAAGGTCAATTGATCTCTATAGACTGCTGTGTTGGCATAGCGCGCTCTTTCATGTGGGGATTAGGCTTTAGACACTCCATTGTGTTACCCTTACTCTTCTTAGACTTCATGTCTGCTTTACTTGGGGGGTCCCAGTCTTTGACCCTTTCAGAGGCAATAACCTACTGATATATTTACAAATTTGATTGGCTTTATATACATAGTAATTCATTATCAGTCACATATGTCTTATGTGTGGATGAAGAGAATTTGTAATATATTTTGAAAATCTTATGTTCTTTTGGTATCTCAATTTTGTTTCTAATTTCTTGAAACTGCACCACACCTAGATGCCTTTCTTAGTATGTGGTGTGCAGGCCTAGGCTTGATAGGGCCTATGCCTGTGGTTTCTCTTGTAAGGGTGATATCATGTTTGTTCCTTACAATTTTGCTGTAGTATTTGGCCTCATGTGGAATAAGCCTGTGTGCAAATTCATTGTTTCTGACAGCCACAACCTTTTTCAGTCTGTCTATGTGCACTGGTCTGGCCACCAATAGATTGGTGTCCAAGTTTTTGAGTTTGGCACTTGTCAAACTAGGTCTGTCTACTACAACATATGGTCCCATAAAAAGGGGTTGAAGTTTCTTACACTCTGTGTTGGTCAGGATTCTTGGTATGTTTAGGTACACCATGTCGGTGACCTTGATTTCCTGTGGTGTAAGTTTCTTATCATATCTATCCTTTCTTTCCTTTTGTAGCTTGGCGACCCTTTCTATAGCTTTCCTCCTAGAGGTATCTTGATTTGTTATCATGTTAGCTACATGGTCTGCTACTGTGGATATGTCTTCCTGTATTCCCAGCCCTAAGTCCATTGGGGTGGCTGGGTTTCTTCCATGGAGTAGGAAGAAAGGGGTGAATCCTGTGGTTTGGGATTCAGTGTTGTTTAATGCAAAGGTTATGGGTTCAATAAATGAATCCCAATTGTTTTGGTGCTTTGAGCAGAATGCTCTGAGCGCTGTGCCTATGCTAGCATTGAATCTCTCTACAAGCCCATTTGATTGTGGCCTGTATGGTGAGGAGAATTTATGTTTGATCTTGAGGTGTTTGGTTAACTTTGTGAACTTTGCACCTGTATAACATGTCCCATTGTCTGTTTGAAGAGTGGCTGGTGTTCCATGATGACAAATTATATTCTTGTAGAACTCTGCTGCTGTTGTTTCAGCTTTTAAGTCAGTAGTAGCCCAAGCTGTTGCATATCTGGTAGCATAATCTATGCAGACTTGTATATGTTTGTTTCCCCTGGCAGTTGTGGGAAGTGGTCCCACCGCGTCTAGGTTTAGGAACTTCATTGGTGAAGTCATGTACTCTCTCACTGTCATTGGTGTTTTGTGTGAGTGTACTTGCCTTTTTGCTGTGAGGCATGTGTGGCAGGTGGAAACATATTTTGTTGTGTCTGCTAGCATAGACTTCCAATATACCCTAGGTCGGAGTGCTGACAGCATCCTACTTGAACCAAGATGGCCGCCAGTAGGTGAGTCATGGAAATACTGTAGTGTACTTGTTACCCATTGCTGTGGTATAACAATTTGAAGTGGTACAGTATTGGTTTTTCTCCAATTTATGGGGCATATATGGACTAATGTACCATTTACCAAGGTGTATGTCTGGCCTTGGTTGATGATTCTATTTCCTTGTGCTTTTGGTGCAGGCAAGGTCCCATCCTCAAGATACTGTATGAGGGGCAATAGGTCCTTGTCTTTCCTTTGTTCCAAGCCAAGGTTTGTACCTGAGATGGATGTGTCGGGAATCTGATCCAGTAGTTGATTTATATCTAGCACATGTTGTTTTATTCTGTCTCTTTCTTTTTCTTTTTCATCGACTATTGGCCTATCTTGTGCCTTTTGTTGGGGTGTGTCACTCTTGTCTTGGTGTGTAGGCTCCTTTGGAGGGCCTATTCTCGCCTTGATGGGAGTGGCAACCTTTTTCTTTAAAGGCACAATTTGCTTTTTGTCATTCTTCTTTGTCTCAGAGTTCTTTGACTTAGTAGATGCAGTGTCTTTTGTGACATTTTTCCTGGCAGGTGGGGTTTTGGTAGGTTTGTTTCCTGTGACCTTTTTCTCATTTAGAATAGTTTGTGATTGTGTGGGGGGTTTTGGTGTGCCCTCCTGAATCATTTCTCTAGTCTTTGAGCGTGTGGTCATAGGACACAAATGGTTTGATGTTTCCTCTCCCTGCATTGGTTCAAAGAATCTGACTGATTTAGAAGTTGCTTGAGTAATAGCATATATTGTGTCTTCTGGATCTTCATCATCTGAGTCAGGTGGGGTGAAGGGTGGCTCCTTAGGAGTTGCCTTCAGCATCTGATTGAGTGATGAGAATTCAATAGGCTCGAAGTCATTATCTGGAAAGAGTTGTGAGTATTCTCTCTCACAGTGGCAAAACACATAGTGTGTAGATTGCTTCAAGATACCCCTAATGGGTGTCTCTGGCCTTTCAATGGTGTTGGGTGGATCATCCCTTTTGAATGGTACTTTCTTTGTTACTTTTGCAAACTTGGTTCTACTGGCTGCTCTAACTCTCCTTGGTGGGGGTGGAGGGTTAGTCATGGGTCCAGAGTCTGGGTATTCTCTTCTAGACATAGCATCTGGTGGTGTGTTATCATCACCTTTCACGTGTTGGATGGTGAATGAAAATTGTTGTATGTCTAGAGCCCATCTGGCCCATCTATGTGTGAGTCCTGTATTGGTTAGCAGTGGGATTAGGGCTGCATGGTCTGTGTATAATTGGAAGTGTCTAGTCTCTAGATAGTGTCTGAAATGTAATACTCCATACACTACTCCCAGTAGTTCTCTCTCTGTGGTATTGTAATTTCTCTCATGTTTGGAGAGGGTTCTACCTGCAAAGGCTACTGGTCTGAGCACTCCTTCATTATCTCTCTGTGAGAGTACAGCTCCTAAACTCACATTGGAAGCATCAGTTGCCAAACTGAACTCTTTCTCATAGTTTGGATATCTGAGAAGAGCATTGGTACAGAGGGCATGCTTTAATGTTTTGAAAGCATTATCTGCCTCTTCTGTCCAGACAAATGCTTTGAGATGTGTCTGTAGATCATATAATGGTCTAGCAATTTGGGCATAACCTTTGATAAACTTTTTGAAGTATTGGCATAGGCCTGTGAAGGATCGGACATTCTTGACTGATTTTGGTGTTGGGAAGGTTTTGATTGATTCCACCTTTGTGGGAGATGGTTGCAGTCCCATGGGTGTCACTCTCATTCCCAAGAAGTCTATTCTGTCTATGAAGTATTCACATTTTGATTTCTTCAGTTTGAGTTTACCAACTCTTAGGCTGTTGAACACATCTTCCAGGTCATGGAAGTGTTGTTCGATTGATGGTGATAATACCAATATGTCATCTAGGTATGGTAGGGCACATTTGTACTTGAGTTTGTTCAGAATTAATGTGACTAGATGGCAGAATCCTGCCGGTGCCGTCGCTAAACCCATCGGCATCCTTTCATAGACATATTTTTTGTCATTTGCTATGAATGCGGTTTTATGCTGATCCTCCTGTCTTATAGGAATTTGAAAAAATCCCTGTTGGGCATCTAGCTTACTGAATACTCTTGGTCTGAGTGACCCTATCATGTCTAGAGTGTCATCGGCCCGGGGTGTAGATAAGGCTTGATTTATCGTGTTCTGGTTCAAATAACGAAAATCTGTGACGAGCCGATGGCCTCCCGATGATTTTTGTACTAAAAAGGATCTGGAGGCCCAGGGGCCTTCAGCACATTCTCTCAGAATGCCCTGTTGTACTAGCCTTTCACACTCTTCCCCTATTGCGGCCTGTTTTTCTGGTGTTTGTCTATATGGTAGGAAATGACATGGTACTGCCTCAGGTTTTACATGTATTGAGTGTGTATACAGGTGTGTGGCACCAATGTCTCCATCTTTTCCTACAAATACATCATCATACTTGGTCAGCAGTGATCCTAATCTATCATGCTGATCTTTGGATGTGAGCACAGATTTTGGTGGAACATTCTCTTCCAATTCTGGCTCGAGGTCATGTGCCTCACTATGTATAGCAGCTATTTCAGAGAGTCTGATTGAGTTGGGTTCAGGGTCAGCATATGTGGACTCACAGTCTGAGTCTGTGTCACTGAATTGAGTTACATCCTCAGGCCGTATGGCTGAGATGGATTGATCAGTGTGTGGGGTAGTGTCTGACACCTGTTGAGGTTTTTCTAAATCAGATTCCTTGACTTCCTGAAATAGAGCTATGATGGCACCCTTTTTGATTTTATGTGGGCGCCTGCTGGTGTTGAGTAACACTAGGGGATGTTTGTTATTTTCCCTGGGGGTTACTGCTGCCCTTTGAACTAGATATGGGGCATTGTTATTTCTTTGGAGGTTATCTACTACTCCAGTTTTCCCTTGCAGTGATTGCGTAGATGTGACCTTACCCAATACTGCAAGTTCAGAGAATGGAGGGATGGTAAAATCCCTCACTGCCCTAATGGGTTTGAGAATTTGTTCAGGATCAACATTAAATTCAATTTGAGATTTTGTAGTGCTTAAGAAATCTGTGCCGAGTACAACGGGCTGTTTGAGGTTGGGTATTACAGCAAATTGGTATTGGAATCTGACACCTTGGATTCTAAAGTTCAGCATAGCTGAATGTCTAACATGACACACCGATCCATCTGCCAAGTGGATGTTGATTTTAGATTTCCTCAGTTGGATATGGAATCTCTTTTGGAGATCCATGAGGAATGATTGTCTGACACAGGTGATAGTAGCACCTGTATCAACCAAACATTGTACATCTGAAACATCATATAGATTTGCATTGATACAGCCATTTTGAAGAAGTACAATAGAAAGCTTGGTACTCTCACCTGTATCCTTTGATGATGAATCTGGTGGGGTGATGTGTATCACTGATGGACGTCTCTGTCTGTTAGATGGTGGATTTGCACTAGCAATTGTCTCTGGTTGGATCTTTGTTAATCCTGATTGATTGTTTGTATTTGGGGTGTCACAGTGCACTGGCCCATCGGCACTGTGACATCCTAGTTTTCCTGGTTCTGTGGGGTGGTTGAGATGGTTGCCACCAGGAGCTTGGAGATTTGATCCATCACATGAGGTGGTATTTGAGGGTTACTTTGTTGGTTTCCCTGGTAACCTCTTGTGTCAGGTTTGTAATCCTCCCGGCGTGAGTTGGAACCCTGGTTATATTGACCAGAGTTGCTGTATTGACCGGAGTTATTGGATCTCTGGTTGTTGTAGGCGCCATTGTTGTTGTAGGATCCACTGTTGTAGTTCCTATGTGGACTCTGGCTCCTACTGTTGGATCCTTGATTATAGGATCCAGAGTTGTTTGAACCCTGGCTGTTGTTGTAGGATCCAGAGTTGTTGTAGGATCCAGAGTTGTAGTTCCTATGTGGACTCTGGCTCCTACTGTTGGATCCTTGATTATTATAGGATCTGCCATTACTTGGGGTTCTGTCTCTCCTATCACTGTATGAAGAGTTACCATTGTTGGAGTTGGAAGAGCTGTTGTCTTTCCTACTGTTGTGACCCCCCCCGGTTGTTGTTGTTGTTGCCCCCTCTACCTCTACCTCTATTGGATTGGTAGTTGGGGTCATAGTTATTTCCTCTATATCTACCGGTAGGGTCTCTTGATGTAACCTTAGCTTCCTGTTGCCTTACATGGGCACTAGACATTAGGTTAACATCTTCATCTGCACTAGTGCTGATTTCCTGGACCTTTTTCTTAGTAGGCTGTGGGTTGGATTCTGCATCCCTCACCTTCCTAGATCTCTCTTGGGTCTCAACCTCTAGGGCTAGGTCTAGGGCTTGGTCAAAAGAGTCTATTTTCTTGTTCTCAAGAGCTACAGAGATCCAGGGCCTCATGCCTTGGGTAAATGCCTTGCTTAGGATTTCATCACTTTGGCGTTGGGCATTACACACTTTCCTGAGATGGCATGCATAGTCTAGGACAGGTTCATCTACCTTTTGTGCACGGAGTGCAGTCCTTGAGATTATATTGTCTCGAGTAGCAAAATACTCTTTTAATTTATTCACTACATTGGTCCATGTCAACATATCAGGTGTGGCACTCTTCCTGAAGGATTCAAACCAAGCTAGTGCTTGTCCTTCGAGGTACTTGGGTAAATATGTTACCATGGTGTCACTGTCTGTCACTTTGTACTTATCCTTCAGATATTCTGGGAATTTGTGATCAATAAATAATGCTGTTGACATGAGTGGTGATGGGTGTGAAAAGGTTTTGGGTTTTGTTACCTCATGTATCCTGATCTTTCTGTCGTCCTGCTGTTTATTGTCTATGAGTTTGGTCATGTTGGACACCATGGGGATTATGATGTCATCTTTGGATCCAGAGGCAGATGGTGTGACAACAGGTGTGATGGCAGGTGTGGGAGGTTGTGGGGTCTGGGATGATACCATCTTCATGAGATCTGGTATCTGTTGTTGTTGTCTCTCTAGGGACTTCCGCTGATCTTCCATGGCCCTCTGTTGGGCATCCATGGCTGCATTCCTCTCTGCCAGTTGTTGGTTGAGGATCCTCTCCCTTTCCTCCTGCTGGGACTTGTTGGTCTCTAGGGCAGTAACTGCATCTTGGATGGCCTTCTCATAGGCCCTTATCTTCTCAGCTGTCTGATTAGGTTGGGGGCCTTCATCGGTGTCCATGATGGAGGGTGTGGGGGAGGTGTCTCTGGAGGAGTGGCTGTCAAAGGCTGGAGCTGGGGTGGAGGATCTAGATGAGGGTGTGGATCCACCCCCTGAGGCAGACCCTTCTTCCCCTGAGGTAGATAGCGTGAGTTGAGCGTCCTGTAGAGATCCCTGGGAAATGTTGGATCCCTGAGAACTGGTTGTTCCCTGAGTAGACAGGGTGGGAGGTGTGGGGTCTACTGAGTGTGGGTCTGTTGTATTGGAGGCTGGTTTGCCTCCTGTGGGCCTCCTAGATCTAGGTGGGAGGGAGACCTCTTCAACAGGCCCCTGACTACGTAAGGTCTTTGTGTGTTGTTCTGCCAGCTTGACTGATAAGACCTTGATGTGTGGGGTGGACCTCACTGACGTGTGGGAGGCCCTTATTGATGTGTGGGAGATCTCATTGATGTGTGGGAGATCTCACTGGTGTGTGGGAGATCTCCTTGATGTGTGGGAGATCTCACTGGTGTGTGGGAGATCTCACTGATGTGTGGGAGATCTCACTGGTGTGTGGGAGATCTCACTGGTGTGTGGGAGATCTCACTGATGTGTGGGAGATCTCACTGGTGTGTGGGAGATCTCACTGATGTGTGGGAGATCTCACTGGTGACCTTGGTGGGTATGGTGTCAAGGTCAAGGTCACTGGGTGGGTGGAGTGGGTCTTACTGTGTGTATGCGGTACCAGCTTTAATTTACTGTGTGCATGATTGTTCTTAGTTGCGGTACCAGCTTTAATTTACTGTGTGCATGATTGTTCTTAGTTGTGTTACCAGCTTTAATTTTTATGAGCCTGTGAGAGATGGGATCTTAGTAGGATGTTCTCCACCACTTTGTCATACTAGTGATTGGCATGATCAAGTTGTCATATGAGAAATATCATATGGCTAGTGGTGTATGGAGTAAAATATCTCAAGGCTCTTAATAAATAGTGTTATTTCCAGTTGTCACTGGTTTATTCAGCTTTAGGCAACATGTAAGAAATATCAATCATACAGTAGTTAGTATGTAGGTAGTTTGTACATACAGTAAACATACAGTAATTTATAAAGTACAATGTTCAGTTCCACTCCACCTGTGAGGTATTAATAATACAGTGTCCAGCATAGTTCTAGGTGGGTTCCCACACCTAGCTCCTGACCTGCTGCTTAGAGGAATAATGTAATAATGAATAACTTTACCCTCTGGTGGAAGTCTTGAAGAAGATAGCCCCTGGCCACTAATGGTAGAAAACCAATGCCTGTCTAGCATAGTTTCACCATAGTGCAGTGGTATAGCAGGTAGCAGGAGATGACTGGAGATGTTACCTCTAGAGCGGTTCTTGGTGATCTGTCTTCCTGGAGGTGCAGACAGGCTATTTGTAGCAAATCTTGGAAAAGCACCTCCAGACTGACTGGAGCCAGCAGCATCTGCCTAACTCTACAACTGTTTGAGGGGACTCTTTCAAGTGTCACAGGGGGACAAAGGACCCCCATGGACGCCGCTATGCCCCCCATTGTCTTGGTCGGTTCTGCATCTTCAAACCCTCATAACTCGGTCGTTTATGCGTGTATAACCGCCATTTTGGGCATGCGCGGAGTTGAATATGCCAAGTTTAAACTGCCCGCTGGATAGGCGCGTAACTCGCGCCGGTTTGTCTGTAGTGCACTCGGAGCTCCTTTCAGTCTCCATGGCATAACTTCCTTAATAATGGGAGTTCCGCCTTGATCTTGGACTCATTTTGACCGTCTAATTATGGGCTTTCCATAAATATTGATATTTGACCTAGCTCGCTCAGGAGCGACGCTAGAGCGACCGGAAGGTTATGGCGTCGTGCTTATGTAACCCATTGTTCAGTTATTAGAGTGCTCAGACACTCATGACGGCGTCAGCGGTGCTCAGGCACCCGTGACGGCCGGTTGCATTCACTTACAAGTTATTAATTTGTGCATTGAACCATGAGGTCGCACACTGAGACCCTAATTTTTATTATATTGTGCAGTGAACCATTAGGTCGGAGCCTTTGATGTCATAAACTCTGTCTAACTGACTGTGGCGGGTGTGCAGTGGGGCATGAACGCTCTTATACAAAGTTTGAGCGCTCTTATAGCTCTTAGAACCAACCTATGTATTAATTTCATAGATATTCCTTGATTAATACAATAATATGTTAGAATTTATGGAATAATAAAATGGTATATCATAATAGTCTCTCAATCTGTTTCCTCCCCTTTCTATTAGAGAACTAATCTATAGTGAATGTGTCTCAGCATTTAAGTTGAAGAAAAATCATGATTGCAGAGGTCTTCGCAGTTTTATATTAGTACACGTGTTCATGCACTATTTATAGACCAAACCACTTTAGATAAGATCTTATCCGAAGAGCATGACCACAACCACTTCATATTGAATGGTGTAGTCCACTCACAATATTTACCTTCAACGCGAGAAGAAGCAATCACTTATGTACGTGACATAGGGGGTCTTGATGGTCCCCGTGTCACATGTCGATTTTAAGAAAAGGCCATGTCACATGTCACCAATTTTCTATTTCTCCATGTCCTTGTCACTAGGCTTCATGTCACATGTCGATTTTAAGGAAATGCCCTGTCTCATGTCACTAACCTTTTCATTCTCCATGTCCTTGTCACTAGGCTTCTTGTCACATGTCGATTTTAAGAAATGGCCATGTCATCCTGTCGAATTTAGGGGTCTAGACCCATGACATAGTGTGAATCTAGGATGCCAGGAAAAGACATTTTGATCCAACCTCTACTTTGTATCTCAAGGTGGAACCTTAAAATGAGAGCTATTTAGAAGAAAGGCCAGATATTTGAAGAAAATTGAGTTGTTGTTTTTTGTTGTTTTTTTTGCATTGGTCGCAAATCCCATACTATAGACCTAGCGAAGAGATACTTCCATGACTATTATTGACTCTTCCCTACTTTTGTTTTTACCTATTGAAAAAAAGATGAAGTCATATATCTTAGGCAATACATCCTCATACTCATGTTAGAACACTTTACACCCAAAGGATTGGCGGGAACATTATTATTTCTTTATTAGAATACACATGAGTAATTACAACTTTGTGCTGTCAGTGCAGTTTTCTATGTTACTCACACTGCACACTGCACCGCTAGACCATATAGGGATTATACCATCAGACCATAGGCCTGTGTGTACTGAGTGGTGCAGTGTGACTCGCCCCTCTGTGTGGTATATTGATCCTGTAGTGGATGGGAGTGGGGAGTAAGGATGGGGAGGCTCGACAATAAGGTCTGGGGGTTGGAAGCATTCGGAAACTGCCACTGGTCCTCAATGGGATATCAATAAGGATCATCTATCATAATCTTGCGTTTTATATTGATATGAGTGCCAGTAGCATTCACCTAGGCTGATTATTTATGCTGTATCAGTGCCAATCTGGCATGTAGACAAGTGGGTTTACGAATGCACCCAGTGTTAAGGTGGGGATTGTGCAATGCCTGCCCAGTCTGTGTATATAAATGTGGAGGGGTCTGAGCTGTCATGTTCATACCATAGTAAACTACAGCCACTGTAGGAACACGTAGGGAAGGTAGGTAGTGCTATGTTTGTATACATACACCATTTTACTATTCCATATGCAATGTTCTCCAGTCCTAGTAGAGACAGTACAAAACAGCTCCTGAGCTCTGGCCCACTGATGGTAGTCATGGTTGGTACTTATAAATATTGATAAGGCATTGCAAGACGCCTTGACTTGTGATGGATCCAGGACCAGGATTCATGATTTGGAGAAAATGGGGGCACAACCAAAACGCAGGGGTCCACCCCAAATTTAGGCCAATAATCTGGACCCATAATATACAAGCAACATACATTTTGTATTTGCAACAGCCAAAAGGAGGCACATAATATGTGTATATTATACCCCTCCCCCCAGCCCTGCCGTCTAAATCCGCCTCTGGTTTGCTAACCCTAGTATTATTGTTATAAATGATGCACCAGGAGTGTAAAATGGTACTGCAAATAGGCTGGGAGGGGTGAGTCACATATGTAGCCATCAGCTGTTCCCTCTAGTCTAGGTGACACATCTAGTGCACAGGATAGGCATAGAACATATGGAGATGGTATGGGTACTGGGTTAAGGTATAACCTTTCAGTGTATCCAAAATGTATGAGGTTAGTCATGGCTAAGCATGCAGACTCAGTGTACGGGCACTTAATATCTATAGGTAATCACTAATAGTGGTGCTATAGTATAGGCACTAAAGCGAATACATGGTGCTATCCAGACTCTATGTTATGTTGACTACTATGTATACATTGTTTTAGAGGTATTTCCCTCTAATCAACATTGGGGAAGCGATACTAGTTTTGACGTGATAGTCCTTTTGGTTATGCCATAGTGCACCCCAATCAAGGTATTGAATAATATATTGAATGATTTAGAGAAATAGACAACTGACAGGGTTGGGGCAGAGGGGTTCATCTCCTCTTTGCCTATTGCAATTACAAAGTTAAATGTATGGATTTGGAGAAATATCGTCATATTTTCACTAACTAATGACACAGTCATGTTACTCATTTTGATCACTGATATGGTATATTCCCTAACTCTGTTTGTATCTGGTTTTAAACATTTCGAGAAATTGTATTATCTGAGATAATGCGTGCTAACTTATAGTTGCCTTCAAATATTCATTTATTCATGGTTTTGTGTTCAATATCACCAACTTTAGCTAGTGATTATCATATCAGTGGATTAATGTTGGGCATCCATAGGTTCCCTGTACGAATTAACAATGCAGTGAAAGCATCTTCCCCTACCTATTTGGACATATGACTAGCACATGGGAATGCACCGTAATACCTCGCGTATAAGGAGCATCCGGTGTATAAGGCGCACCCAGACTTTGGGGATCTTCTAAAATAATTAAAAATGGAATAACTTCACTTCTAATCAATGGATTTTCGAAATTCGAACACCTATGGGTAGCTAACACATCCCCCAATGGCCTAAAACTACATTTGAGTTCATGGGAAGATTTTACCCTAACCTATTTCCCATCCTATAAGGCACACCAGGGGATTATCCTTGCCTATAAGGCGCACCTTATACGTGAGGTATTACGTTTTTGATAGAACCACGAACATAAGGGAACATTATACAAGGGGTAGCGGATTTGACATGTTTGCATGAACATGTTTTAGTCCAAAAAGGTAGACTAAGCCCAAGAAAATATTTTATTATCAAATTTTGGTGATCACTGCCAAATCATGACGACGACTCGCGGATAAATGACTTGACTCGGAAATATAATAAAAAGTGATAGAAATGTTATCTTTCTTCAGAATCTGATAATAAGGATTTCAACATTTGGAATTTCTTCACTAATTTGTATCAAGTAACATGAAAAACAGCTATTTCTTTAGTACCCTAAGAAATAGCTGTTGGATCTATCAGACATCCTCGTAAAATTGAAAACCGAGTTATCATAATTGCAATGCAGTGAATCAGAGTAGTTTTCACAATGAAGCCACAATGGCAGTCCAGTAGAGCACTGTGTTACAATTAAGGAATCTCTGTAAAGACATTTTCCAAAAGTTGTCGGAAAACCGTGGATACTTTTACTGCCTTTTTTCACAATGATACCATTTCCAAGTGCCAACACTAATAACCCTCTCATGCCTTATCCACAGGGCTCTCTTCTTTCTACCAGCTATACTCTGCATCTCAATGGCCAACTGTCCTGTCATCATCACCTTCTGATTTACCATGACAACCAGCACCATGACCACTGACCATGGCACGATGGAGAGGAACAAGCAGCTCCTCCAGGGAGTTCAATACCTGTGGGAGGCTGGACTGCTCAGTGATGTCACCCTGGAAACTGAAGATGGCCACAGGTTCCCTGCACACAGGGTGGCGCTGGCTGCAGTATCTGACTACTTCATGGCCATGTTCACACAGGACATGCAGGAGAGGCTGAGTAATACCAGCAGTATATGCCTTAAGGGGGTCAGAGGACAGGTACTGGAGGTACTGTTAAGGTATGTCTATACAGGTAAACTTAGGCTCCTCCAGGGCACAGTAGCTGAGGTTGCCAGTGCTGCAGGATACCTTCAATTAGAGTGTGCTCTGATGAACTGCTTTCAATTTGCAATGACAGCTATTGATATTGGCAACTGTGTTGAGATCTACAACATGGCCAAGATGTATAAAATCAGAGTTGGGGATATTGGGGATGTACTCGAGGAGAAGACATTGCAGTTCATTTGTGTTCAATTTCAACAGGTGCTGTCCAGTGGGATGTACCATACGCTGGATTCTGATACAATCAATAAGTGTCTGACATTGAAGGATGAGGATGGAGTTGATAATCTGAATTTTGGGCCAGAGTTTGAACTTTTCCAGCAGATGGCCTCTTGGTGTAGTTTGAATGACAAAGCGGGTCGACTGCTGAGAGAAATCCGCTTTCCTCTGATGACATCCTCAGAACTGGATATTGTGCAAAATGTTGTCAGAAGTGAGGGATTCCAGTGTGATGATCTCATCAAGGAGGCACAGAATTGTGTCAGACTTCCTATGCTTAACAAAGTTAATCATCACCTAGAAAGATATAAAGTCAGAAACCGGCCTTGTATAGTAACTCTTGCGCATGATGGTTCATACAAAAATCTGCGATTGTTCATCTTGTCCAATGCTGAAGGCTGCCCACCCCCAGCAGAGCAGAAGAAGACTTTGACTTGGATGCAGGTGCCTCAGCTAAACCAAGGTCTTCATGGGGATATGGCGGCTTCTGGCTTCAAGCCCCACTCCTGGGCAGTATTAAACGGCTTTCTTGTTGTCCATGGAGAAATACAACCTGGGTACTACCGCTGCTTCATCTTTGATCCAAGAACCTTGCAATGGGAAACCATGCCAGCGATGAATGTGTCACGCATGCATTGCCCACTGGTTGAATGCTGTGGTGAGCTATTTGCAATGGGTGGTGTCAGTCTAGAACTGGGAGGCAAAATCTCTGGAGTAATTGAGAAGTTTAGCTTTGAGACATGTCAGTGGAGTGTTATTGGGCAGATGGAGGTCCTATTAGAAGGCCATGGGGCTTGCAGCGTTTCAGACAGAATCTATGTTTTCGGTGGAAGGCGAGCGAATGGCCGATCATCTCATGCGACATATTCCTACGCACCTGGTTTAGGCACATGGACTGAACATCACTCACTGAGTGCATTGCCCAAGAACAACTCCCTGCAGCTTCATTCTTTATTATCAAGAATCTACTCAAGAGAGTCTTCAGCTTGGGGAATGACACACTTCCAACAACCCCAAAATGATCCAAAAGCCTCACCAACACAAGGCAAAAGACATTGCTCAACCACAAAGAGCCATTTTGCTGTTGTCCTCCCAGATAGTGTGTACTTTATTGGTGCCAGTCTCCCAGAGGTGAACAGAAGGGAGAGAAGAAATGCCCACAAAAACAGTAATGTTAATAAGTGTGTGCAGGTTATTGCTAAGGAGAAGTATGGATTGGGAGATTCAGTCCCCCAGCCAGATTACCCTAAAGGTTGGCAGCCTTGTTTAGCAGTGGGACTCTCCCTGTCATGGGATATAGTGAGACAGGCTCATCCCTGGGTGTGAAAATAATGTAAAACGAAATGGGGAAATCGGATATTGTGAAAGATGCCCAGGCCTGGATGTGAGAATTATGCAGATCAAAATTGGAAAATGGGATTCAGTAAAACATACACATCCCTGGGTGTGAAATCGATGTAAATCAAAATGGGATATAGGCCTAAAGTGAAACCGGACGGGACCTGGGTGTTTCTGTTGGTTTTTTGCTTATTTTGTGCATCTTTCAACATAGTAAGTCTAAACCAGTGTGGGAAAATAGGAAGTTGCCCAACACTAGTGGTGATGTTGGCGAGAGAAAAAAAAAGAAAAGGAACAGGGGCATTACCTAAAGCTGTTACTTAATATTATTGTATAGTATGCCTTCCTGTACACTCAGAATGTTGAACTTTGAATGTTTTAGATTTTCTTTTATTTCTGTTGTTATATCTGTGTGTATATAGAGAGGTACATCCTAAACCTAAACCTTGTACATTTAGATTGGTGTCTCCTTTTAGCATTTCTTTTGAATTGCACTGTACATTACAATGTCTCAAACCATGAGTTTTCATTTATTAAAGTTGATGTATGAGTTATTCAGGAATATGATGATATACTTTCAGTGTTCCCAGTGTTTCTATTGGTTTAGTTTTTCTGTTGCTGTTTTGTTTTTATTTTCTTGACAATAGTTCATACTGGTTTAATGTACTTTGTTTGTCATTGTTTGATACGTTTTGTGTGGTGAGATATATGTTATCGATGTTGTTTCAGATATCATTACCATTCTGTTGGCACTCCTTTTGGTGTATAGATTGGTATGTCTTAATCCTACGATCTATTCATTATATCAACATAATGTTTAAGAGATGAATTGTATACGGATATTTATGTGTGTAAACATGTCTAGGCCACCCTTAGCTGCCATGAATATAAAACAGCTGAGTTTGAAGATGTAACGATTCACTTTAACTGAAGAAATGCCATTCTTGTTGAGGTGAATGTTTGACTGTTATATCTTTCGAGGAAAATGATATCCCCGTCTTGTCGACATTATTAATTTCCATATTCTCTCTGTGGAAGAGTGTTTTCAGCACTATTATATAACGCACAATGTTTTCATTTTTAAACTATGCATGTCTGACAGGTTCTACTGTGATAATACACCTTTCGATAATAAACCTGAGTTATCTATTTGTAGTCTTCCCTGTGATGTTATCTGAAAATTGACAATCACATAGTTATTACTAGTATATTTTGTTTTGATATTTGGGGTTTAGATGTGGTTTAATACCTCGTTATGATTTGTATAGTGCATTAATTCATAATGTCAAGGCGGTATGTATGGGTCATGATGACCCTATAGGTTCGATACACTCATCAAAGGTCAGATTTGTCACTTCTCCCTTGGTCCATCATTGGGATTAACAACAGGGCAGTATCTGAATGTCACATATGGCCATTAGTTTCTCTCTCTCTCTCTCTCTCTCTCTCTCTCTCTCTCTCTCTCTCTCTCTCTCTCTCTCTCTCTCTCTATATATATATATATATATATATATATATATATACATATAAATATATATATATACATATATACATATATATATAATTATATATACATATATATATATATATACATATATATATATATATACATATATATACATATATATATATACATATATATATACATATATATATACATATATATATACATATATATATACATATACATATACATATACATATATATATACATATATATATATATACATATATATATATATATATATATATATATATATATATATATACATATCGCTCTCTCTACAGATCCATTGATCAGAACAAAGGTCCTGCAATTTAGAAGGTCTCAGAAACCTGTACGTGGTGGTTAATGGTATTAGATGCTATGTTTTGTAACTAGTTTCTAAAAAGGAGAATACACCGTGACGTGTTTCTATAAATGTTGATGATATTGTGATGTTATCTACCTAGGTTGATAGTCAAAGATATGATGACACCAAGACCACTTAATCCCATGATGTCATCAGGTTATATATAGAGCATCGAGATAAAGCCAAAAGATTATATCGGTGCACCATGGGCTATTTGTAAGCAGATCGTATCAAAAACAGCCGACCAGAATAATCTTACATATTTTCAGTATAATCATATTGTGGTGAAGGATAGATGAAATGCAATACCTGAGTGACGACAATAGCCGTCCACTCTCTCAATTACCTTACTTAGTTTCTCATCATACCTCTCTCCCTCTGTCTCTATCTGTCTCTGTCTCTGTCTCTCCCTCTCTCTCCCTCTCTCTCTCTCTCGCTTTCCCTATCTCATTCTCTCTGTCTCTCTGTCTGTCTCGCTCTCTCTCTCTCTCTCTCTCTCTCTCTCTCTCTCTCTTTTCCTATCCCATTTTCCCTCTCCCTGTCTCTAACTGTCAAAGAGACGTGTATATAATTACATAAGAGGGACTTACTAATAGTGATGTATCCTAGAACTCGTGACACCAGAAGTTGGCCATGTGACCGCTCTATCCGTCCAAAGAGGGCGCGGATGGATTCTTCTATCGTCGTTTGTAGTTGGGCCTGGTTTGGTTCCATGTAGGAGGGCCATCTGGTGTAGAGAGAGAAAACAAGTTGTTCTCTATAAAAGCTTTTCATGTTCTTTATTGAGATGATGCTGCAATACCTTGATAGCATTGTCGAGCTTTAGTTTATATTTCCTATGCCACCAGAGAAAGAAAAATTGCATTAAAATTGATATTCAAAAGGAAAGTAGTGAAAAGGAAATTACAAAACAAAACTAGAGGTTTTCTTTTTCTTTTTTTCTTTTCTTATAATTCTCTTGGTCTAGAAGAGATAAGACATAATGTGTGTAGTCTCGTTCAATGCAGTTTTATTATTTGGGGATAGGGCTTTTTTCACTTATGAAAATTCATTGAATTATATAATTCCCTAACGTTTATTATCTCACGCTCACCTGCATGCCTCGTCAAAGCAGAGTTTTAGATAGAGAGGTAGTGAACACTTGGAAAATGCATCTATCACAGTCTGTCTCTGTGACGGCTGTAATGTCCTACTCCCCTTCTCCAACCACGTATTCAGTATACCATTACCGTCTGTAGACGTTAGCTCAGACATGGGTAGGAAGTGGTGGGACTTCTGTAGGATCATCTGGTACAAAGAGGAGGAAGGTAAATGTATTTATATAAAGTTTGTTATTTTCAAGAAATCCTGTTTCAAAATTTTCGTTTTTAGGAAGATCTGTTTCATATGATTAATGTGTTTTCCGTCCGTTCATCTAATTATTACTGTCGCTAGATTTTGGCACATCGATGGGCAAGACTTACTATGGACCTTGTAGATTATTCTTAGAATGATGTCAATGACTATGAAGACCTAAGAAGGCTTGTGAGTGCCTTTACTGTTCAACTTAATCAATATGTAATGGTCCTTTCTTGTTTAGGTGGTGTTCGAGTTCAGTAGTATTGAACGTAGGCTAAAACAAGAGAAGTCCACGTCTGTTTAATAACATTTCGATTAAGATAAATGTTGAGAGATGCCCATTGAAGACATAAATTTGGCTTTTCCTTTAATTTCACTTGTAGCGAGAAATTAAGACAAATCACTCCCAACAAAATTAATACCTTTCATACCTTTAGCCTAGGGAAGCACTCATACTCATCCCCAGGTAGTGTGGATAGCAGCATCTTCACATGTCGTGGTAGTTTACCAGGTAGCCAGAACAGTTGTCGTGCATTATTGTCAGTAGAGAACTGGTCTAATGAGTCTAGGACTATAACCATGGGTTGTTCTGCTGAGGCTAAGTGTAACACTGTGTTAAACTCTTCTACCAAGTCCTTCATATCCTGTAGAAAATAAATAATAGATATGTTTAAACCTATAGGATCTGTAATGCATTATTAACTCCTTGAAAGTTGAGCAACAGAATATCTGTTACTGAGTTACTCAACAGGGCTGCATAGAAGCATCATTACAACCAATGGATATGACAGCTGGATATCCAAGAGAAGGAAATGAGAATTGAAGAAAATATGCCCCATATCTTCTTCAATATTTTCTGCGCAGAGGAAAATTATCTTTTATCCATTTCCATGTGGTGTGTAAATTTGTATGCACGATATTCAAAGGTGGACAATCTAAATTCAGAGTTCTTACCGTTGGAACTGGTTTTTCATCTTGAAACAAACGTCGTATTTGTGAGATGATACTGTGTAGCAGTGTGCGAACACTGGAACTGTCCGGTGTCGTCCCTATAAATCTGTAGTCAGGTAATACATACATCTAATTAGATAATTGCCCTTCGTTCAACTTCTAGGAAATACAACCCTGACCGTGTCAATGGGCTTCAGCTTTTGTTATAGAGAGTAATAAATCTAAGAACCCATGTCCCTTTTAAGAATTTTTGCTTGTATAAAACAGAGAGGCATTGGCATGGCGGACAATTGCAGAGAGAGAGACAGACAGAAAAAATAGATATAGGTGCAAGCGGAGGAATATATAAAAAAAACTATATATATTGAGAACTGAATGCTTACCTGAGTATGACTAGTGCTTTTCCTTTGTACAGTTCCCAGGCCCTTTTTGCAGCTACTGCCATGAGTGAGGTCTTACCACACCCAGACTCCCCATGCAGCACCAGAGGGTAACGTATACTGGTCACTAGGTATGTCTCTATTTTCTGGAAACGGTTAATATCCATTTAGTGAGGGGTAAGCGAGTATTTTCTCATATAAATGGACCACCCACAATCAATTCAAATACGCTTTAGTACACAATTTCATGGATGAAATAACGGGACACCCATTGTTTTCTTCATAGGGCAAAGATTAATGATGTGACTTATAACTTACGTCAATCATATTCTGTCTACCATGGAAGAGTGCTGTCTTGTTTTGACAGAACAGTGCATGTTGTGTAATCTCCATAGTGAGAGGGTCCACCCCTAACTGGGACTGGTTACGTTTTTTGATGGCTTGGTGGATCTTGGTTTTTATATGGAACTCAAAGTCACTACAGAATTGGTCTAGGTACTCGGCGTGACATCGACAACTTGTTGGGTCTATTCCTGAATAAAACATACCAGATTAATTTTAACAAAGGAAATTTTGCACACTTGATAATTGGTGAAGATCATGGCACTGATGTCTTTTGTACATGTTGTGAGCTGTCAAATAAAAGAAATTCATCTGAATAGATGTGGGCCCTCCACTATTTCCTGATAAAATTCCCCATTTACATATGCAACTCGTACAACAGATTCCGGAATAGCCAACCCGATACAATTCCCCATTTACGTATACTACTACTTCGTCATGTATAACCGGTTAGCGGATTCCTTAGTGGGCCGACCCCTACTGAAGCTGATACCTTGCGAGATAAGGACTGATAACAGCGAGCTCATGGGTACCAGGTGTTACGTAATGCACCCTAAAAAGTCTGTACTGAATGAAAGGAATATTCTCATTGGTCAATATTGTCTCCCGCTAGGTCAGAATAGATCGCAGTCGTACATCAAAGTAAAGCACCACGATATCCCCCCTACATCAACTTGGGGAAATTCACAACAGAATCACGTGTTTGTTTGACTGCTGATTATTTTAGATGCTATTCTATTAAGAATATTGAGTAATACATACTATTTATCAAATAATTATTTGATAAATGGAATGTTCATTGAAGGTTGTACCTTTCTTCGTCCAGGGGACGTTGTAAGATATGACGCAGTCATTTGGCAGTTTGCGGGGTATTAGATGGTCTTTAAGGTTATGTAACAAGTCTTTGGTCTCTGATATGGATTTCTCTTCACCAAGGCATTCTGAAAAATAAAAAGAATTGAAGTGTACATTCGATTAGTGACAGACTTTGAAATTATATATTTTTGGAATATGGGAATTTAAGCCTATGCACCGAATTTTACCTATTCTCGTGCTCGTTTTTATATCCTGTATATCACACCTACTGTATATCTAGCTATGATCTGCTAGGTCCTTGATTGTTCTTGATTGACTACATCCTGCATATGACACTCATATTTTAATCTAGATAGTAGTCCCGAAGATTCTTGATTGTTCTTGATTGTCTATATCCTGAATATCACACCTACCTGTATATCTAGATAGTAGTCTGTCCGGTTCTTGATTGTCTATATCCTGTATATCACACCTACCTGTATATCTAGATAGTAGTCTGTCCGGTTCGTGATTGTCTATACCCTGTATATCATACCTACCTCTATATCTAGAGAGTAATCTGTCTGGTTCTTGATTGTCTATACCCTGTATATCATACCTACCTCTATATCTAGAGAGTAATCTGTTCGGTTCTTGATTGTCTATACCCTGTATATCACACCTACCTGTGTATCTAGAGAGTAATCTGTCTGGTTCTTGATCGTCTATATCCTGTATATTACGTCTGAACCACAGACAGTGCTCCTCAGGATCCTGAGCCTGCAGGATCCCTGCCTCTATCTCCTTCTCCGTCACTGGAATCATACATTAGCAAGCTTAGTTTACAACACACGCCTAAAGACAAAGATGAGAGCTGAGTAAGTTTATGTTAACATGTTTCCAAGTGATGCAAAGTGCTAAATCACTGCCAGTTCAAATGTTAGGAATATGGGCTCTGTTATGTTGAATTAAATTGTTCCTCTATCATTCTGTTCAAGATTATCTAACCAAAGGACGAACACAGTTGTAAGTTCATCTTTATTTCTTCTTCTCATATTTAAGGTGCATCCCGTGTAAAAGAGGGCTCTAGACCCCTAAAATCGACATGGCGACATGAGCATTTTTTAGCCTAGTGACATGGGACATTGACACTTTCCTAAAATCCACATGGGGACATAAGCTTTTCTTAAAATCGACACACTGACATGGACACTTCTTAAAAATCGACACAGTGACATGATCATTTCTTAAAATCGACATGGGACATTGGGGACCCCCTATCAAGGGCCCCTATAAGGCGTGGGGTGAGAAGCTATAAGGCACACATGGAGGCTTGATTTTGGCCAATTAAGTTCTGTTATGATTATAGTATGATATGCTGCCTGTGAGGCTCACCCTGATTTTGGACAAAGTTGAAAGAGGTCTAATACCGCACAAGGCCTGCAGTGGTCACAAGGCCTGCAGTGTCACAAGCCTGCAGTGTCACAAGGCCTGCAGTGTCACAAGGCCTGCAGTGTCACAAGGCCTGCAGTGTCACAAGGCCTGCAGTGGTCACAAGGCCTGCAGTGTCACAAGGCCTGCAGTGTCACAAGGCCTGCAGTGTCACAAGGCCTGCAGTGGTCACAAGGCCTGCAGTGGTCACAAGGCCTGCAGTGTCACAAGGCCTGCAGTGTCACAAGGCCTGCAGTGTCACAAGGCCTGCAGTGTCACAAGGCCTGCAGTGGTCACAAGGCCTGCAGTGTCACAAGACCTGCAGTGTCACAAGGCCTGCAGTGGTCACAAGGCCTGCAGTGGTCACAAAGTCTGCAGTGTCACAAGGCCTGCAGTGTCACAAGGCCTGCAGTGGTCACAAGGCCTGCAGTGTCACAAGGCCTGCAGTGTCACAAGGCCTGCAGTGTCACAAGGCCTGCAGTGGTCACAAGGCCTGCAGTGGTCACAAGGCCTGCAGTGTCACAAGGCCTGCAGTGGTCACAAGGCCTGCAGTGGTCACAAGGCCTGCAGTGTCACAAGGTCACAAGGCCTGCAGTGGTCACAAGGCCTGCAGTGCCACAAGGCCTGCAGTGTCACAAGGCCTGCAGTGTCACAAGGCCTGCAGTGTCACAAGGCCTGCAGTGGTCACAAGGCCTGCAGTGGTCACAAGGCCTGCAGTGTCACAAGGCCTGCAGTGGTCACAAGGCCTGCAGTGTCACAAGGCTTGCAGTGTCACAAGGCCTGCAGTGTCACAAGGTCACAAGGCCTGCAGTGGGGCTTGTCGTTCTTGCGCTTTATCTATTGACCCCATTTCTACAGGAGGAAAAAACTAACCTGAACTCAAAAATTTGTGAGATTCTGCTGAGTCAGTGAGAGTCCGCTGGGCGGCGCTGCTGAGCGCCTCATGCATGACGTCACATTGCCGCCACCATGTGTCTCTGGCTTCTCTGAACACTTCCGGGTCTTTACTGGTAAATTCTGGGAGGTAGGTGCTGATTGGTTGGAGCACAAAGGACGCAGGGACAGCGTTGTCATCGCGTCTGTACCACCTGGAGGAGAAAATGTTTGTAGATATCTCTAGCATTTAGAGTTGTTGCGCCTTTAAAGTCTCCACGGTGATTCACTGTTTAATAACTCCCCCTGTCATTGCATTAGTGTATTGCGACGACAGCCATGGCGCCAACAAAAAGTGATTAACTTCACATTACACAGCTTTATTACCTTTTATCTCCTTACATGTTATTTGTGCTCATGTTTACCTGGATTGAGATATATTTTTTTAAAACAATTTGAATAGAAAAAAGGCAGAGAACAGAATCAGCGACTTGAATCCCAAGACTTACTGTTGTAGAAGTTGCTTGGCTGAAGGTTCTGTCACTCCAGATAACATCATCTCAAACTTGTCTGAGTCTATGAGACGAGCCAATGGTCGGTGGCCGTACTTATGGGACAAGAAGGTCTGGAAATCGAAGCACCAGAATAATGCATCCTGTTTCACATTATCATTTTTATCCCTGATTCTTTTCTACGAGGTTTTATTGCGATTTGATTATAGAGTAGAGGCCTAAGTGTTAATATGCAAGAGCAAGATGATGTTACTTAAGAAACCATGATTGCAGCTTTCAGGTAGAAAAGAATTCTAGCTAGCTTTATAATCCAAGCTGATAAATATGAATAGAATCTTAGAGTGGATATATTGAAATTAATTAATTTGGGTTAACAACTTAGTCTTATCACCAGAAATTGTTTCAAAAATTATTGACTATTATCGATACCAATGTCTGTTCATCATTAACACAGAATGTCTCCCTTACCCTTCCCTAGTTAAAGGAATTTTAAAAGGAATCTACTCACCACAAAGTTAGGCCCAGTAGACAGCCGCTGGCAGGCCTTGAGTTCCCTCATACAGAGTTCAGTGGTCATGTGGTCATCTGAGGCAGCCTCCCTCACCCCCCACCTCATGTCCACCACCTGGAAGTCATACCCCTGCTCCTGGGTGTAATCCTATCGAACATAAGGACATTAAAAATAGTATCTAAAGTGTGTTTACACTATCATATTTCATATTGAAGACCTGGTTACACTGCCGTCAGTTGGTTAAAATTTTGCTAATACATATGATATTATATATAAATGTCGTCGGATTGGCAAAATTTCACTGGACTAACGCCAGAGATGAGTAGTTAAAATGATTATGTATCTCAAGTAGTAGAATCTTTCAACCAGACTTACATAAGCGCTCAGATCAGAATATAGCACTCGGTGTTATTTTGGTTCCATAGAAGGTATTTAACAGTGTATTTCAAGTAGTGGAATAAAGTCACCTCCGACGCTCTAACATGCTCATAATTATATGTAGCGCTGATTATATTTCATACTCAAATAAAGCGCATCTGTGGGGAATAAGAATGGATGGACGATTTAGGAAAGGGGGGAATCTGATTTTTTTTAAGTGGCAGTTATTGGATATACTAACCTTAAGGCGGGGGTACACCTTCTCCATCAGCGCATTCCGCTCGTGGTGAGTGTCTGAAATGTTGGGGCACAAAATATGAAATGTGAGGGTCCCATGTTTTTTTGTTTTGATTTTTTTTTTGTTTGTTTTGTCGGTTTTTGTCTTATTCATTTTTAAAAGGTGTCAAAGTATATGTCCATGTAGGTCTAAGCAGTAAGAAAGGAGTACTGACAAAGCTGCTGAATTGAAACGCTCTGCTGATGCCCTTAAAGCGTCAACGATGATACAAAGTCGAAGTCTCCCACCTGTTGATTTATTACACACTCAATAATTATTCATTTAATTTTTCTCAAGGGAAATAATCCAATTATGACAAAGTTTATATAAATAATGTGTTTTCACCCACCTGTGAATGTACTACTGGTGAACACACGGACCACCCTGGAGGTGTCCTCCCGGGCCATATTGACGTTCCCCTGGAGGAGTTCTGTACACCTGAGTTCATCTTCACTGCCTTCTGACACCAGAGACAACCTCCTCCCGTAGCTGTCCACACTGTCATTCAGGTCTGTGTAGGGCCTGATAATATAAGGAAAGCAGTATTGATAAGAATAAGGTATCTCAGTGTATGAAAGCAGTAATAGCTGAGATAAGGTATCTCACAGCATGAAAGCTATGATAGGTATGAGATAAGGATCTCTCAACATGAAAGTAGTGATAGCTATGAGATAAGGTATCTCAAAGTATGAAATCAGTAATAACTATGAGATAAGGTATCTTAAAGTATGAAAGCAATAACAGAGTAATGAGAGCTATGAGTTAGATTTCTTCTTTATTTTTAATGCACATTTGCAGATTAAAAGTAAAAAATAAATTAATGAATAAAATTCAGGGTTGACTGGCCTGTTACCCTATGGTCAGTAGTTTTGACAAATGCTTATCAACCAATTTTCTGTGCCCACTGAGCCTCAACCTTTTTTTAGTTCAAAGAATAGTATATGCAATAGCATTTATCTTATCCATGGTGAGTTAATGGGGTGAGGGAGGTTATTGGGGTCATGGGGAAAATAGAATGTAAGGGTGATGAATCCGTTCCTTTTGATATGAATAATTGTGACTAAATTTCAAAGTGTTAATACGCAATTTTGGAAAGTAGAAAATAACTAAAATAAGATATGAGAAGTACAAAAACGATTGACCAGTATCTGTTTTTCAATTCATACATAAAAGGGAAAAAACTCAAAGTGAAAAGGTAAAGCAATTGAATAATTGAAATGCATGTTTATAAGTACAACGCCATTCCTGTATCTACCATTGCACCTGCTACCAATAGAAATACAAGATGCCTTCCTTACAAACCGATCGATGCCTTGTAGAATATCCTTTGGAACCCCACGGATAGAATTCCAATTATATCTGATAATGCCATATGCCATTGCTTATGCCATGGGGGCAAGGCATACTTATAAACTCTAAATTGCATCATAATATGGGTCGTTTGTGTTTTCCATAATCATATCGTTTTTAATTGCTTGCTTGATTGATACAATTTCGTTGTGTATCTGTGTTGAATTTTGCCTATAACAATGCAAGTAAAGAGAAGTACTGAGGCTGAGCATATGAGCTGCAAATTTTGATCAATTCAAAAACGAAATATTATCTCGGATCCCTTGGTGCAAGGAGTACAATTAAGAACATGTGCAGTAACTGCAAACTCCAAGCAGAACCTTTGACCACGTTCAGCACACAAACATACCCAGACCAGAGGTACTTGTGGCTGGAGAG
Organism: Acholoe squamosa; assembly: GCA_949317995.1. Classification (NCBI taxonomy): domain Eukaryota; kingdom Metazoa; phylum Annelida; class Polychaeta; order Phyllodocida; family Polynoidae; genus Acholoe; species Acholoe squamosa. The sequence goes on along the minus strand of OX439047.1, from coordinate 15,147,317 downwards.
CGAGCAGGATGGCGTTGACACTCGGTCTTGGCTCTTGTGCCCACTGTTCATAAATCAAATTGGTAAATAAAGAATATAAAAATAAATGAAAATAAAAACTCAAAATTGTAATAATAGATCATCTGGGCCACAACCAGAAAAAGATTTATGTCGAGAAGGAGCTCCTTGTTGCTACACTGCCATTATTACAAAGGTGATATAATAGGGCTAGATGAAACTAAATGTCAAAACATGAAACAAAATTCGAGAATATTTTTGTTGTTGATATTTTAAAGGTATGGTACCAATATGGGTGGGCGATTATCCCCCAAGGTACACTGAAGACCTAACAGGTAACGTTGATATGCTTCGATCGTAATAGAACATTTGAGGTGCGTCCAACACCTCTACCCTTCCGAGGGATCGTGTAAGAATTCGCATACCAAGTGTGAACTTTTTTTTACTACAATATTCAATAAGCCCATCGGCACACCGTCTGTTTGATATTGGACATAAAACAATATTTCCCATGCCATACCCAATGATATGGACCCTGACTTAAATATTTTCTTTACATCAACCACTTGGCAAGCATGGTCCAAGTCTTATGATTTCTTCATATTGGTGCTAATGTATGTGGGTTAGGGAGTGATCACTTTTTAACAACGGGGGGGGGGGGGGGGACTGCGGACTGGTGGCTTTGAGGGGGTGGTCAGAATTTTTTCAACCCCTTGACCAGGGGGGAAGAATTTTTCCGCACCTTGACTAGGAGGTCAAAATAATTCCACCTGTTTTCAGCGAAAAAGCCTGCGCATTACTATAGGTTAAAAGGGCGTGTTCACATGCAATTTTCACCTCCCGAGGGGGGTGGCTGAAAAGATTTGTCCAATCGAGAGGGGGGGGCGAAATTTTTTCGCGGGTCTGCATGCAAACCCACCAGCCCCCCCCCCCCCGTTTTTAAAAAATGATCACTCCCTTAGAGCAATATTTACCCACCTTGGAGATATTTCTCAAGATGGTGTGACTAGACTCCTTCAAATCGTAGTCAGATCCCTCACTCTGGTGCCATTACAGTCATGCATCTTGTGGTGACCATTTATTGTACTGTTACAACTGCCCTACCCAGCTCTGTGTAATAACTATATTAAGTGCTAATCACACAGAGCAGTTGTAGTGCATTACCTACACTGCAAAAATGGTGTTTAGATTTAAAACATGTTTTGGTCTAAACATGTTTAAAATCTAAACATATAGGTTAGTTAGGTGTCTCATCTATTACACATTTAGGAAATAAACACTTTTATTCTAACTACATAAACATTGTTGCTAAACATGTTTAGATGTTTAGATTTTAAAAAGCTGAATAATAGGTGTTTAGATTTAAACATCAATATGTTTAGATGCTTGGATGTCAAATCCACACCAGGTAGCAGCACTACCTTTGAATGGACTATCTGTACACAATTATGATCAATTGTTGTGACAAATGTCCCCAAATCCCATGTTTATTGTCGTTTCTTTTTATTGAATGTCATGAGAATAGGAACAGCAATAGAAAATTGACTAGATTCTCCTTCCAGCATCATTGCCATGAAATAGTCAATCTGCTCCATGACTAACACCTATTTCATGTTATTTTGGAATGGATAAAGCAATGTCCTTGCTGCCAAGCTGCTTAGCCGGGAGGCGTGGCGCAGTCGGTAGCGCGTCCGCTCACGGGCCGTAAGGTCGTGGGTTCGGTTCCCGGCCCGGCCGGAGCACAGTGGTGGTTCCAAACGTCGCCGTAAGGTGTCGTTTGAGTTCCTCCCTGCTCTGGCTAGGCTGTGCTGGAAAGTCTCTCGGCGGTCATGGCAGACAAATGACTTAAAACAGGCCTGTCCATCTCTCACTATGCCTATGTAGTGACGGATGTTAAAGAACCATTGCCTCGGTAAATGTGTAGGGGTGTGCTTTCTATCTTCCCATAGATTCGGTCGCCATCATCCCCCCTCCCATTAGACTAGGGTCCGGGCAACAACGCCACAAGGGTAATCTCACTTCGGTGTGGATACAACCCGCAGGACCTCTCGCCCTTGAGTGTCGCCGTAAGGAAGGCACAAGGTGAGATAAATATTCAATCAATCAGCCAAGCTGCTGTACTTTCTGAAGTCTCTGATAGTGTGTACATACATGTGAATATGTGTAGCTGTGGCTAACATGTTTGGAGACTTTGACATGTAGATAAATACCTGCTGATGTCCCCCCAGTAAATGAGAAAACAAACAAAAAATATTCCTTTATTTTTCCAATGCATACATGTCTGCAAATCCTAACCCTAACAAATCACATAGACATCTAAACACAAAAATTCATAAACATCTAAACACAAAATTTCATAGGTATCTAAACACAAATTTTAAACCTAAACACCTACATTTCTAAATACCTGAGCTAAGCACATTGTTTGGCTAAACATTTTTATAAAAGGAAACTAATGTGATTACAAAAACGTTGTAAGAATATGTTTAGAATTGTGTTTATGATCTAAACACAATTTTTGCAGTGTACGATCACCCACTCTAATTTTGAGGGTTTCAAATCGTAGTGGCTGTGTTCAGTCATACCATCTTGAGAAATGTCTACCTGGTTTAAATTGTTTAGAGCTGCATAATGCATAGGCAGGGTATGATTCTTTTTTCCTTATTATTTTTCTTTATTTTGCACATATCATTCAACTGCTACAACCTTTGGACTATATAGTATACTCATCTGACGAAAAGATCGCATCAAAATGTGTCTTTTTTCAAAATTGAGGAAACAAGCTAGGATGGGCTTGTTTTGCTAGGTAGGGTCGGATGGGCTTGTTTTGCTAGGTAGGGTCGGATGGGCTTGTTTTGCTAGGTAGGGTCGGATCACATGAAACACACAATGTTTTAGGCCTCAACATACCTTATTCTTCACCGTCTTCCATGAGACCGTGGTGAAATATAAGCTCTTTAAATGAGTTTTATTGGCCAAATAATCTTGAAATTACAAAATAAGTTCTACGATATTTAGATGCACTGCTTCATTGAAAAAGTCCCCTCCCCGCTTTTTTGAATTGCACAATTTTCAATAATGGGTACTAGGCCTTAGAGGTTACACAGCGTGTGTTCAGTGTACACTGGTCCCCTGCAGGTGTTGAGGGCATATCACAACAGGCGATGTGTGAGGACATTTTCCCCAGATTCTGGGGAGAAGTTAACTTGAACTCCACTAGATGGGAGTCTTAGATACTACCAGTAGATTGGAGTCTGAGATCTCCAATCACAGTTTATATTCCAAACTTCTGTATAAGAGAGACAGATAGACCATTGGGGTGTCCTCTTGTGAGTGAGGGTAAAAAGAGGGTATGATTGACTGGTAACTTCTTAGGCATGGCCTGCCTGTATAATGTCCTCAACGTACATGAGGCCAGCCAATGTTCAATGCAGCCATACAGTGTGTAGAGTAGGATATTGAGTGTATAACGTGCACGTGTATCTTGGCCAGCTGACAACGTAAACCAAGCGTACACGCTTATAATATACCTAAGGCCTGGGCCAAATGATTTTAAGATATGTTTGTTTCACGTTACCCCATCCTACCTTGTAAAAAAGGGGTGACATTAGACTGGTTTTCAATTTTGAAAAAAAATTTAAGTATCTTTAGCTATTAAGTATCTTTAGCTATTATAAGCTATTAAGATGAATTAAGAAATGTGTAAGTTGTTAAAATGGTGGTTCATCATTTATATTTGTGAATCGGTAAAGTTTGTCGTGAGTCATCATTCACATTAGTGACTCTGATCCGAGTAAATTAAGGGGGCTCGTGAGAAAAAAAATTATAGGATGCTTTTCAGACCTCATTGGGAGCAGAAGAAAAACAGAAAAGGAAGGAATGCAATGTATTTAGCCTAGGTCTTAGCTATGTGACCTGCAATACATTTTTCTTTTGCCCTAAACCAACATACCCAGAGGCCAGAGATTTACATACAAAGGAGTGTAGAGCAATAGTAAAAAGGGAAAAAGATGTGGTTGATATCTGATGAAGCAATATAATATAGTGCACAACTTGTGTACAACTTGTTTTCGATCTATACCATTTTTGTAATCCAGTAGCCAAATATGACTATTTTAAATTGATAGTGAATTGGACTTTCAGGACATTGGATTTACACATACATGTCTTCCCTTTCTCCCTCTCTCTCTCTCTCTCTCTCTCTCTCTCTCTCTCTCTCTCTCTCTCTCTCTCTCTCTCTCTCTAAAGATTATAACGAAGGTACAGCCTGAAGTACGATAATAGAGTTAGGATATATAATTTATTTGAAAAAGGTGATACAGTCAATGTGGTTTACATTTTTGATAAGTTGTACATGACAGGTTTAACAATGGAGCATGGGCCTACCCTTGTGTGATAGCCGCACCGCCCCCCCCCCCCCCACATACCTCACATCCCCACTCAGGTCATAAAAAATTGCTGACGGTCATAGGAGGTAATACAAAGGTAAGCTGAAATTGACCAAAAGGAAGTATGCTTTATATCATGTCGGTTTATCTTCAGGTCACAGAGTAAAGGTGATACCATGATAAAATTAAGGTGAAAATACCTATAGTTATCACACCTATATTGATTGTAACAAGCACTTGACAACAGGATCATCTTTTCTTATCTTATCTGAGATAAAAGAGAAATATCTGTGATATTTACGCCTCCCTTATTGCTACCTAACCCATGGCGAGGGTCATGTACTGCATTTATGCATCAGGGCACTTTGGCATCATGATGCATGATGCATGCCAGGTGCATCATGATCCATGGGTGCATTCCCAGGTAAGTATTTTTGCCAGGGCTACATCCATGTACAATGCCTAATGTAGTGTATGGGTGGATACACTCCTGAAGGAGCGACATGGTGCCATCAAAAGCCCTGGAAGAAGGGGGTGAATTACATTACTATGAAGGTTATGCCCATGACCCATGCCTCTGTCACTTAGAACTCCCCTGTGTAATATGAGAAATATGCACAGGCCCTTTTCAATTATAGCATTTATAGCATGTTCCGCCAATTTTAACCCTTTTAGGACCACTGATGCATCAATGCATCATGCCCATTGGTCGTCATGATGCTCCAATGAAGTGCTGGCGAGACTGCTCACCAGCACTTCATTGGTGCATCATGCCGACCCTCTTGGAGTATATGTATCAACCCCATAGGGTCGGCATGATGCTCCAATGAAGTGCTGGCAAGCACTTCATTAGTGCATCATGATGACCCATGGGCATGATGCATCAATGTATAAGCGACCCTTAAAGGGTTGAAATTAAAGGGGGGCAGTAGCAGTGGTGGTGTTTTCAGCTTACCTGCCTCCAGTACAGACGTACATGTGACTTGAATCATGTGTCCCAGTTGTGTTGCCAGCACTTCATTGGTGCATCATGACGACCAATGGGCATGATGCATCAATGCATCAGCAACCCTTAAAGGGTTGAAATTAAAGGGGAGCAGTAGCAGTGGTGGTGTTTTCAGCTTACCTGCCTCCAGTACAGCCAGACATGTGACTTGAATCATGTGTCCCAGTTGTGTTGCCAGCACTTCATTGGTGCATCAGGACGACTAATGGGCATGATGCATTGATGCATCAGCGGCCTTTAAAGGGTATAGAAATGTCTATATGCTCCTTTTCCTGGTGTACCTATCCGATGTCAACATGTTGAATTTACTGGTCCAGACCCAATCATGTGGTCCTTTGAGGGTTATCTGGTAAAACTATAAGTGAGTGATCATATTTTAACAACAGGGGTCTGTTGGGTTTGCGTGCAGACGCGTGAAAAAAAATCCAAGCCCCCTCTTGATGGGGTAAAATTTTGTTGACCCCCCCAAGGGTCGAAAATCGTGCGCGAACATTCCCTTTTACCCTATAGTAACGCGCAGGGTTTTACACTGAAAACAGGTGAAATTATTTTGACCTCCCCATCAGAGGGGTTGAAGAAATTCTGACCTCTCCCGGTCAAGGGGTTGAAAAAATTCTGCCCCCCCCACCTCAAACCCACCAGCCCCCCCCCCCCTCCCGTTGTTAAAAAATTATCACTCCTGAAGGCTCGTGTTCAGTGGTTGAGGAAGTACTGTATAGTAGTCCCTTTAGGATTGCTCCCAAGTCCGATTAACAATTTACTCATATCTCTCAGTTTCTCCTCTAGGCTATTTCTTAAGGTACTACAATGGCACCCGGCTTTACTACTGCAAATTCCCTTTGTAATTCTTATGGTATTTTTCAGTTTTTATTCAGAGAAAAGACCTCTGGGTTGTAGAGTGTGAGCATGTGTGTACTCAGAATCTGGAGGTCATTGTCTAATGCACTACGATCAGACTCAGCTCTACGACTTAAAATGTCAGTGCTATTCCTATGGCTATTTTGTTGTAAGAAGGATTTACTCTTATTATTTTAGAAAATGGCCTCCAGATTATGTGACTACCTTGTACATGATAGAAATACGCTTAATAAGTGACTTAATGACTAAATTTGCCATATATATATATATATATATATATATATATATATATATATATATATATATATATATATATATGCATGAAATGTACAAGGTTCTGGCAAAGGATATATAGATGAACTCTAACATGTAGAAAGGTGTACTGAAGATTTTATTCACACTATCTGACCGGGAGGTCCCCGACCTCCAGACCTCTGGTTCAAAGGGATTACATGCTCTAGCATAAGGAGGAAGTTAGTGTGAATATTTAATTGTACATCTGTTACTGTTATCCCCCAGGTAAAAAAAAATGCTGTGTTTCGCGATACATGGTCCCAAAATATAGGACATATAAGTCTTATATAACTTTCTTTTTTCATTTCTTTTGTCAGATCTGGGTCCCCAAATGCACTGATATTTACTTGCAAACCTAGTGACAAGGAGGTATAAACCACAGCTCCAGATGAAGAGAATACTTATCTAATGAGACCCTCTATAAACTCAGCCAAAAATGGCCTAAAATACATCACTTTTGTCGAAACTGAATAAATGATTTGAAAGTTGGAGATAAGTTTTATTGGACGAGGTCAGTTTACCTGAAACATAAATTATTTCGGCCCAATCTTGTAGCAGACTGCATTAGATGATTGCAGTATGTCAGGGCAGTTATAGCAGACGTCACTGAAGAGTTGCCAGGGCCAATTTAATTATTGAGTATTTATTGGATTGCTACCTGGAGGAGCTGCTCTCTGCATGTCTCACGTTGGCTTGGCTATAAATACACCTAATGATCACTCATAAAATATGGAAGTTGTTTCTACACTGGGCAAATATTTGTTCATTTGTCTATACCGTAATCTCCCACATAGAAGGCACAGCCCGCGTAGAAGGCGCACCCATAACTCAGAGAAGGCAGGTCCGCGTAGAAGGCGCACCTGCTGCCACCTTACTGCTGGGGTGCGGGGTGCGTTTTACGTAGAAGGCGCACCCCAGGGTGTCAGGGTAGACCGTACCTAGGTATATTCAAATTCAACTTAGACCCAACACCCACACTAGTCATGTATTTTCTTTAACCAAAGAAAAGGTGCAGTCTATACCATGGTCCTCTGTATACCCTTAAACTGCTGAATGAAGCATAGCATTCTGCTCATCATAAAAGTGTTTGGCAATATGTGTTAACCCCACTCACTGAGAGCTTTGTTGATTATATTATTGACCTTTTAATCAAGAGAATCCATGCAGCATTATAATCAATAATCCTGCCCTAGTGTGTGCTGCCACCTGGTGTTATTCTAGGAATCACAGAGATGATTTTGTATATGAATGTATAGGGATTTATGACTTGAAAATCCCTGAAATCAGGGAAATCCCTGAAGACTTCCATCTCTGGAATCAGAACATTACACCAGGTGGCAGCACACACTAGGGCAGGATTAGGTTACGTCTTTCGAGGAGAAGCGCTAACGTGGCGCCAATTTCGCTTGTCAAATATGAGCAGTAAATTTTCGCATATTCACCGGTACCAGGGACACACTTCCGATCATACCGTTTCTCCCCGAAAGGGTTCACGGCAGGATTATTGATTATAATGCTGCATGGATTCTCTTGATTAAAAGGTCATGATGAGCAGAATGGTATGCTTCAATCAGCAGTTTAAGGGTACATGTATACAGAGCACCATGGTATAGACTACACCTTTTCTTTGGTTAAAGAAAATACATGAGTCTGTGTACATCAATCCGGATTGGAAGTTGGAGGTACCCCGCGTATAAGATGCACCCCCAACTCAAGGCAATTACCCTCCCGCGTATAAGACCCGCACATGATCTGATTCACGTATAAGATGCGCCTTATGCGCGGGAGATTACGGTATTTACATTTATCTTTATTGATATTTTCTATTCATTTATATAATTTTTCTTTGTAAAAAAAAAACCTGACACTAGGAACAATCAAGTGTTTTCTTAAGTGGTCGATGAAGATTATGGACACAGGCCTTTAAAGTTCACAAAATTGGTGTGAACTTTTATATTTCAGTTTTGCTGTCATAGGAAACTATGATAACTATCTTATAATTCACTATGTCGTTTCATCCCATTCTGCAATAGGAGGAAGAATAACAAAGGAAGGAAGAAAATATAGCAACCAAAATCGAGAAATCAGCTTGTCACTAAACAAAGGTAACTGACCAAAATCAGCACTGATTAGGACATTCAACTAGGCCTAACACAAAAAGAGCATGCCCATTGGCCTTCATGATACATGAATACATCAGGATGCAATTATTCTGAACCTGCATCAAAGCAGGGCTGGCAGGTCTAAATCAGCAGCACTGCATTTTGTCCATCAAGACGCCAAAGGAACGTGAACCTCAGGGTCCTTAAGGGTTGCTGCTTGGAGGGATCTCTAGAGGGCATTGCCTGTAGCTGGCAGGCAGCGACTGAGGGGTGGTGCACTGTTACTGTGTACAATAAATCACTAGGGTCTATGACATGGGTGTCTGGCAGCAGCTCTGGTACCAGGTGATGAAGGGGGAGGCGAGGGGTTATTGGTATAAATGCCTATGTGACGTACTCTTCAGTATAATATATTTTACTGAAAGACAACTGTCTACCAGGCTATTAAAGTCTATCGGTCTGCCTTTCTGTTCCCTCTTTATAATAGTATTTGCTGCCACCCTGTCTTCTTTTCCTTTCATGTACTATTAATTGATGTTCCAATGGATTGGCTGTGTTTATTTGAAGCTGGGTCTGATCTAACAAATCGTATATAGCGTAGGCCTATACACGAAACACTGAGACATGGCTACCCACTGTGCATGTAGGCCTACTATAATATCATATTGCTATATAGAGTATCAGGAATCAAGTAGCAGACCGTTCTGGTTAACCTAGTAAGCTGTGATTGGCTCAAGGAACAAAGGATCAAACAATGATCCCAACTAAACCTAGACCTGATCATTCATCCCCCTCTCACACACACACCCATACACACACACACACACACACACACACACACACACACACACACACACACACACACAGCTTTGTACTGTACTACCGTAAAGCTTCGAAAAAGGCCTCACCCGCAAATGCCATACCCCGACTTTTAGAAAATGCTATAAGCCGCACCCGAAGCCTGAAATTTAAGTCTGAAAAGGTTTCCCATGGAGGTTCCATTCCTTAATATCGTCGCTTAAGTGCAACAAGGTTGTAACTGGCACTTTAGCAAAATCGAGTTTTCGTCTATATTGATATCTATTGACCCATATCTGCCTACTATGAATGTACTGAATATGTGTGCCTACAGACCCAAGTGCAGTTAGGTTACATGGGTGCTATATAATTGAAATACTTCTCTTGCCTCTGCCACAAAACATGAAAAGCATGGAAATAAAACCTTGTTGAACTGAGACGAAGATAAAGTATTATATTTAAATATTAAACCCCTGCACATAACGAGCCGCACTCTAAGTTCAGGGACACCCTATAATCTGAACTAATGGTCTAAACATGGCAGCATATATGCATGGTTTTATGGTATATTTATTCCCTGGGACATATCAAACTACACTTGCTAAGGGAGTGGTCATTATTTATCAACAGGGGGGATGGTGGGTTTGAGGGGGGACGTAAAAAATTCAGACCCCTCCCGAGGGGGGCTAAAAAAATGTTGACCCCTCTTGAGGGGGGGCTAAAAAGATTTACCCTCTTTTTAGCAAAAAAGCCTGCGTGCTACTATAGATCAAATAGGGGCAGGAAAATTCTCCACGCCTCCGGCGTGGGGGGGGCACAAAAAATTTTGACAGCCGTCGAGGGGGGCACAAAAGATTTTGACTGCCGTCGAGGGGGGGGGGCGTAAAAAATGTTCCAACCACCCCCCTGTTGATAAATAATGATCACTCCCTAATTTAGCTCAGAGCTCCATGATTGGAACCTGAGCCCTGCCTAATGAGTAAAGCCACATGTAGTCTAATTAATCTTTCCCTTTGGGCGATTAGTCTTTACTCCTGATTGAATATGATACCAGGCCCACGTGCTGACCAGCTGAAAATGGCATTGACCTATTGCCTTAATCACTTTTAATCCAGATTGTATATAACGCTGGAATGGAGGCCAGTGATGTTTGCTCTGTCACATTGGTACTAGGCCTAAAAAAACTGTTGTGTTCAGGTAAGGGGGTCGAGAAAAATTAGGGTAGGTAGGTAAGGATATTTTTTTTTAATTTTTTGAGGCCGGCTGTGAAATTTGTCGAGCCTACGTGATGCGAATATGATGTTCGAGATCATAAAAAAACAACAACTTCCAAGTCTAGATAAGTGTCAAAGTATCAGATTTCCCCCAAAATGCCTATAAAAAGTTAGGGTAGGGCCAAAACATAAAGGTAGGTAGCGTTACCTGAACACAACAATTTTCTTTTAGGCCCTATTATTTTTTATACTACAGAGCTACTATTGGTATAGGCAAAACATTATCTAGTGTTATCCTTTGTTTATTTCATCACATCTCTGGAAAGGGTTATCCACTAAGTCAGGATCAAAAGGAAAGAAACCAAGCCCCTTTTGTGTTTATCTCCAGGAGATCATTTCTTAAGGTACTACGACCACACAGAGCTATGCTATTCTTATGGCACTGCAGGTTTACAATGCTATTCTTACGGCACTGCAGGTTTACAATGCTATTCTTATGGCACTGCAGGTTTACAATGCTATTCTTATGGCACTGCAGGTTTACAATGCTATTCTTATGGCACTGCAGGTTTACAATGCTATTCTTATGGCACCACAGGTTTACAATGCTATTCTTATGGCACTGCAGGTTTACAATGCTATTCTTATGGCACTGCAGGTTTACAATGCTATTCTTACGGCACTGCAGGTTTACAATGCTATTCTTATGACACTGCAGGTTTACAATGCTATTCTTATGGCACTGCAGGTTTACAATGCTATTCTTACGGCACTGCAGGTTTACAATGCTATTCTTATGGCACTGCAGGTTTACAATGCTATTCTTATGGCACTACAGGTTTACAATGCTATTCTTATGACACTGCAGGTTTACAATGCTATTCTTATGGCACCACAGGTTTACAATGCTATTCTTATGGCACTGCAGGTTTACAATGCTATTCTTATGGCACTGCAGGTTTACAATGCTATTCTTATGGCACTGCAGGTTTACAATGCTATTCTTATGGCACTACAGGTTTACAATGCTATTCCTATGACACTGCAGGTTTACAATGCTATTCTTATGGCACTGCAGGTTTACAATGATATTCTTATGACACTGCAGGTTTACAATGCTATTCTTATGGCACTACAGGTTTACAATGCTATTCTTATGACACTACAGGTTTACAATGCTATTCTTATGACACTGCAGGTTTACAATGCTATTCTTATGACACTTCAGGTTTACAATGCTATTCTTATGGCACTACAGGTTTACAATGCTATTCTTATGACACTGCAGGTTTACAATGCTATTCTTATGACACTGCAGGTTTACAATGCTATTCTTACGGCACTGCAGGTTTACAATGCTATTCTTATGACACTGCAGGTTTACAATGATATTCTTATGACACTGCAGGTTTACAATGCTATTCTTATGGCACTGCAGGTTTACAATGCTATTCTTATGGCACCACAGGTTTACAATGATATTCTTATGACACTGCAGGTTTACAATGATATTCTTATGACACTGCAGGTTTACAATGCTATTCTTATGGCACCACAGGTTTACAATGCTATTCTTATGACACTGCAGGTTTACAATGCTATTCTTATGACACTACAGGTTTACAATGCTATTCTTATGACACTGCAGGTTTACAATGTTATTCTTATGACACTGCAGGTTTACAATGCTATTCTTATGGCTATTTTGGTATGATTTGGAGCGAACAGTCTCAATATGTTCAGAAATACCCCACAAAGCTATAAATGTAAAGAGCCGCATGAGGAGTATAATTCATAACAACTGACTATTCTAGAATTGTAATTTCCGTCAGAATCTAAATGCCATATATATTTAGAGAGTTCACCATTTGACCACAGAACGATAGCCAGTTTTTATGAATGGTCCTCCAGTTCATATCCCCATAGACCTATATTGCATTAATATGCGCATGCATTATTAAGATATGGCTGCGAATTTCCGCATAATAACAAGTACATATCAAATCAATAGAAATTGAAATTATTACATATATAGCCACTCAGTGGTAGGTCATTGAGGACTCTGAGTTTTATAATAGTTGGTCTTTGTAGGCAAGAGAGGGGTACCTGCTATGATTACAGTATTGAAAGGATGAGAAAAAAAATCATTTTCCATTCATCTACAGGAATTAACGCTGTATATTATACATCCCAAGTGGAGAAATTCATAGCATGCTATAATTTCGACAACGTTATTTATTTTTGGCTATTCAAGGGTAGGTAAGTCGGTTCTCTTCTCATATTTCAAATATTTTAAGAATAAAAAGGAACCGAACACAGTCCCTTTTTGGGAAGTGGAAACTCTCAATGTCAACATGATATATATTACCCTTTATCACGTGACTTCCTCTAAATATAATGCCTTATATTTTACATTATTGATAAGGTAGCGTGTTGTGTACCCATGGTTTAAATAAATCATTATGATCCTTGTTGTGATTCCTGTTCTGTGGCTAATCATCATAAAATCAATGATAGGTCTTGACCCATGAACCTCCATGAAATCCTATACTAGGGCCTAGTTAAGACGCAATAATGCTGCAATAGACACTCTACCGTTTGCAATGGGCAATTATTATACTATAGGCGCCTTTCCCATTTTCGAGGAAAATGTCAATTTATCTGATGGAGAATTTGGCCCAAAAGTCATTGAGACAAGTAAATATCTAATTGCGTCCCAACCCCACCCCGCACCTTTCATATTCTTGGATCCACCACTGTTTTGCTTTCTCGGTGCTTGAGTGTAGAACAGGTAATTGGCCCTGGGGCATATTTCAACATTGCTGACGACGACATATGCCTCATAGACTAAAAAAGGGCACTATCATGCCGTCAGTGGTATTCAAATAAGCCCCTGGGATGCTGAAGCATTAATGAATCATGCTCTGAATGATAGCTATTCGTGTATGGGGGTCGCCATTTTTTGTTCTTAGCCCCCCCCCCCACGCCATCTTGGATTTTTCACAGAATTCTGGGTAATATGTTGTCTCCATCCTCATTCACTACAGAACAATGGTCACTGATAAGGCTGATAAGCTGCACCTACCCTTATCTTAATCACCTTAGGTACCTCCCCATTGTTTCAGGTGTGAAGGGAGTGGATTAGCTTGGTAGGGAGACAATGGCCTGGGTGTACTCAATGTGGGTGACATGTGATGTCTTATTGAAAAGCTTAATATGCCTTGTATTTAAAGTATTAGATTTATACTAAGATTGTCTAGTTAAAGTTGAAGGTATTTGCTATACAAAGATATACATGTTAGAGAATACCTACAGATAGTAAATGAGGAAGAGACCATCAAAGTAGACTGTACAAAGAGGCCAAATGTTGATCTAGCCCCCGACTGCATGCGCCACCTAGCTGATTTACCTCAGTACTAGCAATGTGCTAGTGCTGCAGTACTTCGCTAGTGCATCTTTTCGCGCCACCATAGTATTAACCCCCGTGGGGGTCGGCATGGTGCATGTGCTTCACCATCGCTGCATTCATGCATCGTGCCGACTCTATATAACCTAGCACGGTAGGAAAGATGCTCCACTGAAGTACCTGGAAGTTCCGAAACTAGTCAGTGGTGACGACTTTAGGTCCTCAGGTTGACAACACCTAAAACAACTACCTTAGGTGGTCAAAAAGAAGCCTCTAGGTTCTTCAACCTGATGACTTAAGTCGTCAGTATGATGACTCTGTATTGTCAGTATTGTCATACTGACGACTTAGGTCAGATGACGACATAAAGTCGTCATTTTGACCACATAAGGAAGTTGTTTTAGGTATTGTCAACTCCAGGACCTAAACTTAGTTGTCACCACTGACTAGTTTTGGATCTTCCAGGTTTTCAGTGTGGGGACAAAGGGACATAAACCTCAGGACACGATACAGCTGTGATGCCAAAGAGCAAGTCGCTTTTTTAGATTATCTTGAGCCTTAAGCACTTGTATATACGAATGGCATCTTATCTTATCAACATGGCGTATTCAAGCTATCGCCTTGGTCAATAATACCTGGCTTCACGTTTGTATGAAACAAGTGATTTGATTCCAACCCCTCACTTCCACCATTTACCCCTTTAAGTTGGTGCCTCGCGGACCAGATTCCTCTATCCAGGTGGATTCTACTCACCAGCACTGCATTGGTGCATCATGACTCACCAGCACTGCATTGGTGCATCATGACTCACCAGCGCTGCATTGGTGCATCATGCATGGAGTGCTGGCGAGTCTGCACACCAGCAATTCATTTGAGCATCATGCAGACCCTCCATGAGTGTATCAACCCTAATGATGCATGAATGTAGCCCTGCAGAGTCAGGGCTGCACTCATCCATCACTTCGTCTCGTGGACATTATGCATTAATGCATTAGCGGCCTTTGAAGGTTTGCCAGGAACCTTATCAAAACGATCAGGGTAGAAAGACAGGCCATATGATAACCATGCTATAGTCATATGATGCTGATGATCACATGTTAAGCCTACATTGCCAGCTGTCAAATTGTAGACATAACAACCATCGATATCATGGCACTGTACCATGAACCATGCACTCACCTATCATGAATGATCACAGGTTGGTTTCCACCCCCTCCACCCTGGCCTTGGACGCTCCCATTACCTCCGTTAGACCTCGGCCCCCCGGCCGTTCTCCTGCCAGGGGCCGGCTTGGGCTGACTTGCCTTACTATTGCCACACCCCATGGCCGTACTGGAGGTGTCTGATCAAATCCTGATCTCTAACATTCCTTCGTCCAATGTGTCTATATATATATTTAATCACAGGAGACCCAAACTGGGTGGATTTGATGGTGGGAATAGTCTGTGGTTCCCCCCACTGTTTATCCTAGAGGCTAGAGCCGACCCTTGAGGTGGCGCGAGTCAAGACTCGATGGGAGAGAAATAAAAGGCGTCCGCAGCGACCGATGTAAACAGTGCAATGTGTGCGGGTAGCGACTGTAAACACGTTCACCGTGTTCACCTGGCTCTACACTGCTACCTGTGAGCTACCACAGCAGACCATTGTCAGGTAATGATATGGATGGTTCTTCATGGTGTACACAGGTGGCGTGGTAGGTCTATTTGCATGCATTCTGCATACATGCTGTTCAATAGAACAACTGGTGGCACCATCTGATTTCTGTCTTTTAGTTGGATGATGAGCACATAGTTAAAATTAGGGATTTCTTTTTCTCCTAACATTAGGGGATTGGAAGATTTTCTTGGGCGGTAAAAAAAATTCAGGCCCCTCTTTTTGGGGACAGAAAAAAATCCCTTTGAAATAATATCCACCGACCCCTCCTCCTTTCTTCCAAAATAACCACCCCGGGTCACTCCCTAACATTATTTAGCTGGGGGTATGACAAGAGGTGAGAACTAAAATCTATTAGATAATATTCATCACAACAACGTCGTGTCTCAAAAATCCTTGGCCAAGTTTTCAAAATCTCACCCATGGCGTCTGTAATCAAAAGCTCTTCCTCCGCCCCTTCATCTATGGCAGTAATGTCATGCCTGATACATGCCAAATTTCCCTCGTTCCCCTTTTTTTTCTTTTTTATTATTTCTCTCTCACTCACTCACTCACTCTCCCTCTCTCTCTCTCTCTCTCCCTCTCTCGCTCGGGCTTCCCTAGCCCACTTAAAAGGGTCTATATCTCATCTTTCCTATCCCCTCGGATGTGTGTGGTGCACATATGTGCGGGCACCGACACATTCCTATGAAACTGTTTAATGTAGTTCTCGCCTTTATTTCTTATAGGCCTTAAGGACTAACAGGCACTTGTCATCAGTTACTTGCTTCTACTGATACTTGTACTTATACTTGCTTAGAGACACCACTCTGTTCATGGACTAGAAACCAGCCACCGAACTCCCTTAGGATAGCTTACACGTAGGCCACCTGAGTGTCTGATCGCGTCTGCTATAAAACCACCGAACACCGCGTTTTATAGCGCCCGGCCGCCGATGGTGATGTCACAAAGCTGTGACGTCACTGCCGACGCGCCCCCTAGCGGCCACCGCGGGAACCCACTGCTGAGCTTCGGTGGCCACTGCCGAGCCGCCGGCCGATGTTTATTACAATATATATATATAAATATAAATATATATATATATGTGTGTGTGTGTGTGTGTGTGTGTACAGGTAAGGAGAAAGGGTGCTCCATGCTAAAAGTCAACTTTAAAATTCAGATCACTAGCTTTCTAGTGATATATTGCAAGAGAAGATACTCCTGTTAGTTTCAGGGGAATGGCTTGCTAAAAAGGATAGGTATGACCATTTCTGAATGGCAATTGGTCGTGAGATACATCTATAATTAGCATAATTATGCTAATTAGCTAAATTAGCATACCTTTCTTATTCTTTTGCCTATAACTTTTGATCTAGAAATGGTATTTTCATTCTGTTTTCACCATAGTAAACCTGGTAAAAAAATTCTTTCGAATGGGATCATTGATTTTCTTATTTAGAATGGAAATCATGTTTCCACGGCAACAGAAATCAACAAAAATGCCTATTTAGGCCCAAAAACGTTCTTTTTACAAGCCTAATTTGGAACCTTTTCACCCAAAATATAACATTCTATCAAAAATCATTGAATTCTCCATAGAAAAGTACCCTATAATTGTTTTAGGCATATCTTTCCTATTCTAGCCCATAGTGGTGCCCCCTGGTGGCTAAAACAGGTACTAAATCCCACAGGAACCCCCATTTCTGCTTGCTGGCTCACACACACACACACACACACACACACACACACATATATATATATATATATATATATATATATATATATATATATATATATATATATATATGGGCGATTCCTGCCAAAGCTACCACTTTCTGCTTTGTAGGAGATGGCAATACAGTGGCACAAGAAGTTTCCATGAAAGTGACTATAAATCTACAGCAATTCTGGGGCATAGTTCACTGTTGTTTTGACAACGTTTTTTTACAGTCTACAAGAGAGACATGACCAATGTCAATAGGTGTATGTTTATCCATGAGAAACAGCGCGTTTATATACCCTATCACCTGAATGAAATTACTGAAAAGGTGTGGCACATAACGCCGTCAGTCTAATGACATCTAGTTTGAATAACATATGTTTGTTTTAAAAGCCCATAGCTGCTTGAAATAATGTATTTCATAATGTTCTAGATTTTGCTTTCTTCAAAAGGTTGGATAATGAATTAGAAAGTTGAGTGTAAAGATATTTTATCGCTTCGCCTTGTCTCGTAGTGGCGCTGTCTAAAAAGATAAATTTCACAGGCATGAAGTCAAAGTAACTAAATTCTTTACCAGATTTTCATTAAAATTCCATCTTTTTGATCACTTGAAAAGAAAAAAAAGTTAAAAGGAAATGATTAATTCATTTGCCTCTATGGTATATGTGTTTACTACCTATGTACAAACTTACTTACACCCGGCTTTATGGTCACATAGCTAGTTTCTCTAGACAACTTGGGTGCATGCTTTTGGATAAGTCTAGCAGAAATAACACCAGATTTTATAGGGCGAGGGAATTGAAGACTTTTTTCATAATTTGTGGTTAGGAGACAGACTCCCCAGTCCCCCCCTCGAAAATCTGAAAATTCTCTCAGATACTTTCTGTAGACAAGTTGGGTGCACACTTTTGGATAAGTCTAGCAGAAATATCTATCAACACTGGATTAAGGACAAGGGAATGGGAAATTCTTTCCATAATTTGAGGGTAAGGGGCCAACCCCCCCAGAAAATATAAAAAATTCTCTCAGATACTTTCTGTAGATAACTTGGGTGCACACTTTTGGATATGTCTAGCAGAAATAACAACACCAGATTTAGGATAAGGGAATTGGAGATTTATTTTCCATAATTTCGGGTTAGGGGCCAGCCTCCCCACCCCCCCTCCCCATAAAATCTGAAAATTCTCTCAGATTACATTCTGTAGACAACTTGGGTGCACACTTTTGGATAAGTCTAGCAGTAATAACAACACCGGACTTAGGACGAGGGAATGGTTTTTTTTTTTGATAATTTGGGGTTAGGGGCCAGCCTCCCAAGCCCCCCCTCCAAAAAAATCATATTTTATATCACTTTTTGCAGACAACTCAGTCTAGGGGGAAAACCTTTGGTTAAATTTACAGCAGAAATAACAGTTACAGTTTTAGGGGAAGAAGGAGATTTTCCCATAATTTGGGGGTTAGGGACCAGCCCCCCCTAGAAAATCTGAAAATTCTCTCAGATACTTTCTGTAGACAACTTGGGTGCACACTTTGGATAAGTATAGCAGAAATATATAACAACACTGGATTAAGGGACAAGGGAGTGGAAGTTTTTTCCATAATTCAGGGCTTAGGGGCCAGCCCCCCCAGGAAAATATGAAAATTCTCTCAGATACTTTGTGTAGACAACTTAGGTGCACACTTTTGGATAAGTCTTGTAGAAATAACACCAGATTTTTTAGGGCGAGGGAATTGAAGACTTTTTTCATAATTTGTGGTTAGGAGACAGACTCCCCATTCCCCCGCCCCGAAAATCTGAAAATTCTCTCAGATACTTTCTGTCGAAAACTTGGGTGCACACTTCTGGATAAGTCTAGCAGAAATATATATCAACACTGAATTAAGGACAAGGGAGCGGGAGATTTGTCCATAATTCGGGGCTATGGGGCCACCCCCCACCTAGAAAATATGAAAGTTTTCTCAGATACTATGTGTAGACAACGTGGATACTTTTGGATAAGTCTCCCAGAAATAACACCAGATTTAGGACAAGGGAATTAGAGATTTTTTTTTCATAATTTGGGGTTAGGGGCCAGCCTCCCCAGCCCCCTGAAAATCTGATTGCCTGATTGCAGCCAGTCATACCATATTGTATCACTGCAAGATGGGGTACATCCGATACTCTGAAGTCTGACTATGGACCACCCTTACAGACTAGTTTTGATTATGCAGCAGAAGGATTTTAATCCCGAAATTATGGAAAAATATCCTGTTCCCTGTGGTAGAAAATGCTAAATTTCAGGGGGGGGGCTCTGGGGGTGAATGACCTCAAACCCAGAATATTGGATTCAACTTCTCCTGCCCCAACACCCTAAATCTGTAGTTCTTTTTTGCACTTAGAAAGGTTTTACAACTAGATCTGTATAGCCCCTGATGAAAGAAAATGCAAGTTTTCTGGGGGGGGGGTTCAAAATTATGGATAAAATCTCCTACCCCCACTCCCTAAATCTGTAGTTTTTTTACTTGTGCTCTAGGAAAGATAGCAGCTGACATTAAGTTGTCTATAGAAGGACTCCGTGTAAAGATTTCTGGAGGGGGGCTCTAGGGTGAATCCTGGGGGGGGGGCACTTCAATATTTTTTTATACGGGTGGTTGGCTGAACCCCCGACTAACCTTAACCTTGCTAGGGCCCTAAATCGTGGGTTTTTTCTTCAAAACCCTACCCTTACTAGGGAACTTTTGACATAACAGTCTTAGATATTGCTCAAAATATCTTAAATTGACCTTGTTTGGGAGAAGATTTGAATTTTGTTCATGCTATTTTCATGAAAACTGGGAAAATATTCATGAAAATTTCTGAATTTTCCACTTGAATCGGGGTATTTTGCTGAAAGTTTGCTCAAAACTAGACCCTTGCTAGGGACATTTTGGTCTGAAACCAGAGGCTTGGTATAGCTCGATTGCAACAAGTTGGGAACCTATAACTTAGTTTTTCCTGAATTTTCGCTAAGAAATGCTGTAGTTTAGCTAAAAATTATCCGATTTACACAATATTTGCAGCAAATGAAAGATGAAACTCATTGCTTTCAGGCCAGGGTAGATGGTATTGCATTAATATAGTGCACAGTTTACCTCTGAAGTACAAATTATAAATTTAAAAATCATTAGTTTAAAAAAATTGCTGTTTTTCACAGTTTGGCCCTATATATTTTGTGAAATAATATTCTAACCATCAGTTTTTCATAGATAGTGCATAATACCGACCCATCAAGTTTATAAATGAGCATGTTTTTTTCCCTACCTCTATGGTGGCTCATTACACTATGCGAGACATGTGATTTTTGTTAGTTTGCAAAAACTGTGATTTTCAGCAAAATTTCTGCTTGGTTTTTGATGTGGGACCACATAGATCACCATATATGGACGCGTGATCACCCACTGATACCAGAATTATCCATTTTTATGTTCTACTTGATCATCTTTAAAGGCATGTGAAATATCTAAGTCATACAATAAGTGTGAGAAGAATTAGCCACATCTTATGATTCTAGTCTTTGGTGCCGACAATGCTTTTGTTGCTATTTACAGCTAAATAGCTCAATAGTGCATCATAATAGGCCTCACATGCCTAATATGGGGTTCTAAACGCATTTCAATATGGTTTTCAATGGGTCATCAGGTCAAAACATCAATTGATGATGGAATTTAATAGAAACAAAAGGGTTTTGCACAATGGACCTGTTCACATTGTTCAGGTCTTCAGGTATTCTTGTCTTGAAAATAATGAAGACATTTACGAGCATGGTGCTTTTCCAGCTCATATGGGACCTACAGAGGGCATTTTGTCTAGTCTGACATGTATTATGAGGGAATAATGCATAGCAAATGATTCTATTTTCATATTTTGTTATGATTTTTGAGATAGAATCATACACAAGACTTGTCTTCTGCAGCATATGCAAAAATGTCCCTTGAATGAAGGCATTTTACATGCACAGCTACCTCCAAAACTGGAAAACACTCAGGTTCCCAACTTGCTGCATCGAGCTATAGGGACATTTGGCTGAAAAAGTACCCTTGCCAGCCGCACATATGTGTATGTCCAACATAGGGAGTGCCCCCCCCCCGGGGGTGAATGCCCCTGATCCCTAGAATTATATAAAAGAAATCTCCTGCCAACCACACCTTGAATATGTAGTTCTCATGTGTGCTCTAGAAAGGTTTGCAACATAGATCTATAAACCCCTTGGTAAAAATTGCAAATTTTCTTGGAGGGGGGCTCTGGGGTGAATGGCCCCAAGCCCATAATTATGGGGAAAACATCTTCTGCCCCCAAACCTTAAACCTGTATTTCTTATTTGTGCTCCAGTAAGGTTTGGAACTAGATCTAAAGCTTTTGGTTAAAATTGTAAATTTTCTGGTGGGGGGGGGGGGGGCTCTGGGCTGAATGGCCCTGAGCCCTAGAATAATATAAAAGAAATCTGCCACCTACACCATAAATATGTAGTTCTCATTTGTGCTCTAGAAAGGTTAACAACCTAGATCTATAAAGCCTTGGGTAGAAATTGCAAATTTTCAAGGGGGGGGGGCTTTGGGGTGAATGGCCTCAAGTCCAGAATTATTGGGGAAACATCTTCTGCCCCCACACCTTAACTCTCTAGTTCTTATTTGTGCTCCAGTAAGGTTTGTGACCTAGATCTATAAAGCCTTGGGTCAAAATTGCAAATTTTCAGGGGGGGGGGCTCTCGGGTGAATGGCCCCAAGTCCTAGAAATATACCAGAAAATCTACCACCCACACCAGAGATATGTAGTTCTCATTTGTGCTCTAGAAAGGTTTGCAAGCTAGATCTATAAACCCTTTGGTAAAAATTGCAAATTTTCTTGGAGGGGGGCTCTGGGGTGAATGGCCCCAAGCCCAGAATTATAGAGAAAACATCTTCTGTCCCCACACCTTAAATCTGTAGTTCTTATTTATGATCCAGTAAGGTTTGGAACTAGATCTAAAGCTTTGGGTGAAAAGCGAAATTTTCTGGTGGGGGGGGGGGGGGTTCTGGGCTGAATCGCCCTGAGCCCTACAATTATATAAAAGAATCTGCCACCTACACCATAACTATGTAGTTCTCATTTGTGCTCTAGAAAGGTTAACAACCTAGATCTATAAAGCCTTGGGTACAAATTTTCAATTTTTCAGGGGGGGGGGCTCTGGGGAGAATGGCCCCAAGCCCAGATTTATGGGGAAAACATCTTCTGCCCCGACACCTTAAATCTTTAGTTCTTATTTGTGCCACCTACACCATAAATATGTAGTTCTTATTTGTGCTCCAGTAAGGTTTGCAACCTAGATCTATAAAGACTTGGGTAAAAATTGCAAATTCTCAGGGGGGGCTCTGGGGTGAATGGCCCCAAGCCCATGCAGATTTATGGGGAAAACATCTTCTGCCCCCACACCTTAAATCTTTGATTCTTAGTTGTGCTCCAGTAAGGTTTGCAACCTAGATCTATAATGACTTGGGTAAAAATTGCAAATTCTCAGGGGGGGGGCTCTGGGGTGAATGGTCCCAAGCCCAGATTTATGGGGAAAACATCTTCTGCCCCCACACCTTAAATCCCTAGTTCTTATTTGTGCTCCAGTAAGGTTTGCAACCTAGATCTATAAAGACTTGGGTAAAATTGCAAATTCTCAGGGGGGGGGGGGGGCTCTGGGGTGAATGGTCCCAAGCCCAGATAATCAGATTTATGGGGAAAACATCTTCTGCCCCCACACCTTAAATCTTTAGTTCTTAATTGTGCTCCAGTAAGGTTTGCAACCTAGATCTATAAAGACTTGGGTAAAAATTTGCAAATTTTCAGGGGGGGCTCTGGGGTGAATGGCCCCAAGCCCAAAATTATGGGGAAAACATCTTCTGCCCCCAGGGTCAATTCTGCAAGAAGTGACCCTTTTGCCACAAGCTCTTTGCCACAATGCACTGCAAAATGTAAGAAAACTGTACCCCGAACGCCTCGAGTGGCAATCGCCCTCCTGCGTAGTGCGCAGATTACACACTAGGTGACTTCAGACATTAACAAAATGGATGATTTCACGCCAGCCCTTCCACCGGGGTTTAAATTAACACGAAGCACCGATTCAGGTTGGTATATTACATTGAGAAGCGAACTTCGGGCAAGTGTGTGTGTGTTATTTAAATGTTGCAATGGAGTTAAATTGCTGTAAATCGAT
Source organism: Acholoe squamosa (assembly GCA_949317995.1). Lineage (NCBI taxonomy): Eukaryota > Metazoa > Annelida > Polychaeta > Phyllodocida > Polynoidae > Acholoe > Acholoe squamosa. The sequence continues at coordinate 15,123,705 of OX439047.1, read as the reverse complement.
AAAATCTGCGACAATTTCTAAATGTTTTATATTATCGCCCACCAGGATCCCAGGCAAGAGCACGACCGACGTTTCAGAATGGCTGTGTGGGTATAGCTAGATCAGAGTATGAACGGTCTAACTAGGTCAAGTTGCAGATCTGCAGTGAAGGGCAATAAAAAAATATTTTTTACTGAGAATGGCTGAAATATTAAAATCTAGTTGACACATCCTCCCTAAAAATGAATATTTTGTGTGTCTTATATTTTTCCTTGCATGCTTTAGTCTAGAAAGTGGGCGGAGCCAATGTTGTTGTGCTTTGTTGTGGCCATGTGGTCACTGAATGATCTTCACACTAGATGGCAGGGCATTTCATGGGGAGAGTTTCCCTACAGGTTCTGTCCTTAAACTAGTGAAAGGTTGGCTACAAATGGTCAAATGTAATTTATCTTAATGTATACAAAAGACAATAGCATCAGCACTCTTAACTACAGTGGAATTATAAATACAATATGGCTACTAACAAATACAGTAATATGTAAGGTGTTGCAGGATGTAGTTCCACTGACTATTACACCTCTTTTGTGTTCACAGGAAATATATTTATACCCTAGCTCTGCTTGAGTCTGTTGCAACAGCAGATTTGCCTGTAGGTGGTCCATACCGGTAGGCCCAAAGGCTTGTCTGTGATTTAGGCTTACAGGGCACAGAATCATGTGACCTGCCCAGGATACTGGCCTTAGGGAGTGGTCATTATTTATCAACATGGGGGGGTGGTAGGTTTGAGGAGGGGGGGCGTGAAATTTTCACACCCCTCCAGAGAGGGGGGCTAAAAAAAAATTTGACCCCTCTTGAGGGGGGGGTTAGAAAAATTCACCCTCTTTTTAGCAAAAAAAGCCAGCGCTCTACTAAGAGGGGCGTGAAAACTCTCCGCGGGGGGGGGGGCGCAAAAAATTTTGACTGCCAGCAAGGGGGGGGGCATAAAAAAAAGAACCCTGTTGATAAATAATGACCACTCCCTTATAGCCTTTGGTGGTCCCACGGATGACCCCCGGTGGTCCCATGGATGCCCCCCATGTTGTCCTGTTGGTTTCGTTTTTTTTTTGTTGTTTTTGTTTTAATGATTTATTTTATTTGGTCCATAACTTTATCACAGCTAGTCATTTCGAAAATTTGGGTATCAGGGTAAACGTAACCCGCGTGCTACTATAGATCAAAGAGGGGCGCGAAAACTCTCCGCGCCTCCAGCGTGGGGGGGCGCAAAAAATTTTGACTGCCGTCGAGGGGGGGCGTACAAAATTTTTGCGCATCCGCGCGAAAACCAACCACCCCCCCTGTTGATAAATAATGACCACTCCCTTATAGATCACAGAGGCCCATTAAGATTTTTAGGGGGGAGAGTATAGATCTACGCCCCCCATCAAACCCACCAGCAACCCCCCCCTGTTGTTAAATAATGACCACTCCCTTTAAATAACACTCCCTATTAAATGACCGCTCCCTACTGGTGTGGGGTAGATGGTGTCATTCTGTAGTCCTCAGTCTTGCCCCAAAACCTTTTTGTTAGGTGCATCGTTTCTAGACAATGTCACCCAAAATCATTTACACATACCATGCAAAATATCTCATGGGAAAGAATCAAATTCATTATTCTCAAAGGGAATCATCCATTCATACCTTATTTGGCTTAATCACAAAGTATATGTCAACAAGGTCTATGTTTACATTCAGGTAAAGGGGAGGAGCTTGGCCACTGAGCATGTACACCAGGTCTGCAGTCACACACTTCCTGGATTCCAGGTGAGGGGTAACTGGTGTCATTGGTGTTGGCTGGAATAAACACCTGATTCTCCCTGATAAATGCATGTCAGCATAATCGGACCACTGCAATATCTTTATTGAATACTCAGCTTCAGGCCATAGCTTATTCCCCATGAAATTCTCATGATAACTATGTGTAAATCATCAATCTGCTGGGGTGAGGGGTAACTGGTGTCAGGTTTACCCCTGAGCCTGCTCACCCTTCTATTAGCCAATGCATTAGTGATTATCACACCGTGGCGCCATCTAGGTAGAGCCCATGATCCCAGGCCAGGTAATTGCAGGTAGCAGGATACCGATGACAGCGGTTTAGCTAGTCCTCAGGGCTACAGCGCCTGTCGCGTCCGCGCTGACGTAGATACGCGCAGACTACGCGCAGACTAGTCACAGATCTGAGACCCTAATGACACTTCGTTTTAGGGTCTCAGTGATCCCTGCAAGAGTAGTTGAGGTTGACACTGGTACTGTGCGGTAGAACCGGAAGTTGCAAATACTTTGTTTACATGTGCTTGGTTTGGGTATTTACAAATGGCATTGGCCAAAATCATTAAGTTTGATTAATATTTAGGCATATTTCTAAAAGTTTTCAAAGAATTGCACCATAACTCCAGGTATTACATATGCTACATGAGATGTAAGTTCGCCGATTGAATTCCTGAAAATCCAACATGGCCGCCATGTTATTTCTAAAGAAAATAATGCCAGGATTTTTAAAATCTCATTTTCGGCAGGTAAAACATATCTCATCTTAACGAAATTGATTGTGGTGCTAGTTAAGGGTTCAAATTATCCAGGAATGAAAGTTATATTTAATTCAAACTAGAAATGAAGGCAGGAGAGTGCGCCAAAAGTCATGGCGCATCCATTCTCAAAAACTGAGGCCTCGGTAAGCCCAACTCACAAGTATGTGAGTTGGGCGCCGATCCAACTACGCGCAGACAGACGCGGTGCGGATGGGGGCATAGTCCTGAGGACTACCGCTAGAAGAAGACACACACTCAGTCATTTCTGAAATTCCAATAGCCAATGCCTTCCAGGTTTCTAGTCTTGGGGACTAGAGCCTGTCCTAGGGACTACTAGCTTCCCACAGCGCCGCTCTACGGCTTGCGCTTCACTGCCGCCATGACACTTTCGAAGGGTAGGATTTCCCCCCCCCCCCCCCGGTTTCCCGTGGTGCGCGTGCCCGGGGGGGGGGCACTCTGTATCTTTTCTATAGTAACCATTTAGACCGCTACCCCGTCCACGTCGCTGCGCAACGTCCGAATGGTTACTAGCTTCCCACGGCGCCGCTAAGGGAGTGATCATTATCTAACAACTTAGTGACGAAAATCATGTGCAAAAGTGCCCTTTTAATAGTAAATGCGCAAGGTTTTCCACTGAAAACAGGTGAAATTATTTTGACCCTCCTATTAGAGGGATTGAAAAAATTCTACTTGGGGGTTTGAGGGGGGTTAAAAAATTCAGACCCCTCCCGAGGGGGGCTAAAAAAAATTTGACCACTCTTGAGGGGGGACTAAAAAAATATTATACCCTCTTTTTAGCAAAAAAAGCCAGTGCGCAACTATAGAACGAAGACGGGCACGGAAATTCTCCGCGCCTCTGGTGCGGGGGGGGGGCACATAAAATTTTCACTGCTGTCGAGGGGGGTATAGTAAAAAATATCTGCGCATCCACGCAAAAACCCACCGCCCCCCTGTTGATAAATAATGACTACTCCCTTAAGGTGTCACCACCCCAAAAGCCTTGTGGCCATCCAAAAATCACATGTCTTCCACCTTTGACCTGATATTAAAAATACTTAAAATTCTCACAGTGCTTAGCAACCTACACCAAATTTTAGCTTATAAAAATGGAGAAAAAAATAAGATGGGTCCACATTAACGTCAACAGGGGTGGCGGTGGTTTTTTTTTGCGGATGCGCAGAAATTTTTTACTACCCCCCTCGACGGCAGTCAAAATTTTTTGCGCCCCCCCCGCACCAGAGGCGCGGAGAATTTTCGCGCCCCTCTTTGATCTATAGTTGCACGCTGGCTTTTTTGCTAAAAAGAGGGTATATTCTTTTAGTCCCCCCCTCAAGAGTGGTCAAATCTTTTTTAGCCCCCCTCGGGAGGGGTCTGAATTATTTACACCCCCCTCAAACCCAATAGCCCCCCCATGAATTTGTTCAACCCCTCTGATGGGGGGGGTCAAAATAATTTCACCTGTTTTCAGTGGAAAACCTTGCACATTTACTATTAAAAGGGCACTTTTGTGCGCGATTTTCGCCACTTAGTTGTTAGATAATGATCACTCCCTTAGAAGCTTCAAATTTTTTTAGACCCCAATCAGCCTGATCCAGCCTGCAGATCAGGAGGGGTCTGATTTTTTTATGTCCCCCTCCCCTTAACTCTTGAATTGATTCCTGTTCGGTGGATGTTCGGGTTAGGCGGGGAGTGTTGGATGGATGTTCAGGTTAGGCGGGGAGTATTGGGTGGATGTTCGGTTTAGGTGGTGATCGAGTGTTGGGTGGATGTTTGGGTTAGGTGGGGAGTGTTGGGTGGATGTTCGGGTTAGGCGGGGAGTGTTGGGTGGATGTTCGGGTTAGGCGTACACCACCCAACATTTTGGACCCTTATAGAGGGGCAATTTCTCGTAAAAACATACCGGGGTACCCCTTTCAACGGGAAAAAGTTTGAAAAAGTACCCCTTTCCATGCTGTTAGAATCCGGGCGGGTCCGCTCCTAGTGTCAAAAAGGTACCCCTTTCCCTCTAGTTTTTGTACGCACATGGTTACTATAGGCCACATAGGGAGTGGGCCCCCCCGGGGTTTGTGCACGGACGCCAATCAGAAAATTCGTAGCTTCTACGTCAGCGCACCAATGAACGACGCGCTGACTCAGTGACGCGCCGTCCTTGGATGCGGAGCGACGTGGACGGGGTAGCGGTCTAAGGGACTACCCTTTTAGTCCTGAGGACTGAAAATGTAATTTTCAAGTCGTCAGCACTAATGTGTGGTCCTCAGGACTATGGATGTAGTCCCGAGGACTACAGTCTAGTCCTGAGGAGGCCTTGATTGATTTCTAGCCCTCAGCACCATTTCTCCAGCCCAAGGCCTACACTTTTAGTCCCTAGGACTACAGGTCAGGACTAACATCTAATCATCATGAATGTGTAGTGGACCTCCCGAGGACTAAAGTCTAGTCCTCAGGACTACATCTTTCGTCTCTAGGACTAAAGATCTAGTCCGAAGGACATAGGATTTAGACCTGAGGACTAAAGATTTAGTCCTAAGGACTGTTTATTAGTCCCCAGGACTACCATTCCAGGCTGAAAAAAAGACACTGAAAGTCCTAGGGACTACAGATAATAGTCCTGGGGACTTTACTTTAGTTCTGAGGACTAGGTAAGTATATATTTAGTCCTCAGGACCAAACAGAGGTAGCCCTGGGACTATGAATCTAGTCCCCAGGGGACCATGACTGTTTCTCTAGTCTTGGGGACTACAGATATAATGGTCTAGTCCTGGACTGACTAGTCCTGAGGACCACTATACAGTCCTCAGGACTAATGTTCTATCCCAGGGACTATGGAACAATGGCTGCTTTTTTTGCGCCCAGGGCTATACCTATTTGACTGTACAAACATGTTGACAGGCACCCCTGGGGCCTAGGGCATTGGTCCCAAGGACTGTGTCTCTAGTCCCAAGGACAATGTTCTAGTCCCCAGGACTTTATCTTTAGTCCCTGGGACTACACAGAGCAGTCCTGGGGACTAAGAAGTAGTCCTCAGGACTAAATTTGAAGTCCTGGGGACTACATCCCTAGTCACAACTACATTAGACATCAATCAATGAATTAGTCCTCAGAACCACATGCATTAGTCCTGAGGACTAGGCAGATGTTTTTGTAGTCCTCAGGACTAAACAAGTAGTCCCTGAGTCTACGAATTAGTCCCCAGGTCTAAAAGCTTAGTCCTGGAGACTAACAGCACAGTCTTATACAAAGTCATGGGGTCTGCAAGGTAATTCAAGGTAGGCCTATGGTCCTAGAGCATAGTCCTTGGGACTAAGACCCTACATCCCACCTACTTGAGACTTGGCAGATATAGATAGTCCTCGGGACTAAGACCTAGTCCTCAGGACCGGCTGGACTGAAATAGTAGTCCCTGGGACTATGTCTCTAGTCCCCAGGACTACATCTTTAGTCCTGAAGACCAGGCAGCTACATCTTTAGCCCTCAGGACTTAACAGTTAGTCCCAGGGACTGAACCTTGTACCAGGGTATAGATATGGAAAAGGCTGCGTTGATCAATTTCTAGCCTTCAGAACCATTCTTCTAGCCCGAGGACTACACTTTAAGTCCTTAGGACTAAAGTTGTAGGCCTCAGGACTAACGTCCAATCACCAGGAATGTCTCTAGTCACTAGCACTAGGTCACTACCACTAGATGTGTAGTCCTCAGGGCTAAAATATCATCCTGAGGACTATAATCTTTAGTTCTCAGGACTAAGTTTTTAGTCCGAGGGACTATGTCTTTCTAGCACCGAGGGCTGTTCCGCGTACCCATGTGGTCGTAAAAATAAAACGTAAGGCCTTAGTCCCAAGGATTGTCCCTGGGAATACACATTAGTCCCAGGGACTAAAGATACAGTCCTAGGGACTAGATTATAGTCCTTGGGACTTAGACCCTGGCTCATAATCATCCAAGAGTAGCGAATAGTCATGGTGCCCTGGGGATGAGATTCATAGTCCCAGGGACCACCTGTTTAGTCCTGAGGACTAAACTGTAGAACGCCGAGTAAAGGCGCGTTCTAGTCCCCAGGACTAGATGTCGGCGCGTGGCTGCTGCTGGCCGCTGCAGCGTATGCGGCAAACAGGGCCAGCGCGGACGCGGCAGACGCCTTAGTCCTCAGGACTAGCGAGACCGCCGTCATCGGTATCCTGCTGGCAGGTAGCTTAGAAATCTAAACTCTCATCTCTGCAAAAGGGTCACTTCTTGCAGATTTAACCTGGCCCTGCGTGGAGACGAATGTTGACGCCACCACGGTTCCCGTGGTGCCTGGCCAAATGGTGGTTCGGGGGCAGAGCCCCCGATCAAGGATATATGCCAGAACTCATCTGAATTTGAACTACATTCAGATGAGATCATCTGAAACTTATGGAAACTTAAATGGAAGATTATTATTCAGATGAGATCTCATCTGAAAACAGTCGGAAGTGTGTGACAGCATGGTCCCACCACGTCCCTGAGGAACTGAGGCGGCGTGAATGTTTGTCTCCTGTGTGACGTCATTCTTCTTCCGGCAGGTTAAAATCCCAAGAAGAGACCCAGATGCAAGAATTGCGGGTCATTGCTGGGACCCCCGGGTAAACCAGCGAAACCGCCAGCCTACACTAGCGCCACAACCGGGCGTCCCATGTACTTCTCACCCTACACTGTCATCATCCAGTTCGCTTCGTGGTGTACAATGGTGTAAGAGAAATCCATAATGGATAATAATGTGTGACCAGCAGTGCCGACAATGATAGGATATGTAAAGTAATTTAATAGAGAGGCGAAGAAAAAGGCAGTAAGGCAAGACAAAGTGATTAATGTTTATTGACAAACGAAATGAGTTGATGGCGTGTTCCACAGGAATTAGGGTATAAATTGTAATGTTCAAGTCTATAATGAGATTTGAGACGGAAGGCTTGATGGCTCCAGTCGAGAGATGAAGGAGATAAACTTCCGAAATCCCATCTGAAAATGAAAGAGATAATTATTTTAGGACCAGTAGAACTGGAGGGATTAATGATGAATATTGGGAAGAAGAATATTAGATTAAGACATAACTACTTTACAAAGTTGAGTAATAAAAGGGAAATAAATATGAGATAGTAATGTCATGAGACAAATACATGTCTCTGCGCAGGCGCGCCAAGATGACAATAATCCTCAAATAATATATTTGTGGAATTCAGAGTGGGAGAAGGGGAGTTCGTTCAGAGGGAGCATGGAGACAGCATTGAAAGTTGGGCACTCATATCTAAGCTAACTGTTAACAGCTAGATCACAACAGGGAGTGGCCTACACAGGTTAAAGAAAGGAGCATTATAGTAGTGGAGATTCAACATGCACTTTTAGTGGTAACATCCTCACCTTTCACAGTTGAGTAGATCTAGAAGTTACTCAGACATAAGCAGTTGGGACTTATAATAACACTGCCTGGGAATGATAGGGGTCCAACTTATGAACTTAATCCAAATGGAGATAGGAATTAATAGCAGTTATTAACATTGACGGACTCCAGGCCTGAGAAGGGCCTCTCTCTCTCCATGCAGGGATCATCCCTGTGTGGACTTAGGTTCCACATTAAAGTTGGACTATCATAACAACTATTAAGACTCCATGTGAGTACACTGCATTGCTTAATTAGAAGTTGAATTGGACCAAACTTGCCTGCGGCCTTGTCTGCTATGTGATAATATATGATTTTAGGAAGGGGGAGTTATTGCTGGTGAGCCCTAATATGAAGAGGAAATAAAGACTATTAAGATCAGACTGTATTAACTAGAGGATATGACGGAGTGTTAATCATCGGAAAAGTGCCGGAGTATTAGATGAACCTTTTGTGCCCTTGTTGTGCTTGACGTGTTAGTAGCCGAGGAGAGGAATTAATAAAAGTCTTCAGTCAGGAGGTATCTCTCACTGGTTTTATTTGAGTAGGATCACTGCACAGCTTGATATGTGTACTGGGCTGAGGTAGTGGCACACTCTACCATTTATAAGGAGCTAGCTCAAACCCCAAAATGCACTTTGTTACATCTATATGCAGCGATTAGAAAACAAGGCCAAAACAACATCAAATTAATAGAGTAAACGCACAGTACAGTACCACCATCACATCCACATCGTTTTACCGGGCTGAGCGGCCTACACAGCACTTTATAGCACCTCATCCTTCATATTCAGTATTTTATGGCACCAGCCTATGATGGCTCACTATATTGGTCATACAAGGTCCAGGGATAATTCCCCTAACTCTACACACCACTACAACTTCGGTAGCGACGACGACAGTTGCTTCGACAAAATGGATTCTACACCGCCTCGCCCGTGGTCTGACCGCTATGCTGCCACCTATTCCACCAACACGACAAAACCTAAGGCAAAAGTTAAGTCACAAGCCTGATAATGTGCGCTTGCAAGCCCTAGAATTGACTGTTGAGTGTATGGCACGGCGGTTTGAGGAGGTGCTTACATACGTTAAACCGGTGCAGAACCAAGATGGCGGCACCCATTCCCACCAAAACGCGGACATGATACAAAATGGCGGCACCCATGGACAACATGGCGTCGCTCCAGCGCAAGATGGCATCGTAAACAACCAAGATGGTGACGCACAGACAGACTCACAACCTCGCGGGCTACTGCCTGCCCCCTTCCAGGACCCCGCCTACCACGGCCACTCGGGGCCGGTGCACCACCCTCTGGACCACCGACAACACGAAACGGCGGGAGGCGGTTCCCCCAACACGACACCAAGGTGCCGAGCACCTAGCGCACCGCACATCGGTGCACATCACCAGCGGCAGGAGCACATACCTCATCCGGGGAGGATACCCATTACTAAAGAGCAGGTGGTAGATAATTCCCTACGAGCCGAGCGTCTACTCATACATAGGACTCACGGTAAGGATGACATTCTGGCTGACCCCTTTATCCAAGAACCACTTGTTAAGCCATACATGTACATCCACCGCCCAGGCGTGCACAACATGAAGAAAAGGCTAGAGATAGCATGCAATTTTTAGAATATCTCAATTGTTATGTTAGGATGATACGTGACCCTCGCACAGCTCTAGAGCCATTGTGGCCCGAATATCTCCTACACCTAGAACATATACTGGAGGACGCTCTGGTAGATCAAGACGTGGCCCAGTCTTGGTCCCAGGGGTTATTCAATACAATGGAATCAGAGAACCTAGGCTGGGACCATTACCAGGGCAGGTTCCAGAACAACACTGAAAACCTTAAGGAGGTTAATTGCAATGACTTTAATTCGTCCAAAGGTTGCCAACACAACAAGCATCATAACACTAGTAACCTACGTCTGTTGCACTTCTGCTCGCACTGCCACAGCTCTCAGGGCGGATGGAAAAAATATTCCCTCACTACCTGTAGGGCCAAGTCGGGCTCAACACAGCAACATTCAAACTACATGGGCCAACAACCCCCACAAACACAACAGCAAGGTGCCTTCCCACAACAGTAGGCACCAGCCAGCACAATTAGGTCCACCACCACAGATACATCAGCACCAACCCCACCCACAGCCACACTACAACCCACAGGCCCCTCAGGCCCCACAGCTTCGGCCCCAGTCCTTCTATCCATAAAAAAAACTGATGAAGAGTGCTCCATGTCCGGAGGGCGGTTCCGGGGTGCTGGAAGGAGCGTCAGAGGTTAGCAGTATTAGTGATACTATAGACAACCCACACCCTGACCCATGCATAGCGCCTTAATTAAAACTGTGTAAAATTGACTTATTGTCGCCCGACGCTCCTACCAGCATCGGGCACAATGTACCATGCATGCCCACCCGCATGGGAGGCGTATGCAGCCAGCTTGCATATGGCGGTGCATACTGCCACCCACATAGCACATCCACCGACATATCCCAGCATCCGGTCTTGGTAGGCACGGATCCCAATAATTACCCAGACTTCCAGTCGATACGACACATGTGTGAGCTGGACTTTTTCATCTCAGATGTTGATATATCTCCGGCCGCGTTCGCTCGACATCGTGTAGATTTCTGGCCTAGCCCATCCCAAGACTGGTTCTCACTGGGGGCTCAGGCTGCTAGCATGGCGGACATCTACATGAGGGTAAAAGCAACTGGCCTCCCCAACTGTCTGGCCGCCAGGCAGGTTCTTCCCACTCACTTGAACCTGCAGGCGTGGCGTAGATACTTGGGGGCCAATCAGGCCCACCATCGCCTCCTTGAATACCTGCATTACGGATTCCCCTTGTGATACATGGGCCCCGTTTCCCATAATCCCAACACAGATAACCATTCCAGCGGCACTGACTACCCAAACCAGATCAACCGTTTCATAGAAAAAGAACTCAGTATAGAATCCATCATCGGCCCATTTAACCATCAGCCTTTCATTGAGTGGGCACATACGGCCCCGCTCATGTCGTGCCCAAAGGCAGACCCATCCGACCGCCGGGTCATTACTGACTTGACCTTCCCCCACAGCGACTCTGTTAATGCTTATATTCTTAAGAACACGGCCATGGGCGAGGTCGGGGAGCACGGGCTTCCCACTATCGACCATCTGATAAACTACCTAATACACGCCGGCCCCAGCGCACACATGTTTACCCTTGATTTGTCTAACGCCTATAAAAACTTCAAGACTGACCCCCTAGACTGGCCTCTACTGGCATTACGCTGGAAGGGCCTGTCATACCTAGAGGTTGCAATGCCCTTCGGTGCACGCTGCAGCTCAGCCCACATGCAGGGCATGGCTGAGGCGGTGGTGGGCATACTCAAGGAAGAAGGCATCCAGGCAATCATGTACCTCAATGACCTGGTTGTATTTGCACAAAATCACAAGACGGCAGAATGTCAGTAGCGCGGGTAAAACAATTGTTTGCTGAACTGGGCCTTCCGGAGGCGATGGATAAGGCACAGCCCCCGGCAAGGCGCATAAAATGGCAAGGTGTTATCATAGATGCCGACGAAATCTGTCCCTCCAGAAAAGATCCTCGATATACAGTCCACCATTGCGGGCACTATATGCTCACCGACTATATCTAAGAGAGACTTGCAATCCCTGTTGGGAAAACTGTTGCATATAGGAAAATGTATCGCCCCCGCAAGGCCCTTCCTGCACTCACTCCTCCAGGCCCTGCGAAACATACGGGGCAATGATACGCAAATTACCCAAGACATGTCAAACGATCTAGGAGTTCTGCTCTAACTGTGCGACGGCTGGAATGGCGTCGGTCTAATTCCTCCTCCTCATCCAACTGATCAGATGTGGGTGGACGCTTCATTAACATGCATAGGCGCCGCCAACCGCGCACACGCATACAGACAAGAAATCAGCCCCCTCCCGGGCCAACAATTCATAATAACTGAACTTGAATCGGCCAACATCGTTGTGGCATTGCATAGCTTCATTTCCACGGCACGACGAGGCTCCCATATTAGAGTCTTTTGTGATAACATGGGTGCCGTGTCCGCTCTAAAAATGGGGAGGGCACGAAATGACATTCATCCAGGGCGGTATGGGCGCTCCAGTCAAAACTGCAAATACACCTCTCGTTTGATTATATATGGACAAAGCACAATATCATAGCTGATGCTCTCTCTAGGTCGCATTTGTCCCGTCAGAATAGGCTCGCCGCCGATAAACTCATGCGGGATAACCAACTATGTGAAATATCTCCTTGCCTATATTTCCTCAATCACGTAAAACCTTTATTCACACACGGATTCCAGATGAAATGCCCTGGCCTCATTGGCGGAGAGGCGGCAGGAGGCAGCGCGGGCAAAGGCCACGACCAAAAACCACCAAGCAACTGTGAGGACATACATGCAATTCTGCCTGGACTTTGGTATAGAGATCCTGGCACCCACTGTGGTCGATGTTTGCCTATACATCGAGCACGAGATGCTCCAGCACTTAGCCCCAGGCACCATGACCAACAAACTCTCCAACATAAGACAGTTCCTGAGACTGGCCAATGGCAGCCTCGAGGGCATCAACCATCTGAGGATCAGGAGGGCCATGGACGCCATAGACCGGGACAAGACCTACAAGTCCCGCGCAAAACCAGAGATCCCACTCGCCATATTCAGACAAGTAATCTCTTCGCGGGTTTGAGACTGTCCGAGGTGGCCCTGCATTCAGTAAGGACATTCAACCCCATGCACCACCTGACCCGCCGGGATGTACCCATCGGCGAAACGGTAAAAGTGCATATCAAACATGCCAAGAACCAACAGAAGGTTGGCCAGTCAAAGTTCATAACATTGCACCCGGCCTCAAACCCAATCTTCTGTCTGCTCAAGACTATAGCGAAAGTCCTCGCCTTGTCCCCCACAACACACGAGGACCAGGCGATGTACACCTATCCGTGCACAGATGTGCCAATCCCCTTATCTGCAGGGATGAAAGAGTTCAAGGTTTTCCTTGATTTCAAGTTTTTTTTTCACTCACTTAAGAAAAATAAGTTTTCTTGAAAATCCTCTGAAAACAGGATAAAGGAGTCACAAATTACCTCCAGAGGTTGCATACATGCACAGTCAGGTCCCACAACACTGCATACAGTGGCAGCATGCCAGTATTTAGTTCAAGGTTTTCAAGGATTCTCAAGTTTTTCCCTGAAAACTTTTCCCTCTATGTTGGTGTTTGTTCCACTCTTCAGTGTAGTCTTAGCAGAAAGCTATAGTTCCTATGCTAGAAGAGCGCGGATAGTATACCCCTTTTCTGCGCGTTATACTTTTACCATGTAACTATATTGGTCATATATTTCCTGCACCATTTGACCTATCTGCATACATTTAACATTGTACTTGGACCATAGGTTGTGTTGTGCAAAAGCACCACTACCAGGTGGTGCATATTTTGGGTATGCTATCCGAACAAGACCTTAGAAAACAGTTATACAGTAGCATTCTGAAGGGATCCTAGGTCATACTCTGCAAAAGGGTCATAATGTGCACATTTCGGGTATAGTATCCAAACAACATCTTGAAAAACAGCTTTTCCTGTTATTTGAGGACAAACTACATCCTTATACAACCCCTACTGCACCCCCTACCCCCAACCACAGAAACCCTGTAGCACACTTATGGATGGGACTGGAGGGCATATGCAGTGCATTTAAAGTTGTTTCCTTTTTCAAGGTTTTTTGTCATTGTTGACTTTCATCCCTGTATCTGTGGTAACCATGGCATGGGACAATACGCTGAGAAAGCTCGGCATCACAGTGAAGAAATTCTCACTACACTCTATCAGAAAGACAACAGCCGTAACAGCCTATGGGCAGGGCTGTACAGAGTTTGAGGTACAACGCTTTGGGGGCTGGTCATCAGACATTTATAAGACATACATTACACGCACCGATACTCTCAAGGTGAATCAGGCCTTGGTGAAGGCAGTAGACAATGCACTCTCATAAACAATGCAGTCTGGGTGTTTGGCCATGGGTGATAATTGAGTCAGTATTCATATCCTCATACCATACATATACATCAAGTATTTATCACCACACATACATACCTGGTTATTGATCTATGTTCACATACACAAATTATTGTTCTTATCGTCATATTACTTTTATCCAACTTTTATGTTATCAAGGTTCACATATAATGTTCTCCTAAATCTAAATAAATGCTCATTATTATACTTCCTTGTTAACTTTTCACTGGCACAGAGCAGGTATCACGGGGGGAAAATGCGGTAATGATGTTTGTAAGTGGGTGAGGAACTCTCCAGGGTGGAGGGGAGAATACAGACAGTTACAACCTACTTCTGGTCTATTTTTGTAACTCCATTTCTTCCTGTGCCAATGGCAGTTGTGGTGGCTAAAAAGGACACTGCTCAGGAGATATGCTCTACAAAATTTAATATCAGACATCCAATTTCCAAAATAGTTGGGTGCATAGGTAACATACTAGCCTTTGCATGGACCTTCAAAATTTTAAGAAATTCTAAGGAGAAGTGGCCGAAAATCTGTGGTTTTCGGGCAGATACGCAGCAGTCACCCACCGCAAAACATCCGGTTTTCTAATCTATCACGGCGGTACAGAGATGAGAGATTAGATTTCTAAGCTAAGGCCAGGGGCCCTGGCACCCATCACTGGCATCAGTGTCACTAGCTTAGAATCCTAAACGCTCATCTCTGTTCCGCCGTCTCACGGCGGAACAGAGATGAGAGTTTAGGATTCTAAGCTACGGTGTCACTGAAACTTAGTCTTTAAGTGTGGGGGTTTCCACACCGTCTGCCGCTCAGGGACCTGACATCATATGCCTAGGGACCGGTTGGTAATTACAAATTACAATTACAATTTAGTTTTATTCTCATCCTCATCAGAGGTAAAGGAAAGAAGATAAGAGAAGAAATCAGCTCTAGCCAACAGTTACAATGGCTTCACTGGATTACAAGTGTATCATTACATAACATTACAAGTGTAATAATAAGTTTACACATAAGTTATCATGTCATAAGCGAATGCAAAATTTTAAAAATAGAAAAAGATCAACTTAATGCCTGACTATGTACATTTCTAGTGAAACACAAAAGTACTACTGGTAATACTTCATCCAGCGGATGCAAGGGCCAAGCAAATCTGGCAGCACCAATAAATAAGTTGAGATTCTCTGTCTTTTAACAACAATGAGCACCATGTTGACTAGTATATGGTGTGAAGACAGTATGAGATATAGGAGCACCAAACTAACTATCTAATTTGACTAGTGTCCTAATGACAATATGAAGTACAGCACACAACCCTAGCTATCGAACATAAAACTATCCAACATGGCAAGATTGGCAGGTCACTATGCGATGAAACAATTACATTATGATGTGGGGTATTATTGCATAGATTTTTTCCGTCTTGCTCGTTTTTTATTGTTCTTTTTAGCTGGGCCTATCCTCTTTGTGGGTCTGAATTTTCCCATGACAATTTTCCCATGACAACATGGCAGGTCTACTGAAACTGTGAAAGGTGAACAAGTGAAGCCAGGTCTGTCTAGCAGTACTGTAGACCATCACCATGTCAAATCACAAAGTGTTAATAATAATGATTGAAGAGCACGTCACAAAAGTAGCAAGCCTAGCCTAGACTACCATAGCTTAGAAATCTAAACTCTCATCTCTGTTGCCGGCGGTACAGAGATGAGAGATTAGATTTCTAAGCTAAGACTACCATGGATAGGCACTTACCTAGTTTTTCAAAACTATATACTATGTATTCTATTTGTATACCATTGGATAGATCTCAAGAAAAGAAGTGGATTTGCTTTTTGAATGAAGTCTCTATCTTAATTTAAAGTGACATTATGACCGTCAAAAGACCACAAAATGACAATTTTCTGCCGAAATAACCCATACTTAAGAGTTTAATCAGGACTCAAATATTGTGATCATGCTGCCTTTGGTCAGAACACTTAAATCACTGTTTCTCAGAAGATATTGACACTAGGAACTTGAAATAAAAAGTAGAGGAAAGGTTCTTAAACACCCACCTTGACTATATGAACTGCAGGCCACAACCCTTTTTAAATGTCCTCTCAGACAGCTGATGAACACAGATC
Source organism: Acholoe squamosa (assembly GCA_949317995.1). Taxonomy (NCBI): domain Eukaryota; kingdom Metazoa; phylum Annelida; class Polychaeta; order Phyllodocida; family Polynoidae; genus Acholoe; species Acholoe squamosa. The sequence goes on along the minus strand of OX439047.1, from coordinate 15,107,600 downwards.
AGCAATATATTCAAGGATAACCTACCCAATTATGTATGGCCCGAGGGCAGATATGACCACAAAAAATAGTCCCCCCTGATTGGGTATTCACTGACACCACCAGTGGTCTGGTATACAGCACAACAGACATACACATACACAACACCATGTGGATGCCTGAGACTGGGAACAGCATTTTATAAATCTGCTTATTACTCACTAAGGAGCAACAGCTTATTTGCCATTTTCACACACCTAAATAAATGTCTTAGGATGAAGAGAATGGTGTGAATTATTGTCATATACCTATTTCTCATTATCCTTTATGATTGTAATAAGTCCTATATCTACCAATATTGTACTATCCTACAATAGTAATAGCTTTGCACTGAAGTTCCTGTATTAGTAACATTCCTGTTCAATTGTATTAATGGATGGTGACTACTCTCTGAGTGTCTCCCACCTACGTCATCGATGATGATGCTGGAGGGAGCAGCTCATGAGGAACCCTCCTACATGTACGCTCCTAAAATAGTAACAGGCCCATTAAGGGGAAACCCTAGGCCTACGCACTAACGGTATAGTTATGCTGGAGGAGCGGCCCTCCTCCAGCAGAGCTGTTGAGAACAAGACACCATCAACACTGTACCTTTCGGTGATACCTCTACAATAAAGCCAGCTGAAGACACAACTTACGACAATATTTGACCAAGAAGGTCAAGTTAACCTATTGAAGGTCAAGGTCAAAGGGACATTTTGTGTCCTTCATTCCATATTTAAGGGAGTCTACTGATGTCCTCTCAGTCAGATAGGTCTTGGCCTAGGCCCAGGCTAGGGAAATGTCCACCTGACTAGATTGATCTCACCCAGTCCCAAGGAAATCCAAGGAGGAATCCTCTGAATGGACCCCTCCCCCCACTCTGTCACTGATGTTCAAACATCAAAGGAAAGCCCTCCTAGTCAGTCAGAAAGAAGTCCTGGTAGTCAGTCCTACAGTAGGGGTCTCCTCCAGGTGGTCCCTCCAGTGGTGGGCCTATAGGTGTGGTGCAGTGGGGGAGGTGTTAGAGCTAATCTGTCACTCCTTCTCACAGAGCTCATAGGTCATGATTTTGTAGTTGCTTAGAAAACATGGTGTTGCCTATTAGAAAGGAGAAAACTAGACATTTTCTGAACCTTATTTAACCAGGGAATATGTGAGTACCATTTTTAAATATGTGAGATTTCACACAATAAAAAGCTTCTGAATTTAAGTTCCAACTTCAACTGGGGGAAATATATATTTTTACTTCCCAAACTATTGAACAATTACATGCATATTAAAGCCCTCTTCAAGGCTGTTAAAATGATACCCCAATTGTCCAGATCCACCAGTAAACAGCTTCAGAATCAATAAGTTAAGATGGGTCACCCTGAAGACCCCCCACTTTTGCTTTATCACACTGTGGGCGTCTGCGCACGGCAGAGCCGCCCACGGGAGTTATGTCAGTACCTACCATGGAAACACAAAGTCTTTATATGTTTCCATGGTAGTCTAGGCTAGGCATGCTACTTTTGTGACGTGCTCTTCAATTATTAAAGACATATAAAGTTAAACATGTCAAAGCATTGGCTTTGGAAGTTTGGTAAAGACACATCCAAAGTTTGGATGTGTATTGACATTAGTATTGACTTTTTCAGGCTTCTTTTACTAGGCACTTCAACAACAAATTAAAACCAAATACTCTAAGATTTCTGTGGCCACATGTGATAGAGCTCATGGAGACATTTCAAATTCATTTTGAATTAGGTTTTTATCTTCTCTAGAACCAGAGATACAGGGCAAATAGTGTCCAAAATATTAAGGCAAGTAGCGCTATTGACTATAGGAATAGTAGGAAAGGTGGTATAATATCTGTGATGTGAGTTCAGCTGCATAGTGGGCCCAGTGTCACACTGGGTGGTAGCATGCACAGATGCGTTTTTTTTTCTGTTTCCACTTGATATCTAAGGACCCAGAAAGCAATGTTCTAATGGTCCCATCTACATAAAAGTTAGTTTTCTAGAATATTTAGGATCATAGCTTTGATAGGATATATTTGTTAAGTTCCCAAGTTAAATCTAAGTAGGGATAAAATGCTAATAAAAAGTCCTAACATAGCGGCAATGTACACAGCAATTTCTTTTCAATGTTTCATATTTTGGTCCTCTCAATAGTATCAGTGGGCAAAATTGTACGTACATGAAAACTCATATCCTGGTAGATCATTATGCCCTAAAGCTGTGTCTGGTGTTATTTTTTTAGTGTCTCAATTGGTTAATGTATTTTCCAAAGCTTCAATGTCACCTTCATATTCAAGTTACTGTAAAATGCTTATTAATTGGAATTTTTTCTCCCCGTTTGCGCTGGTGGTTATTGAAATATAATGAAAACAGTCCATTAAGGCCCCAAATCGGCGATATCGGCAAGGTCGCAAATATCGGCCGCACTCCCACCTGGTAGAAAGTGCCAATCTAGCCTGCCAGCTTTTTTCAGCCCCGAGAGTGGCGATGTCAAAGTACCTACTTTTACAAACAAAGCCTTTTTCAAAGGTGCAGTGTCAGTTGTTAACAGTTAATACAGATACACATTTACCAGTAACCATACAAGTACCGGGTAAAGAGAGGCATTATGAAGGGCACTTACTAAGATCTAGGCTGAGGTCCTGTCAAGTTAAGAACTTTAAGAAGGCCTACACAAGACTACAGCAAAAATCTTACACTTAGTATCTACATGTAAGAAAAGAAGCTATGTTACCCTTCCAACAGCTACCGCTCAACTGATCACTTTCATTTGAAAAGTGGTCTTTTATAGTGCTCCCCCTCTTTTCCATAGCGACGTGATGTCACAGGGTAACATGGTTACCATGTTACTATGAGATGTCACAGCAAATCAAAAACTTGGTTGTTGATGGGGCTGTGTATATGCCAAGGCATGTAATTTTACATGTCTTTGGGTGGGAATGCGGTTTCATCATGTGAATCCTCAGGCTGTATGTACCCAGTACACATCAGATCAAGTTGATGTGATGTGTAGGTTGGGTGGAAGTGCGGTGTCAACACCCATATGGGGTGGTTGATCTTGGTTCCCAAAATTTTGGGGTGGTTAAAAGTGTTAACTCTGGTCCAAATCTTTGGGGAAATATTTTTACTCCCCCCAGGGGGGGGGGGGTGTGTGTATGTGCCTATGCTGTATTAAGGACATTGTGGGTGTCCGGACAACATTATTTTTCCTATTTAATTTTCTAAAGTGATAAATAAAATCAGAAAAAAGATGGATACAGATGTGATTCGATTCCAATACGGTAGAGTTCCATATTGAACAGGTGAAATTTATTTTGAGGGAATAAATTCCACCAAGGAATATTTACTGATCCATGTGGAGAAGAGGGCTAAGGGTGGGTATGTCCCAACCTTAGGGCACTAATATTAAGAATAGTCAGGGTGACTTTGTTGAAAATTAGAATAATAAATTAGTTGACGTGGCTAGGACAAACAAAATCACCCCGCCGGTGTCGGGGATGTCTTTAGTGTAGGGCATCCATCACATTCAGTCCCACTGGTGAGATTGTATGTAAACGATGGATCCAATTCATTTCTATTAGGTCCCTCAAGTATTTGGATTTGTTTCCCCTGGGGGGTGCAAATACAAAATCCAAGACATGAAGCTCTATTGGTAGGGTCTTCGGGTCTAGGGGGTTCCCATGGCCTGGACGATTGAAATGCCTCGCTATTTCAATGTCGGGGTCATTGTTCTTGATTTTACCAAAATGGCTACCAAGGCGGGTCTTGAGTGGACCTAAAGTTTGCCCAACATATTGTACTTTACACTTGGTGCAAGTGATACAGTAGATCAAGTTGGAGCTAGAGCAACATATATTGTATCTACTGGTGTACTCTCTGTTGGTGGCACAGCATTTCACTCTGCCACTTTTGTTGAGCTTCGGGCAGTACAACTAGGATTTGGGTCTCAGGCACCTGTTTGTGTTAGGCTGGGGTGGTGGTCGCGGTTCCAGCGGCCTAATTTTAGCCCTTACTAGGATATCCCTCAGGGATTTTGGTTTCCTGAATTCCCCAATCAATTCTTGGACATGTATATTGCGTGTTTTGCAAGATTTGCCCAACATATCCCAATGTTTTTCTACAAGTTGACGTAGGCCCCTGAAGCCAGGGCTGTACGTGGTTAGTAGGATATTGGGTGAGGGTCCCCCCTCTTTCTTAGGTTTAGGAGCGAGGAGCTCAATCCTGTTCCTACGGTAGGCCTTAAAAAAAAGACTCACCAACCAAGGCTGTAGGGTAGCCCCGGCGGACAAACTGGCGGCCCTTGATGATGCTGTGTTTTATGAACTCTTTATCATTAGAGCAAATTCTCCTCAGTCTTAGAAATTGTCCATGGGGGATGCCTCGTAAACAATGTCTAGGATGAGCTGAGAGCCAGTGCAAATAAGTGTTGACATCCGTGGGTTTGGTGTACAGAGTGGTCTGCAGTTTACCCTCATTATCAATACTTATCATTGTGTCCAGAAAATTCACCACAGTGGTTGAAGTCTCTGCTGTAAACTTTATAGTATCATGTACCGTAATCTCCCGCGTAGAAGGCGCAGCTCGCGTAGAAGGCGCCCCCCCAACTCAGAGAAGGCCTTTTCACGTAGAAGGCACACGTACCTCTTTTGGATCGATTTCCGGTAAAACCCGCGTATAAGGCGCCCCCCAACTCACAGGGGGGCTGTTTCGCATAGAAGGCGCCCCCCCCCCTCCCCACCCCCTATTCTACAGTGACCGGTCTGCCGCGGTGCAGGCTCTATGAGTTCAAGCTGTCATCGGCACACGGTTGGCTTGAAGCCGCCGAGCGCCCGTCGACACCTCCCGGTCTGCCGCGGTGCTGGCTATATGAGTTCAAGCTGTCATCGGCACACGGATGGCGTCAAACCCGCCGAGCAAATCTACAGCGACCGGTCTGCCGCGGTGCAGGCTCTATGAGTTCAAGCTGTCATCGGCACACGGTCGGCGTCAAACCCGCCGAGCAAATCTACAGTGACCGGTCTGCCGCGGTGCAGGCTCTATGAGTTCAAGCTGTCAGCGGCACACGGTCGGCATCAAACCTGCCGAGCGCCTGTCGACAGCTCCCGGTCTGCCGCGGTGCTGGCTATATGAGTTCAAGCTGTCATCGGCACACGGTGTGACGGTCGGTGTCAAACCCGCCGAGCAAATCTACACCGACCGGGCTGCCGAATTGCTGGCTATATGAGTTCAAGCTGTCATCGGCGCATGGTGGGCCTTATCCCCGGCGAGCGCGTTGACACCTCCCGGTCTGCCGCAGTGCTGGCGCTATGAGTTCAAGCTGTCATCGGCGCATTTTCCCAAATGAGATGTTGGAAAAACCAGCGTATAAGGCGCACCCCAAACTCAAGGCAATTTACCTCCCGCGTATAAGACCCAGCAGCATTTTGTTTGGCGTAGAAGACGCGCCTTCTACGCGGGAGATTACGGTACACTATGACACCAATGATGGTGCCTGGTTGTAGCCTGGTTGTAGCCTGTCTATATCCTTGAGTTTGTTTAGAAGGTCTGTTGTGTCCTTCAGGTATGATGGTATTGTGGGTAAAATAGGTCTGAGGTACCTATCTACAATAGCCGATATTTTCTCAGTGGGAGACCCATTTGCTGATACAATGGGTCGCCCAGGCGGAGGTTTGTGGATTTTAGGTACCAAATATAGCTCAGGTGTTCTAGGTTTGCTAGTTAGGCTCTTATTGAGGAAATTTTTGGTGATTTTACCTTCTGATTCTAATTTGATTAGCTCTTGGGTTATTTCACTATTAAATTTCTCAGTGAGGTCCTCAGGGACTTCTCTGTAGAATTTAGGGTCAGAGAGTTGTCTCTGACCCTCTGCTATGTAGTCCTCTCTGTTTTGGACTACTAGAGCTCCTCCTTTATCAGCTGGTTTGATAATGATACGTCTATTATCAGAAAGGTCCTTTAGGGCCTTCTTCTCCAGCTTGGTCATATTGTGGCTATGGGGTGCCTTAACGGTGAGTTTCTTAAGTTCAGTTTCATTAGCAACAATGAAGGCACGGAGGGCATTTGGGACCTGCCCTGGTGTCCAGGGATAGTCATTCTTAAGGACTCTTGACCTGTTTAGTGCTTCCAGGATAGGCGTGGAAGCACTATTGGGGGCCGGGTCCTCTTCATCGCCTTGATCCCTCACAGAAGGTGAGGGATCTGTGTCTGATTCGGAATCAGAATTTTCTGATGATTGTAAATCATCTATGTTTGATGTGGCAGAGTTGCTCTGCTGTAGAGCGGCACGTCTATGGTCACGTGCCGCTCTAATTGCATTGTGGCGGTTTTTAATCTCAAGTGCATCAAAGAACGCTCTAATTTTTAGTTTGCGATGGAAAGCATCCAAATCCTTTCTGAGTTCGACCATAGAAGGTTCGCCAGGGGTAGGACAGAATTTTATACCTAATTCCAAGACATGGGTTTCGTACTCATTCAGGGAATAGTCAGACAAATTAACTACTAGGGGATTTTCAGAAATTCTGGTAGATAAATTGCTTATTTGATTCTTAAAATCAGTAAGTAAGTCAAAGACATTTGTATCATTAACCTGGTTGTATTGTTCCGACATGGCAGAGTTACAATTATTGGTCATGTTGGTAGAATTCAATGTAGAAATACCGGTACAATTGTCAATATGGGATTCAACATTGGGTTGATCAACATTCATTTTTTCAAACATAACAATAGAGTCATTTTGAACTTTATGACCGAATGAACTGACAGTGAGAGTGCCCAGGGTCAGGGGCACCAATTGTGCGGGTGGGGGGCTGGGCCCATCCTTATCAGGTACAGTGATAAGTTCACTGATCCCATCGGCTGTGTTTAGCGACCTTTGTTCATATTCTGGATTGCCTTCTGGAAGTCCTGAATAGTGAACCGGCGTGTTTGAGGTGAGCGACCACATCGGCCTTGGGCCGTCTGCCAACCCCCGCTCGGCTGTTGGCCTGAGGGGCCAGGTTGCTGGCGGGGGTTGGGGAAATCCGGGGCGCTAGAGGGGCCCGGGATAGGTGATCGGGATCTGTTATTGGCCTGATTGTTGGACAAATTAGGACCCTGTGGGGGTTTGGGGTTGCTCTTATTCTTTTTACCTTTACCTTTTTTGGCTGTGTTCTCCTTACCCTTATTGTTGGACTTGGAATTAGTATCTACATGTAGTCTAATAAAACAAGGATGTGATTTCTCCACCATACTCTATACTCATAGGGAATCAGAGAGGTAAAATCGACAAGGGGACAAGCCCACTCCTTAGCTGAGAAGGGACATGGTCGCCATGATGGGGCTAACTGGGATTGGGTAACAAATAGTTGGGCCAACTTCTAGTTCTACTCAAGAGAGCCGCGCTGGTTGGCTAGGTGACAAGGGACAAGACCACTTCTTAGAATCGACAAGGGGATAAGGCCGCTCCTTAAAATCAGCAAGGGGCAAGACCCATTTCTCAAAATCGACAAGGGACATGAGATCCCCCCCCTGTCTTTTGGGACAATTTCAAGGGAATAGGGGGCATTATCTAGATCAAAGATGCACAAAGTAGTCTGTGCAGCAAATTCCTATGATAAAATAAGTATATTTAGGACCTTTATTTTTACTTAAATTCTTTCAGCATCTACATTACATGATGCTAGGGAAGACTCACCGCCACCTGCCCGTATAGGACCCATGGGGCCAGCCATGCCTCCTGGCTTTAAAGTTAGCGACCTGGGTTCAGAAGACTCAGACAGCTCGTCCTCCTCATCAGACAGTGATGAGGATGAAAAGGATGATACAAGAAGCAAGAAGGCAACTTCACATTCAGGTATTGGACCTGCGCTACCACCAGGCTTCGTGCTGCCTAAGGCGCAGAATACGAAACGTGATGTCGGAGAAGATGACAGTTACGTCATTGGTCCAGTGCCACACAAGGGGCCGCAGGTCGAGTACTCGGCTGCTGAGGAGTTTGAGAGGCGAGCACAACGAATGAAGGATAAACTGTTAAATAAGGTTAGCAAGATCAATTTATAACAATGTGAAGTTCTATAAATCCTAGTAATCATTTTGCAAAGGGTTAAGGCTATTGTTTTTGTTGGTTTTTTTTGTGTAGATCTTTATGCCTAACAATACTATTTTTCTGCATCTTATAAATCAATCATACATGGTATATCATATGATATTTGCTTTCCTACACTTAATATAGGACACAGAGCAAGACTTGGGCCCCCAGAAGCGAGAGTCATGGATGACGGAGCTGCCAGAATTCATGAAGAAAAAAGTAGGAATCAACGTAGAGGCCAAGTCGTCTTTCTCTCGCAGTAAGTGTACTGCCGTTCAAGATGAAACCTGGACAGAAACACCCGCCGAGCGAGAGAAAAGGGAAGAGGTCAGCTATCAAAAGTTCTTTTATTCCTCTATTTTAACATATAATATAAAAGAAAATGGGCATACATCCACACCCTGACACTACTTTGTTATAAATGGAGTGATTGCTATGGTTTACTTTAAGAGGTAAACTTCCGTTGTCACCTCAGATCTCCAACTGTGGTGGATCCAGGATTTGGAAAAGGAGGGGATGCTCCCTTTATTTAGCGTCTATTTTTGATAATTTTTAGGTTTGAAATGGGAATTTACCCGGTAAACTCTAAACTTTATGCAAAAAGGAGGGGGGGGGGCTGTGCCCCCCGCCCCCTTCTAAATCCGCCACTGAATGATTTTGCCAATTAACAATAATCCATCACCATCTCATTAGAATATGTAATACTGAAATACCTCGCGTGTAAGGCGCAGCTTATACACGAGGATAGACTCCTGGTATACCTATAGGATCAGTAAAAGTTAGTCCTAAAAATCTAGCCTCAGATGCGCATTTATATACCAGGATACATTATTGACCAACGAGAAAATTCACTTCATTCAGTGCAGACTTTGTGGGGTGCATTACATGAACCGTGGTACCCATCATGCTTATATCCCCGAGATCTGTGCGAATCTACTGAGAATTTTTTTCACCATTTATATTTAGGGAGGGGGGGGGAGTCTTTTAAAGTTAAGACTCTTATTTTCCATTCTAATGTTATTAGGAGGAGCGGCTTGGTATCCGGCGTCCCCGTAAACGTGCAGCAGAGGAGGATAATGTCCCTTCGTCGAGGGACCTACAGATGCAACAAGAAGTCTTGGAGTATAATGTGAGTGCATGATTATAATTTGATTAATGGACGCTATGCTGAATTTGTAATAGTGAATTGATTCCTTCTCTGAGAGAAACAAGAAATCAGCAAGATTATCCTTCAGCTCTAGTTGCATATACCAAATGTGATTGGCAATGCATTCGTAACATTGATCATTTCCTCTTGCTAAAGACTAATGGCTTTTATTGTTTTGCAGAAGAGAACAAAGCGTGGAGAGTCCTTAGTAGAAATGCATCAGAGGAAAATGCATAAAAAAGAGGTTTGTAGAATATATCATACTTTATTGCTTGACAGGTTCTGAAAGTTAACTTGCCTGAGTCTTTATAATATAGTTTCGTCTACAACTTACGGTACCTTTAAGGCGCAATATGTATATTTCAGAAAAAGGAGCTGAAAAAGGCGAAGAAGAAAGAGAAGAAGGCAAGGAAGAAAGCAAAAAAGGAGGGTAAAGTATACAAAGAGAAAAAGCCAGAGAGGGTGCCCTTCGACAGAGAGCGAGATTTACAAACAAATCGTTTTGACGATGCGATGAAGAAACAAGCACTTAAGAAATCAGCAGGAATGGGTAGTCGATTCAAGTCGAGTGGGCAAGAAAAATTCTTGTAGTATTGGTAGATCGTGTTATGGATGAATGGAATATTGGTGAATGAGCAAATGTAAATTAAGTTGTTTAGATAATTATTAACACTAATATGAACAACAATTCTCTTTTTTTTCTATAAATAAACAAACCTTTATTGAGGTTCTTTTTACATATAACTTGTGGTTTGATGTGTATTGGTCCGTTAGATTCACGGACCATCGTCCGCTATACAAGTCATGGTGAGGCAATAGCCGCTGCCGACAAACCAATTCACTATCAACCTCCAACTTCTGTGAATCCCCGCTCATAAGCCGACCTCATTCATATGCCAGGGGTAGACTTTGGGCAAATCTAAGAAGCCTTTTTTGGCCTAAAATCCAAAAATAAAATCCGCTTAACACCAGGGTTTTACGCTCCATGCAATACATCGAGATATTATTCATGGGTAGCCAACAATACACAAAGATCGCGTCAGTGACCCTTTAATTAAGGCAGCCGACCCGTACTCAACTCATCCTGGGCAAACGTAGAGAGGTTGATGATGGACTTTGTTGTCTGACACGGTCACAGAGAATGATATATCGCCACCATATGGAATACCCAGAGGTAGTCTAACATGCATATATATGTTATCCCTTGGTCCCCTTCCCCCTGCCATATACCCGCCCCACGTGCCCCACAGCTGTGTTGAATTACGATGTCTGCCAATCAGCTGTCTGTCGCATTGACCCATAAACGGACAACTTTAATGATACCATATCTGCTTAGACAAACTTTCATTACGCTGCAAAAATAATTTCATTGAAAATGAGGAAAATATTTCAGTTAATTTCAAACCTCATAAAATTCCTTATTTGATATGGGATCGCATGGCAATGCTTTTGTAACATTAGGATGTGTGGATTACTACTGAAATCCAAAGTCTCAACAGACCTAAATGTAAAATCAAACTGATTGTCCGTTATGGGGTAAAAAAAAACATAATCACCAAAATATTAGTAAAACTATTCTTCCAATAAAAGCACTTAAATATTTCCTTCACATTTAAAGATGAAGTAGTGGTGAGACAAATATGTTGTGAAAAATCAAACCTGGTCATGTGAAATTAATTAACACATTATTTGAAAATCTTCAAAAATTTGCAATACCTCACAAAAATTAAAACAACTTCTAAAACTAATAATTCCATACTAAAACACAATTAGTACAAAAGTGATAATAGTTTAAGCCTTCAGCAACCCAGTCTAAATCCCTAATCCTGTTTGGTGAAGCAAATATTGTGCTGACTGGTTTTATTTTAACCATACAATTGTTTTGACTAAACATATTGCTACAATAAGCAAGGTGCTTATTATTTTTTTTTAACCTTTTGGAACATGTAAATCCTATACTCTCAGAAAAGATCTCATATGATCTTGAGACTTTACATTGAATTTACTCTTCCCCTGCAAATATGCACAAAACTTCAACACAACACAAATTCTTCCCTCAAACCAGGGTACCTTTGACTGCTGTGATTGCGATAAGATATTGAACAAAGGGCATATATCAATAAAACTAATCACAAATCTCGGATGATGTATGACTTCGGTAAGATGAATGATGGTGAATGACATAAAATCTAGTAATGACGGACAATGAATGACTACTTATATACGATAAAAGCAGCTCGCTTCCTGAATCCTGAATGATATACGGCGACTAATGTCATGGATTATCATACACTTGTAAATAACAATCCATAACCATGAATGAAGGTTCAATGAGAAATGCTGACTGATGGAACACTGACATGTTCATAATATGTGTGACCCACAATTTGGTGAGGGTGAGACATGAATGACTTGTGAGTTCTAAAACTGATCAATGTTCAAATAATGGGTGAGTGGATCACAAGCCTGAGACATTATGAGGATGATTAGAAATAATTACTACTGTGCTCCCTTGAACACTAATGTGCTCTCTCGACAATGATGGCGGTGCGATACGCACTTAGCGGACTCAATGAAATGTCATTCGCTCATCAAGATGACTGCTATATTTTAGACACACATCATGGAAAAACATCACGGTACGATGTACCTTAAATTCTTACGTATTTATAAGCCGCGGCCAGTACAAGAATCAGGCCTAGGTGGGTAGAGTGTAGGGGTTAGATCTGACACATACCCAATATTTTCCCAATTCTTCCAGCATCAGAGGTGGGTCCCCATAACTTTTTGAATTTTGAAGATTCATTAATCAGAAGGAAAAAAAATTATACCATTTTAAATTATTTTCACACTCGGGTGCGGCTTATAGAAGGGTGCAGCTTATACGCGAAAATTTAAGATACACCTGCACCAGATGAGGCCTGATAGCAGAGGTTATTTGATTCTCAATAGATCAAAGACATCATCAGCTGTTAAGTGTAGCCACAGTCATGTGTTAATGCTCGCGTGGTGGTTGATGCCAATGCCAGATGCTGCTTCGTTCGTGATGAGCTTATCTACACTTGTTCGGATGATTTTTTTTTACATCCGCGTCTGTGCAGCTTTCATCACACCATCATCTCCATATGGAAATTCTCTGCAAAAATTAAAAACCCTTTTAAACTGGAAGCCAATTCAGGTAAATGCTGGGAAAGAACACTGCCACCAAAGCTTACCAAATTTGATCTTGTCATTTCGATTTGACGATAAAAGTAGGACTGGGGGTCTGACTAAGAGTACCTCCCCCAGGAAAATTTTGAATATCAAGAGGCCAAATTGTGCATTCCGTTGCTTTTAGAGGATGACCAAGTGGGGGGAAAATGAACAGTTTGCATGTAGACCTATGCAATTAGAAAGCAAGCTTCAAAACTACCACTTCTATCCTGGAGTAAGGTAACACCAGAAATCTTTGTTTCCTCATAGAATTCCTTTGGTACATACAGCTTTTACACATGTACAATCCCACTACGCCCTGTTTTAATCTATGACTCTTACAACTCTCTCATACATAGATAAAACCCTGTTATACATACTGGGATCCTAATACGGCCTCCTTCTGTATAGAGCGGAGGTGGTTTTTGTGTTCTTGTTCTAGTCTCACAATACACTGCTGCATCTCGCTGACAATGTCGTAGCATGATTTGGTATCCTCAATAACCGTGTTGTTAGCATTAGCATCGTCTGTGTTGTTAACCCTCTGCGATTCATCTGTGACCAAGAATTTATATCAGGACTTGTTTATTGGTTATAACGTCTTTGGACAAAGCATCACGAATGTCATTGAAAACTCGGATAGTTCAGCAGCTGGTCATACCGTAATCTCCCGCGTATAAGGTGCGTATTATAGATTTTCTCAAAGTTGGGGGTGCGTCTTATACGTGGGGTACCTCCAATTTCCAATTGAGATTGAGGTAGTATGTAATGTACACAGCAGTAGCTCTATAATCACACCTACCAGTAGTTATTCCATGTGTACTGTATAGGCCTAGGAGGCTGGGGATAGCATTGCTGAGGTGTTACCGCGACATTTGAGGGTGTGAGGGTGCCATGAGTATAGTGAAGGCAGCATTAGAGGGTGTGAAAAACTCACACCTTCATATTGAAGCGAGTAAGCCAAAACGGCAAAAGGGTGTGAATGAATACCCCCCCCCCCTCCCCCACTACTACTAGCTATGTGAATTGGCTTTGGCAGTAGTTGGAGAGGGAATATTTTATAGCATAAGGCCAAAGTTTAGGGTGCGCCTTATACAAGGGTTTTTCAAGATATTAATTCGTATGAAGTAGGTGCGCCTTATACGCAGATTAGACCTTTCTTAGTTAAGGGTGCGCCTTATACGCAAGCTGCGCCTTATACGTGGGAGATTATGGTAGTGCTCTATTTTATTGAAATATTGATTTATAGGTATACGCTAGTTTAATTTTTATGTGTATGTAAGCTTTAATAACTACCAGTATCTTATCTAGTTTCCCAATGTATCAAAGCCTAGCCGGTATTTTTAGTATTATTACTATATATCTACAGAATAAGTAGAATGACTTACCTATCTTTGAATTCAATTCAGCTGTTCAAAAAATGGAAGAGGAAAAGGTTATTTTACAAACAACTATGACGAAACATTACATGAAATAGACCAAATTCAAAATGCTCAATTTGGACAAAATGTTTTCCCTTGATTACAAATTCATATAGACATTTTTTTTCTCTTCATCTATACATACCCTGCATTTTCTCAAGTTTATCAATGTTGTTAAAGAGGATAGAGTGAATGCGTTCCATTTCCCGGTCAATGTCCAGGTCCATTTTGATGTCTGCAGGAAGACGACCGCTGACTGGAGCACACCCGGCCGCTGACGCATCCTGCGATTTACAACTGAACAGGAGAAAATAATACATTGTGTAGTTGATATTCATCTCTGTGATAAGATATATCTAGGTTATCAAATTCCATAATTTTCACTTACATTTCACTCAAGTTACCTCCCTTATCTACATCTCATCCTGCTAAAAAGAGTCAACCTGTGTATAAGGTGCACCCTAAATAGGCATGTTTATTATCAAAGCTGGGGTTGAAATGAGTACTGCATTCTCCCACATATAAGGCCTATCTTGTACGCGAATCTGAGGCGTCCCGCGCCTTACAGAATCATCCCAAACACAGGGTGCGTCTTATAGGTGGGTCCTTTCCCTAGCCCACTTAAAAGGGTCTATGTCTCCTCTTTACTATCCCCTCAGGATGTGTGTGGTGCACATATGCGCGGGCACTGACACATTCCTCTGTGAAATTGTGTAATGTAGTTCTCGCCATGAATATGACCTTAGCTGTCGAAATGGCGTTAAACATCTATTACTCACTCACTCACTCCACTCACCCTTTCACTATAAACATAATAAACCATCAACATTCAGGTCCTAGGTGCTGCTTATTGCTTTCTCTTCAGCTCAGGGTGTGCCTTAAATGCGGGATGCCTCAAACGAGATTATGGAATATTTATAGATAAAGAACAGCCACTGAGTAGCTCTTTGTGATGTCATTATGCTATTTATAGGTACTGAGTAACTATTGATAACGTCATGATGCTATTTATATGTACTGAGTAGCTCCTGATGACGTCATGATGCTATTTATATGTACTGAGTAGTTCCCGATGACGTCATTATGCTATTTCTAGGTACTTACCACAACCAGTGACCCTTGATGAAAGCGGCGGGGTGGTATGTCTTTAACCGGTTCCGGTTCATGTTACAGATCTTGTTTAGAATGTGCTTCCTACAACACAAACACATCATTATTAGTAACGTCGTAGTTTGGGAGTATAAGTAAAATGAGTGGATTTAACATGGTCAGCCTAACACTAGACATTGTACAGAGATAAATTCAGTGGAGGGGGGATTAGTGATATAATAATCAGATATTAGTGACCCAAGGAATGCCAGGGACATAAACGTTCAAAAGGAATTAGATTAAACCTCATTTCATTGATGTTCAACTGTATTACCGTTATTTGATTGAATTACTTGCTTACACAATATACGTCATTGGACTTTGTCCTAGTTTATTGACCCATAGATCAGAGTTTGCTGAGTCTACTTACCACTCGGTTTCCTCGACACAGTTACTGGCCTGAATGTACAGCGCACGTTGGGGCTGGACGACCTGGAACATCTGTATAAAGGACAGTGAACCATTATAATACCTATACTCATTATACCTGTATCCATATCCACATATATCCATATAATACCTCTAGTCATCATTATACCTGTATCCATATCCACATATATCCATATAATACCTATAGTCATCATTATACCTGTATCCATATCCACATATATCCATATAATACCTATAGTCATCATTATACCTGTATCCATATCCACATATATCCATATAATACCTATAGTCATCATTATACCTGTATCCATATCCACATATATCCATATAATACCTATAGTCATCATTATACCTGTATCCATATCCACATATATCTATATAATACCTCTAGTCATCATTATACCTGTATCCATATCCACATATATCCATATAATACCTATAGTCATCATTATACCAATATCCATATCCACATATATCCATATAATACCTACACTCATTATACCTGTATCCATATCCACATATATCCATATAATACCTATAGTCATCATTATACCTGTATCCATATCCACATATATCCATATAATACCTATTGTCATCATTATACCTGTATCCATATCCCCGCCATATCCACATATATCCATATAATACCGATAGTCATCATTATACCTGTATCCATATCCACATATATCCATATAATACCTATAGTCATCATTATACCTGTATCCATATCCACATATATCCATATAATACCTATAGTCATCATTATACCTGTATCCATATCCACATGATGTATCCATCTTCATGTATCTTGTCATGATGCACCCATCACTATATCGGTGCATCACACTGACCCTTTGGTAGTGCTATCAACAGTCAGTGATGAAGCATTTATCCAGCAAGTGCTCAGCTGTGGAAAGTCTACTTGCTAGGGCTGGATCAACAGTATGTGATCTTCTGTAATCTCCCGCGTATAAGGCGCGCCTTATATGCCAAACAAAATGCTGCTGAGTCTTATACGTGGGAGGGACATTGCCTTGAGTTTGGGGTGCGTCTTATAGGGGGGGTATTTTTACTAAAGAACAGTACTAAATTAGCAAAAATCTGCCCTTAGATGTGCGCCTTATACATGGACTTGCATTCTCTGAGTTGTGGGTGCGCCTTATACGCGAGCTGCGCCTTATACGCGGGAGATTACGGTTATTAATTATCGGGATCATGTAATCCTCCTTGAACCCAAACACTTGCTGTAAGGTGAACAAAATAAAAATGGCTGTAAGGTCTAACTTTTCATTTTTTTTAAAGATATGATACCATGGTAGTGATATCCATGTACTTACATATTTGCGTGTGAAGGTGCTCTCCTGTAGATCCTCTACAGCCAGGATGTCCTGTATGGGGATGGTGCACAGTGCCTGGTTACCTGAAACACCAACAAGCATAATAATACCTCACATATAAGGTGCAGCCTATACCCAGCTAGCAACATTACCGTAAATTCAAATCAAATTGTGGCTTATAGGTGCAGCCCAAAGTCGGGATGCGGTTTATATAATAGGGTATTTAGCTCAATGAAACAGTACTGAACCATCAATTTTCAGATGCAGCTCATAGCATTCTCCTAAAGTCGTCAGGATTCGGCTTATAGGAGGGTGCACCTTATACGAGGGAATTTACGGTAATTGTCTGACATTGAAATAATGCCAACTCTTCACTGCAAGCCTCTTAGGGGGCAGGTGGTGCCCATCTAACAACTATCATCAGTGATACATATATATATATATATATATATATATATATATATATATATATATATATATATATATATATATATATATATATATATATATATATATATATATATATATATAAATATATACACGTGTAGGGTTTATGGTCCAAGTATAGGATATAACTGGTATGTGGCTAACTACATGTACCCACATGTGCACAGCCTGTCTATATTTTCATTGAATGATTGACATCACACCTTAACAATGACTCTTGACTACCTTTATAAGACAAATGCATGATAGAGAGGACTCTTTCTGTACTTACCCTTGGCTTTGCAGTAGGCGAGGCTATGGTTCGTTAAACAGAAGTATCGCTTCTTGAAGTTCTTGAGTCCCAGTTTCCGACGTCCTTGTGCCCGTTTGATCAGAAATCTGCAAGGAAAAGTGAATAGAAGAAAAAGACCAGCTTCATTACCTTCTCCTAGCTCCCTTAAATATATCTGAAATACCGTAATCTCCCGCGTATAAGACGCGTCCTCTACGCCAAACAAAATGCTGAGGGGTCTTATAACATTCTCCCAAGAAGGGGGTGCGTCTTATACGAGGGGTAATTTTACTATAAAAATGTACTAAATTTACAAATTTCAGCATTAAAATGTGCGTCTTATACGCGAAAATGCATGTGCTGAGTTGGGGGTGCGTCTTATACGCGCAGCGCGTCTTCTACGCGGGACAATACGGTAGGTCTTGTCCAATAATATACTATAAGTCAACAAAAAAAACTCACCCCTCTTTTAGTACGATCGGGGCCTCGATGCTCATGGAATGCATGCGGGTGAGGGAGCTGATGATATCGAGGAACGTCTTAATGGCCTCCATGTGCTGCGAGTCAGTGAACTTATTAATTATCGGGATCATGTAATCCTCCTTGAACCCAAACACTTGCTGTAAGGTGAACAAAATAAAAAAGGCTGTAAGTAAGGTCTCATTTTTCATTTTCTTATGCATTCTAATCCCTTTATTGTATACTGTGGTCGTAGATATTTTCACGTGTAAAAATATTCACGGAATTGGCAAAAAAGACAAATTCACGTGCATTTAAATTCACTGACTTGTCAAATTTAAAATACTGTATGCTTGTTCCAATATTTCATGATCTACCTGCATCTGAGTACTAAAGGGGCATCTATAGACTTACCTATTGTATAGGTATAAACGGGACCCATATTACATAACGTTCTCATATCAATAGAAAAAATCTTACTATGCCAGCACACTACTACCTGGATAAATTTTCACTGAGGACATGAATTTGCAGACATTAAATTTCCCCTAAAAACGCGAAAATATGTACAGAGCGAAATAAAGTACGACCAGAGTATCTGCCTTAAAGCTATGAAATAAGGGGTAAATGTTGTACTTATGTTGTGCACCAGGGAATACATGAGCTTCTGCTGTTTTAAGTTGTTCTCCCCCCCCCCCATGATGATCTCCATAATCATATCTCTTTCGTAGTCAAATTATGCCTAGTCGTTACGTGTATATATATATATATATATATATATATATATATATATATATATATATATATATATATATATATATATATATCTATATATCTATATATCTATATATATATATATATATATATATATATCTATATATATATATATGCGAAGCGGTCTTCAAAAAGTGGAATCAGTGTTTTATGTGTGTTTATATAGATGATAGAATGACTGAATAGTGTATTTAAATTTTATAAATAGTTGTGACACACAAGCCTAGATATAAATTTCCATGGACTGACACTACAAAGGCCAGATACTAGATGGGACTAAAATGCGCTGCTTTGGATAGGGACTACTGAAAGTTCATAAACAGCTTTATATAGCCTTCCTTAAAGTATGTGTGCACATTTTCTCCGCAGCCCCTGTCATTTTTAGACTGTCATAGGACACTTTATCACAAATAAGGGAATGGTCATTATGTATCAACAGGGGATGGTGGATTTGAGCGGGGGGGCATAAAAAATCTCTTCTTAGCATAGAAACTCAAAGACTACTATAGATCAAAGAATGGCGTGAAAATTCTCCCCGCCTCCTATGTCACATATGTGGGCGGGGGCTAAAAAAAATGTCCACTGCTGAGGGGATGACTGTAAAAACTTTCCCCACATCTGCACAAAAACTCACGACCCCCCCCTTGATAAAAAAAAATGACCACTCCCTAAGGACCATATGCAGAATTTCTCAAGAAGTGGCTTACACACTTTACAGAAGGCCCCAGACACGTCTGTAGCTACATTAATGCACTACAAGGTCCTTGAAGGGTGAAGAAGGTGACTCGCAGGATCCTTCATTATATAATAATATACGATCTACCCGAAGGCGACATGGAATATAATATTCTGAATCAGTGATTTCAGGTCCGAATTCTAATATGTTTCAATACAACACTGTGAATCCAGAATAATAAAAGGCATGCAGGACAATATAAAAACAACAGATATGCCTAGTTTGAAATGATAATAACAACAACTCACTGTTATAAGTTTGCACCTTTAGAGTTTCAGTACCATAAAACCAACAAACAAGGCGCGGCTCATAGACCACTTCAAAATGTTACTGTGGCATATAGTGGAACTCATGGTGAAGCTTTTATGTAGATTCTTTCATACAGAGACTAAGTCAGGAATTATATCCTGTTCCGACCCAAAGTACATTCTATAGCAAAGTCGACAACTCTAGTACCGCAAAACCTGGTCATAAGCATATCTTTTTTTTCTTTTTTTTTTTTTTTTTGCCATTTTGGGTCAAATTCTGGTTCTGAATTCTCACCAGAGCCTACCCCCGGCTTATAACTGGCAGCTGTCGCCATGTAGCCAAAAAGTGGCGACAGTTGCCTTGAAATTCGCGACAGATACACTGCTATTATTCCAGATTCTGGGCTTTCCAACAATGAAAGAACTTTTGCCGAACTTTTCAAATATTCCCACTAGAACAAGAGTTATGAAGTCATTCCTAGAAGTTACTAGAATGAATCTTTTGACATTGAAATTCTCAAAATATTCTTTGGAAGTTGGACAGGCTGTAAAGCTATTTCCCAAAGGGACAATATACTTTCTTTCACTTCACACTGCCCCTGTCTTAATCTGGGTATATGCCTTCCCCTTCCCCCACACCCTGTCATTCCCTGCCCTCACCCCCAGCCCTACCACATGTCCCTACTCCCAGTCTCCTCCTGCCCTTAACCCCCAGCCCTCCCATATTTCCCCACTACCAGTCTCCTCCTGCCTTTTCATCCCCAGCCCTACCATTTCCCTTCTGTCAGATTCCTCCTGCCCTCTCACCGAGTGTCCCAGCCCTACCATTCCTGTCCTTTTGGTCTCCTGCCCTCTCACCAAGCCCTACCATTCCTGTCCTATCGTTCTCCTCCTGCCCTCTCACCAAGCCCTACCATTCCTGTCATATCGGTCTCCTGCCCTCTCACCCTGCCTTACCATTTCCCTTCTGCCAGTCTCCTGCCCGCACCTCCAGCACCACCCTTTCTTTACTGACTCCCTCCACCTGCCCTTACCCCTAGCCCCACCAATTCCCTCCTGCCTCTCTCCTTCGGCCCTCACCCCAAGGCCTGCCATTCCCTTCCTGCCAGTCACTTTTTGCCCTCACCCAAGCCCTATTATTCCCCTCCTGCCAGTTGCCTTCTGCCCCCACATTCCTACTATTTCCCTACTGTCTCTCTTCTGCCCTCACCCCCAGCCCTACCATTTCATTACTTCCTATCTCCCCCTGCCCTCACGCCTCTCCTGCCAATCCCCAACCTCAGTTTGATCATACCCTTATCCCCAATCGCAATTCTGAATTTTGTAGTACCCTAGTAAGACTAGAGATGCCTCTAAATAGAGGTCTAGAAATGCACCAAATGCCCTCTAGAATTCAATTTCTCCCTAGGAGGTTGCCCCAGGCCCCCCTCCATAGTTGATTTGCATCACCACTGCACTCCCCTTCATCAACCCATTTACAGTCTTGACTTTTTTCATACGGGACCATATGCAGTCACCACACAAACGGGTGTGTGCCCCAGTCACTTATGTGCTGAATTTATGTTTCCCTTAGAAAGTCCGTTTTTTCTAAAAAATAATTTTTTTTTCTGAAGATCTTGGACCTACCCCAGGTCTATCTTTTTGTCCTACCACTGCTTCTCTGGCCTGGGCTACGGCCGCTCTGGCATTAGCTCCAGGATTTTTAGATATGCCCAGTCTTGGTTTTATTATCATAGAATAAAGAGAAAGTACCGTAATCTCCCGCGTATAAGACGCATCCTCTACGCCAAACAAATGCCTGGTGCGTCTTATAGGATTTTTTCAAGTTGGGTGTGCGTCTTATACGAGGGGTAATTTTACTATAGAACAGTACTGGATTGACAAAAATCACCCCTAAGAGGTGCGTCTTATACGCGAAAATGCATGTAATGAGTTTGGGGTGCGTCTTATACGCGCAGCGCGTCTTCTACGCGGGAGATTACGGTAGTTAAAATTAGGCCCAAAAATACACTAACAGGCTTAAATGTACTTAATAAAGTATTTCTTCAAAGTCACCCCTGGCGTATGACTGAGGTTGGCTTACGAAAGGGGTTTTACGGTAGGTGTGGCTTTTCTGTAGGTTCGCCTTGTAAGCACGGTTTTACAGTATAAACTCACATTACATACATGCAGACACTGAGATATAACACGTAAGGAAAACAAAGACATAGAAAACACCACGTGATGCCATAGTTACCTGCACACTACCTCCTTTAGGTGGCGTAAAGGTCAAGGTCATTTAAAGGTCACAGAGGTCAAGGTCATTTAACGGTCACAGAGGTCAAAGTCATTTTAGAGTTACAAGGGTTAAGGTTATAGATATTAACTTTTTAAAGGACGTTTATTCAGGTGAGCTGAAAAAAGAGGGTTTTTTTACTGTCAGTTTAGTAGTATTTAAAGAAACTTTTTCTTTTTTTTTTCTTTTATTTAACTAAGCTAAGATCTGAGACCATGATGTGACTGAAAGAATTTTCCTAAAGCCTGCTGTGGCTTACAGATGAGGTGTTTCTTAGTTGAATTTACTTTGTTTGAATGTTTAATATTTTTCATTAGGATACCCATAGCATGGGTTAGCACTGAAAACTTGATTAAGAGCCTCTTTTGTAGAAACATGTACTTCATCGCTTGGGCCATATACCCATATACCAGGTACTTTAAGGCGCACTGAATCATGGACACATGCCCGCCAATATTTTTGCACTGTGGTGGACAGCTGATTCCTTTAAGATTATACCAAGGCTTATAGGAGACCAGCACCTTTTCAGAACCCGGCCCTTGAACTTGACAATACAGTATTTGGGTAGGTCCTTTAGGCGCTGCATAGTGTAGTACATGTACAGAGTCATCACGATGCATAAATGCAGCCCTGGCTAATAACTCACCAGGGTTACATTAAGTGCATCATCCTCTTTAAGGGCCAAGGTTTGAATAAGCGCCGGTCTTGCTCACAAGTACTTCATTGGAGCATCATGCCGACCCTCCAGGAGTGTATCAACTCTGTTTGGTCAGCATGATGCACGAATGTAGCCCTGGCAAGTAACTCATCGGGGCTACATTCATACATCATGCCGACCAATGGGCATGATGCATTATTGCATCAGCAGCCCTTCACAGGTTAAACGGGAAAGTGTTCAGTACAATAAGCGCGGTCCTTACCGTCTTGGTGCTGACTATGTTGCCCAGACTTTGGATGGTTTTGGATATCAGGGTCAAAGTACGATTCGTAACGGCATCCTGAAAGGGTGATGAAGTTTATATTACATTCATTGGTAGATAAATGAAATTGGTATGGAGTCTACGGGAAACTACAAACCAACGATCAATTGTAGCAGGCGCTTAAAGCTAAATCTTCTGGGGTCAATCTTCTGTACGAAATTGGGCAATACAATTATTATTTTTACACAATGTCAAGCAAAAACATACAGTAATTCCTTTAAAAAGTCGAAACTAAAAAAAGGCATCTCTACTCTCCTGACTTTGACTTTCAGAGTGAAAGCAAAAACGTTACCGGCATATCAGTGCGG
This sequence comes from Acholoe squamosa, assembly GCA_949317995.1. Lineage (NCBI taxonomy): Eukaryota > Metazoa > Annelida > Polychaeta > Phyllodocida > Polynoidae > Acholoe > Acholoe squamosa. Next base: position 15,084,383 of record OX439047.1, on the reverse strand, counting down.
AGCTGGAATAGGCGAGGACCGAGGATAGCCGGTGCAAAGAAGCGGAGGAAGACGAAGCCGCTCACCACCTGGTACCGCACCTCCTTGTTAACTGTAAGATCAACATTTATAGTTGTGTCTTAAATCCTAAAGGGCATAGTGTAGTACATGTACAACATTAAAGCATCATTCCAATTGGTGCATCATGCTGACCCTCCAAGATAGTATCAACCCCGTAGGGTCGGCATGATGCTTGGATGTAGCCCTGGCGAGTTACTCGCCAGGGCTGCATTCATTCATCATGACGACCAATGGGCATGATGAATTAATGCTGTGGGTGACCATGCACTCATGCATCAGGATTGCCCTACAGGACTGATGCACTCCCAAAGGGTCGGCATGATGCACTAGTGTGGTGCTGCCCTGCCTTGGTGTATCATAATGACCAAGGAACCTACACTTGGAGGCATCATTCCCCCCTAAGGGTTTAAACCCCACAGGGGTAACATAAGCACGCCAACCTTCTGGCCACACTTTTCATCAAAAATAACCCAAAAATATTCGTTTATTTCCCTAAGGGCCGCTTATGCATTATGTATAATGTTTGTCATGATGCATGAATGCAGCTCTGGTGATTAATTCATCAGGGATGCATTTTTGCCTCATGCTGACCCTATGTGGTTGATACATTCCTGGAGGGTCGGCATGATGCTCAAGTGAAGTGCTGGCAAGCAGACTCACTAGCACTTCATTAGTGCATCAGGATGACGAATGGGCATGATGCAATCCTGCATCAGCGAGCTTCAAAGGATTAAGGAGCACAGTTAAACCCTTAACTATATGAAATACATCAAAGATATTTTTAACTTTAAGTGCACTGGACGCTAATTATGTGAAATACTGTTATACCATAGATAGGAATACTAAATAGAAATAGCATGTTACGGATTATGTGTAAAAAGATGGACATACAAGGGAAGTGCCTGAGTGCGGCCTCCTTTAGGGCGTAGAAGACTTCACACATGACGATCGGACAGTTTAGCCCCGAGTAGACGATCGCCTCGAAGATCTTCTGTACATATCCTTCTAAGCGTTGCTGAAAATAGAAGTGACACTAAGAACTTCATTTGGGCTCATTGTTTTAGCACAATTTATTCAGGTTTAATATTACTTATGTTTACAGGTGTACATCTCAGAGATCATCTTATATTTTTCATCATATTATAGACTAGAGAAAATATTCAAAATTAAACAGCAATCCAGATATTATTTCTGCAAATACATACCATGTTCACTGATAAGCTTTCTCCATCTTTTAACCTGCTCGGCACGATTTCGCAACTTTTGTGTTCGGCAAATATCTGTGGTGGTAGCGAAGAATAAAATATTGGCAGTCTAATCAAGAATGGCCAAGACAGCAAATGGACCATTTGCATGCTTGGTTTCTGGGTTCAATAAGCCTTGTTATACTCCCATTGTATGAAAGGGATTATTTGACGGAGGTGATCGTATCTATGAGATCGATATTGATGAGTCTGCATTACTTACTTGATCGACTATCTTTTTCAGTGTGTCCTGGAGGTAGTGAAGGCCTACATACTTCATCAGCTCGTCGATGCATTTACTCGCTAGTGTGTTCCCTCGGAATATAGTGTTTGGATCTCTGTGAGAATGATATACAATGCTCGAATCACTTATTGGTTTTGATAATAATTTCATGGATCCCAGCCAAATCCTTCTGCCATAACTTACATTTGGACTAAAAATGTAGCATTGTTTTTTTTCTGTTTCTTTAGGTCTTTTGGTCAAGTTTCCTGGTCATAGACTTTGTTCTTAGATAACACATACAGTATACAGTTGTAACTATCTTCCAACTTTTTAGAAAATTTATTTCTACCTACACCATTCGGAATTCCTGCATCATAGTATTTCTAACTTAAGTTTGTAGATAAAGATAAAAGCTCTTTTTAATTAATATTATCTGTAGGGACTACTTACGTGGTTTTTGATATTTCATAGTCGGCGAGTGCCCCAATGAGTTGTACGACCTGGCCGTGCTCGTGGAAGACATGTACGAGGGGCTGTGCTGCATGTTCCTTCAGGTCCACCACCTCCCCCAACATGTACGCCGCACTCGACGTAATTGGCTGACAACGCGCAAACATAAGGTCACATTATTACACATATAGCCTACTGAGATGTGCAGCTTAAAGCATAATTATTGTGGCAGCAAACTCAGAATGCAACTTATAAGTGGGGTTTTATGGTAATAGGAGATAGCAATCTAGTAATTTTGGAGAGCAGATGGATTCGTTGGATTTAGCCAAAAGACGAGCTGACCCTTATCAGTGTTATCAAAGTTACCAGCGTCAAAATGGATAAGTTATGAATCACTGTAAAACCCCGGTCATAAGCCAGATTTCCCCCCTTTTTTTGGCCAAAATCGGCTTCCCCAAATTTCCCCCAAACTCTACCCCGGCTTACGACTGTTTTTGTTTTAACTATAGATTATATTGAAAAACTTTAAAAAAGGTGTCCCAAAACCGGCTATTAGTTTTTCCTTAAACTCTAGCCCCGGCTTATGACCGGGGCCGACTTATGACCAAGGTTTTACGGTAACTGAACAGCACTTACCTTGACTTTTGGCGACATAAGAAGTAGATTTTTGATCTCGTCGTAATACTGGGAAGTGAAGACATGATCTGAGTTGTACGTGATCTTCACCCGCAGCGACCCATGCGTCGTGTCTGAGTTACGACTTCCACCTCGTGGCTGGAGGAAATACCTGCAAAGACGTATTTTTTCTATGATTATCAAAGACAAGAGTAAGTATATGTTTGTGTTTAGGTGCATCAATAAATCGATGCATCAGTCAAATTACTTTTTTTTCTGTACAATTAAATTCTCAGAGCTACATAACTCAACAGCATTTCCGTGCCATTTCATGATATATACATAAGACTTAAATGGTCCACTTTCGTGTGAATATGCAATTCAAGTTCAAGGTAAATCCGGGACAACAGATACAAAAATCAAATCAGATACCCTTGTAAGCTGTTTAAATTGCATTCATCTTTTTTCCTTTCCTTTTTTAACACTCTTGGCACATGTAGTCAAGGTAACATTTAGCACCTACTCACCAAGCCTTGTGTGGTTTCTCTGTGTCTAAGTCACCCAGCGAGATCCGTACCTCTCCCAAGAACACGCCCCGCAACGTACTGCCGAACATCTCCCGTGACACCCGTGAATCATCGTGCCATAGTGATACGCTGAAAGGCAGATTGATTGATTTGTTCAACGTCCAAAAGTGGGATCCCCACTACATAAGACTGTCTACAGAAATACAGATGCTACTCTGGGGGAGACATGTATCTCCTTGGGGCTTTTGTGCAATTCAAGTGGGTAAGTGTTACCCCTCTTAGTTCTTATCATCCATACATTTCGGACAAAAATGTCTATTTCTAGGCCATTTGGGGCTGCATGGTGCCTCCAGATTGATGTTCCTTTGTCGTCATGATGCCTTTATGCAGTTCTGCAGAATATCCTCACAGGGTCTACTAAACATTCAGGAGTAAGGCACCTACCTAATTTCCATATTTGTTATGTCTGAGGTGTTGCTGTTCCGGTCATGATTTTGTCCTTTCCTGTCAACCTAAAGCCATAGGAAAACACAACATTAAGCAACATGGGTACACTTAGTGGATCATAATAATTGTTTTTTCTTCAACACTTTATCATGTTCCTTTTGTAAACTGGAAACATATAAAGAGGACCCAGGATGGCGTGTGTGTGCAGGAATGACAGTTCTGATCTCGTGAGAAAGTTGACTTTGCGGAAAAAAGTGGCAGCGCGAGATCAGAACCAGTAGTCACTATGTCAGCATGCACATAGGGAGCTCAGGGACCAGTCCTTACTGAAGATCATTTAGTACTACAGCAAGCTCTGGTAGTTACCTTGGCTCTCCGCTTAAGTGGAACTTACTTTCCTATTACCATAAAACCCCATATATAAACCACTATAGGCCATATTACTACAATTACAAACCCAAACGTTTTAAAAACATGACGCGGCTTAAATGCAAGATGAAACTTTTATGCTATATTTTATAGTAGTTTTTTTACTTACGTCAAATAGAAAAACTTCGTCAAAGGCTGGACATGTCGTTTTCTTTTTCACATGTGTCTTCTTGATTTCATTTTTTAACTTGGGTTTGTGTCCTGCAGTGCGCGACAGTACAACCGCGGCGTAGGGATTGCAGTTACCACTGATCACAGCAAGCTCGTTGCACTCCAATACTCTGTACAAAAGAGATGTAAAAAAGGTAGTAGGTAAGCATCAGTAAAGTCTTCACTTTGATATAATCTTTTTTTATGCATTTTTAAAAAATCACTGTCACCATGATAATTATACTCTTCATTTAATTACTGCATTAACCCTATTAAGGCCGTATATTGCCCCTGATGCACTATTGGGCCTTCAAAGGCCTGTCATATCACAAACACTACTTGTTAACTTCACTTTGATGCACAGGTAGAACCTAACTCGCACATTATGTATTTCTTAGTGCACTAACCTGATGGCCATTTTGTGTTTTGTTGGTGTTGGGCTTCCATGGTTACCATGGTGGTTGATCTGATCGTCAAAGCGGATCTCGAGATGAACCTTGCCCTGACGTAAACAGACAGACGTAAGACGATAGTCACAGCAGTCTTTTCTCTGAATTCATCTTCTTCAAAAATGTCAACTTCTTAGCCTCATTGATGTATGTATGTACCGTAATCTCTCACCTATAAGGCGCACCTCGCCTATAAGGCGCACCCCCAACTCAGGGAGGTCTGTTATAACGTATAAGGCGCACCTCTGAGGGCAGATTTTTGTTAATGTAGTACTATTCTATAGTAAAAGATACCCCGCTATAAGGCGCACCCCAAACTCAAGGCAATTTACCTCCCACTTATAAGACCCAGCAGCATTTTGTTTGGCCTATAAGACGCGCCTTATACGCGGGAGATTACGGTAGCCCTGAAGAGAAACTCACCAAGACTCCATTCATACTTCATGATGACCAATAAGCATGATGCATTATCATCCTTTAGAGGGTTGGTAACTCTCACGAAAATAGACTACTTCTGACATTGACTTTTCTCCCATTGGTTACTTGATAAGTGACATACCTGTACTTCTGAGTCTGCGTCCACGGGTCGTAGCGGGAACCAGTGGTCCTTCCCATGGTAGTTATTGAGCTCCTCCTTCTTCAAAGACACCTTACCTATTACCTAAAATATAAAGAAATGGCTTTAGGAAGTGATCAGCTTTTTAACAACAGCGTTGGGTTGGGAGGGTTTGCATGCAGAAATGTGAAGAAAATTTGCCCCCCCCCCGGGCCAAAAGATTCACTACAACAAGCCTTTTAACCTATAGCATCCACGCTGTCTTTTTCGCTGAAAAAAGTAAATTTCCCCCCCCCCCCCAGGAGTTGAATCTTTTTTGGCCACCCCCGGTCAAGGAATTAAAAAAAAAATCTTGCCTCCCTCAAACACAAAAGTTATGATCAATACGCTATTTTCTGATGAGTTGAGATATAAATTTACAAATCATAAATCACTTTGACTCACCTTGTCCTGTTTATTTATCTTTTCACAGACGTAAAACGAGAGGAACCTGAATTTTCGTGGAATCTCACAATGGAACTCCTCGCCATAGAATGGGCTGAAAAAAAGAAAATAAGTGCTAATGTATGAACTGTATTACCATATTAACTGAAAAGAAACTACCGTAATCTCCCGCGTATAAGACGCGTCCTCTACGCCAAACAAAATGCTAAAGGGTCTTATAGCTTTCTCACAAGTTGGGTGTGCGTCTTATACGAGGGGTAATTTTACTATAGAACAGTACTGGATTGACAAAAATCACCCTTAAAATGTGCGTCTTATAAGCGAAAATGCATGTGCTGAGTTTGGGGTGCGTCTTATACGCGCAGCGCGTCTTATACGCGGGAGTTTACGGTAGTGGGCTTTGTGCATTGAAGCACAAAAGGCTCAGGGTAGGGAATGCTGTACCACTGCTGCATTCACGCTCACCAACGCTGCATCCATGCTACATCCTTCCTACATCCTAAGCCCTGTGCTCCATTTTCATGAGAATTGACCACATATGACTTCTCTATTTGTTCTTATATAGACTTAACCGGAAGTAAAAATTGTCTCACTTTAAGACGCTTTTGGTGGCCTGGACCAGGTTCCTGAGCAGGTTACATTAGAATATAGAGAGAAGTCTTTGAGAAGTCCCATTCGTAGTAGGCCCTATCAAGAAGTCTCTCATAGCAAAATTTGAGGTGAAAGGAAGGCCTTTCAAATGGCATTATGGTTGTCTTGGGCTGATTTTTTCCTGTCAGATTCAAAGAACAACATGTTGTGTATGCATTGACATGCATTTCATGAAACTTCATTACCGTAATCTCCCGCATATAAGGCGCGTCTTATACGAGAGGTTTTAGTTCTTCCTGGATCCACAAGGGGGACACCAAGAGCTTTATTTTGATATGTTACACTCCCCCTAACCCAACAAATAACATAGGGGGATTCAAGGGGGTGTGGGGGGCCCTAGCTACACATACCTTTTTGAATTTTGAAAATCCATTCAGTAGAACCAAAGTTAGGATTTTTTTGATTTTTTTGACAATATTCTTCAACTCTAGGTGCGCCTTATATGCGAGAGATTAATTAGATATTTATTGATGAAAATCAAGAATGGAAAACGGATGACTGTTTTTTGGAAAAGGACACCGCCAACCCGGCGGTATAGACTCAGGGAGGTCCCTGAGCCAATAGACTCAGGGAGGTCCCTGAGCCAATTAGAAAAATGTTTGCATGTAAAACAACTTCACAAAACTGACCACATCTTTGCTTCTAATAAGTAATAACAGTAATCTGAGATCATGGCAGCTCTCATTCTTGCCTGTGTTAAATGCACCATGACGGCCATTAAGATTCTATACCAAAAGCAGTTGGCGTGCCAGTGTCATTTCGGCAAAACTGGTAGCATGACGGTCCATGTGCATGTTGTCATAATGCATGCATGCTGGGTTGGTGCATCATGCTGAAGGGCCGGCATGATGCACCAATGCAGTGCAATGGGAACGTACTACTTACTCCTTTGACTTGTCGACAGTCTCTGTGGTGAAGATTGGCTCTTGGTCAAATGCTACTTTACATAGCGTGTTGTGTGCGTCCCCCGGCAGGTTCTTTGCTTCTCCTGGAACACGAAAATAACATCCTTTAGTCACACTAAAATGAAAAAGTCACTTCTGGTGAAGGTTTATTACAAAGTTGCAAAGTTGATTTCCCCCCCCCTCCGAAAATTTCACATGTCAAAACCCTTAGAATCCTATCTTATTTCAAGCAGAATTTTCATCAAGATAATGTCGTTCACTGTTCAAGCCACATATAACTACCGTAGTACCTTGCATATACGGCACTAGCATATTGCTAGTACTGAGAGAATGAGCTAGGTGGCTCATGCAGTGGGGAGCTAAGTCAACTTTTGCCCTCTTTGTATAGTTTACTTTGAAGGCCCCTTCCACATCTACTACCTGTAGCTATTTTCTAAAATTCATATCTATTGTTAGCAAATACTTTCAACATTTACTAGATAAGCTAAGTATACATCTTATATTTCAAATACATGAGAAATAGAGCTAAGATTTCAATAAGAGGTAACATGTCACTCAGATTGAGTACACCCATGCCATTGTGTACCATTGTCTCCCTAACAAGCTAATCCACTCCCCTCACACCTGGAACAATAGGGGGGTACTTAGGGTGATTAAGATAGGGGCAGGCTGTAGCTTATCCCCCTTTTCAGTGTCATCAATCACCATTGTTCAGAGGTGTGAACAGTGGTTCATAAGAAATTACCCAGAATGCACTGCTGTAGAGTCGGGGGCCTTCCCATGATGCAAAGCAAGATGGCGGCCTCCATGACCTGATATGCTAGTGCCCTTATATGCAAAATCAGAGGCCTACTGCACTGTACAGAAACATCTTTATCAGTAAGCGTCTCATAGGCAGGTATATTAACTATAGAACAGTATTAAATTGGCCTAAATCAAGCCCATATGACGTATATCTATTCCTTAAAAGTGAGGGTGCGCCTCATACATGTATATGCGACCTGCGCCATATACGCAAGGTATTACTGTGAGAAAATCTTATTCTAATGGATACACGAAGAAAATAGTTTTTGATATCAGTTTTTTTTTCTTCCCACTTCATTCAGCAGCAGCCACTGATAAGATTTAATTCGAAGGCCCCAAGTCAACAGTCAGGCTATTGATAACAGATCAAAATTTAAGATCTCAGATCGTATCATGATCTGATATGATAAGACTAGTATTGTACCATAAAAGTGTGTTTCAGCTAACATGCTGATAAATATTACCGTAATCTCCCGTGTAGAAGACGCACCCCAAACTCAGCACATGCATTTTCACGTATAAGACGCACATTTTAATGCTGAAATTTGTAAGATTAGTACATTTCTATAGAAAAATTACCCCTCGTATAAGACGCACCCCAAACTTGAAAAAATCCTATAAGACCCCCCAGCATTTTGTTTGGCATAGAGGACGCGTCTTATACGCGGGAGTTTACGGTAAGTAGGGTAGGTCTGATATATACTTTTGTTTTCATGTTGTAATTTTTTCTAACTGCAGACCCAAAACTTGTGCTAGTGACTAAAGGTCGATTTTATTAGCTAATTCCTTTTTTTAAACAAACAATTTTCTTTTATGCCTTGGCATGTAACGTTCACCGATAGGGCAGCATAATTTCATATGGCGATAAAACACTTGACCTCTAGTCCTCATCGGGGTCATCAGCTCTTGTTATCCTAACACGTATACACATACATTGACAATACGGTTATGTTGTCCCTACTGGACACCGACAGTTCCCCATACTTTATTGAAGTACTGTAAAACCAAGGGTATGAGCTGAGGTATATACCAAGGTAGCGGATTATCCAATGGGCGCAGTCATTGCTTGAGTTTGTTACTAGTCAGATGGGTACCAGCTGCCCCTAAGAAGTCCACAGTGAATAGTTGGGATTATTTCATTGCTCATAATTAATCCTCCTAGGTCGCTATATTGACTTTGTGGGTTATAAAAAATATCAGCCAGTCAAATAAGCTCAACTGCTCACTGCAGACTTCTAGGGGGGCAAATGGTACCCATCTATCTCACTGGGTGATACACATTATGTAGATGGGTCTACTTCAGATGGGCAATCTCCACCTAGGAGTGAACCAGTGAACCGCTATTCGCCGTCACCAGACCCACCTTTCATCATGCAGTACTCACCCACCAGACCTGCTGTAAATGGGCCCATAGTGCACAAAACCGACCCTTCTACTTCAAGTGCGGTGAATGAGAGCAGCTCATCAGGAGTAGATTATCACCCTACACCAATTGTTCGAACCAGTATAAGGGTGGCAACAACAACAAGGACAACAAGAAATAAATGTAAGACACCCAGTTGTTCAATCACTCCCTCTTGGTCGATCGCCCAAAACACCTGTAAAATACACCAACAATTCGGAGGTATTTTTAGCAGGTGGGTTGGGCAGACAGGTCGGAAAATGGCCAAAATTCACAACTGATAAATGGGTATTAGATATGGTGAAAGGGTTAACCATAGACCTACACTCTATCCCGACGCAATCAGACATTCCTGACTTGGCATCCATTAACCGAGTTAAGGATACCCAGCTGGACATGCAAATACAGGACATGCTGAACAGGGGCATCATAGAGCCAGCAATACACAGTAGAAGGGCCTTTGTGTCATACATGTTCCTAAGATCAAAAACAGATGGCACTTTTAGACCTATTTTGAACCTCTCAGGACTGAATGAATTTACAATTTATAAACATTTCAAAATGGACCATCTCGCGTCAGTAATGCATATCCTACCTCAACACTCCTTCATGAGTTCTGTAGACATCACATCAGCCTACTTCACCCTTCCCATCAAAGAAAGAGACAGATTTCTTACAATTTCAGTTTCATGGTGAGCGCTACAGGTACACCTGTCTGCCAAATTGTTATTCACCTGGGCCAAGACTCTTCACACTTATCATGAAGGCGCTGCTGTCATATCTTGTGTTTTACATCAACGACACACTTATCTTTGGAGAGACAGCAGAGTCTGTGGCACTGTCAATGGACCATTCTGGGTATTATAATTATTTTTCATATTTCTTCACCATATAAAACCTAAGCTCTGCCCATGATCTACACTCAATAATCTCCTGTATTTCCCAACAGGAACCACGATCCATTAGTCATCACAAACACACTTCCTCCATGACACTCTGTGACATAAGGTACACGGATGTAATAACATTCCAATCATATCATGTGGTGCCATATGTGGAATGAGAGGATATTTCACAATCTCCTCTCAATTCTCATTAACATAATCTACCCACAGGTGGCACTCTCTCCTTATGACATGTGTCACTATTCTATTGAGCCACATGTACAGAACATTTCACAACACTGTGAGCTGCTCAAGCCCTTAGTATAAAAGGTAGCTTGAGCAGCTCCCAGTCGATCTATTCTAAGATCATCTCTCCCAACTTACACCTTACACCTATACCTAGAACCTACGACAGGTTGAGCTATAGGATCGGAGGCAGAGCTTAGATATTGGCGAGTGTTATCATTGTTACCACCTTTATGAAACACTCATGTCAGCTATGCAATAAAAGGATCAAATGAACTTTTCTGGATTCCGTGTACATTCACTTCACCACATGTAACCGTCTGTTGACAGCACCATCTGTAAATCACACCCTCAGGATTCTACAGGAAGCTGGCTTCACGATTAATTTTAAGAAATCAGTCTTGACCCCGGCAAAATCCATTGATTACCTAGGCTTCACCATTGACTCTACCTTCTGAAGATCAGGAGATTGTCAGTCAGACAGTTTGCATGTGCCATAGGGAAACTGGTAGCTACCGAACCCGGCAATGACAGGGCCAACGTCCATATTAAACTGCTTCAAAGAGTTAAATACTGGGCGCTTGCCAAGTCATTGGTTAACTATGATGCAACGATGTACTTGAATGACACGGTACATGATTGTATCAAACAGTGGCTTTCACACCTCCCTTTCGCATCTGCACTACCGTAATCTCCCGCGTAGAGGACGTGGTGCGCGTATAGGACGCACCCCCTTCTTGGGAGAAGCATTTTCGCGTATAAGACGCACATTTTAAGGATGGAATTTGCAACATTAGTACATTTCTATAGAAAAATTACCCCTCGTATAAGACGCCGCCCCCAACTTGAGAAAAAGCTATAAGACTCCCCAGCATTTTGTTTGGCGTAGAGGACGCGTCTTATACGCGGGAGTTTACGGTATATGCAGAAATCTGCCCACAAGTGGCAATTTAAACAGAAACAGGATAGAGTTGCTATTGGCAACAGGGTGATTTTGAGTATGGTGAGGAATGGCCCATCGATGTCCAAGAGCTGCATATTGATATTCTGGAATTGAAGGCAGTCCTCATGGCTTTGAAAAAGCTCCGTCGAGTGAAAAACCAGTGTGTACACCTGTTCATTGATAACACAACAGCCCTAAGTTGTATCAAAAAAGGTGGTTTTCTGGGATCCATACCTTGTGATGACGTCACACAGAGCATATACCTTTATGCATGGAAACATAGAATCACCTTCAAGCTATCCTTTTTGCCCTACAAAACTTAATGTAGAAGCAGATAGGGCTTCAAGGGCATTTGCATCATCAGCAGAGTGGTCACTATCCCCTACAACACAAAGTTACATTTTCTCGGCCTTTCACAAACCCCAGGTGGATTTGTTTGCGTCATACCAGAATGCACCCTGCCCAAAATACATGTCGCTATGTCAACAGATGCATTCACATGCACATGGAATGAGGAGTCACTAATCTTACCACCTTTCTCTCTTGTCGGCAGGTTACTGAGGAAGATCAAACAAGACAGGACAACAGGCTTGCTAGTGGTACCCAACTGGCCAACCCAACCATGGTTTGCCAGCCTGACCATGCTCAAGAGGTACGACAAACACTTAACCATCCCCATCATGCTTCTGACCCTGTTGTGGCCAGGTGACTCCAATAAGAAGTTCCCATTTGCAGGCAGATTACAGTTACTGATTACCCCTATATGAAATCCATATGGTGTGATTTATTGGGGTTCTCATTCACAGCCTGGCAGGTTATGACCATGGCTTGGAGCCCTAACACTGCAGCAGCCTAAGAGGGCTGTGTCAAATGCTGGATGGCATTTACAAGCCTATGAGATGTTCATCCAACACAGCCCTCAGTCAAAGACTGCATACAGTTACTCAGTGAGTACCTGGACACAGGAGTAGGCCACAGCTCCATAAATACCTCCAGGTCATTCTTATCCTGTTTTATAAATTTCAACGGGAAACCAGCAGGTGAAGAGCCAACCATCTCAAGGCTTATTTGAGGAACTTAAGTCAAGAAGCCCCCATCAAAATCGATGGATTTTGTATGGGACCCACAACCTGTTCTACAGACTATTCAGGAGTGGGGTTACATACATGAACTAGACTTTGAGAAACTGACCAGACAAACCATGTTACTCATCTTATTGGCAACAGGCCAAAGGCTGCAGGCCCTACACCTAATGTTGAGAGGTGAATGTGAGTGGACGGAGTATTCAGTGAAAATCACATACTCTCTCCATACCAAAACCAACTGCTACAATCCTGTTTCATCATCTCTGATTTCTCCCTTATTAGTCACTCTCCCATATCTTATTTTCCCTTCCCCCAACAAACATTTCCTAGAACACTATTACCCTGTTGTGTGATTCAGTTCTAAGAAAACAGTAGTACCATCTCTGTATTGATTTCCCTCTTCATGAATGGGCTCTGTTGGTCATTCCATGTATGTTACAGCTATGACGTCAGTCATGGCGTGGCGTTGGGGGACTGTCCAATGAGAGCTGCTCTAAGAATAGTAATACTGGGAATGCTCCTGCCTATATGTACTCGCAGAGCATCTGCGGAGACACACTTAGACGCTCAGATACACACAAACCCTGATAACAGTGCTTGTACTCCTTCTACCAATCTACAATAAACACCATCTACAGAACCAAGACAGAGTCTTCTCATCCATAGAATAGTGCCCTAACACAGGTCACTATCACTGGTGATGAACCACCGGTCCTTCTTTAGTCCTCTTACTGCCAACACTGAGGTGGGATGGCCTCGACCCACCTCCAGCTGCTCTACACACTGGCTTAGCTTCCCATCTCTCTGTCGCCCCATCGGGTCATAGAATGGATGCTGTCTCCACAGCTATCAATCTGATTTTACAGCCTCTACTGTGTGCTGATCACTGCCAACAGTCAATATTGGGTTGGAGGCATGCTGCTCAACCCATCTATACGGAAAACAGACACTGTAACATGATAACTTCACCCGCCATGCTGTGGGACATTTAGGCCTCTCTGTCTACATGCTGGCTACCCTGCTGCTGCACCCTGTCTAACACACCCTCCATTGTTGCAGGATGCTACACCCCCTAGACGCCCTCCATGTATTGCCCAAACTGCTCCCCGCTCACCCTGAGAGATGCTCGTCTGCACCTCGATCATCAGTGGACACGCTCATTTGATGCCATGGACTGATTGGACTGCCATTTATGGACATTTACTTCTATGCTTGACGCCTATCCATGCTGATGGCCCTGCCGCCCATTATTACATTAGTTGGGACTCCTGCTTTGGCTCCAAAGTAAAGGAAGAAAAGAAACATTTTGAAGGACATTTCTCCCAAGGAGTTCAATCATGGACAATTAATACTACCTATTTTACCTTAAGGACTTACCACTTATAGATATTTTATTGTTATGACATATTCCTATTCAGTGTTTGCTCATATTTATTATGCCAATGTGTGAGTTCACCACTAACTGTGAGTACTGTCTGTTTGTTTTTTAACTAAGGAGCTCTGTTCCATACACTCCTTTCATTTAAAGGTCATTTTCTGTAAGAGTTATATGTATGTTTACAGGCTAACTTTGCCTGGTGACACCTTGTGGTTTTCTCTCCCTCTGCCCTCTGTGGATCACAGCCCTGATGATAGCTAGGTCTCTGCCTTCCATGTGGCCAGAGTATGAGATTACCTACATGCTGTCAGGATTATGTCACCATTAGAGCATGTGGCTTTCCTCCTCTGTGCTCTGTGTGCACATTGGTCTGCAAGATTGAGATACATGGACCAACTGCATATGGGTACAGATTGGGATGATCTCAGTGCTGTTTCCTGACATCCGTGAATTTTTCATCCGATTGAGTGTATTTCATTATACTGATACATTCTATTTCTGATTTTCTCTAAGGCTATTTCAGCCACCTACCCCCCACCCACTCCCAACCCCCAATCCTCCTGCCTCACTGCCATTCATGCTCATAAATTTCCTTTAATGGCCCATTAGCCCCTTTCTCCATACCTGCTCATTCCCCAAGCTTCAGCTGCACACTCACAACCCTCCCACCACACAAATGCGCACACACATACATGCACACAATCACACATCTCCATTCAGGTACACACACACACACACACACACACACTTTATGTTGTTGTGGATTTTCCCCCTCCCTGACGTCATGACTGGGACCCCCTACCCTCCAGTAAGGGCTTTTCCATGTACCCACTTCACCCTCACTGGTTATTCAGTTGGTGGTCAGTCGGGAGTAGTTTTGAGAAGATTGGAGATAAGAGATAAGATAAGGGTCCAATTGAGGCCTTCTACTCCTGGTCCCTGGTTTACAAATCTCTGTTTTTCTTAAAGAGGTAATTTCTATTACTAAATAGGCTGATTTTTTTTTCTATATTTTATCAAGTCATTTCCTGATTTGTTTTATATTTTCTGTAAATCTTTCTTATAACTTATCAATGATTTTGTGACTTTGGGTAATAGAAAATGGGAGAGAATTTTCTCAGAGGTTTAGAGCCCCACTGCCTCTGCCCACATCACCCTCCCGGCTGGGGAGGTTTCAGATACGACTGACCTAGGCCTGTATTGATTTTTTTTTTGGTATGCTGCCATCCCTACTCTGGACTGGGATGTCCCATGTGAGCAAAGCATTTGACCACTGATGACCATACCACACTTTACCCCTGTGACTGGGTCTACCATGTAATACTTTGTTTCTTAAAGGCTTCCTTAATATGTTTATGTCTTTCCTCAAATAGTGAAAGGTGCTGATATGCATCGGATGTTATTTATTTCATTTCATATGACAGTTAGACATGCTGTGATGTATTTCCATACAGGCATCTTGCTCTGTAATTGTATAGCGCAGCTCGATGTTATTCCCTGACCCCATTGGATCATACTGTATCATGACATGATTCTAGTACTGGATAATGTCCCAGGCTAGGTCCTGTGAGTGCAAACTGCATTACTCAAACACTGTTCATACGGTTGTGACTGGCCCCACCTATAGTAGTTTATCACTGGGGGCCTGGAGACATGTTGCTGCCTTTAACCTGATTTTTTTATTGGGTGCCTGGTGCACTGTACCGCTCTACTGGAAGGAAGACTGATGAGCACAACTGCCCGCCCCCCATCCATGACAATATGTACCTGGCACACAACGGTGTGTCCTATACCCACCATGAGCCACTGTTTGTGGTTCCTTCAGACCAGTAATCCTGAAGGCTCTTATATCTGCTATCTGCGTCCTGTGAGTTTGGCAAGGCCAGGGTAGCTTCCTGATAACCTTGCAGCAGTAGCAGTTCATCACTACCTACTATCCCGCCCCCTCCCACTAAATGCTCAAGTCAACTTTCAGTTTTGAGGACATGTAGTGCATTCTTGCAATAGCCCTTTGCATCGTGGTGACGCTATAAGTTAGTTAACCTTTACCGCCTTAACCCTTAATTTGTGGTCTACTAGCCTCACCAACTTGTGGTTTAACCTAGAGTATGGTGTTGTATGGTGAATCCCAGCACCTCCTTTCTTGCGCTGGCGGTGACATCTAGTCATTCACTGTGATCGTGTCTGGTTGTCATTACTGGTCTAGTTATCATTGTCTGATGCATTTGAGACCTTGGGTTTCTTGGTGTGGTGTTGCTGCTGTGTACAATGGATTCATTCAATGGCTCTTAACTGTCTAACCTCACATTTATTGTATGTTGCGTAAATTTTTTTGAAGGCCCCGATGGTATACCTTCTGGGTACACTTAAAACTCAATGTCAATCTCATATTTGGAGGATCTTGATGTAACAAATTGTCATCCAGAAATCATTATTATTTTGATGGTTATGTAATGTTATATAGTGCATTAATG
The DNA here is from genome assembly GCA_949317995.1 of Acholoe squamosa. NCBI lineage: Eukaryota > Metazoa > Annelida > Polychaeta > Phyllodocida > Polynoidae > Acholoe > Acholoe squamosa. The sequence continues at coordinate 15,068,017 of OX439047.1, read as the reverse complement.
TATTTATGATATATGATTGTTATCTATGTTGATCATCCAGATTTTCTAGCATACAGTGAAATCTTGTAAAATTGTAAATTCAATATTTCTGCTTTCAATTGTGATGGATCATGCAACAGAAAAATTCCCCCTCTTAAAAATTTTAATAATCCAAAATAATTAGAGAACTCAACGGAGTGAGTTCAAAATTGAGTCCGGGATGGTGTTACAATCCTGTTTCATCATCTCTGATTTCTCCCTCAAGAGTCACTCTCCCATATCTTTTTTTCCCTTCCCCCAACAAACATTTCCTAGAACACTATTACCCTGTTATGTGATTCAGTTCTAAGAAAACAGTAGTACCATCTCTGTATTGATTTCCCTCTTCATGAATGGGCTCTGTTGGTCATCCCATGTATGTCACAGCTATGACGTCAGTCATGGCGTGGCGTTGGGGGACTGTCCAATGAGAGCTGCTCTAAGAATAGTAACACGGGGAATGCCCCTGCCTATATGTACTCGCAGAGCATCTGCGGAGACACACTTAGACGCTCAGATACTCACAAACCCTGATAAGGCCACACCAAACTAAAAGATTGGTCTATGGATTTCCCGCACCTTATTTTCAGAAATTAGAATTTTATTTTTATTTGAAAAATAATATGTCTATGGATCCCGCCTGCCTCATTTTCTAGGATTTTTGCTTTTTTTTTTATCAGACAAAAAGTATATGATTGATCATTAAGCTAAAGGAAGGGCAGACCCCTCATTGGATAGGCATAACTATGCAGATTTTCCTAATGCCAAACACTGTTGCCCATATATGATATCCAACCAAGCATTGCTCACATAAGGAACATAAAACCATAGTGTTGTAGATTTTAATACAATAGTAGAGAATAGTCCTGTGAGACATGGCGCGGCGACTTGTAATCTTGTGTCTAGTTTCAGTTGGTGAGACAGATAGGGCATACTATCATCTGGGCTTTTGGTAGTATATATAGCACCAATTCAACCTGAACTACCCACTGCAGCTAAGTACTAATAGTCTGTAGACTGTCCATTCTGCATGCACCTCACTCAGCTGCCACAGGGACCTGTCTTATTCAATGTTCAATGCCATAGTCAACAGGTGTGTCATTATGAGTGTACACTGTCTCAGATTGCCAGGAGCCTGCTCTGCCTGCACCCCCCCCCCCCACACACACCCAACTGCCAATCACTTGTAATAGTCTGTACCTGTCATGGGCCAGTGGTCAGCAAACCGGCCAGATCACTCAACCTCTCTGTAGGGGGGGGGGGGAGCACAGTGTAAGTACCTTGGTGTACATACATGTTTTCAGTGTTCCACAAAATCGTTTATATAATGAAAGGAGTAATCAAATTAATCTTTCATCATCAATAGTAGATACATATTCTGAGATAGCATTATTTCAATGTAAACTAAAAATTTTACACAGAAAAGAATGTAGCAGTTCCACAAGGTGGCCTTACATTTCAACCTCCTCTGATTTACAAAAATGCACATATGGCAACACACTTTAGCACTGATTTCTCCATAGAGATCTTTGACAGTGAATACTTTGTTCAAATACAGAAAATATGATCCAATTGCACCATAACCCACTGAGATAAAACTTGTACTACATATATATAGTAGTTTCAAAACGAACAATTCTAAAACAAAGGCTACAGGGATGCATTTCTGAATCTTAAAATGCTCTAATGCTAATCTGCCATAGGGCTCCAAATGGTGAAATGTCTTATTTGCGAATAAAATCAAAAGTATGAGATATATTCTGAAAATTCCTTCACTGATAAGTAAAGTACACACATTGTTGTTATTACATTAGAATAGTGAGCAGGAATAGTCCATAGCAGAGGAGCCACAAACAAAAATAGATTGCAAGGCCTCCCTATCCCTTACACCGTGGCGACTGTGAACCATACACTAGTCTACTCATCTCACGAGTAGTACTCACTAGTCGCCGCGCTAATAATGCTTACCGGAGCCTGAATCACTATGTCAAAAAAAAAAAAAAAAAAATAAAATAAAATCGCCCTCTACATATACTTTATGTTCAGAATCCATAGACAATATTTAATTTCTAGAAAATAAAAATAAAAAATTCGCCCTCCCGCACCATATTTTCAAAATAAAAATCCATAGACCAACTTTTTTATTTGGTGTGGCCTAACAGTGCTTGTACACCTTCTACCAATCTACAATAAACACCATCTACAGAACCAAGACAGAGTCTTCTCATCCATAAAATAGTGCCCTAACACAGGTCACTATCACAACAACCCAACAGATAAACCACTCATCATATTCTTCCAGAGACGACCAGATGAAAGGCTCTGTGTCTACTCACACTTGAGGGCCTACATAGCAGACCATAGGTCACAATCGGCAGTGCCTTTTGTATTTGCAACAGTAAAACTCCTCACGTCAAGGGCTAGTGCCAAGACTATATCACGACAAGTCAAGTCGGCACAAACCAATACTGGGGTAGATGCACAGTACACTGCATACTCTGCCCGTCATGTATCAACCTCAGCGACGGCAAGGGTGAGAGTACCGGTACAGGAAATCCTGAAATCGGCAAGTCAAATGAGACCACCTTTGACAGATTCTACAGCAGGTCTCTATATGCCCTGCCAGTACAACAACTAACAGACTTTATTCCGTTTTTAATGGACCTATAAACTCATGTAATAACAAGAGGAACTTGCCTTATACACAGCTTACCTGCATATGCCTTACTCATATCTATCCCAGAGCTAGTGATTAGATACTCATTTATCAGTATATACTCCATACATTATATACTTCAAGGCTTGGTGACTTACAGCCTCTTAGACAGATTCAGGCACGATGAGTGCTGAGGCTATTACAGCAATAAACGTAACATGCTGTAAAACTGATTTTCCATCAAGGAAAAAGGGGGGGGGGGAGGTACATTACCCCTACAGTCATTGAAATAACTATTGTTATATCATGCTTTGGTCTACACATTGTATAGCATTGTGCCTTTATACATGGAACATAAAGTTCTAGTTATAGACCTATCATAAAGTTCTAGTTATAGACCTATCATATATGTTTTGTAGACAAATAAGTGATGACTGTAGTTTTGCTAACACATAAAACTTAGATAGCAAAGCTCCCGTCTGAGTTTTAATTTCATGAACGAGTTGAAGTAACGTATTCACTAATCGGTGGTCAATTAACAAATCCCTGTATAGTAATTTATAAGTTATTTTAATGGAATGTGAAATATGGAATGTGTCAGGGTATCCTATTGACCACCGAAGTGGATTGGCCCACCCTCGTGCTCAAAAGCACTCATTTTCCACCACTTGTCACCTTCAAAATTAAAACTTGAACAAGAGAGCGTTTATTTTAAAACAGTTGAGTCGAGAGTATGTCTTGGAGAGACAGAAAGGAAACGAGGCAAGGGTACAGAGCCTAGGCTAGATGACTTGCCCATGACTTTCCCACTATGTCATTAAGGACACATTTAGCTGCTTGATTGTCTTCCTCCCCCTCAAAACACAACTACCAGCACAGCTCTGAGTATTGAGGCATGCCTGAGTAGCCCCTACCCGACCAGGTGACCCGACCAGGTGACCCGACCAGGTGACCCGACCAGGTGACCAGACCAGGTGACCCGACCAGGTGACCCGACCAGGTGACCCGACCAGGTGACCCGTCCCATAGTCCCATCCATCCATCCATCTATCCATCCATCCCCAGTCATTGTTGATCCTACAATTAACATCACAGACAGTGTAGCCAAGGTGATGTGACCTTGTTACAATTACTTGTTACATTTCCTTCCTTTCCCATGGGAAATGATTGGAAGCCAATTCTCTTAAAGGGCCCAACTATCTCACTACTGATACTTACCATAGAGAAACCTATTAGGCTCCTCTATGTACTCACCTAGATTCACCTCCAATGCAAGACTAATGTTTTGTCTATGAGAGAATCTTGGAATTAAACCTATCAATAAACCAAATTGGAAGGCCTTCAAAATCAACTATATCAAAAGATATTTGCCCAGATAACCATGGCATGCACTGCCCCCATACCTACTCTATGCCCTCCTCTTCTAAAAAATCTGAAATCTGTCTATAAGTGGGGTTAAAGACAGTTTGATTACCCTTTTATTTAGGGTAAAAAGAGCCCTAAATCCCATGCATTTCTCCATAGGAATAAAAACCAACAGTAATTACCATGTCACAGCCATCAAAGTACACCTTAAATGTAAATTCTATTACATGGATAGCTTTGTCTTGCTTTTTGTCTCACTATATGACTAATTTTTGGGGGTTCAGTTGTAACAGAAATAGGGCTAAATGACAGGTTTTGATGGTCTATGCAAATTCTTGGAATCTAAATATAAGAAAAGCATACCCCATGAAATGTTTTTTTAATCATTCATCAAAAGATTTTCATGTAAATAGAAATATGACTCATGGGGTCTTTGAAGGGTGTGATAGGGCATATGCTGTGTAATGGAATAGTCTTTTGGTGGTGCATGTAATCTGCTAGAGGCCAAAAAAGCGATTGAAACTTGGTAATCATAAGAAACTCGGCTAAGGGCTAGTAGACAAGAGGTCAGAAAGGTGGTGTCAAAAGCCCTTGCCTCGTTTAATTATGTTAAAGTATGACAATAAGCTCAATGTACCTGACCTGCCTCACATAGCCAATGCACTTCAGTGGTCAATAGGATACCCTAACAGTACCGTAATCTCCCGCGTAGAAGACGCGCTGCGCGTATAAGACGCACCCCAAACTTAGCACATGCATTTTCGCGTATAAGACGCACATTTTACTGCTGAAATTTGTAAGTTTAGTACATTTCTATAGAAAAAATACCCCTCGTATAAGACGCACCCCCAACTTTAGAGAAAGCTATAAGACTACCCAGCATTTTGTTTGGCGTAGAGGACGCGTCTTATACGCGGGAGTTTACGGTAATTACAGTTATTTTACATTTCATTAAAATAACTTATAAATTGTTGTCTGTGATAACTCAGGCCACCTTTAGCAATATAGTCGTTTCCTGTCCAGAGGCCTGGTGGATTTTTTTTTTGGTGAGAATGGGAAGCTTTTTTCATGAGTTCTGAATTTTTTTGTCCATCAGCACAAGGTTTGTAATCACTGAATCTTTGAATGTAATGGCAAATTCATGCCATCCCTGCTTAGGGTCAGGGTGTTCATGACAAACAAAAATATTTTCCTGAAAAAAAAACACAAAAAAACAACCCTTATGGGTCTGAAAAATGGACATATTTTGAGGGTGACCTCACTGGTAACCAGCTCCAGCAATGGCTGCGCCTATTGGACATCCAGCAACCAGGGTGCAGTTTACCCCCAATACAGTATGCACCTCTTATGTAGGTGCGAATATATTTATTTTAACCTTTTAATGATGTTTTTTTCAAAGAAAAGAAAAATTTGTATTTCCGAAAATATGGAGAGGGCGATCCGTAGACCAACTTATATTTTTGGTGTGGCCTTATGATATGCAGAGTTTTCCGGTAGAAATGCCTGTGTAGGAGGGTAGGTGGTTGGGGGTACGTTACATATTTTCCATATCTGAGAATTGTGCAAACAAATCAGCTAAGGGTAGTTATAAATCCAATGAGTTCTCCATTATCACCATTATCCATTATTATGCACAATCATTTCCGTCTCAGCCTTGAGGAGCTGATAATCTTTATCAGTAGATATTATGACTGAGCAGATTTTGCATAAAGCAGTTTCCGAGTAAGGAGGACCTTTTTTTTTTTTTTTTTTTTTGTAAATCCAAACTTTAGTTTATAGTGGAAACAGATATTATCAAGCCCTTTTTCACCTCTTATCAACATCAACTTTTAAGTTTGACATTCTTAGGGATTCTTTGGAGAGGACCACCCCTACCTACCTCTGCTTCCCATTTTGATAATGAAGATATACTGTTGGTTTGGGGTGCAATGTTGACGAATATATATTTCGTCAATGCAGGCCAATATGACCTGGATCTTAGCATCTTACATAGGCCATTATTATTCTCTCTTTTTTCTTCGTTATTACTCTCTCGCAGGCCATATCAACTCCCAAATTTGGAATGTTTGAAAATACAGAATTGACAATAACCTTCTTATTGGAGCCCTTACAAAATCCTTTTGTCACTATAAAGTTTAGATAATGGCAGGCCATCTTGGCCAGCATCTGAAGGCCCTACACTGGGTACCGTAACCACCCGGGTATAAGTCGCATCCCACGTATAAAGCTAGGGATCCACTGCCGCGAGTTTGTTGCGAATTGTACTCGTGCGTGTGCCCTCGCAGAGCACTCGCAAATATCAAATTATTTTGATTTTTGCGAATGTCGTCGCACACCGCTCGGACATCGCATGACGTTTCTCGCAGCAGCAGATCCACTGCTGGAATGTTTTCTGCGAGGGCACACGCACGAGTACAATTCGCAACAAACTCGCGGCAGTGGATCCCTAGCTTAAGACTCCACCTGAGTTCAGAAGAAAGCCATAATGCACACGTAGGACCTGAATTTTGATGTTTAAGTACTGTTCTAAAGTAAAAAAGCTTGCATATAAGACAAACCCAGACTTTGGGGTGGATCTTTATGGTGAAGGGAGCCTCTGATTCACATATAAGAAATGCCTTATACGCGGGAGATTACGTTGGAAAAAGCTGGCATGCCGGCATCATTTCAGCTACTCTGAACAGATTTCCAGTCTCTGGAGAACTACCACTAGTGTCCCTTCCACAGAAAAACCACATAGAAAGAGGAGCCAAGAATGTATTCAGTTTCACAATGAATTAGGGTAAAATAAGACGCAGTTATGACACTGCACATCCTGTGTGCTATGCACCATGGGATAGAACAGATGCATCATGGGAGCACAGACCACATCCGGGACATCCCCTCCCCCTGGTGGACCATACAGTGAACTAGTTTTTGGCCGTCCTCACGGATCTACTGCATGTATATAAACAATGACAATCTATAGTGGGAGTCACCCTTGTGTGGAATCAGAGATTTACAAAACAAACTGTGGTATATCCTGTACGACCAGCTTGGCGGACTATTTGTATGGGCATCATGATCAGGCAAAAGATAAATCAGTGTAATCCAGCATACTTCCCCTTCAATAGAATGTGATCGTTTCAAACAACATGGAGGTGGGGGTATAAGTTTTGAGGGGGTGGGCAAAATTAATAATAATAATAATAATAATAACAACAACAACAACAACAACAACAACAACAACAACAACAACAACAATACCGTAATCTCCCGGATATAAGGCCCAGCCCGCATATAAAATGCGCCTTATACGCGGGAGATTACGGTAATAATAATAATAATAATAATAATAATAATAATAATAATAATAATAATACCGAAAACTCCCGCATATAAGACGCACCTCACCTATAAGACGCACCATGAGTTGATAGAAAACTGTAAGGCGCACCCAGGGCATGAATTTTGAAAGTTTAGTACTGTTCTATAGTAAAAGTACCCTGCCTATAAGACGCACCCTGACTATGGGATAATTCTATAGGACACAGCAGGCATTTATTTGGCGTAGAAGACGCGTCTTATACGCAAGAGATTACGGTAATAATAATTCTCTCTCACTCTCCATCCCTCTCTCTCCTGGCACACATACCCACTCATTGCTACAGTGATGATTACATAAATATCATAGTATACACAGCTGTTTCATAGGCTAGCAATTAGAGTTCCTGTCTCTGTCTAAACGCATTGTATGTAAACTTGGCGAGAGCTTTGATGACATCAGTATAAGTATTGTTCATAGCAGAAATGAATTTCTCTACATCATTCAATTCTTGATAGTTTTGATTTTTTTCGCTTATAACATTGTTGAACAGCTGTCTTGATACACTATGAGAGTCACATTGGATGAGAAAATGTATTTCATCATCTACATGGCCACTAGAACAATATAGACAAATTCGATTACACACAGGTTTTGGGGGCCGGCAATGCCTTCCCGTTTCTATACCCAGGTTATGAGAGCTGAGTCTAAAACGAGCTAATGCTGTACGGTGGGCTTGGTTAGGGATACAGAATAGATAACTTTCAAGCCTGAACTCAATTTTGAATATTTTGTATGTTCTTAGTTTTTTTCCTTCACCGGCTGATGTTATTTCATTCATCGTTTGTTCTATATATTTCCTATTTATCAGTCCAGTTACAGCAGTGATAGCTTTAGGGTAGCCACAAGTTGTCTGGTTAATCTAGAGTTGAATATAGTGTTCACCCAATGAGTTCAACAAGCAATTAACATTACTACACCAATTTATCTGACCAGCATCTTCAAGCAAAGTTAGCTTCTTGTAACACTTACGTAGTATGTGTGACTCTGGGAGGTTTACAATTCTTTCCCAGTGCCTGAGTGCTTAAATTTCCCAATGCACTTTTAGAGGTACCCTCCCTGTATCTGCATATACAGCAGCTGACCTGTTAATATAATCAAAGGCCTTAGTAAAGAGGGTCATTCTGGTTCAGCATATCATTATTGAATTTCAGTCTGTTATTAATAATTATTTCAAAAAGTTTGCATGTACTGTTCATAACAGTAATTTTCCTATAGTTATCAGGATCGCTTGTATCAACTTTTTTATGTAAGGGACTTATTATTCCTTCTGCCCATCTCTCAGCAGTGTCCCATACACAGTTAAACATAATTTGAATCACCTCAGCAAAAACCTTCCCTCCTTGTTTTAAGTATTCAGTAGGTTACCATCTGTTCCAGCTGCTTTCTATTTTTTTAGCGCCTCCCACGCCGCGTAGCGGCGGTACCGCGAAGCGGTACGGGAGTCCGCTATGATGATTTCATTTGCCCCATGTGATGAGGTCTCACAATACAAAATTACTGAATACCGACATTAACGGCGTGAGGCGTTTTTTTACGCGGTCACAACCGCATTTCTTGTTAGAGATCTTGTAGCATCTTCTACCTCTTCTATAGTGATAGGGGAGTCTAATAGGGATTGTATCAATGCATCTATATCCTCTGAACCATAGCTACACTCAAATTTATCGAAAAATGTTTCTATTTCTTTCATATTATCATAATCAAAATAGTCAATATGTGGAGGAGTCGGTTGCTTCTTGAAGTATTCAACAAACTCCGCTATTTTGATATCACATCGGGTCATTTTACCTAGTATTTGCTTCCACGACTTCCAGAACCTATTAATATTTTCTATCTCCAACAAGTCTTTCAAACTCGAGACCCTTTCTTCTTTTATCACACCTTTTACATTTCTGGACTAGTCTATTGTATTCCTTCTTAAGGCCACACCAAAAAAATAAGTTGGCCTACGGATTTTCGTTTTGAGAAAATGAGCGAAATTTTTTTTTCTAATTTTTTAAGAATTTTTTGTTGTCCAATGGATTTCCTCCTTATAAAATGAGGCGCGGGCAAAATTTTTTGTTTTTTTTTTTTAAAAAATTTGCCAAACACTACAAAGAGAAAACTCTCCGAAAGTGAGGCGAGCGAAATCCGTAGACAAGATTTTTGTCAAAGAAAAAAAAAAAATTGCATTCTTGAAAATATGAAGAGGGAAATCCGTAGACCAACTTATTTTTTTTGGTGTGGCCTAAGCATGTTATACATTTCTTTATTGAATTCAAGCTTGAGGTTATAATTTTTACCAGTCATGCACATTCCTCTTTACTAACTTGCACTCAGCGTTAAACCACAGATTTTGAGGGAATTTAGTTGTCTAAGACCTTGAACTTTTTTGGACAGGGATTGCCGAGTCAAGAAGTGTGTAGTATGTATCAATTATTTCCTTACTGTTAAGGGTTGGGTCAGCAGTCAGAAATATTATATGATCTCTAAGTTGTTTACATTCTTTGCCTCTGAGATTCTCCTTGTATAATTCTATCTGCGTCCCATTCCATTTATATGCCATATACTGTTCAGTTTTGTTTTGACTAGTATCAAAGTTAAGATTAGCACCTCTTAGCGTAAAGCTTGTGGTCAGAGTTAGTTAGTTAGTGTTTTACGGCACGTCAGCTACTGGTGATGGCTATTTGTGCCTAAAGGTTTTATGGAAGAAAGTTTCTACTGTTTAAATTTGACTGTAGTATCCCAGGTTCTTGACATATGCAAGTATTGTATCCAGTCTGCAGGTATCAAATAACTCTTTCAGTGTTGTACATTGATGGTATTGTGCCCTGATGGGGCACTGGCTACATTCCACAAGGAAATGTTCCACCGTCAGGTGTTTTTGACACCTGTTGCAAAGCGGTCTGGGTTCTCTCTTCATGAGGTGTGAATGCGTTAGTCTGGTGTGGCCTATTCTTAGTCTGTTCATGACAATTTCTTCTCTTCTGCTCTTGCATTTGGCTTTCTTGGTTGTGGTCAGAATCTGGTAACACATCACCTATTTTCATATTTTTACATATACCAACAGAGCTTGCCTTACATAGCAAGTAATCAACCACACTCTGCCCATTTGCGGTGTAACATGTAAAGCCACCTGTGTTATCTACATCTCCCAATCTGCCATTAAGTACTACTACCGTAATCTCCCGCGTATAAGCCGCGTCTTATACGTGGGGTTTTAGTTCTTATTGGATCCACAAGGGGGACATCAAGACCTTTCTTTTGATATGTTACATGGCCTCTTAGTCATAATAAGATATAAGGGGGCCCAGGGGGGTCCGGGGGGCTCAAGCTACACATAGGTTTTTGAATTTTGAAAATTCATTCAGTAGAACCAAAGTTATTAATTTTTCATTTTTTTGAGAATTTTCCAAAACTCTAGGTACGTCTTATACGCGCACTGCGTCTTATACGCGGGAGATTACGGTAGGTCTGTATCTTTACACAATTGGATCAGCTCCTTACCATTACTATTTACAGTTTGATCATCAGACTTTCTTACGGTTGGTAAGGTACCTGTGACTAGTGTAAGTGAGTCTGAACTAAGCTCATTAACAGATAAAGTGTGTGCATTTAAGTCACCACAGAACAGTAAATCAATATCTTTATGCTCCATTTCACCAATCTTCTCACATATAATGTCGAAGTAGTAATCATTTTCAGCTGTATATGTCAATCCTTCTAGTGGTATATATATAGCACCTACCACCACATCATGTACAAAACCAAAGTAATTAGAGTTAAGATGGATCCATATAGAAAAGTCAGATACAGCTTCGAGTTGTATAGCCCCTTCAATTTCTTTAGAGATAAAAACCCCTAAACCACCAGAACCCCTTCTGGCATTTAGATGTCTCTGCTTGCGGTTAACCTGGAAATATTTTTACCCTAGGATGCATGGTTGAAAATCCTTGTTTTTCCGAATTTCACTCAATATTATGATATGCTAGACTGAATATGAGGGTAGATGAGTTTGTCCCCCAGACCATGGATGTTCCAGTATATTATTGTTATATTCTTGAGGGCATCATTGCTAAGGGTACTCCCCATGGGGTATGCATGCCTCCTGTCCTATTTATTAGGGAAGGCAAGGTGTGCAAGCCGCTCACAGAGGGATTGTTTGGCATGCCAGGTGAGATGGATCTGGTCCTGTAAGCAGTGTTCTCCACACATAGGAAGTACACGGGCGGGGTTCCCGTGTGCTTTTCAGTGCCGCCCGTGTGCTTTAGCTAAAAAGCACCGCCCGTGTGCTTTCCATGAGAATTAAAGCTTTCTACACTTTTTTGAATTTTGCAAATCAGACAATTAGAACAGAAGTTAGGGCTGAAAAAGTAAAATTTGGTGGAAAAATTCTAACAGAATCTATTCTTTTGCCATTTATAATATAATTTTCAAAATTCTCTCATGAGAGATGCCTATGATTTGCCACTATGATCCACATAGCGCTTGTGTTCGAAAATTACCTGTATGCTTTTTCATCCTGTGGAGAACCCTGCTGTAAGGCGAGGTTACTATTGTCAATGAGGCAGCTCTTAGGGTCTTTTGTGAGACAATGTTTAATGTATGCCTCTAGGTGTGCTCGTACTGTGTCCACCTTGAAATTGTTATATTTTGGAAGGCCAGATATCATGATATGTGCACTGGGGAAGGCTTGTCTCACATTCTCTAGAAGATGATCTATAGAACTGAAAAGCCTAGGCAGGGGTAGGTGGTTGTGTACATCAATGTTCATGGCATGGACGACCACATATTTAGGTTTGCTTTTCATGGTGCTGACTGCATCTGCAATAGCATCGATGTTGGTGCCTGGCATGACAACACTCGTTGCAGAGAGCCCTTTGCGCACTCGGAGGCCAGCCATGCCTCTTGCATTCCTATTACCAATTATTAGGTAGTCTGGCGTTATGTCTTTGTTTCTTACACTGGTGGCTTGATGCTACGTCCCACGATGCACCCTGACAGACATCTTGTCCATCCAAAGTTGGCCCATCATATTCTCCCCCGCCATTCCTCTGGGTGTATGCGGTTAGTGTCATTCTCCACATGACCTGAACCCCAGAAGTCATTGCATACCGCCTCAACCAGTATTGTGTCCTTTTATCTGGAGAGCATTGCCCTGACCTCAGAGCATTTGTCGGCCTTTGGAAGGAGCAGCTCAAGCATGATTGTCAGTTTTCTGCGTTCCCATTCACCATTCTTGGAGATTGTATCTCCATGCCGTTTCTTCCAGAATGGACTGGTTGAGTTCATGATGCGCTCTGCTTTTTCCTCATTGTCTGCATGGACGGCTTTAAGATGTTGGTACGCCTGCTCAACACAAAGGTAATTAACTCCTCTGTAGCGAAGATTTACAGGATAGAAGTTTGACAATGGAGAATGTTTACCCCGGAAGCAGAATACAGATCTTCGCTTGTGGTTCTGCTTTGTTTTCATGTTGGTGGGCTTGCATGGTGATTTTGATGATACTGTATGCACTTGAGCTTCTCTGCCTTTTTCATCTTTGGTTTCATTGGTCTGAGTCATGGTTTTTACATCAGAAGCTGATTCTGTACTGTTTGTGGCTCTGTCTTTTGACCTTGTCACCTTTTCCCATGCTCCACTGTCCTCTTTTCTTTCTTTGTCAGTGAGTCGTTCCCATGCTTCATTGTCTTCCTGTCTTGGGTGCTTACTAACTCATCTGGTATGACGTCAGAGGGGATTTCACCTTGTGTGGATATGGTGGGAGTACTACACAGTACACTTGGGGAAAAGTATTTCTGTCTGTGCAACTAAAATGTGAAATGAATCGTCTTTCAGGCACACTTTAAAAAATCACCCAATCTTCATTTTGCTTTGTTCTCATACTGATACTCTATCACAGTATGCAGGAATTCAAATATGGTCTCGGAGGGGTCTGAAAATTTTCCTTCCCCCCCTTTTATTCTTTAGTGGTGCACTGGCTTTTTCACTCAAAAGGGGCGAAATTCTTTTTGCCCCCCCCCCGAGGGGTCTGAAATTTTTTTGCCCCCCCCCCCAAAACCCACCACCCCCCCTCCGTTGTTAAAAAATGACCACTCCCTAAAGTGACTTCTAATTCTAAAGCATTTACCCTTCACTTCCTTTTCTTTGTGTGCCAAGGTAGAAAGATAGTTCGGTGGGTAGGGAGCTCCTGTATGTATAGCCTTTTGGGGGTAAGAGGGTGGGGTTGGGAGTGTGTGTGTGTGTGTGTGTGGGGGGGGGGGGTGTGGGTCTGTGTAATATTAGGTTATTCAGTTACAGCCCATAATGCACCATCATAATGCGGCCTAGTTTCACTTCCGGCGTGCATCACGTGACCAGTGAGGTGTACTTCCGGTGTTAAGAGGCTGGTCAGTGATGTGTGGTTATAGTGTGGTGACCCCTGAGTGTTCACTTCCTGTCCGTCACTTCATCTACTCCAATGTTTAGGCCACTCCAAAAAAAAAACAAAAAAACTTGTTTCTCATCACTGCCCTCGTCAGAATTTTTTTTTTTTTATAGAGAATTGTCTGAGAAAAAGTACCAAAAAATGCGCAAAAGTAGTCAAGTTTGGTACCAAATTCTCAACACTTTTGTAATGTCAATAATAACTTTACTTTTAAAATGCACTTTTTCTTACACACAGCCATTTTCGATGTTCCTGCGATGCATTCACGTCCTAAATTAATGAAATGCTATGGCAAAAAAAAAAAGAAAAAATTTAAATCCTCCCACGTCACTTTTTTCATGACTTGGTGATGAGAACCAATTTTTTTTTGGAGTGGCCTTATAGACACCCTCATATAAGCCGTAATCCCCGGGCCACACCCTCTACTCCGGAAGGAGCTACGACTATAAGCTGCATTTGAGGTTGAAAATTGAAGTTGTTTTTAACATTGTTCTATGGATCTAAACACACATATACATTTATGAGCTTCATCCTTGTTTTATACTTATACAGTACTGACGAGCTTACTCGTGAATTCAATACACTATGCCGTTAAACAGTTAACATGTACGGTGATGGTGAAACAGCCCGGGCACAAGCGCCTATAACCGAGATGCTACATTTACTCACACCGTAAACTTCAAATAAAAACATGGTTCTGTGCCTAAAAAACGGTGAAGTGAAATGAATAACACATCATTCAAACAATATCGACTTTGATTTCAAACCAAAACTTGTCTTATTAGTTTGGTATATAATTCTTAACATGACTTCTAGACATTCAATATTCCTACCATAAATTCTCTCGTATAAGCCGTGGCTTATACCAGAATCAAAATCAAAATTAGGTTTATAGTATCAGCCATAAGAAAGGTGCGGCTTATATGAGGGTATTTGACACTATAGAAAAGTACTAACATATCAATTTTCTGAATGTGGCATATAGTTCACCCACTAACTCAGGGTGCGGCTTATACGAGGGGTATGGCTTATACGAGTTGATTTTCGGTACTGTAAACCTTGAATTTATGATGCATTGGTGGTTCTAATCTAAGCAGCATCATCAACTGTGTAGGAGGCTATAAGCTGTACCTAGGCAGGGTTCGATAAGGTTACCTATAAGGTAACACCATGGCCTGAGTTCGGACAGATTCGACAAGCTGCAGTGGACCGGGGCTTATACGTAATTTTGGAGAACCAGAGGCTAGGGTATATCGCGAGTGTGTATGAAGTTGTAAATTGAGTGCAAAGAGAATATTTCACTGAATAGAACCAGCGCAGGCCTTTGTGTCTATACCGACTTAGGCCTAAAAAAAAAAAGTTGTGTTCAGGTATCCCGACTGAACCTATTTTTTTTGGGCCGACCCTAATTTTTTCTTTAATTTTTTTTTAGAGAATTTTTACAAAAATTGTAAAATATATCAGATATTTTCCGAATATAGGCATATTTGGTATCAAATTAAAGCTAACGATGTCAGGATTACAGCTTGCCTTCAATATTAACCAGTAGAACCGCCTACCACACTTGTGAAAAATCCGGAATCTGTTTGGCTTTTTTTTTCTTATTTATTGCCATTAAGGTACCCCTAAAAAAAGTGTTAAGAAAAAAAAATCTGACATACCTACCCTAATTTTTTTGGCTTTGTTACCTGAACACAAGAATTTTTTTTAGGCCTTAGCGGGATTAATTATCAGGGATACTACTAGGGGTATATTTGTATAAGCTGTGCCTTAAACGCGAGGACTTTACCGTAGTTTTAACTACCGTAATCTCCCGCGTATAAGACGCGTCCTCTACGACAAACAAATGCCTGGTGCGTCTTATAGGATTTTTTCAAGTTGGGGGTGCGTCTTATACGAGGGGTAATTTTTCTATAGAAATGTACTAATCTTACAAATTTCAGCATTAAAATGTGCGTCTTATACGCGAAGATGCATGTGCTGAGTTTGGGGTGCGTCTTATACGCGCAGCGCGTCTTCTACGCGGGAGATTACGGTAAGTTTAAACCTACAGTAATCTCCCACGTATATAAGGCGCGTCTTATACGGGGGGTTTAGTTCTCATTGCATCCACAAGGGGGACTCCAAGACCTTTCTTTTGATATGTTACATGCCCCCTTAGCCATAACAGGATATATGGGGGCCCGGGGGGGGGGGGGTCCAGGGGGCCCAAGTAATACATAGGTCTTTGAATTTAAGAGAGATTAAGGTACCTGATTTCTGGTAAATAATATATGTACTGATGAATCGTTGATTCTTTTGCTCTACGTGTTCTTTAATATTTTATATCTTCAACAAAAACATATCTTTTATGGGGAAATACATTCCTTTCTGTTTCAGAAAAAAGCATAATATTGTAGATTCTAGTATGTAAGCCACATCTGCATAAAAACGCCCCCCAAGTTAAGGCAGAATCTATAAGCCGCACCTATTGGAGGCTTCAAAATTAAAGGTTTTATACTGTCCCATGGGGGACGTGGGAATTCACAGTACCACTCGGGGTGACGTTATTCTCATAACTACCTACCATAAATTCTCTCGTCTTATACAAGAACCATAACCTCTCTGTGGCTCAGCCCAAGGCACGGTGCAGCTTACATGAGCGTATTTGGCACTAAAGAACAGTACATGTAACAGGTACTACAGTTTTCGAGTACCTTCAAGCCTCTAAAGTCGGGGGTGTGGCTTATACGAGAAAATTTATGATACAAAATGTATATATTAAAAGTATAAAATACGTTACTTTGCTGTGGCCTACAGGTAGGGAGGGGGCGCTGTATGTTTAATATAGGGAGGTGTCTGTATATATGTATATGTATGTATGTGTGGGGTGGGGGATGTTATATAATATGCCTAATACACCATTCAGAACCATCTGTGTTTGTGTTCGCTGTAGGACCATGACGTAACCCTCTCCCACGGACCGATTTGTAATACAGGAAATATCCTCTTTTACAACCTCGGCTGGGGGCAGCTAATTGTTTAATATCATAGTCCACGGAACATGTGTACTACCGTAGATTCTCTTGTTTATGCTGCGGCTTATACCAGAACCCAAATTAAAGTTAGCCTTCAGGGTTCTCTGCAGATTCAAAAATCACACAGTAAACCCCGAGCGAGACGATGTAGGAAAATCATTATGCAAACTTTCAATATAATAATTATGAGTTTGATGCCCATTATAGTGATAAAAGGTGGTTAAGATATTCATATTAGGAGATTTGCCCATCCTTTCCACAAGAAATTACATATTTTGACCCAGAAAAAGTGCTAAAAGGGGCATAACTTTGGTTCTAATTGCTGGATTTTCAAAATTCAAAAACCTACAGAGATCTAAAATAACACCGACGGCAATTCTGGGGTTATTTGACACCGGCGGTAGTAAAAATTACGCCGGCGGCCCGCCGGTATCATTGCAGTGTGAGAACCCTGGGCTTGTAGAATGAGCCCAAAGTGAGGGTGTGGCTTATACAGGGGCATTTGATACTGTAAAATAGTGTTAAATTGCCAATTTTTAAACCTCAGGTGTGGCGTATAGCTCATTCCAAAGTCGGGGGTGTGGATTATATGGGGGTGCTACTTATACGAGAGAATTTACGGTACCATAATACCTTGAGTATAAGGCAGGGTTCTCCACAGAACGAAAAATCACAACGCAAATTTCGGTCTGTATAGTTCTCAGGCTTATAGGAGGTTGATTTGGTTGTTTGGGTCTCCCTTATGACAGAGTTGGACTTGTGAATGGAAATATACCAAAGAAACAGATCAAATTTTCGTAAATATGATCACAACTTCTGCTCTAATTGTCCGATTTACAAAATTCAAAAACCTATGAGTATCTAAAATCACATTGGTGGTGATTCTGAGGGGGGGGGGGTTGGTGAGTTTGAGGGGGGGGCGTAAAATATTTTGACCTCTCCTGAGGGGGGGGGGCGAAAAATATTTTGACTGCTCTTGAGGGGGGGCGTAAAATTTTTAGACCCTTCTCGATGAGGCATGAATTGACGTGACTTGCCGTAAATACCCAATTTGTAGTGGGGATAATTTCTCAATATATTACTTGCAGAAGGAGAAAGTTTATACTGATAATTTTACAATGCATCAGAATGCACCATTTTCTTTCTAAAATTTCAAAATTTTTCAGGGGAATCATACTTCCAACAAGATTGTATGCAGAGCTCTCAACACTCAAGCATCTGGCATGAATCTCATGCATCTGGCGTGATTCTCACACATTTGGGGGTTGTCTCACTCTCTCACGCTGAGGAGTCTGTTTCTCATTTTAGACTTTGTAATTTCAGTATATACTTATATAGTGAACTTGAGCATCTATCCTCGATTTAATGTACCAAAATTCTCTAAAAATCAACAAATGAACTTCCATATTTCTCCAAATTTTCTTGGGGGCATACCCCCAGACCCCCTGGAACTGCATTTATTTCAATGCATCTCGGAAATCTAGAAAATTCCAAGCTTGAGGGAAAAGTCTCACTCTTTGGCTCCATTAGAACATGAGAGCTCTGTGGTATGTGTGACGCCTGTTACAGATGGCTCATGCATACATGTGAGCAAACTCCTCATTTTTTTTCAGTTTTCCCCATTATTCTAAGATCTGTCGGGGTCAATCTTTGTCCAGATCCCATGAGATATCATTTTACCATTTTATATATACGGTGGGGTCTTAGAAAGATTTGGATACAAGGGCATCAGCCACCCTGAAAAAGCACCAAAATGCACCAATTGAAGTCTCAATATTCAAAATTTTCCTGGGCGAGATACCTCCAGACCTCCCCCCATTTTAACCTATCAATGGCAAATCAAAGAAGAGTCTTTACTTTTAATGCTTCGATTTTTTTCACATTCGGAATTTGCATATATGTCATTGTCTGTTCTCTCTCTCCCTAGCCTTTTCTCCCATCTCCCCTTCCCCTAACCTTTCCCCAAATCTCTCCCCTCATCTGGAATGGGCCTAGCAAGACATACCTGACCTGACCTGGATGGCCTGACCCGGATGGCACGACCTGTACCCACCCAGACTGCCCCTGGACAAATCCACCTGGACAGACTCACCCAGACCGGACTGTCCCGGACCAGACAGATCTACCTGGACTGCCCCCAGACTCACCCTGGATGGATCCACCCTGACAGACCCAGACCTGGACTGGAAATACCCGGACCAAATGGACTTATACCCTTAGGCTCCCTGAGCCAAGAACAGTGTATTGATGGTGCAGGGGTAGTAAAACCTTGGGTACAGATGAGATGTGTGGCCACCTGCACCATCCAGTCATACGTCACCAAAATGCACCATTTGACTTCTCAACATTCAAAATTTTCCTGGGGGACATACCAATCAGGTCATCCAGTCACACCTCAACAAAATGCACCATTTGACTTCTCAATATTCAAAATTTTCCTGGGGGACATCTCCATATACCCTTAGGCTCCCTGAGCCAAAAACAGTGTATTGATGATGCAGGGGTAGCAAAACCTTGGGGTCAGGTGGGATGTGTGCCCCCTGCACCATCCAGTCATACATCACCAAATTGCACCATTTGACTTCTCGATATTCAGATTTTTTCTGGGGGACATCTCCATATACCCTTAGGTTCCCTGAGCCAAAAACAGTGTATTGATGATGCAGGGGTAGTAAAACCTTGGGTACAGATGGGATGTGTGCCCACCTGCACCATCCAGTCATACGTCACCAAAATGCACCATTTGACTTCTCAATATTCAAAATTTTCCTGGGGGACATCTTCATATACCCTTAGGCTCCCTGAGCCAAAAACAGTGTATTGATGATGCAGGGGTAGCCAAACCTTGGGGTCAGGTGGGATGTGTGCCCCCTGCACCATCCAGTCATACATCACCAAATTGCACCATTTGACTTCTCGATATTCAGATTTTTTCTGGGGGACATCTCCATATACCCCTAGGCTCCCTGGGCCAAAAACAGTGTATATGATGCATGGGTAGTAAAACCTTGGGGTCAGGTGGTATGTGTGCCCCCCTGCACCATCCAGTCATATGTCACCAAAATGCACCATTTAACTTCTCAATATTCAAAACTTTCCTGGAGGACATACCCCCATCTGATTCTTACTCTCTATCACATATTAATCACACTAACAATAAAAAAAGAAAACATGCCCAAGAGTTTTACACATTTTTCTTGGAAAGCAGTATGCACATACTTAGAGTTGGCCTGGCCATTCGCTCACAATTTGTCCTGAGGATACATGATATTCTTGTCTAGATTTTCCAAATTTCCCTGGGGAACAAATCTGCAGATAGTACTTTACAGCAGAATCAAGTAACTGAAAGGCTAGGGGCACATCAATTCATGTCTTGGCAGTCTTCTGGTATCCAGGGTTCAAATTTCCATTAGGATAGCAAGATATCCATCATACATAAAGGGGTCAGACTTTTTCAGAAACCCAAACCCCCAACCCATGTAAATGGTAAAGTTTTTGATTTGCAGGTTTGGATTGCTTTGGTTACCCCCCCCCCCTCCCCCATAACAAAATTTTCAAAGGCTGTGCTAAAATAACCCATCTCCCATTCCCTATAGTTAAGAGTCATAAAGGCCCATATGTGTCTGCAGCAAGTTGGTTCAGACTTAAAAGATCCTTCAAATACAGTTTGCTTGCTTGCTTCAACCTAAGACCACAGAAATCAATCTTGTGATTCATCCAGATCCATGGGATGAGATCCCATTCAAACATTTTGTATGAAGGGTCCCTATAGTAGAATTTTAAACAGAGGGTAAAGGGAAACCTCAAAAACCACCAGAATGCATAAATTTAGGCTCTAGATTTATAAAACTGACTGGGG
This sequence comes from Acholoe squamosa, assembly GCA_949317995.1. Classification (NCBI taxonomy): domain Eukaryota; kingdom Metazoa; phylum Annelida; class Polychaeta; order Phyllodocida; family Polynoidae; genus Acholoe; species Acholoe squamosa. The sequence goes on along the minus strand of OX439047.1, from coordinate 15,047,329 downwards.
CAGGTGATGCCCCCAGACCACCCTATACTTAGCTTGTCCTGGCTGCTTTTTAAACAAAAGAGATAAGGCTAAGTAGTGTGTGACTCGCACTGCAGCTACTGATGAAATTGGTCTTGAGAAGTGGAGCCCTCTTTTCAATTTCTTGCATTCCAATAGAAAAATAATAAATGGATGATAATAACTCTGGGAAATGATCCTTTTACCTTATACTTCAGTAAAACAATACAATTGAGTGTGATATGATGCTGAACAATGTGGTGCAACACAACTCGATGTTGGGGGGGGCGCAAAATATTTTGACCCCTCCTGAGGGGAAGGCCAAAAATATTTTGGCACCTCTCAAAGGTGGGGGGGAAATATTTTCAGGGGTCAAAACGAAAACTCACCAACACCCCCCTCATTTTGTTAAAAAATGAACACTCCCTAAGGTGAACCTGCAGAGTAACGGATACACCCTGAGTTTGAGCCATCACATTTTGATGCACAAGATAATGGGATTCCACAAGGCCTAAAAAAATAATTGTTGTGTTCAGGTAATGGGGTCAAAAATTTTTTTTTTAAATTTTTTTTTAAGCCCGCTGTAGATTTTCGCGCCTATGCGACGCGGAATCATAAAAAAAAAACTTATGTGTCCTGATAAGTGCCAAAATATCGGATTTTCTCCCGAAATGCAATAAAAAAAGTTAGAGTAGGGCCAAAAAATTAAGGTAGGTAGCGTTACATGAACACAAAATTTTTTTTTTAGGCCTAAGGTATGCACTTACCTACCCCCAGTGCGTGGTTCTGCTGCAGTGGAGGTGTGAAACTGTGATAAAGCTGAAACTGGGGAGTGCTAAACTCTCCTTTCTTTGACAGCTCATTGTGTAGCTATTTTTTTGGAGCATCTTAACAAACATAGGCTCATTTTAAAGGGATTGATTATGTGTTTAATATGAATCTATATGAGAAATAATTGATGCAGGCAAACATCCCATTCTCCCCAAGTGAAGTTAACCCATAATTTTGAAAGCATTTTTTGGTACATAAAGGCCAAATCTCACATAAAAGAGAATAGTTCCCACACTTTCTACAGGAAAGAATGGTTTAGAAAATGTCTAGGGGTTTTCTTTTCATAGGGGAACAGGATGTTTGCAAGACCCCATAAAAATTTTAGCATGCCATTCGCTATCACCCTTCAAACAGCTTCTCCATGTTAGGCCCTTGTCTGTTTGCCAGAATTCAATCCTATGTATGGCTTGTTCCGGTGAACTGGGGACATATGGGCCTGCAGGGGTTTGATTGATTGATTTGTGTTTTACAGCACTTTAGCGGCACTAAGTGGCTATCCTGTGCTTCACAGGTTGATAGGCACTATCAGCGGAATTGGTGGTATGATTTGTCTATGAGGGGGATTTGTTTGTTTGTTTGTTTGTTTAGTTTTACGTCCGGGGGCCATCGAGGAACTCAGACGTAATCATCAGGATTCAACTAGATGTTATTGTAGAGCCCAAGGGCTTTTATATATCCCAATATTTCCTCTGGTTTGTGTTTCTCGAATAGTTTTTTCAAGCTTGTACAAGCGTGGTATTGTGCCCTGTAGGGACACTGTTGGCAATCGATGAGGATGTGCTCCACTGTCAGGGGGTTCTGACAGCGGGCACACTTGGGAGGGTTTTCTCTCCCTATTCTGTAACCATGGGTCAGTCTGGTGTGACCTATTCTGAGGCGGCTCATAGTTTTCTCTTCATTTCTAGACTTGCACTTGTAGGGTTTGGTCATGTTGACCTTTGTTTGGATCTTTTGGAGTTGGTTTCCCACCTCTGCGTCCCATGATGTTTGCCATTTGTTATATATGTACTTGTTGATCTTGCGCTTCAGGTCGCTTGATGGAAGTGGCATTTGTACTACTGCCTGGCCCAAGGCATCCTTGGCAGCTGAGTCTGCTTGTTCATTTCCTTGAATCCCTACATGGCCAGGGACCCAACCATATTTTATGTTCTTTCCCTCCTCTGTTAACTGGTGGTGTCTTTCCAGCACTTTGTTTACTAGAGGGTGGTTCCATGCACCTGTTTGCATGGCTTTAAGTGATGACTGGGAGTCTGAGAGGATCAGATGGTCTTTTGCCTCTGAGGTTTCTACCTGGTCTTGTGCAAGGTAGATGGCATGCAACTCTGCCGAGTAGATAGATGCTTCATCTGGAAGGCGTTCTTTGTAAGAGTCCAGGCCTTTTACAGCTGCTGAGGCTGTCTTGTTTGCCATATGAGATCCATCAGTGAAGATGGTCTCATAGTCCTTATACTCGTCGCGCAGTTCGTTGAAAGCTGCCTGGTAAGCAGTGCTTGATGTGTTTCCTTTTCTGTGTGGGACTAAGCTGAGGATGATTTCTGGTTGGTACAGTGTCCATGGTGGTCTCTCTGCAATGGTCAGCTCCATGACTTCGTTCAGATCAATGCCTGCTTCTTCCAGTGATTTTGTAACTCTCACTCCAAATGGAGCAAGGAACCACTTTCTCTTGCGGTCATATTCCTCCTGATATGCGGGATGTTTGAGGAGTGTTGTTGCAGGATTGTTAGAGTTTGCTGCAATTCGAATTGCATATTGGAGAGATAGTTTTGACAGTCTAAAACAATTTAAATTTGTCAACATTTGGCTATCAATTTAATTAAGTTCGGGGGGGGGGTGGCTTATAAGAGAGGTAGGCTTATGTGAGAGGTATTATAGTGGCGTAAAGCGTAACCTAATGTAAAGAGTAGCCTAATGACAAACATACAGGTCTATGGTTCTTTTATGAATGGGCTGTAGTAAGTTATAACCCAGCATACACATACACTATGAGTACCACTAAGATGAGCAAGTAGAAAGTGTAGCCTAACAATGCACATACAGGGCTGCTGGTCTTATATAAATGGTCTAGTGTAAAGCGTAGCCTAACATAAAGCGTAGCCTGATCGCTGCAGAATGACTACATATTTGATCCCATACTGCTTTGTGTTTATACCAGTGTTCCATTATTTTCACATATTGTCACTTTCATTATGGAGTTATATATGGGGGACAATGGATAGTTAAATATAATACCTGCAAGAGCTGTGTTGATTTATAAAATGTAAAGCGTAGCTTAAGAAAAGTTAGCCAAACACTTATCATGAACTTCAGAGTGACACTCTGCCGAGAATTTTTAATATTTTCTCACTCTCTTTTTTTTTTTACATATGTATGTGCAAGGGGTAGTTGATAAGCACTTTTAATATCAATGGTCATTAAATATGGGAAACCCTGGGGACATGTATTATATAATGTAAAGCGTAGCCTAAGAAAACTTTACAAAATCATATAGAGGCCCCCCACTCACAAGTACACATGCTGTATTTGGTTAAGACACTTCTAGCATTCCTTCCATATGCATTCTAAATGAAAATAACCAGAAAAGCAAAATACTTCTTCAAATTGATTTACTTGCCACCAAATTACAATGAATTTTTAGGAGAAAATCACAAAAATTGCTATTTTTGACTTATTTTTGGTTTCTCACACACTTAATATCGGTCATAGGTATGCAAAACTACATATACCATTCAAGGTCCACATGAGCCTGATCTGGTGGAAGTCATCAAAATTGGTATTGAATGATTAGTGAAGAAATACAACATGCTAATGTCAAAATACCCATTTGTCCCCATTTCGTCGGAACAAGCCGTATATTATTTATATAGCAATGGATAGAGCTGATAAAAAGAAGTGGATTTCCTTTTTAAATCAAGTCTTTATGTCAATTTAAAGGGAAATTCTGACCAATTAAAGATTTCATATCAACTCCATAATTTTGCACCAATTCTGTCAGATCGCTAAATCGCAGATGATATTATCTCAAGATAAAATCCCTTTAAATTGTTAAAATTTGATATGATACATTGATTTTCAACCTTTTATGGGGAACTCTTCCATACATGAAAAGAAAATAGTCCAAAATAATGATTTCAGAGATGTAGCCAGTCCTGTATCCGATATGCTTGATCACAAATCTGGACCCTGTTTAAACTTAACACTGGCAGAATTTTGGGTTCGATTTTCAGTCTTTGATCAGTCATAACTTCCCTTATACTTGGCATAAAGACTTCATTTAAAGAGCAAATCCACTTTTTTGATGAGATCTATCCACTGCTTAATAGATAAAATGCATGGGACAAAGTCTTAAAAACTAAGTGCCTACCTAAGGTGTCTGCCCGGGGTGTCTGTTAAGACATAGACTATTGAGTATTGTAGATATTGATATGATAACGTCTGGCGTCCATAGTTCAACAGGCCTCGAGAACATTCATAAACAAGAGCGTTACCAGTAGTACAAATTAAATTCAAAGTGGACTGGTAGTCCGGCACAAATACTTTAAGGCTCTATAGCATAGGCCATAGCTTGTTTGAAATTCATCTAAAATATAGACAGTCGTTAGTTGATAAAGAAGATGTAGCCTATATTTTACATGATACAGAAAGCTAAAACACACTTTTTGTAGTCTTTATGCCTATTCTATAGGCATAAAGACTACAATAGGCTATTGTCAAGTATTGGTAAGTCTTCTGGAAGAAGCTACCCTTGATATAAATCAAATATACTTTTCTGGTAGGAAAACAATAGAGATTTCTGCTTTTGCCAATGTGATACCACTGGCAGGTAGGCTTAAAGGAGGGCTAGCACGGCTAAGACGTACCCGTCTTAGGAAGTCACGTGACCACTCCTTGACCAATTAGATCGTTGCAAATTTTTAGCTGGGTCCCGCGAATTTATGGCGTGTCTTTGATCAGGTACCAGTAATGATATTTTCCGTGCTAGCCCCGCTTTAATGGGAGTACTGCTTAGGCCTTAGCCTTAGGCTAAGGCTTAGGTCAGGAGAATGAGAGTGTATTCTAAATAGACATGTCAGTTAGTTTGATGTTCACACAATAAATTAATGACAATCACAATGCCACTTTTCTGTGACAGTGAATGGACAAGGATGTTTGTCTATGCTCCAGTTGAGTCTTGAGACCTGAGTTGTAGAACTTGAAGTTGCTGGGACAGTTTAACTTTAAAGTTTGAATTTTTTTTCTAACTTAGCCCTGAAATCAATCAATTAATTGCAGCCCCAAGGATCATAAATCTGTCAAAAGTACATGAGCAACTAGTTTCTAATCGTCATCAGCTATTAGATGAGATCAGATCTGGGTTTGATTGCCAACATTTAAAACTAGCCTGTAGGCTGTACTGAGTGAGTGAGGACTGTCTGTGAAGTGTGGGTGGAGGATGGGGGTGGGGGGAGAGTGTGTGTGGTGGAGTGGGGGGGGGGGGGTTGACAAACGATCACAACACCCATGTATAACCTTCCTTCAAAGTGTATTCAACGTAGAGAATCGCTGTAAAAAGTTGCTCACAGCCAAGATGACATATTCGTCCATCTGTATGGTACAGGAAATGTAGAGTTGAGAGTTAACTTACCTATTTTAACACGTAATGACTCCTCCACTCTGACAACAGCGGCCATTCTGGATGGTGACCTACATTCTGAACACCGGAAATGGACTCGTCCATTCGGAATCAGCCGATAGGGGTGGCGGGTTGAGCTTTGTCGATGGGTCATACCACTATATGAGTTCGGACGTAGGCAGGTTGTCGCGGTTGTCGGCATGGATCGTCATTTCTATATAACAATATATGGAGAGTGTTATAGTGTTATAATTACCGGTGAGTTATATATTCTCTCTGTTTCTAACAAGGGGACGGGAATGGTTCTTTTTTTTTTGGGGGGGGGGGGAGGGGGAGGTAAAAAATACCCACTGAGCGAAGGAGGGGGGGGGGGTATTTCTTTTTAGCGAAAAAGCGAACAGAATTGAATGGGGGAGGGGGCGGAACAAATTTTTGCCAACATGCTGTGGGCACCAGAAATCGCACACAAGTACTAAGGCCACACCAAATTAAAAGATTGGTCTATGGATTTCCCGCACCTGACTTTCAGAAATTAAAATTTTATTTTTATTTTCAAAAATAACATGTCTAGATCTATGGATCCGGCCCACCTCATTTTCTGGGATTTTCATATATTTTTTTTTTTTTTTGATCAAGGAATAAGTATATGATTGATCATAAAGGTACAGGAATGGCTGGCCCCTCATTGGATAAGCATTACTACCGTAATCTCCCACATATAAGGCGCGTCTTATACGCCAAACAAAATGCTGCTGAGTCTATTATATGTGGGAGGGACATCCTGGCGCTGTGAGGCACGGACGTATTGATTAGGGCCAATTCATTTATTGTCAGGTGGGGGGGGGGGCATTTTGAAAAAGAACCCCTTGAATATACTGTCAACGAGTCCGTAAATGATGAATAAGGATGAATACAGACGAATCAGGAATCCAGTTTGATATCCACTTTATTCATTGAAGTCCACGAGGTATAGTTGGTGATACAGTATAAAGGTGCCCAACAGTGTCCAAGCCTAGCCCTTGAGCCAAGGGCCTTGATCTCACATGAGTGTGTGAGGTATGAAGTATGAAGGTGGAAAGATGAGTGAGCTGCTCCCTCCACAGGTATTTGTAGTAGGAGTTGCTCACCCAGCTCATCCTAAAAATAGTATCAGGTGAGCTAAATATAGTAACTGGGGAACTCCAGTGCAGGTATGTAGGGGAGATCCCAAACATAGCACTGGGGTTCACAGAGTTCAGTGTGGTTCTAAATATAGCTGCTGGGAACTCCCGGTATGCTGTGAGCTGCTCATGATCAATGGGCATGTCCTCCAGCAGGAGGAGTTGTTTCTAAACATTGTCTGCTAGGAATTTCCAGCATGCAGCGAGCTGCTTGTGATTGACGGCGTATCCTCCAGTGGGAGGAGGCGGGGTCACTGAGTGCAGTTGACGCCGCCAGCCTTTGGTCTTTGGTATGGTTTGGCTTGTGGGTAGACTCGGACACTGGGTTACATGGTAGAGTCAAAGGTGAAAAATAAATATGATAAGTACAATACCTATAACGGTCTACTGACAAATCCCCACATTCCTACTCGATTCCACGCGAGGTTTTAAGGAGGGAGTTCGTGAGAAAAGGTCTACTGACAATATGTTTGATGTATAATAATAGGTATTACATCTTATCATTTAAGTTGAAAAGTTTGCAGTATTAAGGAGATATTTAATATTGGTTTTTGATTGAACATGAATAATTTATAAACAGTACAAAACGAAACTGTGCCAAAGAGGTGTTGTTTGTGATTTTGACAAGAAGAATATGAAAAATTCAGGTCGTGGTAGGATACAAAGGCTGGATTATTATCTAGCACTAAAGTTCACACAAAGATAAAGGAAATAAAAACTATCCTAAAACATGCGGTTATTGGCTTTAAGGCAGACCTTGAGGTAGATAAGTTAATACTGAAGTTTGTTTCAGTACCGGTAGGCACTTATTATTTAGGTCTTGAGCCAATATACAATACAATATAATAAATAAAAACAGAGGTAAGGTAATTGATGACTGGCAAGTCGATCAATTATTCCTTATAATACTGGTAAGGCTTAGGGAGTCTGAAGGCTTTTAGGTGATATGTTTAAGGAATTTTCTAAAAAAAAAAATTTTGGATTTTTGGTCTTTTATTTATCTGTAAAAGTTTCTGTTAATTTTGTAGAAGGTTTGTCTTAGTCAATGGAAAATTTAGCATGTTTAGCCTTCAGTCTACCTGGGGTTATCATTTGCTGAAAAAGGACAAGGTTAATACAAAAAATAAATGGTGGCTCTGGCTGATATTTGGATTGGATCTCAGTTGATCCTGCAAGAATACTGGTTGCCAGTGCTTCTTTGTAAAATTTTTTAGAAAAATATAAACTAGCTAAAACCCATAAATATTTGACATGGTTGGGTTTGAAAAAGGTACAGTGTGAAAAGAAAAGAACCTTATGGCATCTTAAGATCACAAAACCTGCTGCCTGGCTTGTGTTCTTCATAATGTTCTTATAAAGGAAAAATAAATGTAAAAATGCAGCGTGTTTTCATGGTTATGTATCATAGCCTTATGCAAACAAGAAAAACTGGCTTTAAAAATCAGTTGACTAGGCTGACTGAGTCAGTGTTCATAGTGTCCATGGGCGGTCGGTGAGTGAAGTGTGTCTCTACACTTTTGGTCCATATTTTTAAATACAGTTTTTAAAAATAAAATAAAAATAAATAATGATGGTTAATGAAATTATTTTCTCCTTCTATGGCGACTTTGGTTTGCAAGACCCTTTGGTGGTGGGTCTTGGTGGTTAAAGACATGTGGGTTGAGGGAGCGACCTAGTGAGGGTCTTCTCCTGGATCTGGATTTTTTGGTGTTGGGGACAAAGTTTACAATTTTACTGAAATGCATTCTGCTAGGCTTGCCTGAGTCAGGCTGCAAATTTAGATCGGAACTGTATGCAGGGTCCATGTCTATTTGTTCTGCTGAGAGGGAGGTGTCAGAGTCACTGTCTTCCTCAGATGAAGCTTGGTATGTTTTGGGTAGGGGTCTCCAGACCTGGGTCGAGCCAATTGTTTTGAAAGTTTCTGGTCTATTGTCTTTGTTCATGCTGCATGGGCAGCTGTAGCTATACATTAGGTGGGGGCAATTTCTTCCCAGGGTGGCGAATCTAGTAGGTGGCCCTATTGGAGAGCAGACTCGTGTGCTCCAATGGGGCAGGCCGGTTGGTATGGGCGTGCCTGGTCTGCCACTATCTCCTGCCGGCCTGTCAATGCGGTCTCCGCCTCCTCGATTAGGTCGTTGGCCTCTGTATTGAAAAACAGAACAAGAGAAGGGGGATTTTTAGTTGTGGGGTCGATCACAGTGCACGGATTACAAGGCGACCAACAAAAATACCAAATTGACAGGTAAGGCAGTGAATTAGGCAGTGCATATTGATGTGCAGTGTCACCGGGCCGGTGTAGACTCATGGCCAAATGTGAGCGGGAAACTGGAATATCCAGGGTCCAGGTTAGTTCTGCTGCGCGGCACGGGTAGCGCCACTGCATGGGGACCTGTTCTTATTTAGTTCATGCGAAAAACATTGGCTGGCGCCACTGAGCTGGCGTTTGTTCAGCGTTCGTGTAAGGTCATGGTCAAATGGCATGGTCAATGGTGTAGACTTGCCATGGACTCATTGGGTTCATGTGTAAGGGTTGTCTCAACTCTGGGTTAGGCGATTCTGGGTCCCAAAGGTGGGTTTGGTTGGCTGGAATTTTGAATTTTGATGATGCGCTTTTTCGGGAAAATAGGCCCAAAAATTAACTTTATGCTCCCGTTTTGGATCCTGATATAAAAGAGGGCGGAGGCTATTTTGGGATCAGAAAGCGGCGACTAAGACTGATAAAACGGAGGCCTGAAATATTGTCGAAAAGGTCGAAAAAAGGAGAAAAAGGAGACATGATTGTGCTGTCAAGATTGATCTCCATGCCGTCTGGGACGGTCTTTCTACTCATCGTGGCTGTGGGCATGTTTGGGTGAGTACAGGTGGATGATTTTTTGGGGAATTTTGGGGCTATGTACAGTCGGGCGTGTCGCCGGTGGTTTGACACCTGTGTGTTTGTGTGATTTCAGAGTCGTCCTTTTGTGGGTCTTTTTGGGCACGGTGCCGGGGGTGTGTGGGCTCGTGCGTGGACCCTATGATGGCCCGGAGGGAGGGGCCAGTGGGCCCTGCTTGGTCCGCTGTTAGGCGAGGATGGTATGTACAGTCTTTGTTTGAGGGGTAGAATAAACAAACAAAAAGGTATAACGCTAGTATGGGGAATTGGAATTGTCTATGGAACTGGATTGATTATCCTTCTGAGTCTTGAAATTTGTTTGTAGAGGTGGTATTTGTGAGTTGTGGGTATTTAGCTGGGGTATTGGTCATGTTTTTCAGAAGGTGGGCTGAGGCGAGGAACTCCTCGAGATGCACGTGGTGCGGCCGGGAAGGCTATGAAGAGGAAAAGGCTAGATCCAGAAGGTGGCCGGCCAAATGCGAGGATGTGATTTGAAAATTGATTGTGATAAATGACTGTGATGATTATAACAAGTGCCATGAGCCTGATTTGCCTGTGATTTTATCCAATAATATATTTGAGAAGTCCACCACCAGTTAGAAGTTATGTTGTTTGTTCTGGGCTTCTAAATTGGCATGGGCGGGCTTTCAAATTTCATGCGGGGTGGTATTGTTAGCTTGGGTCGAAAACAAGTCTAGTGATATTGTTAACACGTGCTTATGTTATTGTTTTGACGCAGATATTGAGTGCGGGTGTCCTGACTGACGTTAAGTTGTCATGCCAATGTGGGAAAAATGAAAGAGATCTGACGTTGGGGAGGCCGACGGCAGTGGTGAGACGCAGTGCCGGCGTTCTGACGCAGCGTTTGGCGGGGAACCAGACGCGACGTCAGAAACAAGATGGCGACGTCTCATCGTGCAGTGGGCCTTCACAGTGAGTCGAAATAACTGTGTTATTGTGGGTCGAAACTGTGTTGTGGTATGGAGATGTTGTTAAGATGGTTTTAATTGTGGGTGGGGTCGGATTTAGAGCTATTAGGATGGGGATGATCCCCACATGAAGGTGTTAGATTGGGCTATCCGGTGGATTGGGCGACCGGGAGAGTCCATTACCAGGTTATATGGGGGGTGGCCGGCGGTTAATTGATCCCCACATGAGGATCAAAGTAGGTTTTTGATGAAAACTTACCGCTGGTTGATGTTGAGGGTGGTGTGAGCATCATCTCCGGTTGCTTGTACATGTATTTGTCTTTCTTTGGCTGATGCCGGAGTGGGGTGTACTTTGTGAGCTCAGCCGGGGAGTCATGGCGATCAGCCGGCCAGGACTCACAAGGTAGTTGTATGGCGGGGTCAGTGTCACTAGAGGCAAGTTGAAAATCGGGTTGTCCTTCTGAGGAGATGACCACTGTCATGTGGTGAGCTCCTTTTAAGACCCTGTACAGCGGTATTCTCCATAGAAGTGGTACCGGAGGATAGCGCTGCAGCGGGATCTGTCGGACTTGTCCCCCGATTATTGTCCTGATGTCAGACTTCCAATGGAGATCCAGGTGTCTGCCCAGGGGTGCCGTAAGGCGAGCTGGGGAGACCTTAGGGGCTGTGATGGTGGGGGCCCAGAGATTCTGTCCATAGATCATTTTGCCAACGGTGAAATCAAAGGTTTGACCATTAGCATGGATCTTGGCCACAATCGAAGGTGTCCTGTGGCTGTCCTGTTTGCAGTAGGGCCAGTGTCGCAGGCACCTCTTGGCGGTACTCCATGTGATGTACAGGAGGGTTGCTATTAAGATCCAGGTGAACATGTCCTGGTAGCGGTCAGGCGATTGTACAAAATCCAGATCTGTGTTTGGGGTCGTTTGTGGAGCTGGCCAGTTTTTGTTAGCCTGGCGTATCAGATCTTTAAAACGATCCCAACTCTCCGCATTAGCCATCTTGGGTGTTCGGGTTGCTGAGACTAGTGTGATAAAGCGCGCCAATTGATTGACACGAAGATGGTTCTTAAGGGTTAATGCGCAGCAAAGTAGTGCCAGGAGGGGTGATACCAAATGTATCCAGGGTGAGAACTGGAGGTGGTATCCTAGATGCATCAGGGAGTTAGTGGATAGGAGGGCTGATTGGTCTTTAAGTCCCTGTGCGGCTCTTTTAAGGGTTAGGGTGTCTTGGAAGAGGGGTGCTATTTTTTGATTGTGTAGGTGTTTTAATTTTTCAAAATTGGGCAGGTGAAGGGTCTGGGTAGTGGTTGCCATGGTGATGCCGGAAACATTGGCTGGAGGTTGACCAAAATGTCGCCACAGTGGTAAATTGAAATAGGCCTTTGATATGGGTTCTAGGGTGAAATTTTGGGTGCAAGATAAATCAGAATTGGTTAAAATCATGCCAGCATTTTTAATGGAGCACAGACATGGGACTGAGATGACTGAGTATGCTCTATTCTTAATTTCGACTTGGCCTGAATCTGTGCATTGGAGCATGGAAGTGGGATGGTCGGTTATTAATAGGAAAGTGCTGTAAGATAGGGGTTGGATAAGATTTGGTATGGGTGCTGCCATGTGTGCTTTAAAACTGCAGGTATGGTGCACCGCCTCTGGTAGATCTAAAAATAAGGATAGAGTGCATGTGGGGTGTGTGGCTGACAATAGGGGTAGGGGTAGGTTACAGCTGATAAGGTGGCCGAGGTCACACATATCCAGGTCAGCTTGTGTAAACTGTATATAGTGTGAGTGGGTCTTGGACATAGCCAAGTAGCCGGGAAGTGGCTCCACCTGGGTGTGACCTACTGACTTAGTGTCGGAGGTGTCGAAAGGCACGGGGAAGGTTTCTATTCTAAATATAGAAAAGGTGCTTCCCCCTCTGGTTATGGGTACTGGTATGGTTATTAACAGGCTCGAGTTATGGCTCCAGTGCACATGTACTCGGCGCTGATAATAATAACTTATGGGTAGGCCTTCTAAAATAATGCCGTGGTGTGCCTCGTGCAGGAGGCTGGATAAATTGTTTAAACCTAAACTGAGGTCGTCTTGTGTGATGATGGATTGGGGTAGGGTGCCCTCAAGTAGATTATTAATGGTTAAGAGCAGATTTTCCAAGTCGCTTTGGAGGTCAATTAAGGACTCTATTTGAGAATTTGCTGCCGTGAATAACATGGAATAGAAGGTGTCCTGTCTGGATTGGAGTTCTAATTTTAATAATATTGATGAGATGTTAGAATTTAAATGCTCTAATTTTCCGGAAATAAAAGATAGAGCATCATCAGTGTCGTTTTGGAATTTTGAGAAGATGTTGACAGAATTGTAATTAAATTCCGAAATATTTAACAAGAAATGTGTGGCTAATTCTACCACGTGCATTTTGGTGGCTAACTTTTTATCCAGGTCAGACATCTCAGAATTCAAAATATCAATTTCTGGTTGAGTCCCGAGGCCTATTGAAGCTCTTAAAATGTCACCAATGACTTGGCCGGGGGCATTTCTGGCTTTTCTGATGTTTGGAGGTGAAATCAATTTTGACAAAGTTTTTAGTGTTGTTTTTGACTTGGAGAATAGGCTCTGTATCATGTTATCTAGGGCATGGGCTGTGTGCTTAATGTATTGGGGTGCATCAGTGCTGATGAGAGGGCTGAGTAGTTTTGGCTGACTTAGGTTCTGATCAAAGGTCAAGTTAAGGCTGAAGGTCAATGGATAGTCTATGTAATTGGCTAGTAATGTTTGGGGTAACTTGGTAAACAGTGCGCCATAGTTGGGTCTGAAGATGGTGTTCAGATTGTTGTCTGACGTTGAGGTGCAGCCGAGGAGCAGATGTAGGAATATACAGACTGCTAGGATGGCTGCTGCTCTAGAAAATGAGAAAAAATTGAAAATTTTGAGGATTTTGAAAATTTTGATGGTGGGGTTCACTTTAAAAATAACATTAGCTCAGTCACAAATGGGATGTTAGTATGGTCAAGTATTTACAAAGGTCGGGGAATCTGTGGGTGGTAGGGTTTTGTTGTCACATGAAAGGTTTTATGCAGATGGACTGGTGCCTGTTGTCACCGTCAGGGGCGGCACACGAGCTTGAGCATGGAATCTGTTTATCTCGAAGACAGCAAACTGGAACACTATGCTGGCCGTATTCCTTATGGCCAGTTCACGTCCAATTCTGGAGTATTGGCGGGGTAAGTCCCTGAGGGGCTGTTCCGACGCTATAAGCGTGCGAGCACATAAAAGTGCTATGTATGATGCAGATCTATGATTAAACCTGCCCCATGGAGGCCGGCGGGGATTATCCCCAGCTACAGCGACCATGAAGGCTTTAATGGTTGCTGCTGTGGAGTGATTGCTCAAGTCCAGCACCTGTCTTAGCACAGGGCTGCTGAGGTAATGTTTAATATCTTCCTGGGCGAGGAAGGTGATGAGGTGTTGCTGTTCCATGATTATGCTCCTAATTTCAAAAGGATCCATGAGATCACTTCTGATCCCATGTGGTCCAAGGAGGCTGTGTATGGTCCATGTAGCATTTGGGCCGTGCTTATTTGCCGGTGGGTCCAGGCTGTAAGTCATAAAAGGAAAAAGGGTCTAAGTGGGCTGTGAATGGGGGAGAGGTAAAGGTGGGGAATTTGCTTGGCTGAAGAGGTTTAGTAAATTGGATTATCAATGTTAAAAATTATAGGGTAGTGGAGAAGTTCTTCCACATTTTACACACACTTAAGGCTCACACCGCCATTGGTTAATAGGGGTACCTGGGCACCATGATAATAAAGTGCTATCATGTACAATGCTAGAACGACTGTTAAAAATCCTAAATGCTAAAATAGACCCATAAGATAATCCTACCTGGGCTGGTTGCATGATGGGTCTGCCATGGTCCCTTCCCAGACACTTGTTGCCGTGCTTAAGGTGTGGTGGTATTGGTTGTGGGTTGTGTTGTGATCAGATGTGGGTGGGCAAGCGCTTATAAACCTGAGATTGAGTTTGGCTATTTCTCAGTCTGAGATCTCCCATAGGTGGTATGTCTTGCCCTGAAAGAGGCGTAGGCCAAATATTATTGGTGGATGCAAGTGGGGTTGACGGTCCCATATGCAAATTAGGGTTATCCTGGCCTGGATTGGTTGGTGGTGAGATATTGTCTAAAGATAGCATATTGGGAAGCTTGGCGGGGGGTGTTTTATCCCTGGCCAAGGTGATATGGTTGCTATGGCGTCCCTGTAGCTTTTAAAGACCTTGAGGGCAGTGTGTTATTGATTTGTATATGTGCCACCACAGCACTTAAGGGTTGGCGGAGACAGCGGTGTAAACATGGGGTGTGGGTGTCAGAGGTCCATCTTCCTACAATAGGTTTATCATTGGAAATAGTGGTCTTGAAGTGGTAACAAGCCGTCGCATGTGTGTATTGAAGTTTATACACAAACCGAGGATACAGCGCTGCCTTGGGCGGTCGGTATGTGGCGTGTGTAACCTAACCTAATTATTTGATAATCCATTTGCCAGTGTTTGGCGTTCCACTTAGAAGGGGTAGGTGTGTGTATATACAGTTAATCAAGGCGGTGTTGATTTTGGATGCATAGGAATTTTTATGGCTGTTAGTATAAATAGGTTGGGCGTTGGTCTGTGACTGTTGCTGTCAGTGTGTTTAAGTGGTTGGTGTATTAATGGTTGATTAATTTGGTTGGGGCGCGTGGCGCCTGTGGGGAATGAAGGAGGGTTGTTTATATGGATGTTTGGTGTTTGACACAACGACTTATGGCCTATAATGGACGCTTAGAAATTTTTCTTGATTTTCTGGAGGGCATGGGGCTGAAGGAGATTGTTCCCTTTTTGGCTGGCCTTCCTCTCTTTTTCTTTGTTTTGGGAGTGGTAAGACTCACATTGGAGGGGTCGTCCTGGTCGGGGTCGTGAAGTGAGCTTGTGGGCCCTGATTGCAGCCTTTTTATAATGGCTTTGGCGCTAGCTCTTGTGATTGGTCTCCTTAGCCTTGATACATGTACTGATTTCTTCAGTATTTTTCCATCTTGTAGCCTTTTTAGAATAGCTGTAACTGGTGAAGTCATCTTCATTATGATGTAGGGGCCTGAGTATGTGGGTTGCAACTTTTTTGATGTGCATTTGACCAGCAGGGTGGGTATATGTAAATATACCAATTGGCCTGTGTTATATGAGCTCAGTTCTGCTGAAGTGTCATGTCTGGCTTTCATCTTTTTGTGAGCAGAGATCATGTTTTCTGCGGCTCTCATCTGAATATCATCCCTAAACTGTAGTAGGCTGGTCATAATTTTCTCCCTGGTGCTTGAGTCTTTTTCAGCTTTAATCAAGGACAAAGCTGCTTCAGTTGGTAGGTGTGTCTGCTTGCCAAAGACTAACAAATTTGGTGAGTAGCCTAAGGCGCTGCTTATAGTATTATTAATACTGAAGACTACAGCCTGTAGGAAGGTTGACCAATGCTTTTGTGATTTTGATACAAAAGCCCTGAGGGATGATTCAATGGTTTGATGTTGGCGCTCACAGAGACCTTGAGACCTAGACCAATGTGCACTTCCTGTCACATGTTTAATGCCGAACTTTTCACAAAAATATTTGAATAGTTTTGAGACGTATTGTTGGGCATTATCTGTGTTTAGTACTGAGGGAGTGCCATGGATACATATGACTTTTTGGAAGAAACCAAGTGCTACAACTGCAGCAGTATTTTCTTCACTTGTCCAGGCAGTCACATGCCTGGTGGCATGGTCGGTCACCACATGTATGTAGTGGGAGCCATCAGCGGCCCTGGAAAAAGGGCCTATTGTGTCCATGGTGACATGAGAGTATGCTGTGAGTACTGGGTCACGTAGTTTCATTGGAGTTTTCAGGTTTTTGGGTCTCTTTTTGGTGGTCAGGCATGTGTGGCAAGTACCGCAGAAGTCAAAAACTTCTTTAAACATTGATCTCCAGTAATACCTGGCCCTTATGGCTGTATAGGTTTTGACTGGACCTAGGTGTCCACCTAGGGGAGAGCAATGGGTTGCTTCCACTAAAGATTCTGTCCACTTTTCTGGAATTACAATTTGCAGTGTGGGCTCTAGGGTTTTACCCAAGTTGGTATCAGTAATTCTAAAGAGGACTTCATCCAGTAAGATGAATTGGTCGTGGTTACGTAGTATTTGATTCATTAATCCTGAGTCGTGTGGCAGGCTACCTTTTTCAATGTAGTTTGCCATGGAGGATGCAAAAAGGTCTTCTTTTTGGCTTTTAATCAGTGTTTCTCTAGAAGGTGTCAGGGATTGGTGTTTACAGATTTCCTGAATTGCCCTTTCAGCTAGAGGTAGCACACGGCGGGAGAGCTTAGCTCTCTTGGCGTTTGCAGCTTTGATGGAGACCCTAGGTGACCTAGATTTGGCGGGCCTGCCTCTGGGGCGAGGACTGCTGCACTTAGGCTTGAGTGGGCGGGTCTTTTTACTGGGTGCTGATTGGCTGGCTGCTGGAGGTGTGTCGTCCTGAGACTGGGACTGTGCTCGAGTGAGTACACACAGGTCAGGGTTCACACTTTGCTGCCTCTCTGGGGTGCCTTTCCTTGCTATGACGCCTTTTGGTGGTTTATTTGTGCTTCCCCAAATTTTGCCTCCTTTTAATATTGATCTAGGAGGTCCCAAACAGATGGGATTATTGGGAATTGGGTCGTCTGATTTGAAAACCTTTGTCATGGATATATCTGAAAATTGTACCCTTTTTGGTGGGAGGATAACTTTTCCTTGTGATCTAATTGGTATTGGATCATCAGAGCCAGGGGGATATTTTCTTCTGGACAGGCAATCTGCCACTAGATTAGCTCTGCCTTGTAGGTATTTCACTTCAAAATCATAAGACATAACAGTATCTACCCATCTTGCCAATCTGCCATTGGTGATATTTTCCTTCTTGTTGAAGAGGGAGACTAGGGCTGTATGATCTGAATATACCTTGAAGTGAGTGCCGTCTACATAATGGTGGAACTTTTTGACAGCGAAGATTATCCCAAGTAACTCTTTGTCAGTTATTCCATATCTGGTCTCTTGAGGTGTTAGACCTCTCCCAGAGAATTCAATGGGCCTATAAAAACCATGTTCATCTACCTGTGTGATAACTGCTCCTAAGCTGAAATTGCTGGAGTCTGTGAAGATGATGAAGGGTTTGTTATAGTCTGGGAATTTTAGGATTGCCTCAGTGCAAATTGATGCTTTGATTTTCTCAAAGGCTGTCTGACACTGAGTGGTCCATTTGAAAGTACCCTTTGTGGCTTCATATAGGGGTTTCATTATATGGGCGAAGCCTCTAATGAATCTCTTATAAAATTGTGCCATTCCATTGAAACACCTAAGGTCGTGGATGTTTTTAGGTGCTGGGAAGGTTTTGACTGGTGAGATTTTGTCTGGGGAAGGTGAGATGCCGTGTTGATCTAGGGTGAAACCTAAGAATTCCATTTTGGTGGTGCCAAATTCACATTTTTCTGACTTTAATTTGATGTTTCCTTTGATGAAAAGTTTTAGCACTTCATCTAGGTCTTGCAGGTGTCTTTCCCATGTGGGGCTGTATATGGCCACATCATCCACATAGGCTACTGCATTTCTGTATTTGCATTTCATGAGCAATTGTTCCATTACATTCATGAACGACAAACCAGAGGTTTTTAAACCCATGGGTAATACTTTGGCCATATACCTTGTGCCATTGGCAGAGAAAGTTGTTAAAGACCTTGATTCTTTAGCTAGAGGAATCTGATGGTAGGCGCTGTATACATCCAATTTGGAAAAATATTTAGCACCTGTTCTGCCAACTTGTTGCATGAGGTCGTCTGCTCTGGGGAAGGAGTAGGAAAAAGATTTTAGGTTCTGGTTAACCCATCTATAATCCACGACTATTCTCCATCCTGAGGCTACAGACCTGTCTCCCTGGGGTTTGGGTACTAAGAAAGCTGGGGACTTTTTTGGGTGACATTCTATAGGATGGTCTGTTGCAGGGTTTGAAGTCAGGGATTAATTCTAATTTGACCTCATTCTCAACATTTAATCCTATAGCACTTTCATTTAACACAAAGGCCTCTCTATTTGATTCAATAATGTTTTTGATTTGTTGTTTTTGGGCCTCAGAGAGCTTGTCACATATTGTATATTTTAGAGGGTCGTCCCCTTTGGGTAGCTGATCTAGGGGATCATCTCCACAATTGATGGGGAGCATTTCTTTGTCAGAGATTATGCTGTTGAGGGAGTGTTGGCTGTTCAGTTTTCCAATGGGAATGGCTTTGTCTAGATTGTTAAGTGCAAAGATGCCTAGGTTCATGTGCTTTTTGATATTGATGGAAAAATCATTTGGGTTGGCCACTGTTACCGGTATGATCTTTCTTGTTGACCTTGGTTCAACAAGGGCGTGTTTGATTAGTACCGGTAATGTTGTGTCAACATTTTCTGTGATGCCTGTTTTACCTATTAAGGAATCAGGTCCTATGACGATTGCATTGAATGTGGATTCAGAATTTGGTGGCATGGTTAGGCCTTTGGCTGCTCTTATGAAGTGTGGTGAAGGGGACTTGGCCCCAAAGGAAATTTTGGCCCTATATTTGGTCATAAAATTTACGCCAAGAATTATAGGGTGATTTAGCTTTGGAACAACATGTAGTCTTGTTTTAAACTCTGTGTTATTGATTAGGAAAGTTATAGTGATGGAATTGTTGACCTGAACTGAGGATTTATCAGCTAGTAGGATAACCATACGAGATCTCCTACCATGTCTGAAATTGGGGGTTGATATGATTTTATCTGCCATTTTCTGGCTGATAAAGGAAAGGGAGGCTCCAGAGTCTACAAGGGCTCTGTAAGAACTGCCATTGATATCAACATTAACTGCGCCTTTAGTCAATTCAGTATTAATGCAAGAGGTCTTACCTTGCTGCCCATACTTACTGGTCTCGACTTTTAATTGGAGGGTGGAAATTCTCTTGTTCTGGTTCTCATAGAGGTCCTCACTGTCTGATGAGGAGTCTTCGTCACAATTCACAGGCTGGGGGTCGTGGTTCTGTTGTTCTGCCGAATTTAATTCTGCTCCATCATTTGTGTGTGAAATATGGCATGTGGGGGACGTTCCAATTTTGTTGTCCAAGGTGGGGGCGGGGCTGTAAGATGCTTGGTGGCCCTCCCCTGTGTCCTATTCAATGTTGTCATTGTAGTGTTCTCCTTGTCCAGAATCAGGAGGTTGGTTGTCATGATGGTTGTCTTCTGTCTTTTTGTTGTCATTTCTGCCTGGTGTTGGGTCCCTGGATTTCTTTTGTTGCTGGGTCCAATCATCAGGGATTGGGAAATCTGCTGGGACCAGTAGTTTCTGGAAGGACACCTGGCGGGTGTTGGTGGGGGTGGAGGCAACAGGGATGAAAACAAAGTTGTTTCTTGTGTCGCTGGATTTGGACCTGCTTCTGTTTCCTTTCTGAGATTTGCTTCTGCCTGGCGACTGATACCTGTTCTTGGAGCCTGATCTGCTGTTTGAGCCGGGTCTGGGGTTGTTATAACCTTGTTGATTTTGGTTGTATCCTGATTTAGGTTTATCGTCATACTGCTTAATATTGCCATTTCCAGGGGGCTTGTTGTTATAATTGTTGTTATTGTACTGGTCCTTCCTGGATCTGTTATTGTTGTTGTTGTTATTGTTCCTTTGCCCATTGTAGTTATTATAGTTCATGGCGCACAAGTCTGAAGTTTGATTTGAGGCATGGGCTGCTTTGGCTGCTTCCATGACCAATTCTTGTTTTAATGCTGCAGTCTCGGCTTCTCTAATGCTTTTGGGGCTGTCTGAGAGTACAACATTTTTTATTTCATCTTTGAGGCCATTTATGAGATAGTCCACTTGTACAGATTCATCCAGGTTGCTGTTGGATAGCAATAAGGTCATATCTGCTATGTATTCCTCCACAGTCTCCTTGGGTTGCTGCTTTCTGTTTCTATATCCTTTGATTATTGTGGCAGGGTCAGGCTGGTTGAATCTGCTGAGAAAGGCGGCATAGACTGCTTCAGTGTCATACATGATTGGTTTGTCAAAAATGTTTGTGAAAAACCATTGTGCTGCTCTGCCCTTTAAAAAGGTATACATACAGGATGCATGCATTGTTGGGCTGCGGGGGTATGCATTTCTTATATAGAATTTGAATTCTGCCAGGAATCTGGCTGCAGACCTGTAGGGCGAGGGTTTGTCAAAGGGTTCTGGCTTGTTAAAACAGCTTAATTGAGCAGATGTGAGTCGCTCAGGTTCAAAACTCCTATATCCAGTAGGAGCGGAGAAGTTGGATTGTCCTAGATTTGGTATCATTGGTGTGGACTGAGCTGCAGGTTGGTGGGCAGCTGCTTGGGCAGGTGGAGTGTTTGTAAACAAACCATACATTGGTATAGGGTTGTTGTAGGGCGTGTGTGCCTGGTGGGGTATGTATACATTGTTGTAAACACTGCCTGAAAGTGATGTGGCGGCTACCGGTGATGGACGAGTGGTAGAGGGCGCCATCTGGTGGGTTGTGGCTGAATTACCAAGACCTGCATGTGTCGGGCCTTGTTGGGTGGGCGTGGCACCTGTCGCTATCATTTGGGTTGTATTTTGGAAAAGGCTTGGTGGGCTGAGCCTGTATCCTACCGGTACAGATGTCGGCATTCTGGTAGAGGTGCCCATAACATGTGAAGGTTGGCCTGAAGGGGGTAGCCTAGTGTTGGTGGGTGAGAAAAGGCTGTTTTGGCCTTGGCTGGTAGGTGTTCTTGTCCTATCAATGGCCCTGAATATTTCAGATCTCATTCCATCAATATTTCTGTTGATTCTGTCAGACAGATTGGCTGACGCTATTTCAGACCTTCTCAGTACATCAGCGTTGTCCTGAGCTGCTTTTCTTTGTATTTGGCCAATGTCATTCTCCAGGTGCGACTTCCAAGTGTCCATGTCATTTAACCTGTCATTTATTCTTGACAGTTGGCAGGAGGAGTCGTCTCCAATCCTTTTTATTTCAGCGGACAATAAGTTCATTTGTCCTGTTAATAGGTTGGAGAGGGAGTCATTGACTGCCTGGGTGCACTCTCTGACTATGTTCTTCGTCATGTCATCCTGGTTGTACTCTGGAGGTGGAGCTGCAGTGGCCATGTTTGGGTAGGCAGGTGCTCTGTGCAGGTGGGGGAAGGTTACTTCTGTGTCTTCTTCAGAGGTGGATCCTGTTTGTAAATGGGCGGGGAAGTGACTGTTTCTGTGTAGTATGGGAGTAGTGGCCACAAGGTCGCCTCTTCTAGCTGCAGAGTCCAAGCTTCTTTGAAGTCTGTAAAATACAGGTGTATTTGGCCTTTGAGGGGAGGATGATTGCACTCTTCTCCTGGGTCTATGGGTGGGGTATGGCCTTTCAAAGGATCTGGCTCTTGGAGGCGTGCTCAGGGATGAATTTGGTGCTGGAGGTGTCGCCCTGTCTTCCTCGGAGGTAGAGTAGGGGTAGTAAGGCCTAGGGTTTCCTCCAGGTGGATTGCTATCAGGCTGTGGGTTTTGGTGCGGCCTTAGCAAATTGGTGGGATTGGAGTTGTCTTGCCACTGCTCTTCTAGAATACGGTTTATCCTGTCTAGAAAAACAGAGGGACTCTCACCACACTGGTAGCTTGGTGTAGCTCCGGTTGGTATCAGTTGTACACGTCCTGTGTTGAGTCTGTTTTCTCTCCACCTGTGGATTGCTGAGTCTAGCCTGCTCCTCCAGTAATTGTCTGCTACTGATGGGTGGGCTTGGATGTCCGGTACAGTAAGGTTGTCCCAACTTAGGTCAGGTGTACACTGTGGGTCAGAATTACTGCTGGATGAGGGTGACCGTCCGGCAGCTTCCAGGGCTTCCTGCAGGCTATTGGATCTTTCCTCTAGATGGCTATCTAGGTGGAGGTAACCAGGTGATTGATTTTCAGGCGTGCTGTATGTGGTACTTTGAAGACCACCTAATCTTAGGGGTGGTGATTCTGAGGGTGAATAACCAGGTAGGGTGAGGTTTAAACCTGGTGGTGGGGCTCCTGCTGGTGTACTGGTCGGTGCGCCTGTGTTGGTGTCCACTATGGTAGATGAGAAATGTAAGGTGTTTGAACTCACAGGTGTCTGTTTATGTGTGCGTCTATGGGCTGGTAGCACTGGGTCCAGCTGGAGCGCGTCTGGCGAGGAGTCTATCGGGGCGGCGTACTGTGTACTGGTGGCTTCTTGCTGATCTCTGTCTTGAGATGTAGGGATACGTTGTGGGGCTGGCTCCTTTGGTAGGGTCTCACTGTTGTCCATGGCTCATGAGAGGTGGTAACTTGTGGGATGATACCCGGGTTCTCCACCATTGTCAACGAGTCCGTAAATGATGAATAAGGATGAATACAGACGAATCAGGAATCCAGTTTGATATCCACTTTATTCATTGAAGTCCACGAGGTATAGTTGGTGATACAGTATAAAGGTGCCCAACAGTGTCCAAGCCTAGCCCTTGAGCCAAGGGCCTTGATCTCACGTGAGTGTGTGAGGTATGAAGTATGAAGGTGGAAAGATGAGTGAGCTGCTCCCTCCACAGGTATTTGTAGTAGGAGTTGCTCACCCAGCTCATCCTAAAAATAGTATCAGGTGAGCTAAATATAGTAACTGGGGAACTCCAGTGCAGGTATGTAGGGGAGATCCCAAACATAGCACTGGGGTTCACAGAGTTCAGTGTGGTTCTAAATATAGCTGCTGGGAACTCCCGGTATGCTGTGAGCTGCTCATGATCAATGGGCATGTCCTCCAGCAGGAGGAGTTGTTTCTAAACATTGTCTGCTAGGAATTTCCAGCATGCAGCGAGCTGCTTGTGATTGACGGCGTATCCTCCAGTGGGAGGAGGCGGGGTCACTGAGTGCAGTTGACGCCGCCAGCCTTTGGTCTTTGGTATGGTTTGGCTTGTGGGTAGACTCGGACACTGGGTTACATGGTAGAGTCAAAGGTGAAAAATAAATATGATAAGTACAATACCTATAACGGTCTACTGACAATACGTCTACGCTGGAATACACATCCAGGCTATTGAACTGAGTACGGTATCAATAGACGCTGGCCGAGGCTGCCCCTCCCCCAGCTAGCAATAAATAAATCGGTGTGTTTTTTTTTGTGCACGGATGCCTTCAACTCTGGGTGCGGCTTAAAGATGCTATCCCAGCTAAAATTTTGTCATTTTTCGGTGAAGCCATTTTTGTATGAGTTTTTCCTTCCTATAAATGCTCCCTGAGTTTTGAGACAACATGCATTATATTTCCCCATGATATATGGGCTTTATAGCTCAGAATTTTTAGTGTAGGTTGACACTAAAACAGCTGGATAACATAGCATTGTTTTGGTTTGTCATGGATGAGTGACCAGCTCTATAGTATGGGTCTCTGCATGGCTCAAGAGTGGCACCTTGTGGTCAGGTAGCTCACTGCTTGCCCTTGGATCAACAAGGTAAATGGAACCTCTGTGATAGGCCTCATAGGGTTCCCCTTTGGGATGTTGATCTACACATAGCTAATGTGATAGAGGACAAGCTGGTGGAGCCCTCTATGTTGTAGCTCTTGACTGGTATGGAACTTGACTCATATTTCCCGCCATAAGAAAGAGGGGACACTCATATCAAAATGATATGCACTATTCAATATGGGAACAGGTTATATTGATCACAGACTGATTCATTAATCACTTTCCAAAAGGTCGTTTTAGTTGAAATTGCATCTTTAAGATACACGTGATGCACCTTATACGGGAGAGCGGTATAACCCCTTCCTCAGTTGTTAATAAAATGACCACTCCCTTAGCTAATCGGTGCTGCGACCTAGTGGAACAGGCACAAGTCAAGCCCTCTGGTGGCAAAAACACATACTACGGTACTTATCTCACACATTGATGTCCTGTAAATCACAGGATTCTAGATAATCTGATAATCAAGAGGATAGTAATACAGTCTAAAACCAGTCATAGGCATTAACCTTTTACTTCATTAGAAAACTAAGTTTGAAATGCACACTTTGACCTGATTACCAATACCAGAAGAAGCAGCCATTTTCTTAGACACCATTTTTGTGGCATTAAAGAAAAATCAAGTATCAAGATAACCATGACTTGAATAAAAAGGGCCTTTCCCGTGCGTGGGACGGGAGCCTGGCAGCGGGCTCTCGTGGAATCGCTATCAAGAGATTTCGGAGGTATAATTTTTGAAGACCTGCGGCAGCTGGTCACCATTTGTGCCGGCGCCCTCTCATCCGAAAACAAAAAGAAATTCCCAGACCTGGCTGAAATGACTCTGACACATTGATCCCACAACACATAGTACCGGGTAGTACTTCGTGCAGGACCGGATTTTAAAGTAATTTGTCTTTTATTCAAATTCACCAGTCAGGTTCCTTCTTTCTATGGGTCATGGTTTTTAAATTCAGGGGTGTGAAATCCCAAAACCCATTTCCACTGAAGCGTATTGCACTGTCTTGTTGGTTTATGTTTTTTAGTAGGATTAAAGTGATCTAAATATTATTTGGGCAGAATATGTCACCCTCTGATGTGCAGGGATGTTTGGGATTACCTTTGGGATGCTAACATTTTTCCACTTGGAATGATATGAGCAGAAATTTTAAGTCAGTCCCCCCCCCCTATAAATGGTAATTTCTTTTCTCAATGGATTTACATAGATCTCAAGAATGGTCCTTCAAAGCATCAAAAACGCGGATTTCCGCGTTTCCGCGGAAATTTCACACCCCTGTTAAATAAGGTTTTCAACTGAACTGACCAAATATTGGAAAATTTACGGGGATCATGAAAATTCCATCCACTCTCGACTGAGGGCGTTTTAAGAAACTTAGTATATTCAAGTGAAATCTTGAATATCATCACCCCCTAAATTAGTCCAAATACCATTTTTAAAGGGGCCCTGGCACCGCAAATTAACAACATGGGTACCAATTCAAACAGCGATCATAAAATCGCAGGGACCAGCGGAAAAATCGCGGCGCCCTGATTGGTCAAAAAGTGGTCACGTGACATTTTAATGCGGGCGTGCATTACGGTGCCAGGGCCCCTTTAACTGACCTTTTAAAGAGAAATGGGTTTAACTGACCCCGGGAACTGACCAGTGGGAACCCTGATTCAAAGTGCGTTTTCCCTTTTATTTATTTTTAGTGTTTTTTTTTCCTTGTATGCCAGGCTAACAAACTTTAAATGGTTAAAGTTCTATGACTGAGTTAAATAACAACAAACACGCATTGCTTTAAATACAATTCCATATATATATTTCATCATTTTCAGCATCATAACAACCTCACTGTGGAGAAAATGAAACAGTGAATTAGACCATCCTCCTCCTCTTCCTCTTATCTGCAATATCAGTGTGGGCCCCAGACTGATTATAGCTGATAGCAGCTATATAAGGGGGTGGTGGGTGCCTCCCCCAACCCTTGGCTGCATGTAGTACTTTACAATGTACTGCTTCAGCCCTCATGTCCCACCATTGGTTTATTTATATAAGAAGCATACTGGCATTAGGGTCCATAGAAAACTATCTGTACATCAATAGGCCACCCTCATCAGCAGCCCACTACTACCGTCTGGAATTCAACATAAAGGGTCTAGATGTTGTCAGTATCTTTAAAGTATAGGAATCTTAAATATTTTTAGTTATTGAACAGCGTGTAGCTGTTTTATAGCTTCTAGACCCAACCTCTCATTTACTTGGTTACTTTATCTTGTTTCTCCAACCCCCCCCCCCCCCCTCGTGAAAAAGGTAGGAACTATTGTAAAAGGGGCAGGGGAAGAAAATATGGATATGATACATAATAGGATATGCCCTCTTTTTGTTTCGTCACAAGACTGCACAGCATTCACAAAGTCGGAGAAGTCTGATAGAGCCAGCGACTGAAGCGATAAAGAGATTTGAGCGAACGGCCCCAGTCCCCATTCACTAGACAAATAGAATCTTGACGGTGCTTTCTTTATACAATGGTAAGCGCACAATCAACGTAACAGTTACAAGCCCAACATGTACATTAAATACGCCTATATCAGCTATAAACATGGTGCAGCGCTACACACAGGCAGCACACAGCTATATTACCACTCAGTGATTGGCAACAGGACTTAGGTCCAAGTGAAGCATAACTGGGTGATGCCCAGTCACTAATCGTCGAGGACAATAGCAACGTACCCGTCCTACGGTCAAGGTCAGAGATGCCACTCAGTGGCCGACCAAAACCAGGAAAACTGGACTTTGGACACATTTTCCCAGGAATTAAACAAAATTTAATACAGGAATCGAGGAATAAAAAAACAGGAATTTCTGGTCGACCAGGAAAAGTGGCATCTCTGCAAGGTCTATTAGTGATGTGTAAACCCCATTTTGTGTCACATTAATGATATAAACAGGCCCCTTCTCCTCTCTTTGTCAAAAGTATATATATATATATATATATATATATATATATATATATATATATATATATATATATATATATATATATAGTTGTATAGGTTGGCTCCAGCTTGTGGCAAACCTCAACAAGCCATGGTAGGTCAGGGCTACTGCCTAATTGCCATATTAAGACCCTGATACTTTGTATGGGGCCTTCCAATAGTCGAATAAATACATCATAATTCACTTTGTAACATAAAACACCCAGATCCCCAATGTCTACCGCACAATACTGTAAAATCCAATGTGGGCTTAATTCTGACTATTCTTTTTTTTTGTCCTATAAATTGGTTATTATTATCATATATGTCAATGGCCTTTTATTTCATCAAATTTGCAGCCTGTACAGTTATATAATTCTGCAACTTCCGATTTATTAAAAGACTTCTCACGAGTAAATACATATATCAAGAGTATCAATATATCTGCATTTTCTACAACTAAATGAACACCTTTTTCGGTTCTTGACAAGATACAAAATAATATAGGTTCTATACATTCAGTTACTTTTTTCTCCTTTAAGTGTTTATCTATGGGCTCATCTGTGATATTTTGATTTTTTATGTTCAGGAGAGGGTTGATGTACATACTGCAAAAGTTGCGGAAGATTATTAAATTATTAAATGATTATGTTAACCGGCAACAAGAACTGGAAGCAAACAATATAATGTACTCAAGCTTTCTTTGTGACATTTTTTTTTCAATCCGATTCCTTGTACAAAAGATACAGATTCTGTTTGCCATAAACAGATTTCAAGCAAAATCACAGTCGGTCTCCAAAGAAATAAATATGATTTAGCGTGACATGAGACACAGTTCCAGTACTAATCCCATCAGAAGTTATCTACCAGTATCCAGTCACAGTCCAGGCGGGTTCATGTGCTATACAGAAAATTACAAGTAACTAATCAACGCTATAAGGTACAGAGTAACCGAGTGCTCCCTATACATGTCACTTGATAAGTGTGCCTCAGATCTGGGTTTGGTTATTGAGAATTCGAAAATCTCGGTAGATGCAACATCTATTTCGAACAGAGGATGGACGCTTGAAGCCGAGATGATGTTTTTTTTTTTAAGGTGTAGAAAATGGTGCGACAGAGTGGATGGGGATCACACGTGGAATGCAGACTTGCCAGACCTTAACAACCCTCACATCAATAGAAACTATCTGATTTAGACGACCATCTTAACAATCATTTTCATTTGTGATAAAGTATTTTTACATTTTTCACCTATTTTATCTAATCAGAGTAAAAGAACCCTGACACTTTGACACCACAGAATGATACTCCCCCTCTACATATTGAATAGTACAGATGTGCTATAAAAATGAAACAAATAACAGAAAAAAACACTAGGCGCAAATAGGCCCAACCGTCGCAGAAAATTGCACTTGGTGCAGTAGCATATTTTCAAGCTATTTTCATAACTAATCCAGAGGCTTCCAACACTTCATATATCTATTTATGGCAACTAAGTTTTGTCGCATACTATTTATAATGATTTTAACTCGGTACAACCCGATGTGCATTTTATCATCTTCTCAGAGGTATGGCCA